>CM062570.1:77336545-78536545 GCA_031468815.1 Morus bassanus | reverse complement strand
GTCCTCACAGTTATGGAGCCATGAAATACAGGAAAACTTAGTAGTCTTAGACTTTGCCATAATATAGCCAAGCAGAAATTCTGTGTATTTGAAATGTATGTATGTGAAATTATGTTGTGCTGCAGCTGAAAAGAGAGAGGGTCTCCTGAGCAACTTGAGGATGTCCTTTTCTAGAGACTAGCTTGCTTTTCCATTGCTGTCCAAAGCTCCTGAGGCCAGTGTTGCCTGTAGCAATCCTTCTGGCAGGCTTGTGTGCTTCTTCAGCGGTGAGAAGTAGTCTTGTATGGTGGTGGGGCAGCAGTCAGCCGGCATGCTTTAGGGGAGCAAGGGGTGTGGATGCTAAATGAGCAGGGCAGGAAAGTGCTTATGAATATTACATAGTCTCGTTTTGATAAAACATACTGAAGTGACTGTCCTTCGCTTTACACCACATTGTGTGTCGAATTGCTCTTTCTTGCTCCCTGCAGAATTGGCTGTGCAGGAAATGGTGATGAATTCAGTAGGTGGTTAGTCAGTCCTGCTCCCAGGTTATCTAATACTGACGATTCTTTAAATAGAGCCGTTTGGAAAAAGTGCTCTGGCTGTGGCAGGGTGATCCAACCTCCCCTTTTATCTTGAGTTGCCTTTAAAATATAGGCGTGGGCTAGGATCCAAAAAACTATTCTGATCTGTACTGAAACTTAACTGACACTGTAGGAAAGCCCCAAACATTACAATTCAGATCTTGCCTGACGGCTGCTTAGGAGAATGAAGTAGATGTCTGTTCCTGTTCATGGACAAAAAGTGATAGGGGGGAGAGTATGGCAGGACCTCACATGAGAGTCTGTGTCTCCAAGGCTGGAGAACGGTATGTATTTTGGCATATAAATGGGCTTAGCTTGTACTGTGAAGGAGAGGCAGCTGAGGTAGCAATTACTTTTAATCTGTAGCACGAGCACGTTGACTTGGGAATTGTCTAAACTGCCCTTTCTGAGATGGGAGGAGTTTTGGTTTGCTTAAAATTCACATGCTTTCAAGAGAATGCAGGTAGAGGAAACATCCTACCTCCTGTGGTCAGAAAACTTCTGTTTCTTTCCATGCAACATATACCTCCATGCAGCTAGATCTTCTGTATTTTAAAGCTTCTTTCTTGTTCCTTGCACTGATTGCTGTGGCTGCGCAGTACTTTTTGAGGAAGTGTGAGCTACCTATCCACAAACACAGTCTGGGAAAAGGCTGCAATAACGGATGGGGCTCTTGTGGCTTTCTAATTATGTAGAACAGACAAATGGAGTCAGTTTTGGCATAAAGGACCCCAAAGAGCTGGCAGTAGGTGTGACTTCGCGGAGAGGAGGAGATCATGATTGAAAGGCCACAAGGATGGGCTAGAAAGCCCCTTTGGAGTGTGAGAATGGAGCTTTGCAAATGGTTAAATGAGATGGGAATTCGTAACTGGGACTTCCTTTTTCTTTTTTCTTCAAGTAAGTATCCTACTGCTCTGAATCAGAATTCAGTATGAGTTTTTGCTGCTGTGGAAACCTCCTGGTTCTCTCTGGTAGCAGACCAAGCTCGACTAGTAAGAAGCGGTGAGGAAACACGTCAGATGGCACGGAGGACTCTTCATGCTATTTTTGACTGTCTTCTGCAGAATCACTTCGAATGCACGCTATTTACAAGTCTTCTGTCAAGTATCTTTGACAATTATAAAAAATAATGCAAAACTAATACTAAGCAGTCAAACCTTGTGGTGATTTCCTCTAGCTTGTATATGTAAGCTGCATTTCCATTTGTAAGCAATTTAGAAGTCGGATGCAGTGCTGGGATTGGCCACGCTTTTAACGCTTCTATCCTAGGAACCATGCCTTCTCTTAACTGTCTGCTGCACTGTAGGGTGCCAAAATACCCTACAAAAATGTGGGAAGAATGAGAGAAGAAAAGGTAGCTTCCAAAATTGCTTGCTTTCTGTTACCTCCGTGAATAATAGCAAACAGTCTGTCTGGACAGCTAAAGGTTATAAGCTTGACTGAAAATGCGCTCCAGGAGCGGGCTGGTTAGCATATGCAGATATGAGAGCTGGGGGAAGAGGGATTTTTAAAGCTGTAACAGAAGGAACTTAAGAGCTATTCAGCCAGAAAGAGGCAGTGATCCTTGTCTCTTGGTCATGTATACTTTGGCAAGCAGGGCATATATTGTGGGGTTTAGCCTGCTTTGTATGGTACAAAACACCCGCTGGTAGGGTGCATAGGGATGACAAATCTTTTCAGTATGTTGGTAACGGTAAATCAGCTTGTATTTGCACAGCACTTGGAAAGTGAGCTACGTTCAAGCTTCATAAATCATAAGAGAAAGCTTGTTCTTGACAGTAAACCTTAAAAAAAAAAAAATCCTAAGTCAGGCAATGAGAATGGATATAAATAGGAATTAGTGCTTCTTTCATCTCAAAAGCAAAGTTAAATATTAGAAGAAAGACAGGGAGCAGAAAAGTTTGTCTTGCCAGATCCTTGGCTCCCATGTTGTTATGCTTGTGCAGGTCAGTAACCAAGCAGTAGCAACAACACAGCTCGAAGAGATGTTTAATTATTCAGAGCCTTTCTGGACAAACCGCTTGAAGCTTGCCATGAAATACTGAAATCTGGAAGCCACCTCGTCTGCTGAGGAGTTTGGCAAGTACAAGGGCATGTGACACCTCAGGGACACTTCACTTCACCCGAGGTCAGACTGTGGTGACTGGGCCATGCTCCCGGGTCTGGCTGGCTGCAGGCAGATCAAGCCAAAGCAAAACCTTTGTCTCTTCTGGGATTAGGTCAGACAGAACTGGTGAATGTTGTCCAGAAGAGTTGAGATCTGATAAGGGAGTGAGGAGGTCAGCTCCATTCCCAGGAGAAGAGAGGGGAAACTATGGCTTTCTTGGAAGACCAAAGAAACTTTTCTTCTACTGTTTGTGCAGCTTCATCCAGAAGGGCGGAGAGAAATCCTGCCTCAAAACAGGATTACAGCTATCTCTTTTTCAGTATTTAAGGCATTTTCCTGTGATTTGAAAGATTGGGGTTGTAAGTCCCTCAGGCAGAAGAGGGTTATGAAGCCCAGTGTTATGGATGAGCACTGCCACCCCCAGGTGAGGCGACCACCCGGCTCCTTTCTATATCGTTGCTCTGCAGTGCGGTACGGGTTTGGTGAGCCTGAGGATGCTCCGGGTGGGAGGTGGACAGTGGTAGTGCAACGCCCAAGCGTGGATGCTGAGCTGGAGGTGTACGGGGGTATAATGGGGTGCTCAGAGTGCTGTAGGGTGAGAAATCAGGGTTCCTACAGAGCTCCGCTGGCTGCAGGGCCAAGGCACAGCTAAGCAGCAGTTTAGCTAAGCAGGAATGCAAGGCTGATCAAGGGAGGCATCGTTAGCGCATCCTTCACGGAGGCCTGTGCCGCTGTTGGCCAGAGCCAGCCCAACAGCCCATTCCCGCGCCTGTTGCAGCGTGTGCCATAAAGCCAGGATTAAGCAAGCTGCTCCTTAATGGTGTTTTACAGTTTTCTGGCTTAGATCCCTCAAAAGAGCTGACTGTCCAAATTGCCCTGGAAAAGTTTAGGTCTGATCACGGAGCCAGAGAGGATGTAAAGCTGTTCCCGTTTTCCTGGGTGCAGTGCGCTCCGCCAGCTTTGGGCTGATAAATGATTCCCCCTCAGTGGGGCTGCCCTGAATCTGGTGGGGCTGGGGCTTAGTCTGTAGTAACACTGCTGCTGTTTGGGTTTTGGAGCCTTGCCTAGCACTCCAGAGAGAATAACGAGTGATCAAGAAGTAACAGTGGAACATTAACGCAAACTGCAATATATACAGAGATGCATTATTAATGGGACATTAAAACCGAAAAGGCAAGTAGAGCAAATCGTATGCTGACAGCAGAGCAGCTCTGCAAAACAATCCCAGGGCTGTACCTTGGGGGGGAAAAAAAATCAATGCTCTGTAAAACACTTCAATAGAGGGTTCTTCTGCTTTCTGTTATACCGTATTTCCGGGGTTATTTCTGGAAGACGCAGAATTTGAGATGTTTTAGACCCAATAGCCCCGTGAATGTAAATAATGCTACAAACCAGGGCAGTGTCCCTGGCCTCCCAGGGGAGTGAACTGCGACTTAATGGATCTTCTTTAACTCTGAATAAAGCTACAGAACTGATTTTTTACGAGAGCGGAAAGACAGCAGAGTCCGAATTCCTGCTCTTGCCAAGCTCAGGCTGGGCAGGAGTTTTAGGCTGGACCCAGACTGGTGCCAAGTGACGAGCAGCAGCAGGGAGCGCCCGTTTCATCCCCTTTGCACAAACATCAGCACTGGGAACCATGTTACGTAATTTTACAGTAACTGGAGCTCAGGCAGCAGCTCTCATGCTTTGCTTCATGTTCTGGGGCCAGGCCAGGGCTCTGGGCAGGAGAGTGTTGCTGAAACAGCTCTTTTAAGGTGCTGATGCATCCACTCCTCCACCAGCCAGGCTGCGGGTCTGCTCGGGTGTCTCTGGTACAGCCAGATCACTACAAGCTCGTCTTCCTTCATCGGAGACAGAGCTAGTGCCCACACGTGCTCCAACTTAACAGGCCAGCAGCAACTGGGTGACACAAAGCGCGTGGTGGGAGCATGGACAGGATCTACCCCTTCTACCTTGACCCTTGGGGTCATGTTGACCCAAGTCTTTGCCACTGAGTGGCTTCAAGTCTCTGTGTTGGCCCCTTGAAGCCAAGTCCACCCCAGGCAGTGCTCTTGCAGGCTCTCGGCTTTACCCTTCACTTGCAGAGGTTTCGTAGGCGTTGCTTTGGCTTGCACAAACAGCTCTTGCAGCTGAAGCTCCAACAAAGCCAGACCTAGCTGTTTCCAGCTTAAATGCATTCCCCTGCTGTGTCCCCATCCCCAGCACCCCAGCTTCCCAAGAACCTTCCCCTTGCTTGGTGGTGATCAGCCTTTCCAAAAGCCCACGACGGGTTTGCTGCTCGTCTTCCCCATGGTTAACGTTGGCTTCCCCAGCTGCTGGTGGCACTGCTGCTATGGGGTGGGGGAGTGTCGTGCCCCACGCGGATGCCAGGGAGGCAGGGGATGGGCACAAGCTGCTGCCGCCTTCCCCTTGTGCAGTGGCAGGGTGCCGTCTCTGCCCGAGTGCCTCCCCTGCCTGGGATGTGTGTCTCTCCATCGATACTGAAAACAGGCTCTCCCTTCCTCGGCTGAGTGGCCTGTGACCGCAGAGGATCCCTGCTCCTTTTTGGCTGCAGGTTTGTTACAAAAGCCAGAGCTGACACCAGCTTCTTCTCCCTTCTGTCTAGGGAAATTTCTTTGCTTCAAATTCAAGGAACTGAAATGAATTGGGTTCAGGGTTTGGTTTTCTGCAGTCCTGCAAAGCCATGTGAGGCAGAAATTTTCTCCCCCTGGGATTTGTGAGTAATTTTAAAGGAAATTTTTAAAATGGGATTGAGGTTTTTTTCCTGGAAATGCTGAGTTGTTCCAAGGAAGCAAAGTTTTTCTTTCACTGCAGTGAAAGGGGTATGCAATAGGACTTGGACTCCTGAGTACTGCATCGTCTATGCAAGAAATGATCCTTTAAAATAAGGTTTTACGGACAAGAAAGCGGAAATATTGACATGAGGAACACAGACATCCTGAAGAGTTGGTTTGACTTCGGCTTTTCACCTCACTGGGACACCAAAAAGACCCCAAACAAGGCCTAGAGCGCAATATGTCAAACCAAGAGATAGGAGTTTTCCTGGTATAGCAAAACCTGACATTTTGTTTGTAGCCAACCAAAAGATCTCATCTGAGCTTCTGCTTAGGGGAGTTATTTAAGATAGCCACAATTTTTGAAGTTATTTTAAATGTGAAAAGGTTTGTGCCAGAATAAAATAAGCCAGCCAGTTTTCAACATCTGCAGTTCTCTCTGATTTTTTTGTCCTGAAATTATCTTCTAAATCCTGCTTAAATTAGTTGGGGAGTCTCGTGGATAAGAGGGACTTTGTTCACTGCCTGATAAACCATTTGAAAAGCATCCATCTGCAATTAAATAAGGAACACTTCTGATGGGTGTATGCTCCTGAGGCTTAAGTCGCTTTGAAAAATACACCTTGCCTTTCTCAAGTCTGTGAGTCCCTCCTGGCAAATTGATACAAGACATCTTTGTCAGGATCGGTCAGAAATCTCGTGCTAGAGCCAAACACCCACCCAAGGCACCTGCCTCTTGCTAATGCCTCATTTGAATGATCACCTCCGTATTTACTCAGGACCATCTCGGATGAGCGAGGGTTTGGGGAACATGGAGATGTGGAAAGTGCTCCCGGCGCATCTTCTCCTTCCCAGAGTCGGAGGCATCGTCTGAGTCGCTGCATCCTACGTGTACCTGACAAACACAAAGCATCAGCTCTGTGGCACGTCTCTGGTTTCCTGGCAAAACCACACGCAGCTTAAAAAAAAAAGAGTTGTCAGAGCTGGTATGATTTAAACTGGTATGAATTTAGATGGGTATCTGTCAAAGAGTGTATTTAGAGTGGCTGTTGGGAGACAACAGCCTGAGAAATCCTGGATAAACACACCGAGTTAAGCAGTACCAAGGGGAGAGAGAAGAGGAAAGGACCAGTAAAGTCCTGTCATTCCCATTAAAGCCAAGCCTGCTGGTTGTAATATCTTTAAGGTGGAGTGAAGGTTACTCTGTCACTGCCAAGCTTTTTCCACTATGTCAGAAAAATACATCGGCAGTTGACCTTTATGTGCACTGGGAAGGAAAGTGACTTCTTAACTATGCATCTTCACAGTGATACAGCTCCGTGCCAGCTGACGAGTAACTCCTGTCCTCGGTGCATGACCTGAAAATGCAACACAGTCTGCAGCACCCAGCTGTGCTGCACTGCAGAGCGGGCAATGCAGTGGGGAGCTTGAAGCCCTCGTGGGCGTTCTTGTGCTACAGCCTGCGTTGTCTTTTTTTCTGGCTCAGTAGGAGAAACGTCGCTATTTTTCTTGCTACATTATTTAGTGGCTGCTTCTCGTTAGCTGAACACCTGGCATCACCTTACCAGTGCTGCAGCATCAGGTCAGGGCAGAGCATCTCAGCCTTTGCTTCCATAGAATGGTTTGGGTTGGAAGGGACCTTTACAGGTCATCTAGTCCAACCCCCCTGCCATAAGCAGGGACATCCCCAACTAGATCAGGTTGCTCAGAGCCCCGTCCAACCTGATCTTGAAGGTTTCCAGGGATGGGGCATCTCCCACCTCTCTGGGCAGCCTGTTCCACTCTGGTCTTGTTACAGGTAGATTTAATGCAGTGAAGCTGGAGCAACTCAAAACTTCCACTAAGCGAAAGGGAAAAGCTGCGTGGTTAAAGCAAACGTTTTTCACGCTCACAAGATCTGGGCTCTGTTCCCAGCTCAAATGCAGATGTCTCATGATCTCAGACAAATCACATCACTCCTCCATGCATGGGGGGGCCCCATCGCCAATGCAGTTGATGCTTCTTTGATACCAGCACTTTGCAGCACCCTGTGAGATTTGCCAGCAGAAGCCATTGCTTCTAAATAAAGGCTCATAAGCCCATTTCCTGACTGCATTTGCTGTCTGTTTCTGCTTTAATTCTCAAAGATATGCGATGCTATTTTTGTTGACTCTGAAAGCCCCATGCAGAGCTTGCTCACACTTTTGAGTCAGTCCTTGTTTTAACACCCTGCAAACCACAGTCATCGGGTTTTTTTGCTCAGCATGGCAAGAAAAAAATTGTGGTTTGGAAGCTGCCTGTCCAAACTGTACTTATTATATTGTCCTATTAAAGGCAGAAGAGACCATAAGCATTTCTGTTTTCATCATGCACAAGTCCTTTGCTGTGCTGGTCCAGGTAAGAGAGAACATTTTCTAGCACAGAAGCTCTTTAGCCAGCTGTAAGCACAGCATAAGGGTTCCCAGTCCACTTTCCTACCTTCTGTCCACAGGGAATCATCAAAAACTGTCCAAACCCCAAGACAAGGGATCCAAGGAGGACCCAGAGCTTGGGGTCCTCCTGCCTCTTTGCTGCTTGCATTTGCCATTCAATTTTGGGTCAGCTCAGAAAGCCTCCAGCATGTGTGATGCTCTTTCTGCAAACTTGGGGAGCGTGGCGGAGGACTCGGGCATTTTTTTGGCACTACATAATGTTAGTATCCTGCAGACTGCAATCATCTTCTGCTCTGCTCTGATGAGTTTGGGAAGCGAGCAGTCCATCCGAATCCAGTCTCTGTCTGCCAGATAATCCCCTTCTGGGAGAGAGAGGTGCGATGATGCACTGAAGAGGTTTAACTCAATTCCCATGCATCAATTACACTTGGTCTCATTAGTGTTTTACAGGCAATTACTCCTCACACTAAACCTTTCAAAAGGCAAAATACCCAGGAAGCAACTGAGCCCCTGAGGGAGAGGACACAGGGAATATTTTTAGGTTTCATCCGTCACTAGCTTAGATTTCTGGCAGACCCACCAGCCCTATGTATACCCATCGCTGCATCACTTAAAGCTTGACTTAGCGTCGCCTTGCAAGATGCTGGCTTAGATGACTTCTCTATATTTTCTCAGCTTTAGCTGATGATTCCTGTACAGTGTGGAAAGCCCCACCTCCAGAAACCAAACCCCAGGGCAGGGGCACTTATTTTGGGGTTGTTCATAGGATTTGGATGATGATTAGGAGCGAGGCTGCTGCATACAGCTGACGCTTTCCTCAATGTACTCTGATGCAGACCACGAGCACGGGGACACCATAAACATGTCCCCAGGAACAAGGTTTCCCAGTATGAACCTGGGAGATCCCTGAGATGATAGATTCCATGTGCTCTGCTACATCACTGCCACCAAATTGATCCCCCTCCATCGATGCATAGGGCACAGTCTTCCCTAACCCAGGGCTTTTTTTTTTCTCCCGTGACTTTTGCAGAGGTTTTGCTCCTGCTCTCACACCAGCTCAGGAGCCTCTCGCTATTAGGAGAAGCAGCGGTGTCCTCCAAGTCCAGGCATTTTCTGATTAATAGGATCAACCACTACCATGAGCCCAAACCATCTTGAAGCTTTTGCACATTGTTTAGTAAGAGGATTTTCAAAGTTTTTCAGGCCAGACACACACCGGGCACGTCTGGCATGTGGTGGCATTGCCTCCTGCGCGGGCACGCAAGTGTCGAGTCACGTTTGAAACGCAACGGGGATCAAAGCACGCTCGCTGGCCTGCTGTTCGATGTTCCCCATTCACCTTTCTGTTTCCTTCTCCGCTGGGGTATTTTGGGGAATGGGGTCCAGCAGATGATTTGCTGAGATGGTGGCACACGTTGAGAAGCTCCTTCAGGGTGGACAAGCTGTGGAGGTGCATGGTTTCTCCTGGTACTGTGTGAGGAGCAACCTGGATGGTGTCGGTGGCTGTGCTGTGGTCTAATGGCTCTGGAGAGCTCTTGTGTGGCACAGCGTGGGTCCTCAAGCGCCTGCTGAGCCATGGCCAGGTCCTGCACCCCACAAGGCGGTGCTCAGCACCTGCTGACTGCTCCTTGTTCAGAGGTGTGTAGGGAGATGGGTGGTTGTGGGCAGCCCCAGCACCGCTCCTCATCCTCCATCTGAGGAGCTTGGGGGTGGTTACACACTGCAGATGGGAAGATCAGTGGCTGGAGGAGGTCATCCAGAAACAAGATTGGGGCGGGGGAGCGGTTTCTATCAGGAATATGCTATGCTCAAGTGTGAAACAGTGTATATTTCCAGCACCTCTTCGATTACCCTAGGGAGAATTCGGATACAGGTGCGAGTGGTGTGGCTTTACCCACCAACAGAGCAATTCCACAAGCCCACGGGCTCCGAACAGGCTGTCTCCTTTGCTGAGGGGATCCATGCGGCGGAGGCAGCCCTGTGAAATCACAGCTAACCCCAAATGTCTGGATGGCAAAGGAACTGAAATTTTCTAAATCTGTGCAGGGTCTGTGTTTGATTTTCCACCTGCGACAGTTTCCTCCTTTTAAAAAGCTGCAGTGGTGATAACTGTCAGGGGTTTATGTCATGTGGTGATGCATAGTTTATCTCAAAGGTCTGATTCCTTGAAAATATTTGGTTTTCTTTTTGAAAGAGGAAGTTTCTTACTGTGATGATTACTGTTAAGGACTTCAACTTATGAATTCTGATCACTAAAGGCAGAAAACAAAGTAAACTCCAAATGTGTTACTTTTAAGAAATCTTATGGTATTGGGTAGCCTCAGATTATGACTATCTGGGATCACCAATACTAAAAATAAGGAAACACTTCATTTATTTAGTAGTAAAGATCTTGGAAGCTGGAAAAAGATACATATGAATGAATGGAAGGAATGAATTAATGATTTGGGTTTCAGTGGACTTCTTTTCCATGGAAAGATGGAAACCTATTCCTGAGTTACCATAGGCCTTCAGAAAAAAAGATCAAACCATCAAGCTGGGCTGTAGCCAAGGGTGTATCAGAGCTAGACCATGTCCTAGGCCACTTTTGTGACCACCAACTGCCTGCTGACAGTTTTGACCAAGATGTTCTGCTACTTGTTGCCTTCCAGCCACCCCTGCCCTGTCCACTGCCCCTACGGCTTCTGGCGTGGTAGGAGCTGCCAGGAAGGTGCCTTTCCCAGGTATGGCTTTTTTTGTCCTGCTTGGAGAATCTGCTGGTGTAGATTCAAATGTTAATTCCTGGCCAGGCCCCGAGACTCAAGCTCTGGAGTACACCATCAGAGTCAGAAGGTCAATGACCACCCTCTCCACCCTCCCTTGCACTTGCCTTTGGACCCCAATGTGAGGTGAGACAGTTAATAATTAATTGCTGAAACAAAATGCCAGACCCTGAGGTGAGGTTTTACTGTCTGGGAAAAATTAATACATGGGATTTACTTTGGAAATATCAGAGAGGGATGGTGGTCAACACAGCTCTGTCATTGTTCTGCATAGCATTGGCCAGAGAGGGGAGAGCAAGGGCTGGAGGACCCCAACTGAGATGTCCTGAATGTCCCTCATCCCTGGTATCTCTGTGCCTTCCATAGTCTCCACCCTGAAATGTTTCCGGCTGCATCCCCATCCTTCCCACCACCTCTCGACACGTTACCCCTGACCCAGGCATCACCCCCAATGGTGCCTGTCTCCTTTTTTTGGGCTGCAAGTTAACATGTGCTGAGGATAGTGCAGATGTGCAGCTGATTAACCTGCTGCCCATTTAGCCCTAGCTGCTTTTCATGAATTAAACCCCCCAAAACCCCAAGTCTTTCCACCCCTTTGTCAGAGCTGGCTGAAATCACCTCCTAGACCTAAAACATGCTGGGGCTGGGAGCTTGCAGAAGCTGTTTTTGAAGACAAAAACAAGCCTTAAAAAAAACAAACAAGAAGCTTAATGCAAGGCTGAAGCGTCACCGCTAAGTTGGTGCGAGCCATGGGTGGTGCTCAGCAGATAGGAGGAGGAACGGGAAGATGGGAGGGGAGGAAAGTGCCTTTAGAAAGAGCTGTCTGCTCCCACCGTCCTGCTGCCAGGCTGGATCCCGACACAAGCAGCTGCATTAAGTTTTTAATGCGTGTAATATATATAATAGTTATTTTTATATATTAATACATATATTATTCAATAATACTCCTTCAGGTATGCTTCAAGCAGGATCTCACTCTGTTAAACCCCACCATGATGAGCAGGGGGTTGATCAGAGCCAGCCCAAACCCATCACCTTGCTTTGCAAGCAGTATGCGCCCGACAGAGCGGAGCAAAGGGTACGAGGGAATGATGAGAGTCACTTTTTCTCTTCCCCTCCATGGTTACATATGTGCAGGACAGCAGGGCCCCAGTGTCCCCCGTGCCCCTGCAGTGGCCATGGGACGTCCCCATGCACAGCAGGCTGTCTCAGAGAGGGGCTCTGCAGTCTTAAATAAAATCTACTCCTTTGGCTCATGAAATGGGGACACTGTGACTGGCTGACATATAATTACATATTGTACGTAAAGCTGACAACAAATTACAAATGAGCAGGCAGCATTTGGAGCTCTTCTCAGTTCTCAGAAGCAATCCCTAATTTCAGAGAGCTAGGACTTTGCTTTCCCTTCCTATTCCAACCTGTTTACTCGCTCTCCATCACGCTGTGCTCCCATGTGTTTCTCCGGGCTGCAGGTAGGAGTGATGGGGAGCAGCTAGGGACGTCTCCGGTGACAGTTCATGGTCGGCTTCTGTCAGGTGCCAGCCCTGAAACATCAGGCAGTTTGAATGTAGCTGTGACTCTCAGCTCTCCGGCTGTGCAATATAATGAGGATAATTACATGCTATTTGTATTGCACCATGCTGTTTTTAAAAGCCCTACCTCTTAAGCTGAGATACAAACCCTTTTCCTTATGGCTACTAGAAAAAATCTTCCTCATAGATCCTTTTTTTTTTTTTTTTAGATTTAAATTCGTGATGTGGTCACTTTTTGTTAGCAGAAGCATAACGGGCTGTCTCCAAACCTCTGTCTTGAATGTATATATGCATATATGTAATGATATAGATGTATGGCAATATATATATTTTTTGATGCATCACTTTAAATTTCGTTAAAGATTTAGATGCAAATAATATTCCTGATGAGCAAATCAGAATAGAAGTGTTGGACTTTCTTGGCAAAGTGAGGAGGGGGGTCAGCAGAACCACTACCTTCCGGACTTCTGGAAGGCAGACTTTGGCCTGTTCAGGGCACTGGTTGGGAGAGTCCCTTGGGAGGAAGTCCTGAAGGGCAAAGGAGTCCAGCAAGGCAGGGCTTTCTTCAAGAGGCAAGTCTTAACGGCGCAGAAGAGCAGGCTGTCCCCACGTGCTGCAAGACGAACCAGCGGGGAAGACGACCGGCCTGGCTGAACTGGGAGCTTTTCCTGGCACTCAGGAAAAAAAGGAGAGTTTACCACTTTTGGAGGAAGGGGCAGGCATCTCAGGAAGAGTTCAGAGACCTCGTTAGGTCTTGCAGAGAGAAAATTAGAAAGGCAAAATCCCAGCTAGAACTCAATCTGGCCACTGTTGTAAGGGATAACAAAAAATGTTTTCACAAATACATTAACAACAAAAAAAGAGCCAAAGAGAATCTCTATCCTCTATTGGACGCGGAAGGGAACATTGCCACCGAGGATGAGGAGAAGGCTGAGGTACTTAATGCCTTCTTTGCCTCAGGCTTTAACTGACAGACCGGTCATCCCCGGGGTTTCAGCCCCCTGAGCTGGAAGGCAGGGACGGGGAGCAGAATAAACCCCCCATACCCAGGAGGAAGCAGTTTATGACCTGCTGAGCCACCTGGACCCTCACAAGTCTATGGGGCCGGATGGGATCCACCCGAGAGTGCTGAGGGAGCTGGCGGAGAAGCTTGCCAAGCCACTCTCCATCATTTATCAGCAGTCCTGGTTAACAGGGGAGGTCCCAGATGACTGGAGGCTTGCTGACATGACGCCCATCTACAGGAAGGGCCAGAAGGAGGATCCGGGGAACTACAGGCCAGTCAGCCTAACCTCGGAACTGGGGAAGATTATGGAGCGATACATCTTGAGTGAGCTCACCAGGCAAGTGCAGGACAACCAGGGGATCAGGCCCAGCCAGTTCATGAAAGGCAGGTCCTGCCTGACCAACCTGATCTCCTTCTATGACCAGGTGACCCGCCTGGTGGATGAGTGAAAGGCTGTGGGTGTTGTCTGCCTGGACTTTAGTAAAGCCTTTGACACTGTCTCCCACAGCATCCTCCTAGAGAAGCTGGTGGCTCATGGCTTAGACAGGTGTACTCTTCGCTGGGTAAAAAACTGGCTGGATGGCCGAGCCCAGAGAGTTGTGGTGAATGGAGCTAAATCCAGTTGGCGGCCGGTCACAAGCGGTGTTCCCCAGGGCTCAGTGTTGGGGCCAGTCTTGTTTAATATCTTCATCAATGACCTGGATGAGGGGATCGAGGGCACCCTCAGTAAGTTTGCAGATGACACCGAGATGGGTGGGAGTGTCGATCTGCTCGAGGGTAGGAAGGCTCTGCAGAGGGATCTGGACAGGCTGGATCAATGGGTCGAGGTCAATTGTATGAGGTTCAACAAGGCCAAGTGCCGGATCCTGCACCTGGGTCACAACAACCCCATGCAACGCTACAGGCTTGGGGAAGAGTGGCTGGAAAGCTGCCCGGCAGAGAAAGACCTGGGGGTGCTGGTTGACAGCTGGCTGAACGTGAGCCAGCAGTGTGGCCAGGTGGCCAAGAAGGCCAAAGGCATCCTGGCTTGTATCAGGAATAGTGTGGCCAGCAGGAGTAGGGCAGTGATCGTCCCCCTGTACTTGGCACTGGTGAGGCCACACCTTGAATATTGCATTCAGTTTTGGGCCCCTCAGGACAAGAAGGACATTGAGGTGCTGGAGCATGTCCAGAGAAGGGCAACGGAGCTGGTGAAGGGTCTGGAGAGCAGGTCTTATGAGGAGAGGTTGAGGGAACTGGGGTTGTTTAGTCTGGAGAAGAGGAGGCTGAGGGGAGACCTTATCGCTCTCTATAACTACCTGAAAGGAGGTTGTAGCGAGGTGGGTGTTCATCTCTTCTCCCAAGTTACTAGCAATAGGATGCGAGAAAATGGCTTAAAGCTGCACCAGGGGAGGTTTAGATTGGATATTAGGAAAAATGTCTTTACTGAAAGAGTGGTCAGGCATTGGAACAGGCTGCCCAGAGAGGTGGTGGAGTCACCATCCCTGGAGGTGTTCAAAAACCATGTATACATGGCACTTCAGGGCATGGTTTAGGAGGCATGGTAGTGTTGGGCTGACGGTTGGACTTGATGATCCTAGAGGTCTTTTCCAACCTTAATGATTCTATGATTCTATGACCCACTGACCCAGGTTTAAGCTGACTGTGCAGCTGTGCGTGCATATAATTAGGCATATGAATACAAATAAAAGGAAATGAGTCCACCCAGTAGTGAAGAAGTTAATTGCAGTGATCTCTTTGCAAAGCAAGAATAGCTCTCCATGCAAATAATCTCCTGAAATTTGCATGAACACCTGCAAGTGCAATTGCTTTGGCAATGCATGCAACGAAGTTGGTTATATTTGTGGTGCCCTTGCAAGGCTGTGAATGAGCAGTTATGAAGCACCAAGACTGATGTCCCCACGGCACTGCACATGCCAACTTTATAGCCAACTTGAAAAACAGGCAGAGCAGGGATTTTCTTGGAGAAACTACTGCTGTGGCTTTTCCAGCACTTCTAAGGATGGAAAACCAGAGCCTTGAGTTGGAAAAGACACATCCGAGTGATTGAAACCTATGAGAAATGTGATTCCTGAAGAGATCTAAATGTTGCAGCTGGGAAGTTTGGCTGGGTGTGGAGAACAAGCCAATCCAACCACCAAGAGAAGAGAGATAAAAATCACACAGAAGTACTTTTTCCCAAACACTTATTTGGCTGAGAATTCAAAACCACCACCGTTCCGGGTTAAACAAATTAATTACTGACTGTCTGTTAAGAAAGACTCCTTCTCCAGTCTATCTGCTTTCAGTGGAGAAACATACACCTGAAAAAACATGCAAAGTTTGACCTGGGAAATTCTGGCTTCCACCCCAAATCCAGCTTTGATGTGAAATGCCCAGCCAGAGAGGGATGGGTGCACCATGGGGGCGACCTCTCCCTTCCCCTGTAGCTGCCCACCCTCCTGCTCATTCACCCTCTGGCCCAGGTGTCAGATGAATGAATTCCCAAATTCCCACTCCTTTTCTGCCCAAATTTTTTTTTTTTTTTTTTTAATAGCCGACAAGCACATGGGACTCGATTCTTGCTTTTTGAGCATCCTCCACCCCGGCGACAGCAGAGCTGTGGCTCTCACCCAGACAGTCCATGCTTCCTGCTTCAGAGGATGTTGGTAGGAAACAGCTTTAACCATGCAAAAGGAAATGGTTTCACACCCAGCAGTCATTAAACCATGGGACTCCCTGCCTCAAGACATGTTAGCAATAAAAAGTCTAACAGGGTTTAAGACGAGATTAGGGCCATTCATAGAGGAGAGGATCCTCGGCAGCTCTGGGGCATGCTGGCCTATTTACAGCCTCTGCTTTCCTCAAATTTCCTCAAATTTCTTATTGCCAAGATCTGAGAAAGAAAAACAGGGAGAAGATCACCCTCTACCTGCCCTTTTTTTTAATGATGCTGTTGGAGAGTGATAGCGGGCTATGGAGATTTTTGTCCTGACCCAGCACAGCTGCCTTTATGGGATTGCCAGATTAAATCCCTGTGCCTGAGCCTGTCCGATGTATGGCTATTTGAACCCATGGCTATGAGATAACACGCTGATTTTATGGTGGTGTTTCACAACTGCTTGATACTGGCATGGTTAACAGGCTCAGAGCAATACTGACTTGCCCAATACACACTGATAAGGATTTCCAGTTTATAATGCTGCTTACCTGGAGTACAGTGGTGCCAGGGAGCTGCTCCTGCCGTACCCTGTTGAAAGCAAAAGCAGTCCTTGCCCCTTGCCCCACACAAAAACCCAAAAGCTTTCAAGTCCAGAGGTTGTTTCAGTATTTTATTTCTTTTTTTTTTTTTTTTTAATACTTTGGCTGATGTTGAGGGCAGTGTTGAAATGCAAGAAACCATATCTTTGATCAGTGTTTTTCCTTCCCAAATTGCTACAGCCACCTCTTGCTCTGGAGGAAGGTGAGTTTGCAGCAGGATGTCTCTCTGCTCTGATGCACTGCCTTGGTCTCCCCTTCTGACTCTGGGGCGTGCAACCATGTTACGGACCCTCGTAGCCAGCAATGAGGTTTTCCTGGTTTTCTGAGCCTTCCCCTTGCCCTGGTGTTCAGCACAGGTTGCTATTTGGACAAGACCTCCTTGTCCAAACTGCTGGGCTGGGAGACATGCTGCAAGAGTCCCAGAGTTTCTGCCCAGTGGTCCTCACAGCTTCTCCTCCCCATCACCTTCATCTCCTTCCTGGCAGGTTTAGCTCTAGCCAGTTACCCTTGTGTCAGAAACGCCATTGCCATAGTCAGTCCTGGCCTGAGGCAGGAGGTGGGACAGGTGATGTCTCTCAGTCCTTTAGCCTGATCTTCCATGATTCCTCCCATTAGGTTTCGTGGCCATGGACTGGGTTATCATTGGCAGTAGAGAGGTGAGCACTATCTGATGGTCCTCCCTGCCTCTGGATCCACGGGCATCCCAGTACGGTGCTGGAGAGGAGCTGCAGAAGCAGGTGATTCTGGAAGCACTTTTCTCTACGTCACGTTTTAGGGTCAGGAGGGTGCTTTCAGCTTCAGGTCTGACCTTTGCCAACTGTGCCATCAGGTTGTTGGCCATAAACATGTACAATGCAGGGTGGTTCTTGCTTTAACAAGTGTCCTGGAGGAACAGAGCTCAGGCCTGCAGTGGACCAGCTGTCTACAGGCTGTCCAGAGGGCTACAGGCTAATGCTAAGGCTGCTGACTCTGTCATAGCTAGCACTACCTCTAGCATGAAACAAGTAGACCAAACCTAACCAGGCTTGAGTCTAAGGCAGCATGGTGGGAAGAGCTGTTTTCAGATTCAGCTAATTTCAGCCCCAGCATATATGCATGCTCCAGCAGAGCTGGGCTTACTGAAAATTTAGGTCCAAGAGACCATCTGATGTCTGGCCATAAAAACTGATGCATTGATGACTCAATGAATTATTTTGCTCTTTCACCATATCTAGATTCTTATCTACATTACCTAAACCAGCCGGTGCAAGTTTTCTAAATCGATTTTAAATTGACCTAATTAAAGCAGTAAGAGCACATAATGGAGACATACTTAACCCAATTTAACCCTTCCTTAAATCAATTACACTAAAATTTAGTAATGTGCAGGCAGAAGCTAAACCAATTTAAGAGTTAAGACAGGTTAAGTACCCATGTAGTGCAGGTGTGCATTACTTCAAACTAATTAAATTCTATCTAGTGCATGTTGTAATGTAGCCAGACCACAGCCAATGTCACACAATAATACACGCTTCATCAATTCATGAGCTCCAGCTATTAAGGCCAGAAGTGCCAATGACTGCCAGGCCATCACCAACTCTGACATTTCATTTTGTTCCATCAATACTGCACCCACTACTTCATGTTCAAGTAAATCAGTCATGCTGAACTCATCTTCTGTAGGTACTTGAGGGTTTTCTGCCCTAGATTATGATCTGATATTCTCCCATCCCATGCAGACACCACACATGGCCTTCAGTTGAGTGATCTAACATGAACGCCCCATCGTGAGGACATGATGGCATGTGATAGATGTATGACAAGGCATGCAGTGTGAGAGAATCCACTGGGTCCCGGGGAAGAGGGCAGCAGAAAGCCATAGGCTGGCTAGTTTATTAAAACACCCCTTGCAGACAGCATCTGTCTCAATCTGAAGACCTCAGAAGAATGGGGAACACATTGGTGCAAACTACTCATGACTACAGCTGCAAATGTCAGCTTTTTTTTTCTCCCCGTGAAGGTATGTCAGCTTTTTTATCATTATAAGCAATGTTGCCATCCCTGAGTAGTAATTGCTGTTGTTAAAGATAATCAATAGAGAAAAATTATCTGTATATGGCAGTGAGTGGGCTGGATGGGCGAGTGCTTTCCAAACCACTAAGACTTTGTTATTAGGGGTTGAATACATTTTCTGAGGGATGGATCTGAGTTTTGGAAGATCAAGTTGAAGGGACGGGGAAATCCTTGCTGTGTCACTCCACCCCTCCAAAAATGGCAACTCCATCACTCATTGCCTCCTGGTTCCTTTGATGGACTGAATTCTCCTCCAACTTGCCCATAAAGGCACCGCCTCCAGTCTCCTCCTGTCCTCTCTCCAGCCAAGTATCATCTCTCTCTTCCAGAAAACACAAAGAGAAACAGAAAACCAAGTGAGAAGGAGAAGTGGTGAAGCCAGCAAGGATCTGCTAGGAGACCAGGTGTGTGGAGATAAAGCCCCAGGCGAAACAGAAGCAGGTAATGAGTGAGGAGGAGATGGGAGCAGGCACTGGGACACTCAAAACAGACACCCAACAGACATGTATCTGCTGCTGGTCTCAATAGGTAAGCACCTGGGCAGGTAACCGCGGCCAGCGCAAGCCTGCAGACCATGGTGATCAATCAGTGGTACATCAGGCAGAACATCGCCAGGTGCAGATGGGAACCTTCATCCTTGTGAATAGGACAGAAACCGGGTGTGAAGGAGGCGATTTGGGAGACAGTGTTACGGGAGGTTGAGTGTCAGCAGTGCCTTTTACAAACTGTGGTACTGCTGGGGAGATGAAGATAAGCATCGGCCTACTCTGCTGTCAGAAGCAGTGCCAGGGCACTACACAGTCCGTCGAACAAGGTGTTGCTACAGAGAAAAGAGGTTCTAGTGGAGCGTTGTTCTTGTTTGTGAACAAAATGAACTGAGGATGAGGAGATGACAGTGAGCCACTCTGCTGCTGTGATAGTCCTGGAAACGCAGCCTGGGGAAGGGGGATTTAAGGAGCAAGGCTGTTGCTGCAAGGCTGGTTGTTCAATGCACCTGGTCTACAGCCAAAGCATGGAAGGAGAAAGTAAACACTTTCTGCCTGACCTACATTCTGCATCCGTTGTACGGCAGGACAAATAAAGCAGGCTGAAGGCCAACAGAAGGCACGTCCAGAAAGCTGCTGGAACCACGGCCAGGCTTGCATGGTGGTCTGTGCAGAGCTGAGCCGGTCACACTGTGCAGGCTGGGAAGCAGCGTGATTAATGCCGAAGACGTGAACATGGCAGTGAAAACAGAGGGATGCTGCCAAGCTGTGATGAGGAAGTAAATAGCATCAGGAAGGCGAGATTTCTTGACTCAGTTGTATACTGAAATCTCTGCATGCATTCTTCTCTGCTGCCAGAGACGTAAAAAGTGGCTTGTATGGAAGCCAAAAATTAAACATCAGAGAACTGTATGTGCCCTATCTAGCAGGTCTCAACAAAGTGAACTCTTTCCTCAATGATAAAGATAAGGCTGATTCTTGAATTATTTTTAGTATTATTTTCATAGAAACCACAATAACTGTTGGACAAAAAAGCCAACTGCATTTCACAAGGAGCCCCACTGCCCCTAGGGATGCAACGTCTCACATGCCCTCAAAATGGGGAATAGAGAAGGATCTGGCCAGCTGTACGCAGCGCATGAGGTAAAAGCAAGGGTAAAACAATGAAATGATCATTGGTAGTAGATGTCAAACTGGCCTCACAGCTAAGTCTTGCAGTTGCAAGTATTTTTGGCAGTGTTATTGCAAGTAGACAGCCAGAGAAGCAAGACACTGCTTCTATTACAATTTGCTAGAGGATGGCTGAAAAAATGTCACTTAAAAGGACATGGGAAAACATCATTTTTAGTGCGTTACTGATGAAAAAGGGGCTTAAAATGGATGGGTTTTTTCTTTTCTTTTTTTTTTATGACCTTTGTCCAATGAAAAGCTATGGCAGATTTACTGCAAAACAAATTGTAGTTATTTGTGGTTAAGAAGAAAATTAAGTTGTTGCTCCAAGGTGCTAAAAAGCCCTCCATAGCCAGCCCGTATCCGCTGTACATGGGGATTTATGAAGCTGCTGCTGAGAAGCTCTCATGGCCTGAGACTTCTAGGACTTCTAGGCCAAACGCTCTTCATCCCACTTTCATCTCCATACATGAGGAATGTCGAACCATATAATTTCTAAAGATAAGAATGACTAAGGGTGCTTACGTTGGATTAGATTACATATTCAGCAAACTTTTTCGAAGTTTTTCTGCTGTATTAAAAGCCCACTTTTGTGCTAGTGATAAGTAAAGGTGGCTGGGGCAACTAAACTGAGCTCTGTCTTCTTACTACTAATTAAATAATAGTAATACTGATTTAAAAGAAAGCTGAAGACCTCATTTTCCAAGACAGTGATCCACTTTACTCTTCATCTCTTTCATCAGAAGCAAATAAACCCAACACAAACTCCCCAACACAGGTGTGGTGGGTTGACCCTGGCTGGACACCAGGTGCCCACCAAAGCTGATCTATCCCTCCCCTCCTCAGCTGGACAGGGGAGAGAAAAAATAACGAAAGGCTCCTGGGTTGAGATAAGGACAGGGAGAGATCACTCACTAATTACTGACACAGGCAAAACAGACTCGACTTGAGGAAATCAGTTTAATTGTATTACCAATCAAATCAGAGTAGGATAATGAGAAAATAAAACCCAAATCTTAAAGCACCTTCCCCCCACCCATCCCTTCTTCCCAGGCTCAATTTCACTCCCAATTTTCTCTACCTCCTCATCCCGAATGGCGCAGGGGGACGGGGAATGGGGGTTGTGGTCAGTTCATCACGCGTCGTTTCTGCTGCTCCTTCCTCCTCAGGGGGAGGACTCCTCACACTCTTCCCCTGCTCCAGCGTGGGGTCCCTCCCACGGGAGACAGTCCTCCATTAACTTCTCCAACGTAGTTCCCTTCCATGGGGTGCAGTTCTTCAGGAACTGCTCCAGCGTGGGTCCCCCACGGGGTCACAAGTCCTGCCAGCAAACCTGCTCCAGCCTGGGCTCCTCTCTCCACGGGGCCACAGGTCCTGCCAGGAGCCTGCTCCAGCGTGGGCTTCCCACGGGATCACAGCCTCCTTCGGGCATCCACCTGCTCTGGCGTGGGGCCCTCCACAGGCTGCAGGTGGATATCTGCTCCACCATTAACCCCCATGGGCTGCAGGGGGTCAGCCTGCCTCACCAGGGTCTTCACCACGGGCTGCAGAGGAATCTCTGCTCCAGCGCCTGGAGCACCTCGAGCACCTCCTCCCCCTCCGTCTTCACTGACCGTGGTGTCTGCAGGGCTGTTCCTCTCATATATTCTCACTGCTCTCTCCAGCTGCAGTTGCACAGGTTTTTTTTCCTCCTTCTTAAATACATTATCCCAGGGGCACTAGTTGCTGATGGGCTCGGCCTTGGCCAGCGGCAGGTCCGTCTTGGAGCCGGCAGCATTGGCTCTATCGGACATGGAGGAAGCTTCTAACAGCTTCTCACAGAAGCCACCCCTGTAGCTCCCTTGCTACCAAGGCCTTGCTAGGCAAACCCATTATAACAGGATGACTGGAAGAATCTAGATATGAATGTAATTAGCAGAGACTACAATTACATTATCAGCAAAATTTATAACTGATTTAAATTGCCATATTCTATGGCTCTTCTGTGTGGTTTGCAAACAGGCTATTCCCTAGGAACTCAGATTAATTTTTATACCTCTGCTTGCTGCTGCTGCTGAAGAAAAGCTGTGAGTAGGTGACTTACAGTCACGCTCATGCGTGAGCCATCTGAAACATCACATTTTTTCCATCTCCAGTTCTGCAGATCCCTGTTACTATCCATCAGAGGCTGTAATGCCTAATTAAATGAGCTTTTTTTTCCCATTTTCTTTTCCACTCCAGTCTTTTAATACTGTTCAACCTTGCTTAAGGCAAGGTCTGTGTATCTGCTTGCCTGACGTTGTTTATCTGAAATTTGATGCTGCTTTCCCCTGAGGTTCATCTGACCCAACCTCCAGGCCTCCCACAGCAATGTGGATATTTGAACCAGACGCTCTGGGCCTGCTTTTGTAGCAGGCAAGAGAAACAGGCACGTTAAGGTAGGATTCACCCTCCTTCACGTAGCAAGGTCTGCAACAGGGTGAGAAGACCCCATACTATAAGCAGGAGCCCCACAACCATCCATGACTCCATTAAAACATCTCCTAAAATCAGGGTGGACATTTGCAATGGATTTTGTAAGGGCTTTTCATTACAGGCTATGGTAGAAACATTTGTCAATGCAACCACAGCACGTGCAGTTACTGCTGGGAGAAGATACGCCAGCAAATGCTCTGAGAGAATCATCCCACCAATCTTTCAGCCAAAATAAAAAAGTCACAGAAAACAACTTTTTACTACCAAAGCTTAAAGACTGAGCCTGGCCCCTACGGCCACAGCGGTGGTGAATGCCCTTAGTACTTCCTGTTCATTATTGAACACAGTGAGGATAATACCCAAATGCTGCATTTCCTCTGAAGCCACTTCATCCTTGTGCTTGTTAATGCCTTGCTTTCTAATGCTTTTAAACTAGTAAACTTCAAAGCAGTAAGTATTTAATGGTGATATAAGTGCATTTCCATTTGGGGAAATAAACTATAACGATGTGAGCATGTTTATACTAAAATATTTGTGGCTTTTCTTGGTAGGATGCCTCTTTGAAAAAAAACCCAAGCAAACAGAAAAGTTCATACCCCTAATTAAAGCAGTTATAATCTTTACAAGGCATTACAACACCAAAGGCCAGACTGACATCCTGAAGTCCTACTGACAAAGCTTGCTGCCTGCTGCCTTGCTTCCAGCGGTGCCAGAAAACCTCCTGACAAGTGAATGGGAACTACTTTCAGAGGCAGAACCGCAGTGCCATACAGCTGCTCCGGCGCCTGTCGCGCTGTGGTATCGGCACCACCACCGCAGCAATGCTGCCATGCCTTAGCTCTGTGGCATTGGCTGCTCCGCTTGAATTTTTTAACATTGCCCCAGACCTAAAGAGGGAATTATTTATAAAAACTAACTTTAGGGATGAGAAAGGGCTCACTGGTCTCTCATCAGAGGAGAGAGAAAAGTCTGTAAAGGGGCATTCAAGCAACCAGTCTCTCTTCCTCCTTAATATTTCCCATAGGTTTTGGAAAGACCTCTCTTCCTGCTAGTATTCCCAGTGCACAGATTCCCGGCCACTTAAAGTCTCAGCTAAAAATAAAAGTGCCCGGGTTAACCTTGGGTTGCTTCCTAGAGAAGGAAATGTCCTGGCTCAGCTCAGCTTGCCAGGGAAGGGAGCACTTCAGGCAGCGCCAAAGAGATGGAAATCGCTGTTTGGATAGAAGGGATAACGGGCAAAACCAGATCTGGCAGGGAAACGGCAATGCTCGTGAAGGGGATGATACGGCAGCACTGCTAGGGGAAAGGGAAAAGCCAGGAAAAGCCTTGGTCCCTTATCCTTCACTCAGGCTTGGTGCTGCAATGCAGGGCAGGAATGGGCAGCCTTTGTGGTACATTACAAAAGACTCGGTGACATCCTCTTCTATCTGCGAGGCAGAAGGCTCTCAGCAAAGCAAGGCAACATTTCAGTGGGATTCCTGCCATGTGAACTTCTGTCATGTTCACACGCTCCCAGAGTACATCAGTCCATCCTAAGTATGCACCATGTTCCTGTAGAACTGGTGTCCCGTAGTTGTCAGCTCATGGAGATCACACGTTACATGTTTTAAACCTTACTCTGCAAGGTTTAAAAATAAGAATAATATTCAAGCAAGGTGAATGATATAATTTTTGATAACAAACATTACAAAAATAATAAAATATGCTTCTGATTGTGTTTTAAAACACAGCATCCTTCCCACAAGTTATTTCCATGGTTTCTCATTCAACACTTCCTGAAAGCAAAGACTAGATTGGCAGTACTTCCTCTTGCCCTGGCTACAGAGCTGTATTTATTCTTCTGGTTCACTAAGGCAGCATCTGAACAGCCAGGAGCTCGCAGGCTTTAGCCACTGTCTCTCAGAAACAAACCTTTCAGCAGAAAGAGAGCGTTCAGAAACCAACATGCATTCCAAAGATGCTTTTTTTTTTTCCCCAACAGAAATAAAAAGAAACTGGAAACAAAAATAGAAAGAATAGACAATGCAAATTTAAGTCAAAGTAAAGACATGTCACAACGTGAGCATTCAAAGCATGGAGAAGGTCCAAAGATGCCTCCAAGCAACCCTGCAACTGGGTTTTCAGGTTACATACTTTTGCAGGAAGAATTCTCTATAAATCTATTACAATATCAAAACCACATTAATTCTGTTTCTCAGCCTGAAATGCCACATCTTAAGCAAGTCATTTGGCAGCAGTGGGAAGGGTAGAAATGGCATGCGTTGGCTCAGGGCACTTGGTTTTGAACTGGCTCACCAGCCTAGCTGGCAAATAAAGCTCTTCTCCGTTTTCAGCATTCATTTATCTTGGCCCAGGCATCTCTTTTGTTCTCTGGCACAACTTCAGTGATATTAGCAAGCAAGCGTGATTTAACATTTGTACATTTCTAGGAAGAGCAGCTTTATTTCTGCTGTCAAGATAAGACATCTTCCACACGCAGGAAGCGTTGGTGGTCACACTGCAGTGGAGAGGCTGGCAGGTGAGTCCAACCTCCAAAGGGGTGTCCTAGAAGCACTGCTGAGCCCCCAGCTCTAAATGCACACCCCTGCCTCCTGCCTGTGTATTTTTAGGGCAAGACATGGGTGCCCACTGGCCCTTGTTGTAACATCTACCCAGATTTACAGAGAAAAAGTCAAGGAAGCTCTTTTTCCCTGAGATCTTGAACCAAAATAATCTGATTTAACAATGACTTTGAGTGGTCTGCTTTTGATGAGTACTCCTCAAAAGAAAACCTGATCCTTAGAATGGGGGAAAAGAAAGAAAGAAGGAGATGGTTTGGACCTGCTCAGCAGATGCTCTGGTCATGCGTGGGCTACACATCTGACCACATGACGGCAGACAGAAGCACACAGACATCACACGTGGTGGATCCCAGACCACGCTGCCCTTCTGGGCTTTGCACGGGCAGGGGAACAGAGACATTTGCTGGAGTAAATCTTTGAGAAAACAGCCTTGTTTCTGGAGAGGAGGGATCAGTTGTGGGATTTCTATGCTTGGTATGTGAGATGAGTCAACACTGCCCAGTGCAGCATCGATAACCCCATGCTCTCAGAGCTTGCGTCCTTCCCCTTTGGGCACCAGCAAGCAGCCTCACATCTCCATGGTATGAAAACAGGACTGTTTTCATCTCTCCCTCGCACGGCCTCCATCTTGCCTGTTCTTTTTCAAGCTTTTTAATTGTTTTGTCCTGCTCTGATTTCTATTATGGCACAGTAAAACTGTGTGATGCAGAGAGCATGCTTTATTTAATTTGTTCTGCAGTTCAGAGAAGTGAAAGAAACTCTTCAACGACAGATCCTCAGCAGATCCTGAAAACCCTGCATAACCTCCTGACACGGCCAGGCACTAGTTATTCACAACATAACACAAAGCAGGACCCTGTCTGCCTGTGGCACATTGTCAAAATACGCTCTTCACGCTTTCCGCAGCTGAGAAAAGCCTTGATGGGCTCTAGTAATTGCTCTTGCGTCTGTCAGGCAACACTAAATCAGTTCTTTCCTCCTCCTCATTACTCCTTTAGGCTCACAGAAAGCAGAGAAAATACAACACATGGCAATAGAAACAGAAATGTTTGGGTGTGTTTGGTTGGTTGGAGGTCAATGGTCACCCCTCAATGTCTCCTTTAAGCAAAATCGCCCTCCTCCCAAAGCCAAGCCACAGACTTTGATTTCAGGGCAGCTCCCTGGGACCTGCCTTGCAGATACGACTGCAACTCAGCAGTCGAAGCACTGCTGCCCAGTTATGAGTTATGTATGTGATGCTCAGACAGTTAACTTATGACTTTATATTAGGTAAAAACACTTTTGGGAAAGCATACACTAAAGCAATCAACAGCTTGCACATCTGCTCAGTTTCCCAGATCCTAGCAGTGCCTGAAGAGAAGCCCCCTCAGCTCTAGAGCAGAGCTAATAAGCACCTTCCCCTTCTACAACAGCTTTACATCTTCTACATCAGCCTGACAGAGTCTGTGCCTGGCAGCTGTAGCCTTGGTGCAGTCCTCTATCCATTCACTATCTCTGTGGCACCTTCGCCTTACTCATAACAAGTTGCCATTGTGCTGCTCACGCTAAGTATTTTTTGCCACGGCTCTCTGGCTCATCTTGAATATAGCCCTGTACCAGAGGTGCTGTTGGAGGCTGCTAAGAGGAAGGGACAGGTTTCTTTCGATCATGGTCTCACTAGCCTCTTCCTTCTCACTGTTTTAATCACTGCATGTCTGGTTTACCTCAAGAAAAGGTGCTGTGAATATTACAGTGGTGGTTTTCTCAACAGCATAGTGCTTTTTTATGAGTTCACAGCAGGCTGAATCAGTGAAGACGCTAGTTCTGCTTTGCAAAGCTGGCCCTCCAAATTGGCTGTATTTTGTGTGTCTGAGCACAGGCATGAACAAACACAGGCTTGCCATGACTTAGCTGTAAAATACTAACGTATCTCATTGAAACACATGCATGGGGCAACTTACACAGCAATGGATGAACGTCAAGTCAAGGGATCGCTTGAGAGAACTTGACCCATACAAGTCCATGGGACCTGACAGGCTGCATCCGGGGTGCTGAGAACTGGCTGATGTCCTTGCAAGGCCACTCTCTGTCATCTCTGAAAGGTCTTGGAGATTGGTGGAAGATCCCAACAACTGGAAAAGGGCGAATGCCAAACACATTTTCAAAAAAGGCCAAAAGTTCAACCTGCGGAAAACAGGTGGGACAGTCTCACTTTGGACCCTGGGAAAAATGTTGAGCATGTCCTCCTGGAGCATGTTTCTGGGCACTTGAAGAAGGTGATGGGGAAGAGGTTTGGATTTAACAAGGGTAAATCATGCCTGATCAACCTGATTCCCTTCAATGGTAAAATGACTGGATTTGTGGATGAGGGGAGAACAGCAGGTGCCATTTACTTTGACTTTAGCAAGCTTTCAACAGAGTCTCCAACAGTATTCTTGTATCCAAGTTAGGATGTTATGGTCCGGAGAGGTGGGCGATGTGATGGGTGAAAACCTGGCTGGATGATCAAGCTCAGAGAGTAGTTGATGGGGTGTACTCCTCCTGGAGGTGGCTAACAAGTCCAGTACTGCAGGGGTCTATCCTGGGACCTGTCCTGTTTAACATCTTTATCCATGATCTGGAAGAGGTGATAGAGTGCACTTTCATCAAGCCTGCAGGTGACACCAGGTTGGGAGGACCAGTCCATACGCTTGAGAGCAGGGCTGCCACTCAGAAGGACCTACACAGGCTGGAGGAATGGGATGACAGAAACCTTATGAAATTCAACAAGGACACATGGAAAGCCCTGGACCGGGGAAGGAAGAGCCCCTGGCAATGACACAGGTTGGAGAATGACTGGGTGGGGAGCAGCTCTGCTGAGAAGAACCTGGGGTCTTGGTAGGCAGCAAGCTGCACTTGAGCCTACAGTGTGCTTTGGGAGCAAGGAAGGCCAAAAAGCATCCGTGGCTGTATTAACAGGATCCCAGGCAATATATTGACTATACCCCTCTACCTAGCACTTTAAATGAGACATCTGGAGGGGGCCACCAATATGGTTGAGGGCTAGAGCATATGCCCCATGAGGAGAGACTGAGGAAACTGGAAACTTGTCCAGCCTGGAGAAAAGATTTGTAGGAGATCTGATTGCAGCCCCCCAGTACCTCTGAGGAGGTCATCGAGAAGATGGAGTCAGGTTCCTCACTGGGGTCCATGGTGAGGGGATGAAGAAACAACAGGCATCAGCTGAAACACGAGAGGTTCTGCCAGGTGTAAGGAAAAACTTTTTCACTGTGATAACACCCAAACAGTGGAGCAGGCCGCCCAGGGAGGTTGTGCAAACTCCATCCTTGGAGATTTTCAAGCCCCGACTAGGTAACATCTTCAGCAACCTGGTCTGACCTCAGAGCTGACCCTGCTTTGAGGAGAGACTGGAGAAGAGACCTCCTGAGGTCCCTTCTAACCCGAATTTGCCATATGATCCTAATGTATGTCATTTAAGTTCATCTGTGCAGAGTAGCTTATCTTGAAAATGGTAGACAAGGTGACTTGAAAGTTTGCGTAACTGATAAAGAATGGCACAAAAGAGTGTGGTCTGTGGTTTGTACATACTTCCCATTAAACAACTCTTCTTTTTTTGGGTCCCTGCTTCAGAGATATGCCAAGGGTTACAGTAGATAAGCTAAGTAAACAGGCTGATCAAAACCACAGTGTTGGAATTTAAACCAACAGGTGATAAGTGCTTATACTTTACTCTGAAGAAATCTACTAATCTGCCTAAACAAAATTCAGGAAAAAATGACAAACTATCAGTGATTTTTACTGGGTTTTGAAGATAATTGCTAAACGATAAACTGCTGCATAGGAATTTAATGTTCTAGAATAATAAAAGGTAAAATTTACGTAAGTTCAAAAGAAAGCTTGCTAAACAAATCTGCAGACTTGCTCCTTCTGCTTGGTGTTTTAGATTGATTCAGTTTCCATTGTAACATGGACATTTCCAGGAAGGGCTATGGCAAGGAGGAAAGAAGGGGAAGAAAGAAGCCAGAAAAGTCTTCCTTTTGGCTCAGGCTGATGTGATTGTATGTAACATTCCTGGGAGAGGCAGTCCACAGTCTTGTGGCCAAGGTATGCCTCCTGCCCAGCTGAGCCATGCAGAAAGAGCTTCCAGTAGGCCAGATGCTTTTCTCCTCTCAGACTGCTTCACTCCACATGCTCTTCTCTCTTAGATTTCTTAGAAAAACTCTTAGAGATTACAGTCTCGTAAAATGATTTAAGGTTATACTTGCTCTCTATTACTAATGCTTTGTGGCATTAGGTAATTGCTTAATTGAGCATTTAGGAAAGCATTAATATATTTTTCTCTGCAAATGCATTATTAATATATGCATTACAATCTCTGCTGTTAAGGCTTTGTACAATTATTAATAGACTTAAAACAACACGAACTGCATGAAAATATTTTCTTCTAGGAAAAAGAAACTCAAAAGGACAGAAATCATATCTGGTATATCATAATTATAAATTACATATTTGTATTGATACTTCTTTACTCCAATAGTCCTAAGCCTGTCTGCACCAGTTAAAATGGGAAATACGGGAAATATGAATATTTCTACCCTGTTTCCCTTTAATTCACAAAGCCAGCTTAGATGTTTGAAGAGTAACAAACTGCTTTGCATCCACCCATTTCCACCACTGCCTTCTCCACAATACAATGTATTACTTTCCTCTAGAGCAGCACACCACGTGTAACACTACTCCTTCCATCTAGGCTGTATTTGGGATTGCACTGACAACCTGCATTCCCCTGGAAGTGAGGAAGGCAGTACTACAAGCATTAATTTGTTTTTAATGCTTCTGGGAAGAAGACATTAAAGACTTTTAAGGAGATTTTTTTTCTCAAAATAGTGGGAAGTGCCAAAAATGCATGTGGGCTTAAACAGAATACTGAGGTACAGGAAACAGTGAAGGAATTAAGGCAAAGACAAAAAGGAAGTGCAGAAACCCTACACGACTACTTAATGATCTGAAACAGTGTGGGGAGAATATGACAGTTGGATGATCTGGGGTTGGGAGGTAATATTATCAGGCTCACTACAGTAAAATAATCACAAGTACATAAAAACCAATACTGGGTCGAATGAAAACTCCATCTAGCCCAGCAGTTTCTGACAGCGGTTGATAGTATCTGAGTAGGAAAAGAGCAAGAACAGGGCAAACACGTTCTGCATTTCCCCAAAATACCTTCCCAGCTCCAGCAACTTGCAAGTCAGGAACTTGCTGAGCTAGATCAAGAGTCTTTGATGATTCTTCAGTTGCTTTTTAAGCCCGTGCAAAGTTTTGGTATCCCCAACATCCTGAAGCAAAGACTTCTTCTAGCTTAACTGTATGAAGCATTATCTCCTTTCATTTCTTCTGAGCCTTCCAAGTTCTACTTTCATTTAATGTATGTTAGTTCTCGTGTCTGGTAAGTTACTGAACAATCTTGATTCCTGTTCCTTATTTGGATCACTGAAGATTTTATATAGACTGTGATATTACCTCCCCTCCATTGCAGACTGAAGAGACCCAATTAGGTTAGCCATGCCCCATGTGGAAGCCCTCCTACTATTTCTGTTAATTTTATTATTTTTTTTTTAATATTTTCCAGTTCTACCATATTATTTCTGAGATGAGGATACTAGAACTGCACGGGGAATTCAAGATGCAGGTGCAACAGGGATTTATACAATGGCATAATTACTCTTTCTCTTTTGATCTCTATTTCTCTCCTAATAAATTTTAACCATAATCCTAAGAGTTCTCAATTTCCATTTTGATCACTGCTGAGCCCTGAGCTGATGTTTTCACAGAACCACCTCTCATAACACCAAGGCCTTTTTCCTCAGTGGTAAAAGTCAACTCAAAGCTCCTCAGTATATATGTAAAGTTAGGATTTTTTTTTTCTCATATGTTATCCTTTCATATTTATCTGATTTTTATTTCACTTGCCATTTTGTTACTGAGTCTATTAGTAACATAAAGTCATTCACAGTTCTGTTCGCTGTACACTGAATAGCTTAGTATTATCAGCACGTTTTGTAAATCACTGTTCACCTCCATTTCTATCAGTTATTTGTCCATGTTTCATATCCATTAGCAGCCTATTTTTTTACTTCTTTTGGGGAGGAATCTTACTGAGTGCTTTTGGAAATCATCATAAACAGTTAATTGAATCTTCCCTGGTCCATGAGGTTGTTGACTTTTTCAAAGAAAGATGATAGATTTGTGAGACACTAATTTGCTTTACAAAAACCATAGTGACTTCTCCAAATGTGTTGTCTTCTCCATGTGCCCACTAAGTCTTTTCTGTCTTTAGTGTAATTTCTACTTATTTGTCTAGTAAGGACATCAGGCTTCCAAAATCTTCTCTGAAATCTTTTAAAATATCTGGTGTCACATAAGCAACTTTGCAGACCCCCCGAGGTCGGGGTAGTTTTAAGTGAGAAGTTAGAGACAGCAGTTAGTACCTGAACTACTTCATCTCTGAGCTGCTTGAAAACTCTTGGTTAAACACCATCTGGTCGCAGCAGTTGGCTACTGCTCATTTTGTTAATGTGTTCCTTCATCTTTTATACTTACAGTTTAATCTGAGATACATTTTCCCAATTACTCCCCTTAAAGAAGCTCCCCAGTACTGGAGTTTACCCAAGCTCATCCATCCCATTCACAAATGCAAAAATCCATTTAGCTTTTCTTTTACGGCTGTATCTTCTCCAGATGTTTCTTTTGCATCTTAAATAATCTATTTGCCTTACAGAGCAGTCAAACTCTGGCAGGCTCCCTGATTCGTTCCAAGAAAGACTTGCTATTATTTTCTGTATCTTTTGCAAGTGTACCCTGAAACCTCCTTCGGGCTGCTTATCATGATTTTGTATTTAACCCATCAGAGGTTATAGTCCTTTCTTTTCCTAATTTAGATACAACTTCTGCTTGCTGAAGGAAGCCTGCTTCCTCTAGTAACATCCCTTACCGTGCTGTTTACTCAGTCTTTCTTTTAGAAATTCCCTTTTTCTGGTGCATTGGTTGTGCCTCCAGAACAGCAGCTTTAAACAGTCTCCATGGCACCCAGAAGACTCAACTCTTTTAGATGTTCCTTTTAGGCCCCTTTTAATGAAAGGTGTGTCTTGTTTTATATTCCTCCTCTTTTTTTGAAAAGAAAGCAGAATACTAATGATTTTCTTGGGCCTACAAGGGTGTTAAATCCAAGGACGCTACAGTTACTACTACAGCGTGGTTCTTTGTCAATAATATTATGACACTGTTTAGGACCACACCAGGGATTTTTTTCCTCTTCTGGCTTCCCCACTAGCAGTCATGGACAGTTTCTGAACAGTTAGATACAGCACCACCCCCTCCCGTGACATTTACCCAACCTACATTTGAATTATTGAAGACACTTATGATTGTGTTTCCTGCCCTGCAGACTCTCTGGTCTTCCCTCCTTGTTAGCTAGACTGGTGATGCAGTCCTAGTGCTGCATTTTTCCTATTTATTTCTGGGATTTCAATCCACTGAGACGCTATCTTATTTATTGACAGAGTTAACTGGTAATTGGAAGATCCTCTAAGCTTTCTTGAAAATATAGCATCACTCTTCCACTGGCATGCTTCGTCCTGCCTTTGTATTTTACATCTCAACAATGAAATACATAACAAATTTGATTCTTCACTTTTCCTGTTAGCTTTCAAAGCCTGAGGCCACCTTCCCACTGAGATTAATAATGTAGTGGCTCCTGTCTCAGTTTGAAAGAAGATGGGCAGGTCATGGTTTCACATGCTGTTCACGGCAAGGGGGTATATGCATACTGCATAATTATTCCAGTAACTGGTCCTCTGTTAGCATAGCTGGGGTGTGTGGATTTCTACAGTGGAGTCCTATCTCCATTACTTTGTCCTTAACTGTTTCTAGAATGTATTTTGATTTCTTTGTGCTGGCACTAAGCACCTTTCATGGCCAGTAACAGAAGAAGCCATTTTCCAGGTAGGAGAGTGGGACGGGACATGGAAATGATAAATAGCCATGTTGTTTTGCCTTTGTCCTCCATGCAAATTGGGCAGGTCCTAGCTATACAGATGAGTAATATCATTATATACACTGTTCTATGTATGCAATTTATGTCTAACCACAGGAGAAACTTCACTTTTTAAAATTACTGTGGAAAACAGCCTGTATTTTTAGCAACAAACACTCAAACAAAACAAACAAACAAACAAACAAAAGCACTCTGTTGAGAAAATGTTTCTCCTATGAACTACAGCAGGACTGTCTAAACATTTCTTCTCTAGTACAACAGCAGTGTCACTATTCTGTAATTCATTTATCAATCAGAATAAACACTAAAGCATAACACAGCTTAATAAATCCATTAGAGCTGTGCCACAGAAATAATTACAAAGACTGATAATAAGCGAGAGCCATTTACTTAAATGGAGCGTCCTTTTAAAGTGATGACTTACCTTACCCCACCCATCAGAGTAGGACAGCTGGAACATGGGAAGCAGCAGAGTCCAAGATTCAGACTCTTTCCTAGAAGGCCAAATTGATGACTGAACGTGAAAACATTTTTCTTGTGTGGACCTAATTATGCTCAGAGCTGAGATCTCTCAGGTCTCCGATTCAGCAGTGGCTTGCTCCTACTCACCGATGAAAACTGAAAGGCATCCAGGGTCCGAGTTCTCCTACAGAAAAGTAAAGTTTATGGAAATGGCTAGACACAAGCTCACAGTTAAAATAACAATACAGGTAAGAAGGCAATTATAAATAAAAACAGCTTAGAAAAGAACAGATGCGCACAAATCTAAAACCAGACCCCAAAAAATGATTTTCTTTTAGCAGCTGGCGCATATGCCAAGGGGATGGTGTTCTCAGGCTTGCTTAAATAAAGATACTGAGGATAAACATCACAAGGCTTTCAGAAGTGTTCTGGTGCCTAACGCCCAATGATTCAGTGAAGAAGTGCCCAGATGCACTTAAAAACACTTTTCCATGGCTAAACTGTACGTTTAAGCCTCCAAATGTCTCCGAGAATCACTAAGTCCATAACCACAAATCTCAGAGATCATGGGAACTATTGTCGTATAATGTTTGATGAGATGCTGCCTCTCCGCCCATCTACCCTTCCAGCATTGCCCAGCGGTGTGAGCTATGTGCACACTGCTGTGTGTACCTCCTGCACCCAAACCCCAGATCTCTGATCTGCCACCTTGTCTTGTGGAAGAGCGGGCAATGTTTTGGAGCCTACATCACGCGGCAGGAGCAGGAGCCGGCAGCAGCATGGTCCACACCTCTGCCAGCTCCAAATCCAAACATATTTACTGCCACGATGCATTACGCTGTCATTGTCAAAGCTGCCGTAGCGACACATTTTCAGCAGCAAATATAGCAGTTGAAAACTGACTTGAATCTATTTCTAGCACTTTTTCGCTCTGGTGGAAGTGAACATGTTCTGAAATGCTTTCTGCTATTTCTCTCCCCCCTGCCGCCAGATGCCATTTTTTCTCTTACAATGATGTTTTTTCTCACATCCATTAAGGTTTTATTTGTGATTCACTGAGATCACTCCTGCATTTTTTTAAAGAAATGAATACAATGCATCTTTGTTGCAGCAGCTCTTCTCAAGGCTGCTTGCAAAGCCTGGTTGTTTCCCGGCTGAAGCCCAACGTGACAGGCCCTGTGATACCCTTGTGCACGCCTGGCTGTACAGTCAAGGTCTTTATTTGCATCTTCTGGCTTCATCTGAAAGTCCAAACCAATGAATGGTTGCTTGCAATTATGGAGGACTAGAGTTAAGAGCTAATCCTAAATAAATCTTCTGTCCTCAGTTATGCCAACGGCTGAAAAAATGGAGAAGGACATTTTTTTTCCTGACATTTATGTATTTTCTCTTGAATTGTACAAAAAGTGATCAAGGATCTGCCCTGACTATAAATCAAACCACCAAACAGCCAGCAGGACACAAAAGCAATATATCATCCGTTGTAGAGACTAAGAGACACTGTTTAGCAAGAAACGTGAAGAAAAGACAACTATATGGATAAAAAACACAACTGCATTTATATTGTTTAAAATCCAAAAGCATCTGAACCATCCTGCTTGAGGACATGAGCTCATCCATCCCTTGCAGTAAGGGAACATATATACCTGTCTGAAAAACATGGTTGTTTTCAGCTCTTGTGTCGCAGTTCTTCTCATAGGAAAGCGACGTGGACCTCTACCACATCACCCCTTTCTAATTGTGAATGACAACGTAGGGCCAGTTTTATCCCACCTTGCCTAAGAGCAAGCGTGTCCCCCCGGCTCCCCTGACACGGCCACCGTCGTGTGTTACGCGCTGTAATACCAGTGCTCATGTATCAGCAGCTGCCCATGTCTGGAATTGCTGTTTCTGTTTTGCAGCAATCATCTAGGTTAGGGACCAACTTTTAGGTACCATAGCAATAAGCCAGATATTTAAATAACAAAAAGAGGTTCCTAGCTATCACAGTCTGTAATGACTTAACCTGTTTTCTTGCCTAATCAGCTTTCTCCCACAGCCAGCAGTCATGCTTTCTAGCTCCGCTCCAGTGGTTTTTCAGCTCTTTTTTTTTGGTGGTTCAACATGTGACTTCTACACCTGTGCTCAAGGCAAGCCTACAAGGTCATTTCTCCTCTCCTGCAAGTCAAGCGGCCATTTACACGAGTCCACCACCCGAATCGGACATTTTTTTTCATGCTTGTTGTGGTAGCGTTGGGCGAGCCTTGTCAGAACAAGTTTCCTAAGACGGCTGCGGGGAGGCCTGAAAACCCTCACGCACCAGAGGTGCTGGGAGCGTAAGGCACGATCAAGGCAGCTAAACCACTGTGCTTTTGGGAGCGACCTCGTTTTTCCACAGGGAGAGGGGGAAGGCGCTGCACAGGCAGGGGGGAATGAGGTGGCGAAGCGGCGGCGGCCGCCGGGCTGAGGGGACGGGGGGGGGGGGGGGGGGGGGTCGCAAGTCCCCCCGCCCGGCCCTTTCGCTGTGTGCGCGTGCGGGGGCGAACCCCAAAATCAGGATTTCTTGAGGAAAGGAAGGCGGGGAAAACGTTTATTTCGGGAAATACCACGACGAAGGGCCGGGGGGCGGGGGGGAGGGGACCTCCCGCCGCCGCCGGCTCGGCGCTGCCCCCCCGCGGCCCCGGCTGGCGCAGGCCCCGCTCCCTCCCCCGCCCCGCTGCGGAGCCGCGCTCGGCCCCCATTGGCTGCGCTGCGCCACGTGCCGCGGCGCCCCCCGCCCCGTCCCCGCCACCCCCCACCCCCCCCCCCCGCCGCCCCCGCGGCGGCTCGCGCGGAGCCGTTACCTGCCGAGGGGCCGCGCCGGCCGCCCCCGCCCCGATGCGGAGGCGAGGCGCCCGGGCCCGGCCCAGCGCAGGGAGGCGGGCGGCGGAGACCCGCCGCAGACCCGCCGCCCGCGGGGATGAGGCGGCGGCTCGGGGTAATTTGCAGAGGGGGGAAGGGGGGTTCGTCTGACGGTGAGGGTTTGGGGGGAGGCCGGTGCGGCGGCGCCGGGCCTGCGGGTGTGGGGGGCCGGGGTGCTGAGGGGGGCGCGGCGGTGCTGAGGGGGCTTTGCCCTCAGAAGCACCCCGGGAGCCCCTGTCGCTGCCGTAGAGGGTCTGAGGTGCAGCTGGGGCGTGAAGGCACCGACGTTTGTGGGGGTGTTTTTTGAGGGGGCGACGAGTCCCGGAGATACTGACCGGAGGCCTCCGGGGTCACCCGGGCCAGGCCGCGGCGCCCACCCCGCTGCGGTGTGGGGCTGAGGTGCCCGGGGTGCGCCCACCAGCGCCCGTGCCTCGAGGTCTCTCCCGGAGGAGGTGAGGAGACGCCGGGCCGGGGAGGTGTCCGGGCGGTGAGGTGGCGGCTGCGAGCTCTCCAGCAGATAAGTCAGGTCTGTCTTGGGCCTCTCCTGGGAGGAATGTAGCTGGGGCTGCCTCGAATTGTTCTTCCGAAAAAAAAAATTAATAGGTTTCTGTTTGTTTGCGGGTTGCAGTGGCCTTTTCGTGGGTGATTTTGTCTTTTCCTACTCAGGAGCGATGCAAATGCAAACCAGAAATGACTTCTGCCGTTGCTGCCAAAACCTTTTTTATTTTCTTCAGCACTGCTTAGGAAAAAGAATTTTTTGCGCTGAGCTGTTTCTTTCTTTTATTTCAGTAGATAAGATCCAAATATAAGGCTGATGGAGGAGAGGTGTTTATTTTGCAGCTCTCTTTAGTTATGGAAATGAATGGGAAACGTTCATAAAATTATTGGAGGTAAACAGCTTTCCTGTGGTAAATGGCTGGCTTTGTCTCATTCTGAGAAAAAAGGTAAAGAAAGATGCATATTTCTTATTTTTCTAAAGAAAACTTGTTGAGGTCATGCTCTTTATGCATCTAAAGCGGATACATGTTTTTAAACACAGTTTATGACAGGACCATACAGATGCAGTTTAGAACTGGTGCGTGGTTTTCCTGCAGACTGTGTTATTCCATCTGTTTTGCTGCAGCGAGGTTACTATCTCCCATCTAGATCATGCAGCAGGAAACCTTGAGCTGTCTCCCAAGCCCTCTGCTAGCTGGACAAGAGGCAGCAAACGCTGGGAATCTCGTTGAAAGGTCAGAATGCAGCTGGAGAGTTAGTACACACAAGTGCTTTGGTGTGTTGGCCACTTCCTCAGGGCTGGTGAGAAACTGGCTCGTCCTGCCTCTGGTTTCCTGGAACTTCTTGGGATTTAGCATCCTCCCTTCTGCAGAGTTTGATGAAACTGGCCACATGATTGTCAGGCAGTTAGGGGCAGGATGTAGGAGGACAAAGTGAGATAGCAGAAACTTCCTTCCATTGTGAGGAAAAGGGGCTAAAAATGTTTAATTTTGTTTTCTTTACATCCATCTGTTTAGGTGACAGATGCAGAAGGTGCCAATATTGCTGCAGAGTTGGGGTGTTTGGAGGGCAATTTATTTTTTTTTTTAGATAAGAGAGCGTTGAAAGCTTAAATAGGTCTTGAGTTTTGATAAAGGCTAGGTTACTGAACAAGAACCAACCAATGTTTCAAACTTGTTGTGGAGGAATTTTCAAATTACAAGCGAGTCTGAAGGAAACTTGAAACACAACAGATTAAAGCATCTGCAGTGGGCGCATCCAGTGCTTCAAAACCGCACGACAGTAATTTGGACATAGGACTTCTGGATCATGGAGGAGTCTCCTCAGTTGCAGGCAGCTCTCTCTCATAAGGTCATTCATAAACTGTCAAGGACTTTCTTAAAACTTGTGTAGGCTGTTATTTTCCATTACTGCCTTGGGAAGCCATGGGAAGGCTATTCCTTTGCTGCTCAGGAATCTTTTGCTTCTCGTCCATATATTTATGACCACTTTTTCCTGTGTGCTAACATTGTGCTTTTGCTTGACTTGTTTGCTTTCGGCTTTGGTGTTCACGTTTGGTGTATCTAAGGACGAACTCTTAACCTGTCTTGCAAAGCTAGACAAGCCGAGCATTCTGTTCGCCTTGGGAGCAGCTCTTCCTTCACCTGTCCCACCAGCTCTCTCTGCAACCTGTTAGGTCCTGAAGTCTTGAATTCAGAAGTTAAGCACTAAAATTGGTTCCAGCAACGATCTTTGCTATATTGCAATTTCCTTTTAAGCCTTTTCTTCATGGGAGGCTTTTGGCATCTCCTGTTTTGCTTCTGTAGGCTCAAGTGTGATTTTTACCATGATCTCTTGGAGTGTTAGATGATACTGTGGTAAAAATGCTGCTGTACTATTAACATTGTTCCATAATTACCAGTTGTTCAGTGCTTTTCTGCTGCATAATTCAGATGTAATATGAAACATCTTGGCTGTGTAAGTCTGCTGGCATGTTTCCTTAGCCCAGTAAAGATTAACGCTATGTCCTGTCTTTTCTGGCCATTCTTTTAGGGAAGATTTATTCCTCAAACTTCCCTTGCAAGGGGAAAGACCTAATTTGTTTTGGCTTTCTTGCAGGGGCTCAGAAATACCTTCCACTTGTGCTAGATAAACTCACCCAGCTGGTGGTGGGTGATATGCTGATACACTGTGTTCTCTCCTTTCCCGCCTGGCTGGTGTGGCTCTTCCTCAAAAGTACTGGAGCCGAGCAGTGCTTTCACATATGCAGGGTCTGTGGGCCCTGGGGACGAGGATGTGCTGCAGAAAGGAGCATGTGAGATGTGCATAGGAGGGGTTTGAGTAGCAGCTGCCTGCTGTTATGCTGCAGTTCATTCTTCCTGTGTGTTTGCTGGCTTCAGCAGATGCTGAGAGGAGTGGCTGACCTCAGGTTCTGAACACCCTGAGCAGGCAGGCCACTGTTTCTTACACAAGTAACATAAAAGGGAGAACTGGGATTTGCCCTTAAAAAAAAAGGGGGGGGGGGCGAGGTGGACTCAAAAGCTTCCTCTGCAAGAAATAAATCTTTTTAATACCACACTGTTCACAACAGTAGTGCTTTAACTCACCTATTTTTTCCTGCTTGGCTGGAACACTGACTTTCTGTGGCTCATTTGGGAGTCAGAAAAATTCCAAATTCAGATACTGTTTTCATCTGTTGCAAGGCGTCAGCTGCCCTCTTAAGTCTTGATGCACATCTTGGTGATATTTCTTGTGTTTATGCATTGTGGATTTTTGCTGTTCCTTACTTCAGAGCACCCTAAAGAGGTTTCGCAGAAAAGCTTAGAAAAGCTTGGAAAGCTTGACTAGAGAAGAGGGTGCCGAGGCAAAAGTGAAATCAAGAGGGTGATCCCTGTTATGAACATTGAACTGTCATTCAGAACCTCACTAAGAGTTCTTTGCCTACAACATTATTTTAGCAGACACTATTAATATGCAAAAAGCTTCCTGTGAATGCTGCTGAAAGTGATGGTGTTATGCTCTGAATATCTCTAAGCTGATAATTGGACTGAATTTGAGCTGGAACCATTTTTTTGTCTTTAATCTGGATGACCCAAAGTTTAAGAGTGAGTTATAGCCTAGCTATGTGTATCGTTCCTAAAGGAAAAGACCGGGCAAATAGCCACAATAATGTAAGGTTATTAATGATTTCATGAGTGAGTTGGTGGTTGATGTTGCAAAGAGGATGAAAGAATGAGCCATTAAACAATTAGAAGAAAATGCGAGTAGAGCATCACAAGGCAAGGAGAGAAAAATGCTGATGCCTCTAAGGTACTATTGCTTCTTGCTGGTATTCATGGCTCTGGGCAAAATAACTTTGACCTGCAATCCTGTCGGTGCCCTTGAAGAGTGCCTGTCAACTGCTCTGAAATTTTCATTTACTCCTTGTTTCACTTTTTGCCAATTGGGTCCACAAGTGCAGGATTCAGTATTACATTCTCATTTTCTGAGGAGACAGATCTTGACCAAATGAACTGCAGATTGTACAGATGACGTTAGTTTTTACTTTTTATTGTCTGATTAAAAAGCCTTACCAAAGTTCATTTTATAAGACACATTATACACTAATGTAATCAATGTCCTGTTGTAGGTGCTTATAACCATATTATAGGCTAAACTTCTTTTTGCCATCAAGGATGTATTCTTTTTATTGGCTTTATTAAATTAACCAAAACAACGGACTCTGCTGTTCATCAGAAAAGGCACATCTGTCAAATGCTTTTTTTCATTCAGTAGTAATAGGTGCTAAGGAGATGATATTCAAAGGAAGTTTATCAAATATCTAAATATGTTAAAGTACCAGATTTACTGTAGGGTTTATATAGTTGCAACAGAAGAAATCATTGACAGAAGTCTCTAATTTCTAACTTTTAGTTCCAGTTTTTCCTCTGGCAAGAAGCTGTCAGTGTCTGATCTGCAGCAGCTCCTAGGCTGCTGTCTTGTCATGTTTTGTGACCATTTCTGCTAGGAAGTGGTAGGATGGTGACAAGAGGATTATCTGAAGGTAAATATCCAACAGTTAATATATTGCTACAGATCATAACATGAGTGTCTCATGCCTCAGAGTGTCCCTGATAAGTCTGCCTCAGATCTTTAATATCTCTGGAATTTTTCCTCATGCTTGTGGTTTTAAGGAATTTTTGTCATGTCCATTGAATGAGAGTCTTAAAGAAGATTTTTCAATGTTTATTGTGTTATACAAAGAGATTTCCCAATCAGAAACAGTTCCTTTGGTATAACTTAACCATTCCTCTTCTTTCCCCATTTTTCCTGAGTATTTTGGTGCTGTGGGGAAACGGGCCCATTCAGATAAAGGCTTTTTACTTTCCTTGTGTAGGTCTGAAATCCAATTTCAACATCTGGGCAGCTTTTCAGTTGGCTTTCTGTTGTGGTTCAACCCCAGCCAGCAACTAAGCCCCACACAGCTGCTCACTCACTTCCCCCGCAGTGGGATGGGGGAGAGAATTGGATGAGTAGAAGTGAGAAAACTTGTGGGTTGAGATAAGAACAGTTTAGTAATTGAAATAGAGAAAAACAGTGATAATAATAAGAATAATATACAAAGCAAGTGATGCAGGATGCAGTTGCTTGTCACTTGCCAACCAATGCCCAGCCCGTACCCGAGCAGCGGTCATTGTCCCCTGGCCAACTCCCCCCAGTATCATATATTGAGCCTGACGTCATATGGTATGGAATATCCCATTTGGCCAGTTTGGGCTCAGCTGCCTTGGCTGGGTCCTCTCCCAGCTTCTTCTGCACCTCCTCGCTGGCAGAGCATGGGAAGCTGAAAAGTCCTTGACTTAGTTGTTGCTAAGCAGGGTTTACACTAAAACATCAGTGTGTTATCAACATTATTCTCATGCTAAATCCAAACCACAGCACTGTACCAGCTACTGGGAAGAAAATTAACTCTATCCCAGCTGAAATCAGGACAGTATCCACCCCTTATTCTGAACCATCTACATCATGCCCAGGTCCCGTGCTTCCCAATACATTACAATTAATTGCCACCACTTTTCCTGTCTTTTACTATGTACACACAGATATCGTTCTCTTAGTCTATGGGTCATTCCTCTAAAACATCCGCTGAGTTCATTTAGTCCATGACTTTGGACTCCATCTATCATAACAGTCTTTCAAGTCAGGAGAGATGGTGTGTGGTGTTGCATCGTTGCATGCTGAAGCCAGTTCTGGTTCCATCACTGCTGCACTTTGCTTGGTTCAGTCAAAGTTCATTCTTCATTAATCTGGGTGATCTGTACTGTAATATCATTGATATGGCATATAGCAACCATAGGAGTGATGACCTACAGTATTATATAGCAATTAACATCATACAGTTTGGTTCACTGGCTATTTTCACCCAAAATCAAATCCCCTTGAGGTACACAGTGGGCTTCCCCATCCTTTTGCATTACCTGCTGAGTGCACCCAGGTCCTTGAGCAAAAGCAACTCCATGAATGGGTTTGCCTTTGCCCGAGACAGAAATAACCCAGATGGTTTTCCCCAGCATATTTTTACGTGCACTACAGGGACTTTATCCCCTTCCACAGTACGTAAGAGTTCTGATTGGGCAGGACCAGCTCGACTGGCAGATCCCCTAGTGTTGACTAACCAGGTGGCTTTTGCTAAATGTGTATCCCAGTGTTTGAATGTCCCACCCCCCATTGCTCTCAGTGCAGTCTTTAACAGTCCATTGTATTGTTCAGTTTTCCCGGAGGCTGGTGCATGACAGGGGATGTGATACACCCACTCAATGCCGTGCTCTTTGGCCCAGGTGTCTATGAGGTTGTTTCGGAAATGAGTCCCGTTGTCTGACTCAATTCTTTCTGGGGTGCCATGTCGCCATAAGACTTGTTTTTCCAGGCCCAGGAGTGTTCCGGGCGGTGGCATGGGGCACGGGATATGTTTCCAGCCATCCGGTGGTTGCTTCCACCATTGTGAGCACATGGCGTTTGCCTTGGTGGGTTTGTGGCAGTGTGATATAATCAATCTGCCAGGCGTCCCCATATTTATTCTTCAGCCAGCGTCCTCCATACCACAGAGGCTTTACCTGCTTGGCTTGCTTGATTGCAGTGCGTGTTTCACATTCATGGGTAACCTGTGCAATAGTGTCCATGGTCCTCGGTCGCGAGCCCATCTGTGTGTTGCATCTCTTCCTTGATGGCCTGAGGTGTCATGGGCCCACCGAGCTATAAATAGTTCACCCTTATGTTGCCGGTCCAGATCCACCTGAGCCACTTCAATCTTAGCAGCCTGATCCACCTGCTGGTTGTTCTGATGTTCTTCAGTGGCCCGACTCTTGGGTACGTGAGCATCCACATGACGTACTTTCACAACCAGGTTCTCTACCCGGGCAGCAGTATCTTGCCACAATGCAGCAGCCCAGATGGGTTTGCCTCTGCACTGCCAGTTGTTCTGCTTCCATTGCTGTAACCACCCCCACAGGGCATTTACCACCATCCAGGAGTCAGTATAGAGATAAAGTGCTGGCTGTTTTTCTCGGTCAGCAATGCCTGAAGCCAGCTGGATGGCCTTTACTTCTGCAAAGTATCTCGATTCACCTTCTCCTTCAGCAGTTTCTGTGGCTTGTCATATAGGATGCCATACAGCAGCCTTCCACCTCTGATTCCTTCCCACCAGACGACAGGACCCATCAGTGAACAGGGCATATTGCTTCTCATTTTCTGGCAGTTTGTTATACAGTGGGGCCTCTTCAGCATGTGTCACCTCCTCCTCTGGCGATATTCCAAAATCTTTGCCTTCTGGCCAGTCCATGATCAATTCCAAGATTCCTGGGTGACTGGGGTTTCCTGTTTGAGCCCGTTGGGTGATCAGTGCGACCCACTTACTCCACGTAGCATCAGTTGCGTGATGCGTAGAGGGGACCCTCCCTTTGAACATCCAGCCCAGCACCATCAGTCGAGGTGCCAGGAGGAGCTGTGCTTCAGTACCAGCCACTTCTGAAGCAGCTCGAACGCCTTCATATGCTGCCAATATCTCTTTTTCAGTTGAAGTATAGTGGGCCTCAGACCCTCTGTATCCCTGACTCCAAAACCCTTTTACTCTGTCTGGGGAACTGCTCACTGGAAACTCGAGCAGCAATTTTCCTGGAAGAACACCCTTTTGTAGTTGTTTTTCCTTGCAGCTCATGTACCCGTGCCTCTAGGGTCGAGGTAGATTTTCCATCCCACTTCCTTGCGGTGTCTCCGTTGTCACGCAGGTGAAACCACAGGGTGGCCTGTGGTGTCTACCTGCTATATCCCCTCTCTTGAACACAGGGATGCTTACTCCTAATGGCTGAGATACTGGTCTGCACAGGTGGGGAGTAGGACTTATCCTCTTTGAGTTGCTGGAACTCCCAGGACAGTTTTTCCGACAGTGTTTCCACAGCTGAGATGCAGGCCTGTAGGGCCTTCAGATTGCCAGAGCTGGCGAGCCAGTTCGTTCAGTGTTGGTTCCTCCCCATCCTTCCAAGCCGTTACTGCCAGTGAGTTTACATGCAACGATGGTGCACTCTGTACAAACTTCCTCGTATGGGTTGTGTGCACTGGGCTTCATCTGGACCTTTGGATAACTGCTTGTTGTCCAGGTCATCGTAAATCACCTCCAGCATGGCTAATTCCCTCAGGTATTGGATACCTCCCTCCATGGTGGTCCACTTGCCTAGATGACATATAAGATCTTCCTGGAAGGGATACCTTTCCTTCATGCCTGATAGGAGTCGCCTCCAGAGGCTGAGGGCTCGTGTCCCTTTCCCAATTGCTTTGTCAATGCCCCCTTCCCTAGAAAGGGATCCCAGCTGCTTGGCTTCCTTACCCTCCAATTCCAGGCTACTGGTCCTGTTATCCCAGCATTGGAGCAGCCAGGTGACAATGTGCTCGCCTGGATGACGACTGAAATCTTTTTGCATATCTCGCAGCTCGCTCAGGGATAGGTATCGGGTGGTTTCTGTCTCATTTATGGGTTCTGCCTCTTCCTCCTACTGTTCTCATGATGGCCCTGGTTCATCTTCATCCTTTACTAAATGAGCTGATTTTCTTGTGTATTTTTTTCTTGTGTGTAGGGGCGACTGATACTGGCACAGCGTTGGTTCTCTGGTTCAGCTGCAGTGCCTGTTGTGGGGGTTGGAGTAGCCGCAGTGCCTGTTGTTTTGTCATCAGATGCAGGCCTTCTCTTCCCCGTGAGGGTTCTGAATAGTGTTGAACAGGGCTTGGTAGGCATGGGCCAGGCCCCAGCACGTTGCAGTGATTTGTGTCTCCCTAGAATTGCCAGGGTGACAGCATACTTTTCCAAATACTTTAATAGTTTTTCAGGATTCTGCACTTGTTCAGGGACGAAGTTCCAAAACACTGGAGCTGCCCACCGTTCCAGTTACTTGCCCATACTATCCCACACACCCTGCCACCCATAACTATGCAGCCTTGGGGCAGATCTCTGGATGATATTCTTAAATTGCTTACCAACTTTTGACAAAACTGAAACTATATTCCCGAGAATACCAGTAGAAGTATCTTAAGTACCCAAGGATGTTCAAGAAACTGAAAAGTTATTGTAATGAAGGAGGAAACATCGTAGAAGAAGGTAGCGAAGGTGCCGTTCTGTATTTCCTCCATTAAAAAACCTCTCAGAGGAAGAGGTATAATTGCTAATTGTCTTTGTGAGGTGGTACCCGAAGTACAGTAATGGCTTCAGTACAAAGGTCAAATACCAGATTAAGCTCAAAAACAGTGTTTTAATAACAAATCTCCCAGGTAAAACATCACTCATCACCGCCGAGCACAGCAAGCTGCAAAACCCAACACCAATCTTTAACACGTACAGCCAAAAAAAAGAGCATGGTGCAGGTCAGATAAACTAATATTGAGAACAGAGGAATCGGTATTGTGACCGGCAACTGTTAATAGATATAAATTCCTTAACACGCTCTGGTTAATCTGTTACTATCTCAAACCCTTTGTGCCCCACACTGGATGCCAAAAAGCACTGTTGTGATTTAACCCCAGCCAGCAATTAAGTCCCACACAGCCGCTTGCTCACTCCCTCCCAGCAGGATGGGGGAGAGAAATGGAAGTAAAAGTGAGGAAAGAAAAAACCCTCATGGATTGAAATAAGAACAGTTCAATAATTTAAATAAAGTAAAATAGTAATAATAATAATATACAAAGCAAGTGATGCACAATGCAATTGCTCACCACCCGCCAATGCCCAGGTCACTTATCCCAGCCGAAACCAGGACACTTTCCTAGTTTGTAAAACCGGTGACTAAAGTTTGGCTTAAAAATTTGGGTTCACTTCTGCAGGAGTCATTGGGGAGTGAGGCAGTCCTTCATTGTGTTGCATTTTCTTGAGTGCCTCTTGCTAGAGGATGCTCATATGTTCCAGGTTGGTTGGTTTTTTTTTTTAATAACAAATTCTTTAAGTTATGAGAGAGTAGGTTTCCAAATTGGTTTTGTATTTAAGAAAGACTGTGTTCTGGATGAAGAAAAAATACCTCTAATCCATTGCAGTTGTAGCGGTTTTACTGTACAGTATTTGCAACTGCAGAGTCCTCTGTGTATAATGGGTTGCACAACTAACTGTCCTCAGCTTCAGCGTTTTTATTCTTTGTTTTATCATTTTTCATTGTGAATGTTACTGGGACAGGGCTTGATCCACTATTGATTAAAAAAAAAAATTAAAAATTGTTTATTATGATTTTTTGAATAGGGTAGAGATTATTTGCAAAATTTATTTCATTATGGCTTGTTGTTTCCAATGAAGAGATGATGAAGTTTGAAAGCATAGGAAGGATCTGAAGGTGTCATGGGTTGATTAGGAGGCTTGGGAGGGAGAGTCCTGGCAGAGGGACACGCCTGGGGGACTTGTGGACCACCTATGCCAGAGCAGGTAAGCTGGTAAGAAGCAGAGAGGAGCAGAGGAAACCCAGTGAGAATCACAGAGGAGCTGCAGACAGAAACCATTATGCACGTGACCCCAAGCTCCTGCAGTGCCTGTCGCTTCCCCAAAGGAGTTGGGATGGGCTCTGTGTAACCTGTAGCAAAAATAAGGGAAACTGAGGCAAGGAGGGGAGGAGGAGAAGTGTTTGCTTTCAGTTTAGCCTGTGGAAGGGAAAGGAAGGGTTTTTACTCATGGGTTAAATTATTTTATTTTTCTCAGTATTAGAATTGGTGATTAGAAGTTGTATTAATTGGCAATAAATCATATTAAAAATTCCTGAGTCAAGACTATTTTGTGTGTTAGAGTTGAACGGGTTTAGAGGATGTGGGAGGGAACTGGGAGAGTTTTATATTTATTTCTGCATCAGGTGTTTTAATGACTTTCTTAAAAAAAGAACAGAAGATAAAGAAGTTAAATTTTTCATATTCTTAGGTTTCTGCAACTGAGAGGCTCTGCTTAACAGATGGCTTTTAAACATTTTTTACATCTGTTTAAAAAAAACCCCACAAAAACTACCACCTAATTAACCTTTCTTTTCTTTTTTTAACATCTCAGCCCTTACGTTTGATCTCTGTGGGTTTCAGTACTGCAGAAGCAAACAAAATTAATCCTAACTATAAATTTTACCAAACCATTTTTCACGTTGTTAGATAAATTAACAGCCTTCTATTCAAATACTATACAGCCTTGAAAGCCTTAATGAAAATTAACATCTCATCTATTTGTTCGATAATGAGGATAGATTAAAATGTGTGATCTTTTTATGGGCACAGCTCTCACAAGTAATTACAGACGTTGGTGTTGTAGTTGTGTCCTGGTTTCAGCTGGGATAGAGTTAATTTTCTTCCCAGTAGCTGGTACAGCGCTGTGTTTTGGGTTTAGCATGAGAATAATGTGGTAACACACTGATGTTTTAGTTGTTGCTAAGCAGTGCTTATACTAAGCCAAGGACTTTTCAGCTTCCCATGCTCTGCCAGCGAGGAGGTGCAGACGAAGCTGGGAGAGGACACAGCTGGACAGCTGACCCCAACTGGCCAAATGGCTATTCCATACCATATGACGTCAGGCTCAGTGTATGAACTGGGGGGAATTGGCCAGGGGGCAGTGACCGCTGTCGGGACAGGCTGGGCATTGCTTGGTGGCTGGTGAACAACTGCATTTGTGCATCACTTGCTTTGTATATTATTACTATTACTATTATAATATTTCATTTCAGTTATTTTTTCTGTTTGTGTGGTGTTTTTTTTTTTTGTCTTTTCCCCACTTTTACCTTTCCGATTCTCTGTGCCATCCCACCGGGGGGGGGGGGAGTGAGCGAGTGGCTCTGTGGGGCTCAGTTACCAGCTGGGATTAAACCACGACAAGTTGTCACTTAATTTGTCTCATCTGTTTTCCCCAGATGTGTCCCAGGAAACAATCCTGTAATCAGTTACAGTTTTCTTAAATGTACTCTTCTAACTCCTTGCATAAAGTTTTGCAATATGTCCATGGGGGTTTTTTGTTGTTTATAAAGCCTGGGAACAGGAATTTCATGCAGAATTCATTACTGTTGATGTGCATATCATCTCAATGAAGAGTACTTTTCTCAAGTTTTTTCCATGGGAAAACACAGTCTCTGATTTTAACTTCACCTTTCTTTTTTGAAATATAAATGTATCTCAAAACCAAGTAGCTTTCATTTTATCATTTAGTGTTTTTGAAAGTATGTTTCGTAAATAATTTGTGTGTCTGATTTAGAGGAGGGGACATGAAATAAGCAGGTGTTTTCCGGTGTTTTTGCATTAGTTTTACCTTCTGCTTCACTGTTTGTTCGAGCTTTATTGCTCTTGATTAGCAATTCCTTTTTTACAGATGTGGCTTTCAGTTGCTGTGGGCTTTACACTGCAAGCTTCTTGATCTTATTACCTGAACTTCAAAGGCTGCATTGTGCAGCAAGACCTTGAGATGGACTGTCTTGTGGATGACTCATAAGGCTGGCTGTTTCTACTGCTTCTGGTGGTACTGCAAGAAGGAAAGTTAATATGTATTTTCAACGTCTAGGAGCTTCAGGTGTAATCCAAGATCGTGTTGTGCAAGATGCTATACAACTGTAGGACAGAAGATGCCTCTTGTCCTGTTGGGCTTTCGGCAGTGGCCTGCCTAGGGTAGCTTCCCCACGGGCTCGGGTAAGAGCCTGTAAAGTTGCAGGTTGCAGATAACAGCCCATGTGCAGATACTCGAGTAGATCGGGGGGATAAGCTTCTGCATGAAGAGTTACTGACTGACAGTAACTCTCCTTGCTGGTGCTTCCTCTGTGGCTCTGGTCCTTGCCTGCACAGACCGTTATTTTGGAACGGTAGCTGCCCATGTAAAACACTGGGCTCAGCCATGGAGGCTGTTAACTGGACCTCGGTGTGTGGGGAGACAGGAATGTGCTTGAATTGGTAGGGTGAAGGAGGTAAGTGGAAACATCCCCTGTGTGGGGTTACACTTCTGGGGGTTTAATGAGAGGGCGGTGAGGGAGGTGGGCATATGCCTCATTCTGCACTCACAGGCAGGCTGGTCTGGTCCTGTCTCCATGCCTGGTAATGCTGTTGGCACTCAAACAGTGGGGCTGAGAGTCCTTGTCTTTGGGTAAATTCAGGTGCTGTACATAACCAGACACAATTTTTCAGGGTGTGGCAGCGGTCATGTACAACTCAACACACGCTGCTTTTTAGTTTTTAGCACTCCCACATAAAAAGGCCGAAGACTTAAATTAATTGCTTCTGAAATATTCCAAGTGTGGAAATGTTGTCTACTTAAGAATAACAATGAGACAAAAGTAAATTATGGTTGAAAGAATAACACCACAAAAAGCTTTGGAGTGTATTCCTGCTGATGGACAATTTAGCTTTCGGGGCAGCTTTACAAAGATCACTTAAGTTCAGTAGATGAAAAGCAAATTTAAGTCCCTTGAGTCCTCAGTAATTACACCACAATGAGTAGCTATGGAAATGTCAATGCAAAATGTGATTGTAATAGAGCATTACTACTGAGACATCTTTTGTATGCAAATTGAGACATTTGCATTTACGGCTTCCAAAACAGCTGTAGCACTGCCACTTTCTGAAGGGGTGTAGTGGTGTTTGGCAGTGGTGTTTGTATGCAAACAACAAAATCTGGATGCTATAGGCATAGCTTGTCTTTGGTGCTTGGTTTCTTAACTGCCGTGATTCTCTCTGTAAACTCATAGATTTTCCTTTTTTTTTTTTTGAAGCTCAGGAGGTCTGTGGGAAAGGTGGGCTCTGACGTGCTTGTTACTGCTGGCCTTGCTCTTTTGAGCACTCTTACGCCATTCCAGCCAGTGTAACGGGCTTTTTGACTTAGATAAGAGTGCAGAATCAAACCCTGAGTGATTTTAAAAAAAAATCTGTGCTGGACAGATGTATTTTGACTTGATCAATCTATCTATGTATCTGTCTATATATATAGACTTGATCAAGAAAGGAATCATCTGAAGTAAACAGAACTGACAAAAGTCAGCCTGAAGTAAAGTTGCAAATGAAATTAAAACTGACATTATTTCAGTTATATAAACAAATTAAACAAAACCATTGAGCATACTAAGTACTGAGAGTTGGACTCGGAAAGGATGTGCTGAGATGATTAATTAAATTCTCTGTGTTTCCTTGTTCCTTTTTGCATATCCAGGATGAATGAAGCGACAGTTTGGGGATGACTGGAATTTATGTTGCTCAGAGGGAGGGAAGACTTTCTGATACCACTCCTTTATTGCAGTCTTGCATTCCTCGTTAATCCCTTTCTGTTTTCATCACTCTCCACCTCTTCAGTTCTTTCTCCATCTTTCAGATCTCTTGCAGCCTTCCCTTTTCTTTGTTTTGAAAGGCTTCATGAAAAGTGCATCTGTTGTAGGATCTCTGCATACAGTTCTGTAGTAGGGAATTCTTACTCTTGGAAATGATTAAAAGAATGTTGTTTGCAGAGCACTCTTCTTTGGCGATTTATACAGCAGAGGAGGTTGGCCGTGTCGTTCCATGCTGTAGGATGATTCCAGGAGTATGTTAGTGCCATTAGGCAATAAAAAGTTTTATATACATTGAGCAGTCTTTCACAAGCAGGTCTTTCTGTCAAATGACAACAGAACCTGCGTCCTAGAATAGGAAAGACTAATTTGCAAAGAAATAAAAACCTGCTTTGAACAAAGCAAAGACAGTGAGGCTTTAACCTTACCCTTGTAATTCAAGCTGTAAAACTTTATGGATTTGATTCAAACTGCTGGAAGATATCTGCTTAATCTGGAGTTTGTTCCCTCATACATGTTACGAGTACCATGGCCAGGCCTCACAATGTCACTTAGTACGTTGTTGCAATGATTTCCTGGTAGCAGGATCCTCTGATACCTAGTCTTGACTGATTCTTCTGTGCAGAATCCGTTCTGATCTAGGTTCCTATGGACTCTGATCAAGTTACCTCTTCATGTTGTTTACCCAAGAGAGAATTATTACTGGCATTGTTCTCTAGTGAAAGTGGCTGAAGCTTGTTTCTTGCTTGTAATTCAGCATTTTTTTTCTTTTTAAAAAAGAAAAGTTCAATTTTATACTTCTCCCCAGCCGTGTATGCAGAGATCTGTGGAACTGACAGATGTAATTATTGTTTTGTTGTATGTTGTAGCTTAGGCTTATGCAGCATTCAGCGATCATGTCCATGCAGTAAGCCATCCATGTCGGTGAGTGATCCCCTTCCCTTTTGCCAAACAGTGCTAAGTGCCCCTTCTTTGTGCTGGTCTGAGCCAGTCTCCTCTGAGGTGATCTGGCTGTTGGTACTCTCTGTAGTACATGGAGCAGTCCTGGAGTTTCCACATGGTCTGCAGGCCTTGTTCATGCAGCTCTGCAGCGTCCTCTAATTGCCGCTCGTTTTGTGTGTCACGTGTGACCATGCTGGCAGGCCCCATGAACTGGGACTGCTCCCTGTGTGCGCTGGCAACATAATCTCTGTGGATACCTGTCGTCTCCAAGATGTGTTGGTATGAAGGTACTGGGTCCCTGGTAATTATGAGGGGTTGTCGTGGTTTAACCCGAGCCAGCAACGAAGCGCCACCCAGCTGCTCACTCGCTCTCCCCTGGTGGGATGCGTGAGAGAATCAGAAGGATAAAAGTACAAAAGCTCTTGGGTTGAGATAAAGACAGTTTAATGGGTAAAGCAAAAGCTGTGCGCGTGAGCAAAGCGAAACAAGGAATCCATTCACTGCTTCCCACGGGCAGGCAGGTGTTCAGCCATCTCCAGGAAAGCAGGGCTCCATCACGCGTAAGGGTGACTTGGGAAGACAAACACCATCACTCCGAACGTCCTCCCCTTCCTCCTTCTTCCCCCAGCTTTATATACTGAGCATGATGTGATATGGTGTGGGATATCCCTTTGGTGAGCTGGGGTCAGCTGTCCCAGCCGTGTCCTGTCCCAGCTTCTTGTGCACCTCCTCGCTGGCAGAGTATGGGAAGCTGAAAAGTCCTTGACTTGTTGCGAAGCGGTGCTTATACTAACTAAAACATCAGTGTGTTATCACGTTATTCTCATGCTAAATCCAAAAAATAGCACTGTACCAGCTACTGGGAAGAAAATTAACTTTATCCCAGCCGAAACCAGGACGGGGGTGCTTATTTGCCTTGTGTGTGCAGTGTTGGCAGGAAGGACGTGTGTCACACCTGGAATATCAGGTGATTGTGCAAGTCCTGCTGGATCGGCACTGGACATCTCAAGGTAGGGCAGTTCAACTTGGTGATCCATAACTGGCACTAGGGTATGGTCCTTGTAACAAATTTTGCTGATGCACGCTAGGCCTTTACCCGTGTGGACTTGACTGATTTGCTGCAAATCTTAGCTGAGAGCAAAACGGACTTGTAATGTGGATGACTGGGGTGGTGGTGTCAGCACCCAGTTTTGCTCCTCAGTGCTGTTTTTATTCAGTGGTATAGATGCAGCTACTAAAGACGAAGTGTTGCTCTGAGAAAATGATGAGCTTGTAAGGCTTGACAGGTTCCCTGTTACCTGCTGTCTGGTGTCCTGACAGGCTGTGTGGGAGACTGGAGCTGGATTTGATTTCCAGCTTTACTGCTAGTGTTCTGGGGGACCTTGGGTTTCGGTTTACCCTGTTCCAAGACAGGTGTAATGGTACTGACTTCAGTTGGTACAGTGTTTTCAGATCTCCTAAAACGTGTTGTTTAAGGTATTGCTGCTTTGTGATGAAGGCCTACAAACAAGTGTGACAGCTCAGAGAGTCTGTGCAATTAATAGATACAGGTAGGTGTGTAATTTGAGGTTCTTAGTAGTATCATAATAACCAAGTTACCTATGTTTGAGGTAAGTGAAGTTTTCTGCTGGCAAAAAAAATTAGGCTTTTTTTTTTTTCCTTGCTCTGTTTTGTGGATAATGACCACTTCCAGGTGACTCTAGAAAGCATCACTTCACTGTTGTCTGCTCTTCAAAGGACTTAAGATGCTGGTGTTGATCTTTCTATCTCCTTGTTCTACACTGTCTCGCAATAGTTTGCGGCTGTTGACCTTCTACCATGTATATCAAATTTGCTACTGAGAAGTGAGGCATGACTGCTTGGCTGACTTTGAGTCATCTTCTGAATTAGATATCCCTGAAATTTCAGTGGGCTAGATCTGAGATCTGGAGGGGATGCTTCTGTCTCATCAGCTCCTTCATCCTGGTGTTTAAGTCCATCAGTTGTTTGTCCAAACGAAGTGTTTTAAATTGGCAGTACAGGCTAGTTCAAATGGGTCATATCGCCATATAAAGTAAAAGGAGGCGGAGCGGACTAGAGAACATGGAAGATCATCCCTAGATAAAAGCAATTCCTTAGCCATGCTTTTTTCAAAAGTTCTTGTGACAGAGCTCTTGGCAAGAGAACAGAGGAGCGTGAATATCTTTGCAGTGGAGAGCAGAGAGGGTTAAGCACCGAGATCAAAGGGAATGAGGAGGGCCGAAATCCTCCATTGTGGAGGATCAGGCTGCACCCTTCCATGGTTGGCTGATCAAAGGGAGTGCTGCTTTGGGAAGTTGGTAAGGCAGCAAAACCCCTTGCCTGTATCCCTTCTCCTTTCAGGGCAAAACCAGTAGCTCATATGGGTAGGCTTCGCATGGAGTTTCCTTGTTTGCGCACATCTTTGGTTAACCACAGCAGCCTGTGAGAAGGTGATGTGTCACCCTGTGGGTTTTTTTTTTTCTTCCAAAATCAGAATTGAAGCATGCTGATAGAAACTTGTGGGAGCTTACAAACAGTAGACTGCAAGACTGCATCTCATTAGCTAATGATTAGTGACTTGGCCAACTGTGAGGGAGCACTGTGTGCTTCTGCTGGGTTCACAGTGTTTGTTGGAGGGGAGCTGCTGCTGTGCACAGAAGTGGCCCTTGTGCTGGCAGCCTCCTCATCCTGCTATGCGTCAGGCAGAATTTCCTGCACACCCTCCTTGGTGTTTGCTGTTGAAGTTGCTGACCACGTTGTTGGGACTTCTGAAGAGGTCAGCAGTAGATTCAGACTGATGATGAGACAGGTTTGCTTAACCTCAGGGAAAGCAGGGAGTTGATTTGAGATGTGGGCTCCAGTTTTAAGGATGGGATCAGGATAGCATAGTACTTGGACGCTTTGATTTGGGGATCCTAAATACCCTGAGCATACTGTGTGGATGTTTTTCCTGTCCGGAGTCTAATAATTGCTCAAACAAAATGTTGTTTGACCAAGATCAAACGACAGTGTTTGACAGTAACTGATGTAGTTGCAATTAGACTTCAGGCTTATGAAGAATGCGAAGACCTATACATGGCAAACACGTACATATTTTTAGAATCATGTCCTGGCGGTGCATCTGAAATGACTATACTCTTGATCACAAGGAGGTTGGGAGTGATTCAGTATTCCTGACACGATAACAAAGAATCACAGTCTTCCCTGGAAAAGAGAGTAAGTTAACAGTCATTGTATGTCCTCTGAACTATTTTCCATTCAGAAAAAGTTATGATAATTTTTCCTTTCTTTTATACAGCAATGCTGAGTGACAATAACTCTGTGAAGCCGAAAAGTGATTGTTCGCCTCCTGTGCAATGGTGTAAAGTGGCTGCACATGAAGATGAGAAGACCAAGCTGGTTTTTAAAAGGTACTCGCAAGTAAGTGTCGTTGTCATGGCAATATAGAGGTCAGTTGCTCTCCCTCTAGCCTGGGCAGCTACAAATCAAGGGATGAGATTGCCACAAGCACTGGATGGAGGGTTGGACACACAGCTTTCCCTGGGGCACCTAAAGCACTTGGCGTAGGCTCTCTCGTAGTGGTACCTGTTTTCCCAAGCCAGTGTGAGATCCCACTAGTTCACTCATAAGTATTTCCAGTCTTTTTTTGTATCCAGATACGTAACAATGTTGAGGCTTTTGTACCATCTGATAATTGAAGACATGGAAGGGCGGTGGATGTTTAGTGGGTATTTTGGGGAGGTGTCCCCTCATAGTTAATTTGTTTATGAAGACGTCTGGAATGCTACATTACAAAATCTTCATTACTCTGTTGTTTGTAGTTTAACATCAAACTGGAATTGAGTGTGTGCTAGTGTACTTCCAGAACCATATTTTAAACCAAAAAAGCTCGCTACTGTGATGCCTCTCTGCCACATGAATTTTTAGGTCTTAAAGCTGAAAAAAACCAAAGCTGAACTGTGTTACCTACTGGTGTTTTGAGCACCTGAATGATGCAGCCCCAGCTGAATCTAGAGTTACTTGATAAATGTTTGTGGAGGAAAACCAGCCTCATTCATCTGCTGTGAATCCCCTGTTTCTGCCAGTCAGCTGATTTCCAGGGGTTGCAGCCTAATGCTAATGAAGGTTTTAGACCCCCTATTGGTGCAAAATTTAATTTAGTTAAATCAGATGCGAGAACAGTGCTGCTTTTCCAGTGTCCACCTTATTTGCAGCACAAACTGCAAATTAAGTGCCAGGACTGCATCTATTAGCCCATATGGTACAAGCTTTTTTAAAAAAAATCTTGGAAACCTGTATTAACTTCATCCGAAAGAATTTCAACAAGCACTGAACGCTTAGTAGGTTGTATATTTTTTTAAGGCATTTAAACAAATGTTCAGTCCTCAGGAAACCATAGGAAATGAAAATCAATAATAAAGGTCAAACTACATACTTGAGCAACAACCACAGCTCTAACCAAATAATGGTGCAATTTTTGCAAATTGGTTTAGACATGAAATGAGCCAAGTGAATAGTTGGAAATCAATGGTGTGATTCCCTAGGAATGAGAAATGAGTAGGTAAAAAATACGGATAGTCTATATTACCCAATTTTAAAGTTGGGTGTTTTTTTTTCTTCTGCATATTTTGGGGATGTAAATAATTAATTTAGGCTTCTCAGGATAAACCTGAGCATCTAAATTCTGCATTCTAGCCTGCCAATGAGTTGAAAGTTTTGCTTGTGAGTGATGGCTGTTGGCCCAAAATCTTGCAATTTGATGTTCCATCCCTTTTTTAACTTGCATGAAAATACATGTTTCAAAGTAAAGTTGCCCTTTAAAGTAGGAAAACAGAAGTCACTTTTGGTTTCTGTATGTGAGGAGAGCTGTTTGACCCATCAGAGATGCATTTAAAGTATATGATGCAGGCATAGATCTGCATAAATCAGAGCGTCAATATGCAACATTTTCCTTATCAAAGCATCTATATATGTTTGTACTTTCCTGCAGATAGTTCTGAAGAGTTGTGAAAGACTTGCAGTGAACAAAGCAATAGTTTTTTCTTGGTTTGAATCAAATGCAGGTATTCACCTGAAGTTCTTTAATGGCCTTAAATTTGTTTAAAAATACTCATTTAACAATTGATGGATTGCTGTAAAAAAAGATGATTTTTTTTCCTCTCTCCTACCCCTACACCCTCCTGTTTGTTTTTAGACTTCTTGCAGTGTTTGTGGTTGGAGGGTGCTTCCTTTATATTCTCAAATTACATTTTGGCCCTGAAGAATGTGACAGAACAAAAATGCCGTATGTGGACCTCAGTCGTGTAAGGGTTGGTATTTTTTGGCTTTTTTTTTTACTTGGCTTAAAAGAAGTTATTGACAATATAAGAGTTATAAGGGTCTATAACAAAGAACTAGAAAGCTGAAATTATCCTGTGAGGGAAAATATATTTTGCTTCATTTCATGCCGTAGAACTCACGGTTTTTGTTCTTGTGGAGTGACAACAGAAGTGCATAGAGTAACTGGATTTTTAGGGGTAAAACGAGATAACTGTGGCTGTTAAGAATAACATTTGAAATGGACATGTCATCATACAAGTGTGTCAGTGCAGATGACACTGGTGATCAAGAAACTGATGCAAATGAAAAGTAACATATTTAAAATAAAAAAAAAAGCCCCAAACCCAACACATTAAAACAGAGGTTTATTTTTACCTAAGCCGGTGCCTGGTCTGCTTTGCCTTGTAGTTGCTTAGATGTTTTTGGAATCACAGGGCAAATGTGCAGGAGGGTGCAGCTCTTGGTTCATTTGTTTATTTAAGGTAGCAGCTACTTATTTCAACTGCAGTTTTTGCATGTGGCTTTTAAGCTGGTGTAACAGATGTCAGTAAAGCTTTCTCTTAATTCTTGCTGACGTTTCCCTGCCTTTGCTATTTAACCTGTTTGCTCTTTATAAGAGTACGCCTTGGCTTAGAGTTGTTACATTTCTGCCTTTGAATGTCTCAATCCTAAGACGCAGTTTATAGCAGAAGCCCTGATTTAAGGTAGTCTCATCTGAGCATCACTGTGTGTGCATCCTCCCCCATCTCCCACCTCCTTCAGTGCATGTTTTTCCCCTTCTGAGCCTCTTTGCCTCCCCTTATCTTCTTATTTGACTTATTTATTTTCTCAGTAACATATTCTTGCTTCCAAACAACCACCACTTTAAGCCAAGCAAACCTAAAGACTGCATGAACTGTGTTTATTGCTGTCTCATGATTCATTTTGTTTGTGTTAGATGCAGGATGAGGAAATAGCATTGCGCTTTGATTAGGAAGTAGCTGATTGCAAACTGTTTGGGGCAGTTGTCAAGTGATTTGCATTAATTTTTACTGATAGGATGCACAACTGTCAGCCTTAAAAATGAGGCTCTTCCAAAGATGCACTGATGTTTGCTGGCAAAGTACAGCATGGAGTTGCTCAGTTGTGCTTTGTTCAGGAAGAAGTGTGGTGTTTATGCACAGACCTGCAGAGATCTTTGTCATGGTGGCGGAGGCAGTTCTGTAGAACAATCTTGTTTTTTTTTTAAAAAAAAAAAAGGGCAGGACAGCTTCCCTCCTTGTCCACCCAGATACACACTTCTCTTTCCCTAACAGTACAGAATGGGAACTGAGTTATCATGAGATATGAATCTTTGCTCTCTGACCCCTGTGTTTGCTCATGTTTTTTTTTTTTTATTACTGTGGAGGACAGATCAGCAGAATTGTATTGAGGAAGAGAACATGCAAAAAGATTTTATTTTAACTGATAAAAATAGTATCTTTGCTATTTCTCTTCTTCCTTACATCAGATACTGGCTTGCCACTACAGATTTCTAAAAAACCGTACATGAATAGTTTCTTGGGTTTTTGGAGTTTTTTGGTTTTGTTTATTCTAATGGGATGGATCAATGTGTAGTTTTTTTCTGACAGCTTAATGTTTTTATGCAATATGGAACTGTAGTCTTTTATTTTTGTGACTAGTCTTTGAAAGAAGACCTGAAACACCTCCACCTTGCATTCCTTTTAAAGTTGTGTTTTAGTCATTAGCAATACCACTTTAGCAATACTTCTGGAAGAAGTGTTGCTTCATTTTGATTAGTAAGCAAGTCCAGCCTGCCATTTCACAGGACTTTTACCCAGTGGATATGTCTCTGGTAAAATCTTACTGCAGGCAGAACCTGGGTCACACAACTGAGCAGCAGAGTAGAATTGCACTTGCTGGCTTGCTGCTGAATTAGGTGGGTAGGAGTATGTCTAGATTTTTAATCTGTTTTTGTAAGTAACAGTACAGATGTTCTCAAACAGCTCATTTTCACTTACCTCTTTTAGTAGCCTGATTTATTCTTTAGAAAAGCTCCTATCCAGATTTAAGTGTTTGGATGGAGAGACATTCCTTTGTGGGTTTTCACCCTGCACTAGTTAGTATCTGCATTTGAGTGAATGCTTTAAAATGTCTTGTATTGCCATGTTTAAGCTTTCTTTATAAACTCCAGTGTTTCCTAAGCTGCCGGTGATCAGCTGGTGGGTTGCATTAAGAGGGCTTTGTAAGTTCCTGAAGCTAGCTTTCCTGACTGAAATCATGTACGTTTTGTTGTAGAGAGCAAAACAGTATGCCAGCGCTGCACTGCAGGAACAGTGCCGGCCTTCTTATGTGAAGAAAGAAATGGGGAAGTTATTTGCGGAGAAATATAGCGTGGACATATCTCCCTTTGTAAGAAAAAATATAAATGAAGATAAAGCTTTATTTAAATATGAACCTCCTTTTGGATTTCACAAGTTCTTTGATAAGATTAAAAATCTCCTTGAACTCTTACCTGAGCATGATTTACCAGAAGATTTGAAGTCAAAACACTGTAAGCGTTGTGTTGTTGTTGGCAGTGGTGGAATTCTTCATGGATCAGAGCTGGGTCACTTACTGAATCAGTTTGATATTGTTATAAGGTATGTATTTTCTATTTAAGGATTCCAACTACTTCAACTTTACTTTATGAACCAACTTTGTTTTTTAAGGGGAAAGTATCTCCAACATTTATGCAACTTATAAGACTTTCTGAAAGTGCTTTCGAGAAATTTACTTGTGACTTGATGGAATTTGAAGTCATAGGAGCAAAATACATTGTCATGTTCACAAGACAGGAATTCACTGTAATTATTTGTGGACTTCAGATACAAAAAAACCCCCCATAGGCAGAAAAGAGATAGAAACCAGTGAAATCATAGACAAGCAGACAGTCCTGTTTTTACTCATGCATATGTTTAAGCTTTCAGAGGGGGGCTTTAGGAGTCACCTCTGCCTTTTTCCCCTTGGTTAGCTGGGATGCTTATTTGAAGGATTTTTTTTATAGCAGCTATTTCAAACACAATAAAAATGCCATTTTTCAGTATGCGGTTTGTTTACACACTGTAGAGCATACTTGTCTTTCCTTATCTTTACAAGAACTGTGCACGCTTTCTATGATTACCCATGTTTTTTAATCTCTGAATTAACTATTTACATGCTCTATATTCGCACCTTCTGAACATTACTGTTTGAACTCTCCTTCTTTGTATTTTGAATCATCTAAAGTCACAAATAAATTTAATAACAGCATTTTCCCAGGTTGCTTTGTAGACTAAGACTTGCTCCTCTTAAAAGGGGAAGACTTGATACAGTGAGTCAATATCTCTTATACAAAGGTAAACAAACCTGTTAGCATGTGGAGGGGCAGAGAACTTGCATTAACTATTCTCTGAAATTAGGGCTGGCAGTGTGAAGGTGACTTTTCTCTTGATATAGAAAAGTTTGCGGGACTTACGCTGTTCTGCAGAACTGATGGAGCTGTATGATGCTGTTCTTGTCAGCAGCGTGCTAGCATCTGAAGGTTTTGGTGAGCTGGAATGAGATAAACCCACAGGATGCATTACATTGTGTTGAAGGGATAATTTGGATGCCTTTCTGTGTAATACTCGTGTGTGTGTATATATATGTGTATATAAAAAACAGATAATGCAGGCAACTTCCTGTGTGTTTTCTTCCCCTTCCTTTTTTAAGCCTGAGTTGGCACAAGACAATGAATTCTGCAATGTTGCTTTAACTTACTTTTCTACTCAAGCTTTTCTTTTTGAAGTTTTGCACTTGTGCCAGTTAATCTAGAAATAGAATTGGCTTCCTCTCAGAGCTAAGGGATGGATGAGTGTGTGGGGTGAGGAACACGGAGATACTGAGAAAACGCTGTACTCTGTTAAAAATCTGTGGGCCAAATGCAAGTGGTTTGCTTAGTGTCTGATGCTTTAATGAGATTGTAACCCATGCTTATTAAATACAGTTTCTCTCTGTGTTTTTGTTTTTGTTTGGTTTTTTTTCTTAGGTTAAATGATGCACCCGTTCAAGGATACACAGATCATGTTGGTAACAAAACTACCATACGGATGACTTACCCGGAAGGAGCCCCCCTTTCTGAACATGAGTATCCTCCTGCTAGCTTGTTCGTGGCTGTTTTGTTTAAAAGTGTTGATTTCAATTGGCTTCAAGCAATGGTAAAAAATGAAACCTTGGTATGTAATGTGGTAGTGTTATGTACCCATGATTTGTGTGTGTTTTTTCTAATGCTTAAGAAGCTGCTGATCTGTTTCTTCCTGTTTTATTATACTGAGGATCTTTCATTTAACTTTGTGGGGTTTTTTAGCTATGTCTCCTAGTTACAGTTGGTACCAGCATTCATGTTGAAGACCCATGCTGGCAGTAATACCTTTTTTTTTCTGCAGATACTGGTGGTTTGCACCAAGCTACGTGACGTATCGAGTGTTTACTAAAGTGGAATTCATTTCACATTAGGCTTAAGGGACTTGTTCAGGTCTGCAGAGCCTGAAACAGAAATGAGATTTCTGGATGCCAGTCCATTTTTTTTTTTACCAGCTAAGCCTGTGCTGCTACAATAGACATACCTGCAGTTAATGTGTAACTGAAGCATTGCAGTTGTTACTTCACATTTGTCTGTGGTTCCAAAATTAAGAGGTTTTTTATTTCTCACTGAATATTTAAAGGAAGCATAGCGGTTCCTAAGGAACTGGTAGTAGGATTCCACATTTCCAAACTCTCTTTAAATTGGTGGTTTTCACCTCTTTCAATTTGTGGGCAAATAACTCCTGCAAGTTGAAAACCAGTAGCTAGGTTTCTCTGACCACAGATTGAATACAAGTAATCTAAATTACTGAGACAGATTTAGAAGAAAGCCTGAAAAGTTTAACAATTTGATACATACTAGTTTAGGTACTCCAAGTTCCCCTCTTAATTCTGTGATTTTTACAATGTAACAGCATATGGAAGGTCTGTTTAATATTGACCATGACTGTCCACTACTACTTTAGTCTAGAAAGTGTGTGCAGGGATATTGCCTTGTTTTGAATAATCTGGATATGTTTTGTAGAGGGGAGATTTTCCTGAATGCATATATTTGTGTAAATTTAAGAACTTCTGCTCCCTGATATATTTTACCAGGCACAAGACAATGTCAGTCTATGATCTTCCCTGCAGCAGTGTGGTAATTCTGATGACCAGCAGCTTTCTAACTTGAGCTGAATCCCTAATTTACTTGTTTTACAAGCTATCTGGCTATTTCATATTTTAAGTTTGGTTTTAAAGAATGACTAGTACAAGGATGCCTTTCTGTATTAAAATTTGTTTTGGGCGGTTTGAAAGAGTGATTGCTTTTTGGCATCTGCAGCATCCTCTGTTAGCGAGTTACAAGGCTGAAGTATGTGCTTTATGAAAAGAGTGCCTTTTCTTGTTTTGCGTGGCTTATGGTGCAGAGAGCCAGTTTTGGGAACTGATCTGGGAATGGACGTACTGGAGAGTCCACCAAAGGGCCGGGAAGATGCTTAAGGGACTGGAGCATCTCTCCTATGAGGAAAGGCTGAGAGAGATGGGACTGTTTAGCCTGGAGAAGAGAAGGCTCGGGGAGAAATCTTATTCATGTCTGTAAATACTTGAGGGGAGGGTGCAAAGAGGATGGAGCCAGGCTCTTCTCAGTGGTGCCCAGTAACAAGACCAGAGGCAATGGGCACAAACTGAAACACAGGAGGGTCCCTCTGAACATCAGGAAACACTTTTTGACTGTGAGAGTGACTGAGCACTGGCACAGGTTGCCCAGGGAGGTTGTGGAGTCTCCCTCCTTGGAGATCTTCAGAAGCCATCTGGACGCAGTCCTGGGCAACTGGCTCTAGGTGGTCCTGCTTGAGCTGGGGGGTTGGACCACTCGACCTCCAGAAGTCCCTTCCAGCTTCAGCCACTCTGTGATTCTGTGAACTGAAAACATACTTCTTTCAAATACTGGGCTTTCAGTGGGGTCAGCTCTCTGTAAAGTCATTGCTACTTTAGTAAACTTGTTCAGAGCACAGGTGGGAAGACAGGACCATGGCAACCTAGATTTGATCAGTTTAAGCTGCTGTACAGTTGTATGTTAGGGTAGCAATAAGCCTGTTCAAAAAATAGAGGTCTACGTTGCAGCTATATATTTTATCATTTGCTTAGTGTTATGCATTATATGGAAAGATTTGTAAAGTGAGCCTGATTTAGTATTGTTATTTACATTAGCATGCAGGTAATTGACTGCGAGTGGCGTGAGATCAGAATCTAGCTTGCTGAGTCTTGTGTAAATCCTCTTCTAAAGTGTTATATTTATCACTAGGTGGATGATGTCAAACAAGAGGTGTTCACTTCAAAGCCTGAGCAAAATTGTTTTAAATCTAGGGCTTGTTTCAGAATGCTCAGTTAATATTTGTGGAAAACTGTGATTCCCTTTCCCATTTCTTTAAATACTGCTGCCTGCTCAGTTGTGCTGAAACCTTGTGGATTGTGGTGGATATGTTGACGGATTAAACACAAAGTGCAGTCAAATATTCAGAATAAACAACTTTTCCCTCTGCTATCCTCTTGGCAATTCCAAATACTTAGAAGGTTTTTCCTGTCCTGGGACACTCAATTGAGCTGTACGCTAGTATTCCTGAACGCACCTTAGCTACAAACTGTTTCCTGAATGCCTCAGAATCACTGATGAATTCTGTAACTTGTGTACTGTCTGCCATACACTTTGCAGTCTCGGAGTTTGCCTTTGCCGAACTATTTTTTTCTTTCTCTTAGCCTCTGTGGATGCGACTCTTCTTTTGGAAGGAGGTTGCTGAGAAAATTCCTTTTACATCAAAGCAGTTTCGGATTCTGAATCCAGTCATCATCAAAGAGACAGCTTTGGACATTTTACAGTTCCCTGAACCTCGATCAAAATTCTGGGGTTGGGATAAGGTAAGAAGTTTCTTTTTAGGAGAAGGAGACTATAAAATACATAGTAAAATAAGAAACTGAACAAAGTTCTGGGCTCTTCCTTCAAAATAATTTCTCTGTGCAATTTCAGAGCTGGTCTCAAGTAATAGGGAAACTAATGCGCTCCCAAAAGACTCTTGTATTTTCTTGTGTAAAATCAAAATAGGATTTCAGCTCACCTTTTTAGATGAGGTATTATGCTTGGCATGCTGACATGAAATGGACTGTTTTAAAAAGCATTCAGATGCAGTGAAACGTAAATTCATTCCAGTACAGTGTGTTCACTCACACATCGTTGTGACTGGTGTTAAATATTCAAAACATGCATTTGATATATGTTAAGTGTGTTAAGAGCAGCCCCGTTAAGTCAAAGCGGCGATCAGCTATAGACAGATGTGTCTCTCTAGCTGCAGGGACAGCAGAGAGAGTATGGACACCAGGCCACCTTCCAGCTCTCGGAATTGCTACGTATGCGAATGTGCTCCACAGCAACTGATGGGTATATCTTCCCCCTGTGTCCTTCCTTCTGCAACAGTATGGAGCGATGAATTGCCCAGTTTAATTATACACTGCATTTTTGTATTTTAATTATTTGTTTGACAAATTGGATGTCACTAGTTCTCTTGAACTGTGAAAAATACTGAATAACCATCATCTTTTTACCTCTTGTGTGAAAGCATTTAATGGTAGCGTTATTGCACAAATGTTTGAAGGATTTTCTCACATTTATTTATAAAAATAATGTAACATACCAAGCTTTTATAATACAAAACAATATAAAAATTTTATATATAATATAATATATTTTAATATACTAAATATATTTATAAACATATAATATAAAATTTCTATATATAAATACATAAATTTTAATATATTAACCTATTTTTATTATATATTATATAAAATTATATATATAAAATATTTTAATAAAATATATAAAAATAATATTTATAAAATATAAAAATAATGTAACATACAAATCTTTTTAGTTGTATCGTAGTATACTTGCCTTCTTCATGGGTTATTCAGTGAAAAGTCATATTGTAAAGAATACCGTTAGAGAGCCTATTGCTCAAGACTGAAGTTAAGTGTACATCAAGAAATGTCAAGTTTAACTGCCTGTCAGCAGTTGTTTGAGTGTTTGGAGCTAGGGTTCACTTATAGTTTAACTGCACAGTAGTAGGACATCTTGCCTTCACAGAAAAAAATGTGGAGTTGACAGCCAAAAGTTGTGTTGCAGGCAAATACTCAAGTTGTGTTAGTATTTGGCCCTGAAGTTCTTAGTTTTACTTGATCACAGAATCACAGAAGGGCAGGGGTTGGAAGGGACCTCTGGAGATCATCTTGTCCAACCCCCCTGCTTGAGCAGGTACACCTATAGCAGGGGGCACAGCACCGCGTCCAGGTGGGTTTTGGATACTTCCAGAGAAGGAGACTCCACCACCTCTCTGGGCAGCCTGTTCCACTGCTCTGGCACCCTCACAGGAAAGAAGTTTTTTCTCGTGTTTAAGTGGAACTTCCTGTGTTCTGACTTGTGCCCATTGCCCCTTGTCCTGTTGTTGGGCACCACTGAAAAGAGTCCAGTCCCATCCTCTTGACACCCACCCTTTAGATATTTATAAGATCCCCCCTCAGTCTTCTCTCCTCCAGGCTGAACAGACCCAGGTCTCTCAGCCTTTCCTCATAAGAGAGATGTTCCAGTCCCCTGATCATCTTTGTAGCTCTCCACTGGACTTGCTTGAGCAGTTCCTTGTCCTTCTTAAACTGGAGAGCCCAAAACTGGACACAGTACTCCAAATGTGGTCTCACTAGGGTGGAGTAGAGGGGGAGGATAACCTCCCTCGACCTGCTGGCCACGCTCCTTTTGATGCACCCCAGGATGCCGTTGGCCTTCTTGCCCACAAGGGCTCGTTGCTGGCTCATGGTCACCCTGCTGTCCACCAGCACTCCAAGGTCCTTCTCAACAGAGCCACTTTCCAGCAGATCAACCCCCAACCTGTACTGGTGCGTGGGGTTGTTCCTCCCCAGGGGCAGGACCCTACACTTGCTTTTGTTGAATTCCATGAGGTTCCCCTCGGCCCAGCTCTCCAGCCTGTCCAGGTCTCGCTGGATGGCAGCACAGCCTTCTGGTGTATCAGCCACTCCTCCCAGTTTTGTATCACCAGCAAACTTGCTGAGAGTACACTCTGTCCCTTTGCCCAGGTCACTGATGAATATATTGAACAGGACCAGACCCAGCACAGACCCCTGGGGAACACCGCTAGTTACGGGCCTCCAACCAGACTCTGCGCCGTTATTCACGACTCTCTGGGCTCTGTTGTTCAGCCAGTTCTCAATCCACGTCACTGTCCTCTCATCTAACCCACACTTCCTAAGCTTGTCCATGAGGATGTTATGGGAGACAGTGTCGAAATGCCTTACTGAAGTCAAGATAAACAATATCCACTGCTCTTCCTTCATCTACCCAGCCAGTCACACCATCATAGAAGGCTATCAGGTTGGTCAAGCATGATCTCCCCTTGGTGAATCCATGCTGACTGCTTCTGATAACCTTCTTTTCCTGTGCATGCCTGGAGATGACCTCCAGGATGAACTGTTCCATCACCTTACTGGGGATGGAGGTGAGGCTGAGTGGCCTATAGTTTTCCGGGTCCTCCTTCTTGCCCTTTTTGAAGACTGGAGTGACATTGGTTACCCTCCAGTCCTTGGGCACCTCTCCTGTCCTCCATGACCTTTCAAAGATGATGGAGAGTGGCTTGGCAAGAACATCTGCCAGCTCCCTCAGCACTCGTGGGTGCATCCTGTCGGGGCCCATGGATTTGTGAGGATCCAGTTTGCCTAGGTGATCTCTAACCCAATCCTCCTCAACCAAGGGGAAGTCTTCCTTTCTCCAGATTTTCTCTCTCTCCTCTGGGGGCTGGGATGCCTGAGGGCCAGCCTTAGCAGTAAAAACTAAAGCAAAGAAGGCATTCAGTAATTCTCTCTTCTCCGCATCCTGCGTCACCAGGGCACCCACCTTGTTCAGCAGCGGGTCCACTGTATCCCCAGTCTTCCTTTTACTGCTGATGTATTTGAAGAAGCCCTTCTTGTTATCCTTGACATCTCTCGTCAGATTGAGTTCCAAGTGGGCCTTGGCCTTCCTCACTGCATCTCTGCATACCCTGACAATGTTTCTATATTCCTCCCAAGTGGCCAGTCCCTTTTTCCACATCCTGTGAACCTCCCTCTTCCACGTGAGTTTCTTTAGAAGCTCTTTGGTTATCCATGCCGGTCTCCTGGCTCTTCTGCTTGACTTCTTCCTCCTAGGGATGCACCGATCTTGAGCTCAGAGGAAGTGGTCCTTGAATACTGACCAGTTCTCTTGGGCCCCCCTACCTTCTAGAGCCTTAACCCATGGGATTCCTACAAGCAGGTCTTTGAAGAGGCCAAAGTTGGCTCTCCTGAAGTCCAGGGTTGTAATCCTACTTGTTACCCTGCTTCTACCACGCAGGATCCTGAACTCCGTTATCTCATGGTCACTGCAGCCAAGGCTACCTCCAACTCTCACGTTCCCAACCAGCCCTTCCTTGTTTGTTAGTGTAAGGTCCAGCAGCACATCTTGCCTCATTGGCTCCTCCACGACCTGCATCAAAAAGTTGTCCTGGATACTCTGCAGGAACCTCCTAGGTTGTGCATGCCTCGCCATGTTGCTTTTCCAGCAAATGTCAGGGTGGTTGAAGTCCCCCACGAGGACCAGGGCCTGCAACTGTGAGGCTACTTCTAGCTGCCTATAGAAGGCTTTGTCAACTTCCTCCTCCTGATCGGGTAGCCTGTCCTAAACAGCCACAACAGTGTCACCCATATTTGCCTGCCCCTTGATTTTTGCCCATAAGCTCTCAATTTGTTGTTCTTCCACTCCAAGGCAGAGCTCGATACATTCCAGTTGCTCCCTCACATAAAGAGCAACTCCCCCACCTCACCTTGCTGGCCTGTCTTTCCTGAAAAGCCTGTAGCCATCCGTGACCACATTCCAGTCTTGCGAGCTATCCCACCATGTCTCTGTAATTGTGATCAGATCATGGCCCTGTGACTGCACACAGATCTCTAGTTCCTCCTGTTTATTCCCTATGCTGAGTGCACTGGTGTACAGGCGTTTCAGAAAGGTACCTGAGCAGGCAGGTTTCCCTGGAGGGGTGCATGAGGACCCACCACAGCCATGCACACCCTTGAGGTGGTTGGTCTCCTGATTGTCATCTCGTGAGGCAGTTAAGGCACCTTTGTCACTGCTCTGGTTGGCCTGGCTTATTCCCCCATCGGATACAATGGCATTAGCATTGCCACTTTGGCCTCTGCCCCCCGAGTCCCCCAGTTTAAAGCCCTCCTCACCAAGCTGGCCAGCCTGCTGCCAAAGATTCCCTTGCCCCTTCTAGACAGGTGGATTCCATCCGTCCCTAGCAGGCTATGATTGCTGGGGAAAGTCCCGTTGTCATAAAAGCCAAAACCCTCGCGTTGGCACCAGCCACGTAGCCAAGACTTGATTTGCGTTATTTGCCTATTTCTAGTTGTCCATTTTTCTCCAATGGGTAAGATGGAGGAGAAGATGACCCGGGCAACGATATTTTTCACTTGCTCCCCCAGGGCTTTATAGTCTTCCTTGGTTCTGCCCAGGCTCTGGCTTGCAGCATCATTTGTGCCCACATGGAAGAGTAACAGCGCACAGTAATCTGTGCTCTTGACAAGTTGTAGCACCCTCTCAGCAATGTCTCGGATCGTAGCTCCTGGAAAGGAGCAAAACTCTCGTGACTCCGTGTCAGGTGGGCAGATGGGTGCCTCAGTGCCTTTTAACAGAGAGTCACCCCCTACGAGCACTCATCTCTTCTTTTTACGGTATCTGTTTTGTGTTGCTGGTACAGTTGCACCTTGCAGACCTTGCTCATGAGTGTCTACAGCTGCTAAAGCTTCAAATCTGTTGTTGGTATTTTTAGTTTTAGTTGTAAATTATTTTAGTTTTAATTGATTGTTTAATTGATTTCAGTTTTAAGTGAGGAGAGGGAATAGACAAAGGCATTAAATTTTGTGAAGTGTTTATAAAACTGGCAAAGGAGAATATATTTGAATTCAGCAGGCTTCTTTTTCCCCCTTTTTAGAACGTACCTACAATTGGGGTCACAGCAGTTGTTCTGGCCACACATTTGTGTGATGAAGTGAGCTTAGCAGGATTTGGATACGACCTCGATCAGCCCAGCACACCTTTGCACTATTACAACAACCTCTGCATGGCTGCCATGAACGGACAAACGATGCACAATGTGACAAGTGAGACTAAGTTCCTGCAAAAACTGATCAAAGAAAGAATTGTCAAGGACCTCACTGGTGGGATACATTGTGAGTTCTGCGGCGAAGACAGCTAGTGATTGAAGTGCAGCATGGTTTGGATTTGTTAAATTTCCAGAGGTTCAGCTGGATCAACCTTTTCACTGTCTTAAGTAGTTCTTTAAAGTGTGTATAGAATGGACGTGGGATCTCTGCTGCCTTTTTTAATGTCAAGTTCAATGTGTTGGACTTTTAAGTTTATTTTGATGTCAGATTTTACTTTGCACATTTTTGTGGATAACTATGTAAATACAACTTGGAGTTGAAAGAGATCCATTGAAAATATTTAATGTTTTAAGTTGTGTGAAGAAAAGCTGAGTTTTTGTTTTCAGATATATATGGTATGCACAATGCTAGCCTGAGTTGTCTAACGGCATCCAAGAGTTATTTTCCACTGAACTACTGTCCTTGTCGATCTAGTTCTTGGTGTATGACTCCTTTTCATGCATGCCATGAAAAGAAAGATGTATGCTTCTCAAGTCTTTCATTTCTTACAACTTGAGCCTTGTGTTTCCCCATCAAATATTCATATTGCTTTGATTTTGTACTAATATTTTGTTGGGGGTGGAGGAGGAATGTGGGAGTGGAGGTGAAGGAAAAGGAACTGTCGTGGCAACAACTGAGTAAGTAGTAAGTACTTTGGCGTTCATGATTGATATTAAAATCATTGATGCATTAATGTATTGGGTTAGAATCCTGCTTTATCATGAGGCATGTTTGGGCTGAGTGCACACTGTAAGAGGATTTAGCTAGCAGGAGACTTTCACCTAAATCAGATCTTTTGTCATTTTCATTCCTTAATAACCACAGAAATGTTTCTAACTAGTTGACTTGCAGCAGAGTTCAGCTACCCCAATTAAAGAAGTGGCATTAATACAAAACCTGCCCCCCCCCCCTTTTTTTTTTGAGTGACTTGAGAATTGCTAATTCTATAAAACACTGGTTTGTATAAATTTTCCATTTAGCCATAATAGAATCTATGACTAAGCTAAAATTTCTATTGGTTTACTTTAAGATCCTTTAGTAATTAATTACAGATATCGTAACTGTAATAGTTTACAATGATGATAACCCTTATGAACTCTAGTGTTGACTATTTAATTGAAGGGAGAGGTAGAATTGGTGGTTTTCCCAGATCAGCTTTTAAGTCAGCAATTGGGTGAGCGTGTATAAGTTAGGAAGAAAATCACTTTGAGAAAGTAGTATGATCTAGTAGCAAGCTAGATAGCTGCCGAAAGTAGCGTACTTAAAAAAAAAAAAAAAAAAAAAGCTATAAATACATGTTCTTGTGACTGGAAATCAGTGCATTGCAAAGAAACTGGACTGTACAGATCTGCAAGCAGGTTTTGGTGTTCATTTTCATTTTGTTACTAGTAGAGTAGTGGGTATGACTGTGTTTGCACTGAGTAGCGTTGTTACTCCAACTACAGTAGGTGAAAAATGCTTTCTTTGGGAATAAAAGCTCGTTGGCAAATTGATCAAAGGTTGGCCTAGAAACATTGTTCACAGTATGAACTCTCCACATTGTGAACATTCCCACTTTTTTTTTTGTTATGGACTAAGATATGAATGTAGTTGTAGTTTTAAATTTTCAGATTGCTAATGTGGGAAAGCAAGATTAGGGTGGTTGGGGTTTTGGGGTGTTTTTTTCTTTCTTTCTCCCATGGAGAGAAGTTCTAATGAACGATAATGTTAGAACACAGGAGCAGCAGACTGATTCTGGCCATTATACTAAAAGGCAATAAAATGACATCAGATCTTAAAGCATAACTCTAAAGAAAGTTGTGGACCTCACCTTTCGGAAGTCCCATGTACCTACATGTCTGTCAAAGCCGGTTGTGGATGGTGAGCAAATCAAAAAAATCAGATTCTTGTCTCTGGCACTGTTTGTGTTGATAGCAATAATATTAATTGAACTTCTCCTCTGTGAAACACATTAATTTTATACTAGCAATAAATTTCTAGTCTATGTTTTTCTTGTAAGTATAATAATTATATTGTTTAATTTAAAAATATTTCATGTGTGAAGAGTTTTATACAGATAGTCTTTTAGTTAATATATTAAAATGTGCTAATTATTTTTGCCTGGTATTTAAACTGGAAGCAAAGTACCTTAATTTCTTTTGGTATTAGTGAAACTTTGGAAGATTTCAGAACGTGTGTGTTGGGAGGACATCCTGAATACACCAAAAGTATGTGGTTCCTAGCACTTGGTTCCTCACCAGTTCACTTTACTCAGTATCTTAAAAATAATCAGTTGATTAATGTAAATGCCAATAGCTTTTTGGAGATGCTGTATTTACTGTCAAATTCTCAGATTATGTTGATGTAGGATTAGATTGTTTTCCCACCAGTTTTATGGCTCGTGATAAAACGTTGTTCTCCGTGGTCATGTATACTGCATTGAATACACCTGCACAGACTCAGCCATCCGTGAAATGGCAGCAAAGTTCAGGTTGCAAAAAGCAATAAACTGATGAAACCACTTTCTACTTAACGTATTTGTCTCACAGTTTGCAATTTGTTCTGCCTCCTTTATTAAGGCTTTTACACGTCTTACTGGTCCAGTTGAAAGTCTTGATGCCACCCCGGGCACTCAAGAAGAGGGGAGTTACTGGCCGATGATAACTCTTTCTCCTTTCATTTATGCCTTTTTTCACCTGTCAGTGGAGTTCTCTCTGGTGCCTGGAAGAGAGAAGCCACCTCAACACTTGATTCATGAAGGTGAGAATACGTCTCTGTGCTGCTGTGTCCCAGATCTTATGCTTTGCGAAGAATCTGCATCATCCCTTGTAGGTGTGCCTTAATGGTGTTTGTTTAAAAAGTCAACAAAGAATCTGGGAGCTGTGAAAAAGCCCTTGTGTTCCGCATCAGGATTTCTCTTCGTAACTCTCTGCGTAGGAGCTATCAGAGTTATGTATGTGTCTGACCGGTTCTGATGCAGATTTTTTTTTCATGGTTCTGTACAGGGAACATAACTTCGACTTGTCCTCCCTTGAATTCAGAGTGGTTGTTACATACTTGCATTATCTGTTAGGCTTTAGTCTTTCAGGTGACACAAGTAGAAATTCTCTGTTAGGACTGAACAATTCTGAAACTGTTCTGAAGATTTAGATAATTTGTGAAGCTTTTTTTTTTATTCTTTCAATATGTTCAGATTTGGCCACTTAGGGAGTAGCAAAAGAGATGAACAGCATACTTGTTTTGGCTAGATCCGATTTATGCAAACAAATGGGAACTTTGAATTGCCAAGTGTGACTTTATGGTGCTGTTTTTCAACTGTTTATAGAAGTCCTGCACGCAGCTGGAGACAAACTGGTGTCGCCTTGGAGAAGTACCATGTGTAAGGTTAGGATTTGTTTCTTAGGATGCCACAAACGTGCCAAAGTTGCAGGAAGAGATATATAGAGCTGCTTGGGTGCAGAGCAGGAAGTGCCAAAACAGGAGGTTGTGGACCATGGTCAGTGACTGGTTGGCATTGGAACGGGATATTCAGCATGTAGGGTCGTCTCTTGGGATGCTGATAAGGAACCGAAGAGCAGTTCAGCCTCTTCAGCGGGTGGATGTGTGCCGGTAGCTTCAGCTCTCACGCTGCAGTTGGAACTCCTGCAGGAGAGGGTAGGGGATCAGAGGAGGCAGCTGTGTAGCATGACCGTGATCTCTTTGCCTGTCGCCGAGGGCAGATGAAGGAAGAGCTCATGCACCTCTATTAAGACTAGCACAGATGGGATGCTGTGATTTCTGTCCTCCAGCCTGCCAGCAGCAAGGTTTTACACAAATACGGATTTTTACCAGCACCTGGATCTTGCCCTCTGAAATTTCTGTTGCCTGGGAAGGCTCTTGCCTTTCCTAATTTCAAATGTACCTAAGGTGATGGTATTCCACACAGCTCTTTTATTATTAAATAAATGCAGGATATACATGCTGACTAACATTTGTTGTTGTCATCTAAAATGAAGGCTGTTTCCCGGGAAAGAAAAACCTTGCCCCTGTGTTATAAACAAAAAGCCCAGCAAAATCCTGCCTGTTGGGGTTGAGATAATGACCAACTCCAGCAAAACTGGAGAATATGATGATATTTTAAAATGCTACTGCTGAAAAGCTAGGTGCTGTTGAAGAAATCATTGCCTGAAGTGGCCTATGACCACATCCAAATGTGAATTAAAGGATGAAGGTATGTGAAGAGGGACAACTGAGCCTCGCTGTGAAAAGCAACCCCTTTGTTCTGTAGCCAACCCACTCTGGAAATGTTTACCTTCTTGCAGCAGCAGAAGTCTTGACCTGAAAGTTCCCGAAGACCAAGGAGTTATGTTTGTAGACAAATGTGGTGCGCTGGTTTTGGCTGGGATAGAGTTAATTTTCTTCCCAGTAGCTAGTATGGGGCTATGTTTTGGATTTGTGCTAGGAAGCAGTGTTGATAAGACAGGGATGTTTTCATTCCTGCTGAGCTGGGCTTACACAGAGTCAAGGCCTGTTCTGCTCCTCACCCCACCCCACCAGCGAGTGGGCTGGGGGGGCACAAGGAGTTGGGAGGGGACACGGCTGGGACAGCTGACCCCAACTGACCCAAGGGATGTCCCACACCATATGGCGTCATGCTCAGCACATAGAGCTGGGGGAAGAAGGAGGAAGGGGAGGACGTTCGGAGTGATGGCGTTTGTCTTCCCAAGTCACCCTTACGCATGATGGAGCCCTGCTTTCCTGGAGATGGCTGAACACCTGCCTGCCCATGGGAAGGTGTGAATGAATTGTTTGGTTTGCTTTGCTTGTGAGCGTGGCTTTTGCTTTACCCATTAAACTGTCTTTAACTCAACCCAGGAGCTTTTGCACTTTTATCCTACCGATTCTCTCGCCTGTCCCACCAGGGGGGAGTTAGTGAGCGGCTGAGTAGTGCTTCGTTGCCAGCTGGGGTTAAACCACGACATGTAGGTACATCTTTGTCCCAACAGGTTTGAGTGGTTTGGTAGCAGCCTTGCCCCATGTCTCATGAGGTGCTGGAAAATAGGTGACCCACCCCTCGAGTCCCTGAGGGGCTTAGTCACACCACACCTAAAACTCCCTGTATGCCTAATCACCTTTCAGAGGCACGCAAGAAGTGCTTTTCCTGCTACAAGCAGTGTCCCCTGTGTTCTCTGCCTCTGTGGCTGTTTTCTTTATTTTCCCTAAAACAATCCTGTGAGCAGGGACTGAAGCACCTTCCCACATGCCCACTGCTGGTGTAAATCACAAACTTGGGTATCAAGCGTCTGCATTTTATAGAATCATAGAATCACTAAGGTTGGAAAAGACCTCTAGGATCATCAAGTCCAACCGTCAACCCAATACTACCATGCCCTGAAGTGCCACATCTACACATTTTTTGAACACCTCCAGGGATGGTGACTCCACCACCTCTCTGGGCAGCCTGTTCCAATGCCTGACCACTCTTTCAGTAAAGACATTTTTCCTAATCTCCAATCTAAACCTCCCCTGGTGCAGCTTTAAGCCATTTTCTCGCATCCTATTGCTAGTAACTTGGGAGAAGAGATGAACACCCACCTTGCTACAGCCTCCTTTCAGGTAGTTGTAGAGAGCGATAAGGTCTCCCCTCAGCCTCCTCTTCTCCAGACTAAACCCCAGTTCCCTCAACCTCTCCTCATAAGACCTGCTCTCCAGACCCTTCACCAGCTCCGTTGCCCTTCTCTGGACACCTCAATGTCCTTCTTGTCCTGAGGGGCCCAAAACTGAATGCAATATTCAAGGTGTGGCCTCACCAGTGCCAAGTACAGGGGGACGATCACTGCCCTACTCCTGCTGGCCACACTATTCCTGATACAAGCCAGGATGCCTTTGGCCTTCTTGGCCACCTGGCCACACTGCTGGCTCACGTTCAGCCAGCTGTCAGCCAGCACCCCCAGGTCTTTCTCTGCCGGGCAGCTTTCCAGCCACTCTTCCCCAAGCCTGTAGCGTTGCATGGGGTTGTTGTGACCCAAGTGCAGCACCCTGCCCTTGGCCTTGTTGAACCTCATACAATTGACCTCGACCCATTGATCCAGCCTGTCCAGATCCCTCTGCAGAGCCTTCCTACCGTCGAGCAGATCGACACTCCCGCCCATCTCGGTGTCATCTGCAAACTTACTGAGGGTGCCCTCAATCCCCTCATCCAGGTCATTGATGAAGACATTAAACAAGACTGGCCCCAACACTGAGCCCTGGGGAACACCGCTCGTGACCGGCCGCCTACTGGATTTAGCTCCATTCACCACAACTCTCTGGGCTCGGCCATCCAGCCAGTTTTTTACCCAGCGAAGAGTATGCCTGTCTAAGCCATGAGCCACCAACTTCTCTAGGAGGATGCTGTGGGAGACAGTGTCAAAGGCTTTACTAAAGTCCAGGCAGACAACACCCACAGCCTTTCACTCATCCACCAGGCGGGTCACCTGGTCATAGAAGGAGATCAGGTTGGTCAGGCAGGACCTGCCTTTCATGAACTGGCTGGGCCTGACCCCCTGGTTGTCCTGCACTTGCCTGGTGAGCTCACTCAAGATGTATCGCTCCATAATCTTCCCCAGTTCCGAGGTTAGGCTGACTGGCCTGTAGTTCCCCGGATCCTCCTTCTGGCCCTTCCTGTAGATGGGCGTCACGTCAGCAAGCCTCCAGTCATCTGGGACCTCCCCTGTTAACCAGGACTGCTGATAAATGATGGAGAGTGGCTTGGCAAGCTTCTCCGCCAGCTCCCTCAGCACTCTCGGGTGGATCCCATCCGGCCCCATAGACTTGTGAGTGTCCAGGTGGCTCAGCAGGTCATAAACTGCTTCCTCCTGGGTATGGGGGGTTTATTCTGCTCCCCGTCCCTGCCTTCCAGCTCAGGGGGCTGAAACCCCGGGGATGACCAGTCTGTCAGTTAAAGCCTGAGGCAAAGAAGGCATTAAGTACCTCAGCCTTCTCCTCATCCTCGGTGGCAATGTTCCCTTCTGCGTCCAATAGAGGATGGAGATTCTCTTTGGCTCTTTTTTTGTTGTTAATGTATTTGTAAAAACATTTTTTGTTATCCCTTACAACAGTGGCCAGATTGAGTTCTAGCTGGGATTTTGCCTTTCTAATTTTCTCTCTGCAAGACCTAACGAGGTCTCTGAACTCTTCCTGAGATGCCTGCCCCTTCCTCCAAAAGTGGTAAACTCTCCTTTTTTTCCTGAGTGCCAGGAAAAGCTCCCAGTTCAGCCAGGCCGGTTGTCTTCCCCGCCGGTTCGTCTTGCAGCACATGGGGACAGCCTGCTCTTCTGTGCCGTTAAGACTTGCCTCTTGAAGAAAGCCCTGCCTTGCTGGACTCCTTTGCCCTTCAGGACTTCCTCCCAAGGGACTCTCCCAACCAGTGCCCTGAACAGGCCAAAGTCTGCCTTCCAGAAGTCCGGAAGATAGTGGTTCTGCTGACCCCTCTTCTTACTTCACCCAGAATTGAGAACTCAATCATATCATGGTCGCTAAGCCCAAGACGGCCTCTGAGCACCACATCTCCCACCAGTCCTTCTCTGTTTGTGAACAGCAGGTCAAGTGAGGCACCTCCCCTCGTAGGCTCACTTACCAGCTGCATCAGGAAGTTATCTTCCACACACTCCAGGAACCTCCTAGACTCTTTCTTCTCTGCTGTGTTGTATTTCCAGCAGATATCTGGTAGATTGAAGTCCCCCACCAGAACAAGGGCAACCAATTGTGATACTTCCGCCAGCTGCTTGTAAAACGCTTCATTTACCTCTTCATCCTGGTTGGGTGGTCTATAACAGACTCCCAGCAGGATATCTGCCTTATTGGCCTTCTACCTCATCCTTACCCTCATCCTTACATTTCAGCATGTCCCCAGCTGAAGGGGGTGTGTCGCAAAGTGAACGCTCTTACTCTTTGACCAAAACGTGCCGCATTTTATACATACATAATCCTCCCCACTGTTGCTGGCAAGGAGCCGCAGTGGCTTTATAGCTCTGCGCTAATCTGTGTGTTGCTGGTGAAGGACCTGCATGCTGCCCTGAGGGAATCCTTCTGCTCAAGCTCTACCTTTATTCCTTGCTCATCTCTGTATAAAGCTTACTGCACCTATATGCTAAAAGCAACAAGTCTCTTTTAATTAAAAAGAATACACTAAGATGCCTTCCTTGAAGCATGGCAAGGGATCTTTTGGTGGGGACCTGGTATGTGTTCCTCACAAGTTGGAGTTCAAACTTTATCACATACGACTGACTCTCGCAAGGTCATGACACCATCAGTGGCAGCTCTGATGGTCAAGATAGGAGGCAAGCATTAAATCAACTGGGCTACGACAGCTTCTGTGGTTTATATTGATACACAAGGCTAGGACTTATCAGGACTGGGTTTTTAGGCGGGGGAGTGGAGAGGCAAGGCCCATAGATTTTGGTAATCTCTTCAGCTACCTGCCTGTTCCAGCTGATTTACCCTTTTCTTCATGCCCAAGCACTTGTCAATCACCGCTTTGTGGTTTAACAAATAAAACCTGTCATTGAATCTTGATTGAAATTCTCATATCTGTTAACACTTGCATTTTCCAGCCCATGAACTTGAATTAGAGCTGCTCATGCTTGTAGGGTTGAGCAGGGCTGAACATAGGTGGTTTACCTCCCTTAGGAGTCGTCTGCTTGGTCATTCATTTTCACAGCCTGCCTCTCTTGTGCTTGGGCCAAAACCAACTTGTTTCCAAGCTCCCACACATGCCTTTGAGGAGAACAAAGCCTTTCTATTCAGTGCAGCCACTCCTGCTCCCTCCTCATGGGAAGTGAGGAGCCCTGGCCTTTGGAAGGAGGCACCTCCAGGTGGCTTCAGCAGGGGTCAGGTGCTGGAGCTGCTCACTGGAAGGGGCTGCCAAGGGTCAACAGGAACATGATGGGCAAGTTGCAGAAAACCAGACTTTTTTTTTCCACCTTTCTGGTGAAGGAAAACCAGAAATACAAGCAGGTACTTTAGTGCTAAGCATTGCATGCTTCCTTCTCCGCGGTCTTTGTTTTCCTGCTGTAGCTAACATAATTATTCTGTAGCTCAAGGAAGTCTTGAACCCCAGCTTGGGCCTTTAGTATGTAAGCCAGTCCTGAGAGGGAAGCAGAAATAAGGTTTCTTGCAAATTTCTCCCTTTCTCCAGCTTGTTTCTACCTTATAACCTCTTAAAAACCCCCATATTTTGCATAAGCTCAAGTTACTTCCCCACCACCGCAGGCTGAGTTAAGGATGAGAGGGTGTGAAGATCTGGTGGAGCTGATAGAGAAGCTGCAAAGGAGTTTTTCTTCTGCAAGAGCTGGATTGTTGCTCATCATTTTTTCCCTTGCACCCCTTTTGGTTCTGCCTCCTTTATTTTGGGCCATCAATTGTTTTGGGTTTTTTATGCTGTTTTACTCCTTTCTCCACCACCTTGCCTACTCCCATGTGCCGCACTGGGCTGTGGTATCTCTCTGGCCTCTCCTTGAGGCTGACCAGCTGGAGAAGTTCAGGTGGGAATGGTTTGTGCCCAAGGGATGCGAGGGTTAAGAGGCTGCAGCAGAGAAACCTGAGAGAAGGGCTTGGGGAAACAAGGGATATGGTGGGGAAGAGGCTTGGGACAAGTGGGCCTGGAGGGGAATGAGACCAGGACCTTGGCAGTGGGCTGGAGAAGGCAGGAATATACATGCATCCCATTTGTACATCTAAGTGCAGCCTTAGGAACACCTCTGCAGCAGGACAGCAGCTGCCAGGATTGACCCTCTATAGCACTGCATGCCTGGGCTTTTCATGCTGTGGGTAACATAAATGACCACAAAATATCTCAGCAAAAATTTTTGCCCAAATTTTCCTTTTTGCTGAGGAGAGCAGATGCTCATGAGAAGCAGCTGGTGCGATTTTTCAGGGCTTGACATTGCTGTACCTGCAGGAAAAGATCAGAATGTGGGTCTGGGGCAGTTTTATGACCCCTCTGTGCTGCCCTGTCAGGAAAAGAAGTTTGCAGGTTATTGTAGTTGGTTGTATCATGCCTTTTTTATGCAAAATCTTCAAAAAGGAGGAAAGGTTGGTTTGTTCTAGCAGTCGAGTATTGAGATGACCGTCAGCATTTTCAGCTTTATGGCTGGATGGAGAGGTCTGGCGTTATTTTTAAGGAAGTCCTTTACTGTTTATAGAGGCAGTTAATTGGGACAGATCACAGCTCACTCAAAAACCCAAGGGGTTTTCCTCTGTGTGGTCATGAGGGTCTGAAGCTTCTCACCGTTCCTCCTGTCTGGTTTTGTCGGGCTTGATTTCTAAGCCTACTTTTCTTCCCAAATGAGCTGTGCCTTGTGTCACCAGCCAGCAATTCATGCCAGCTTGTCCCTGGTCAGGCTGCTGCTCAGAAGTGGATGGATGAATGTCGGTTTGTAGCTCTGCAGCTCAGGGAAGCACTGGGGGCTATCCAGGGCTGGAACCTGCTGCTGCAGAGGGACCATCCCAGCCGTTGCCTATAATGGATCACACTCCAGCTGCATTGGAAATGTCAATGGTTTTTGATACCTGGGTACCAAAAGAGATGTCCCTATGCCTGACAGCAGATCTGGAGGTTCACAGATAAGAGATGCTGAATTTTATGCCGTGGTATAAAAGCAAATGTGGTGAAGTGCTCCATGAAAGCAGCACCATGGAGGGTCCCCTGTGGGCAGTAAATGCAGCCTGGGCTTTTATTCCAGCTGAGCCTCAGGGAGGCATTTCACATTTGCAGGACTGGAAGTGAGAAGCGAGCGCGTAGCCCCATCTAGTGCTTTGGCGTGAATCGTGCTGCTTGGCTGCGATGTGCACAGGCTGTGGACGAGGTTCTTCAGCTGCAATGCACTGTTTTGAAGGATCCAAACAGGAAAAGATCCTTAACCACTAATGCAATACGTGTGGCCTGGGTGCTGGAAGGTAAGCCTGAAGTGAAGGGCATGGGAATGAACTGTTTTCCTTGCTCAACGCTTAAGTGGATCTCAAGATAAGGACTTTTATCCCATGGCTGAGTATTAAATACCGTCAGCTGTTCGCCCAGCCACAGTGCAGCAAAGGATGCAAGCCAAGGTGGCAAATATCAACCTACACCAGGCCTGGCTCTCTCCAAGAGAAGCCAAGTGTTTTTTTAATCAGATAATGTTTTCTTGGATTGTAAATTCATTTTCTTTCATCTGTGTAGGCATGAACGTAGCAAAACCTGTATCTAATAATGTTTCTAAATTCCCTTTCCTCAGAGTCAAAGTCTCCATCAATGGTCTGAGAGCTGGACCAAGGCAGGGTATCTGAGAGCTGCTAAAGCACCTGGCTGTCCAACTCTGCACCTGTGTGCCCCTTGCCTGGGACAAATTGGGCATCCAAAGAGGAGCCGGGAGCGCAAGGTAGGTACAAGATGGGTGTAGAGCTCTGAGATAGGAGGGGTGTAAAGTGACAGTCAAGGGGTGGGATAACAGGGCTTTCTCCACATGGGCTGGAGGGAGCAGAGCTGATGTCCCTGTTCCTACTCACTGTGTCCCCACTCTGTGCCCCCACAGATACAAGTGTGTGTCCTGTGAGCAGAGCGTCACACTCGACTTCAGTGCTGGTGGCACTCAGGTGGCCAGAATACAGCACCAGTCCTGGATCTACTGCCTGCACCTGGAGAAGAATAATTGTGGGTCTTCACACTCTCCATAGAGGTATTTAGGTTTGTCCCTCCTTTATTTATTTTTCTTCCTCTGGTGGTTGCAGGGAAAATGGATGGGAGAGACCACTTAGTGATTTCAGATGTTCGTATTGTATTCCCCCCCCCACAATGTTTAAGAGCATTTGGAAAAAGGGAATTCTTCCTATTCCCTCAGCTCAGAGGCAGGTTGGGGAGTGTTTGCATGGACAGGGAAAGTTACTGCTCAGCTGTGCCACTGCTGCTCCGCACACCAGCAACGTGGAAGGAAAAGCTTGCTTTGTGTTTGAGGTTGGCAAAGATGGAAGTGTGGAGCTTGCCTGCCAAGGCAGAAACTCATGAGACCTCTTCAGAACAGTCAAAAAAATACCACCTCCTTTACCAGAAATGCTGAATCTCTGAGGGCCCAACACAGTATTTTGGAGGTAAATCAAGGTCTCTGTCACCTCCTCCCCTGATCCTGCTTTGTGCTGCTTCTGAAGGACCACCTCATGGTCTTGGTCAGCCAGAACTGGTGGTCCTTCTCCACATGTGGAGGAGTCTCCTTGTTACCCTGCATAAGCTCAAGCCTCTCCCCTGCTCTGGGAACTGTGGCATTAGGCACCGAGTCATGGAGCAGCAGAGATCCTGCAGTGCTGAGCTGCCTCCGTACCACCTTGCAGGGCCTTTTGTTAGGCAGATGCCCCAGGTGCAGCCCAGCATGGGGCCCTTCCCCAGCCTCAGGAATGAGCTCTCCTTTGTATGCAGTGTAATTGGCTCTTGGCTTAGTGGTTGCACCCATGAACGCTGCAGAAATGACCTCAAAAGGGGTCTCAGCCCTTTGGCTGCCAACCTGAAGCCCTGGCTATGGCTGGAGGTAGAACCATGGGCTGCCCAGACAAACTGCTCTCCGAGGATTCACAGAGCACTGGGATTTGGTATCATTTGAAGGAATCTCCCCTGTATTTTATTCCCTTCCAATATGAGAAAGTGGAAGAAGGCACTTGAGACAGATGTTTTATGATGCATCTTCATTTCTCTGGATGCGGGAGTGCATGGGCAGGACTACTGAAGCCTCCAGCTCCAGCCTCCATGGACATACAGGCTGTTGCTCACAGTTCCCAGAGGTTTGTAGGTAGCAGGAATCTTCTGGATCTGAGGAAAGCTGAGATTTATCTGCATGGGAAAGTCTGGGCAGCCATAATGGACAGGACAACAGTGATGCATGTAAAATCCTCAGCAGCCCTGGCTTTAACCCAGGACACCAGGAATTGTGCTAACGTTTGTTCCTCACTTTGAAGCCTGTAATTAATGAGCCAGAGCTCATTTGATGGTGGCTAATTTTGCAGCTTATCTCAGTGCTGATGCCTCTGTATGAGATGGTTTCAGCAGATTGCTTATACTACAGGCAAATGGGAAGGAGATCAGGACTGAGCCCTGGGAACAGTCTGAACCCATGGGTTTGTAGTGATGAGTCAGTCTTGATGTGTCACGGTTGCATCTCCTGTGTTGGACACTCACAGTGAGCGCTGTTCAAGACTTGAAATCAATAGTGTTTCCTAGTTCTTTGCTGTGAAGTTGCCACAGAGGTCATTTAGGACCTTATCCAAAGCCTAAAACGCAGAGGCTCATTGACTTCAAAAGGCTTTGGACCAAGTCTGCGAGGAGCTGACTTTACAGAGCAGTAAAATACCCCCAGCTCATGGTGGCTCCACACAGGTGTAGCGCCATAGGAGGGAAGGTATCAGGCAAAAACCAAGTGGTTATGTGACTTTTGAGGGTGTACCTTCTCGTTTGTTAGGGATTCATTAGCACCAAGGTGAAGGTACTGGGTGTTTGCCTGCTAAATTTGCCCAAAACCTTCCATATTTGGTAGCACAGGGACACTTGAAGATGGTCTTTTCAGGCACGTGAAGGTACAGACAGTAGCTGCCTGTGCTCTGGTTCAGAAAACCTTCCTATTTTCCCCTCATATTTTCAGTCCTAGCTCTTTGCATTCAGAAATGTGGGGCACAAATTTAAGGAAACCAGTGTATTGGAGGAAAACTGTTCTATGATTCTATAAAAAGCAGGACTTCTGCCAGCCTGAACGACATATGCATATACTCTAGAAATCTTGTTGTATTGAGATTTGTGGAAGGGAACAGTCTCCAGCTCTAGAGGGAGCATTGCTACATGCATTGTGGGTTGCTCCATTTCCCAGGGAGTTGGACTAATGCATGGAGGTCTCTCCAGCCTAGCTCAGTCCTCTATGCCACCAGAGAGACTTGGAGGGCAACAAAAATTCTGAGACCTCCAAAGACATGGCTGACCAGGGTACATGAGCAAACAGAGACCAACTAGTCCAGAGAAGATGATGCAAAGGGTCAGTGACAGATTCCCTCCTTCCTTCTGCATCATTCCAGGGAAAGGACAAGCTGTAATGGACACAAATAGCATCCTGGGAGGTTTAGGTTCAGCAAGAAGATTTTTCTAACATGAGATTAGAGAAGCATTGGCATGGATTGTGCCGGGAGGTCTTCCAGCACTGGAAAGTTTGAAGACTGTGTTGGATGAGCTCCAGACAGGACTGTTTCAGCTGTAGCTGATCCTACCGTGGGCCGGGGATGGATTTAGCTGCCCCAGAGGGAGGAAGGGAGTGTTCTTTCCAGCCTCTCTCTTTTTGCCCTTTCGGCTCGCTGCGTGATATTAAACACTGATGCTGGGGTTGCGGTTACTCACCCTTCCTCCTGAAGCATTTTTAGCTCTACTCATAGGACATGTTGTGAAAAAGTAAAGCCCAGCCATAAAATTGGGGACAGACTCTCCCCTGTAGCTAAAGTTGATGCTGGGGGCAGAGGGGAGGGAATTGAATGCCCTTGATTCAGAAGGAGCTGCATGTTGAACCTGTCTGTGACCAAAATTAGAGCATCTCTTGGACTGATTTAAAATATACAATCTGGGAAAAAAGCACCTTACCAGCTTGCAGAAGCTGTTATTTAGTTGGAGATGTGTCTTCAACTATGTTTGAGCACCGGGGCTTGGACTTACCTCTCTCCTTGAGTGGTGATTGGGAATGTCACCTTAGGAGAGGATATAAAGCTACTAGAGAGTGTCCAGAGGAGGGCCATGAATTTGGTGAAGGGTTTAGAGGGAAAACTGTACAAGGAGCGGCTAAAGTCACTTGGTTTGCTCAGCCTGGAGAAGAGGAGGCTGAGGGCAGACCTCATGGCAGGCTGCAGCTTCCTCACAAGGGGAGGAGGAGGAGGGGCAGGGCTGATCTCATCTCCCTGGTGACCAACGATAGGACCCGAGGGAATGGCAGGAAGATGTGCCAGGGGAGGGTTAGGTTGGATATTAGGAGAAGGTTCTTCCCCCAGAGGGTGGTGGAGCACTGGAACAGGCTCCCCAGGGAGGCAGTCACAGCACCAAGCCTGGCAATATTCAAGAAGCACTTGGACAAGGCCCTCAGAGCCATGGTGTGAATTTGGGGTTGTCCTGTGCAGGGACAGGAGTCAGACTCGATGATCCTTGTGGGTCCCTTCCAGCTCAGGACATTCTATGATTCTATGATCTGGGGACAAAAGAGGTTCTACACTGTGCAGAAATAAAGGGGAGGCTCAAAAACTGTAGGAAACCTGCTCTCTGCACTTCCCTTTAGTTTCTCGCTCCTCCTGTGAAAATAATGTGTGAAACCTGGAGAAGCCAGCTGGAGCCGAGGGATGCAATGGACCTTGACACCGTAAAACACTTCCCTGCTAAATCCTGCCTGCAGCCTGTCCAGGGAGGATTTGCTCTGTGGCTCATTGCACTCTCAACTGGCCTTTTACTTCAGCTGCTTCTCGCACCTGCAGCAGTGGTGGCAACAGGAGGAGCTACCATGTGAAACCTGCAGCACAGATGAGGCGGGGTGACATGGGGCAGATATGTTTCAGTCTGTATACAACGTATAAATCATTGCACATGGAGCCACCGAAGCAAGATGGGGGTGGGTTTTTTTGCAGGTGCAGATCTGCGTGGAGCTGGGAGCTGCACTGATTGATGCCACAGCAGGGTGTGAGCCCACCCATCGATATCAACCGCAGCCACTTCTGCCACGTCTGATCTCCCTGGAGAATCTTCTTCTTGTGTTTGAAGGACCTCAGCTTTTCCTCTACTCCAAGATTTCTGATCACTATGTTATTTCCACATTTATTATGGGAGAGGAGAAGAGAGTAAAAACATAATTGTTTAAGACACTGGCCTGGAAAACTTGAGCGTTTTTCCCAGGCTCTGCTTATCTCTGACCCTCAGCCCAATCCTTGACTATAAAGGGATTGTATGCATACCACTCCTGTTCTTATTTTGGGATACACTTGCAAGCGTGACCCCATATTATTTGTTCTTGGCATATGCGCTTGCCCTTAGCTAGTCTCACAAGCTTGCCGTGACTGTTTTTAGGCGATGTAGCCTGTCCCTGATCTAGCATGTGTGGCAGTCAGGACTCCTCTCCTGTTCTGGACTGGTTTGCTTGCTGCTGGTGATGGCTGTGGTGAGTTATGGCAACACAATGACATTTTTTGGGCCCTTGCTCCAGGTGACATTGCTTGGAGGTCTCATCCTTTTTAACCCTAAGCTGATTCCTGAGCATATGTGGGCCAGACAGGGAGAATCCCACCACTCTCCTTCCAAACAGTGCTTCCCAGATCAGAGCTTTGCTGTAATTTCTCTCTGCAGTCCACAAAAGACAGACTTGCCTTAAAATGACCACACCTGGTAGTACAACAGCCTCCTGATGTACCCGTGAAGAGATCCTGATGTTCAACCCAGCAGCTGGTAATCATCAACATGCAGAGCTCCAAATAAAATACATTCCCATGCGGCTTTCGAACCTTTGACAGAGATGTTTCCCAGTGTAAAGCTGCCATGAAAAGTGTAAGCCAAGAACATATCATTTCTTAACCAGCAGTGCTAGGAATACTGCTGCAAAATGCAGGAATGAAGCAAATACACCTGGAGCGGTTTTATTCTGGCTCTGACTTTTCTTCCCGTCTGCACTAGCTGTTAGATGGGAACTAAATGATGCTCAATTCATCATTTCATCAAAGGTAGCTGCATGAAAGAAAGGAGTAGGAACATCACAGGAGGTGTAACGTGCTGTCCATGGCACGTGGTTCCCCTGCTAACAGCAGCTGAAACCCGAAGCCTGTGGTATCGCCCAAAACCTGCAATTATCCCGAGTGTTATCAGCTCCCTGGAAAGACAGAGGACACACAGGTGTTTTCTTATATGGAAACAAGGAGGCAACTGGGTGTTGAGGCCCCTCATCCAGCGTACGCGTACAGATGTTTCTCTGGGAGGATCTGTAAGTCTGGCAGTGGGTTCCCATAGGAGAACCCTGGAATACCTCCAACTGCCTATGGAGAGCACTAGGGAAAGTTTTAAACTGATGGATCTTTTAGGAGGCCAAATTTTGGTTTTGCATGATCTCTGTGAGCCCTTTAGGTTGAGTCCCAGTGTCAATATGAAAGCAGTTTGCCTTTTGCTGCTGTGCCTTCAGGCAGGCATGCCCACAGCAAGCAGGCAGGGCAGTTAAGAGGGAACGTGGCTGCCATTCCGTGCGTTGCCTCCACTGTAGCCTGCATCTAGCTTTCACTTTGTTCTTGAACAAGTTGTTGGTACGTTGAATGAGAAGTATTTTTCCTCTTTTTGTTTCTTTTTTTAGTAGGTTTACTGAAGGAATAAAGATTACGCAATGTGCCCTCTGCCCCGTGGTCCCCTAGGTAGCTCATGGCCAAGTTTAAATAAACTTTACATATGGGGAGAGTTGTAAAAGGTATTACAAGTTCATAAGCAATGTAAAAATCTGTGCCTGGGTAGGGGAGGAAAAAGGTAGGTCATTTCGCACCCTGTTTTGGCCAGCCAGCTCTGGCTGCGATACTTGGTGGGAATCCAGGCTTGCTTAATCCTGCTGCTCACAGACCTTCTAACTTTGACTTTTGCAGGTACGATTCTAGGGGTGACTTTAGGGATGCAGAAGCACAATCCATGGTGTTTTTCATTTTGCTTGAAAAGATGATGCTTGAAATTACATCAGGGAGATTTTGCAGGCAGGAGTTTCATCCTTATCAGAGGGAACCAGTGGATTTGATGGCTTCCTTGCTAGCAATGAGCAGGGAATCATGCTAGGATCAGGAAACACAACCCAGCCTCATCACTAGGTTGGGCTGGAAGGGCATGGAAGGACCACGCTCACCTTCTGTTGTGCTGCATGTTGCGTTTGCTCCGCAGCAGAAGTGATCGGACGCTCTCCCGTGTTCTCACTGCTGTGATTATACAACTTGTGCTTCTCTTCCTCCAAAGCCATTTCAAAAATGCGGTCCTGCTGACAGTCGCACTCTCCTTGAAGTGCCTCGCTTGCTGTTGGCTCTCTTTTCCTTCCAGCAGAGAAAGCTTGAGAGATATAAATCAAAAGGGACAAGTGGAGTGTATGAAACAGGCTACCTCAGTGTGCACATTGGGGGAACCTCATAAAGTCCTTCGCAGCAGCCAGGAGATTCCAGGTTTGGCTGCAAGACTGTGGTCCGTAAAAGTTGCTGGGATAGCTCTTGTGCTTTCCCCCTGAGAGAGAGGAAACCTTTTTCTTTGTCTTATTTGCTGCTTCTGCTGATGCCAGATTTCCCTGTGCGAATGTGTTTCTTTTCCTTCACACGCTCAGACAGAATTTCCACTGATTGCTGCTCAACTCTGTGGCCTTTAGATCCTGGAGCTCAGCACTGAAATAGTCTCCTTCAAAATGAAAGGAGGGATGAGGAGCTAAAAAGCAGTGGGTTTCACTTCTTTAACAATTACAGTGCTTCCTAGTCTATGTGGTTAGAGAAGCACAGAGCTCAGGAAAAATCCAGGCTGAGGACCTGGCCTCAGCATCAAGGATTTCCTTTCTGAGATGAGCTAACTGTTGCTGTGCTCTCCAAAGTAGGGATCTCCCACTGTTTTATGTGATTGTATTGCATTTTTTATGTCACACACCTCATTCAAGGGGCATATGAACACGGTTTTCTCATGGAAAGTGCAATCTGGAATGTGTTGCTGCAGAATATTGCTGAATCCAGGCACTTAGCAAAATTCAAAAGGAGGTCAGATGTTTGTATGGATCACAACACTAGTCCAGACCTGTAAGAGATTATGCTAACAAGTTTTGGAGCAGATCTGAATAGTGCTTAGCTGTTCTCTAGTGCTTAGAGCTTAAGAGGAGACCCTCACAGTCAAGAGATTACCAAATATCTGCCTCCTTGATATCTTCTTGTACCTTCGCCACTGTGCGCTGCAGAAAGCGTGGCTCTGATCCATATTTCCTTGCTGTGGTTGTCCATTTGCGGTGTGTGTAGACTAGTTGAAGGAGTGTAAGCAAGAAGATCCTGACAAATGTCATGCTTGTCCCAACTCTTTGAGTCAAGGAGAAGCCAGCACAGGCGGGTCTCTGACAGGGAGAGCTGGGGTTGCAAACCTGCCTCCAGCCCCATGCTGGATGCTGGGACTATGTGGGGTACCTTCTCATGTCATTTGGGAGGCAATTCTCGTTCTCTTCTCCCTACCCTGTATTACAGGGTTTGAAAGCAGTGTGTGAGGGTCCAAACCCCTCATGAACGAGGAGCAGAATAAGGCACCTGTGCAGGGCTCAGGGTTCCCCACCCCTCAAGGCAGGTAAGTGACAACTACCTCTGACGGTCACCATGTTATTTTGGCCCCCTGTCACTAGCTGTGCTCCTCACAGTCTCTGGTACAAATAAAGCCACCGAAGGGGACAGGAGACAACACAGGCAATGGATGAGAGTATACCTCCCAGTTGGCATCTTTTGTCTGAGTGCTGGAGTGGTTGCTTTGCCGTGGGGAGAGGGGAGGTGTTGTTTGGTACCTAAACATGCAGGCATGGAGTGAAACACTGCTGAGCCTGTAGTCCTACTCCAGCAGAGCTCTGCATTGCATATGAATCCATCTGCCCATCCATCCACCCATCCATCCACCCATCCATCCACCCATCCACCCATCCATCCATCTGTGGCAGAATTAGAGATAACTGCGATGGGAGTATTTAGAAGACTGGCACATCAGGCCAGTTTTGAACTGTAGAATTAAACTTTGCTAAATTACCAACAGGCTTCTTGCTGATGGGCAGTTCTTCCACTGTGTTAATCAGCATCACTGCATATACAAGACTCAGTCTCCAGCAATCCTATATACACTACCTGTAAAAACACATTACTGATGGGTGCTGTGCAGTGAGCGCCAGTGCCTGCAGTCTTGGTGGCTCCTGATCACCCAGGTCAAGGTGACCAGGCTTGAGAGAGCAAGTCAGAAGCAAACTGCTTGTTTTCTTTTTTCTCCATTTTTTCCTCATTTATGCCTGATGGTTTTTATGCTACTGCCCAGTTCCAAAAAGGGGAAGGGGGTTGTTGTTGTTGGTGGTGTGTTCCTCTGCTCCTGATACTGCTTACCTTGTTTCCTTTGTCTTGCCAGCCATCCTCCTTGTGTATTGGGGGGATGCTCTCCCTTTCTGCAGCCCCTTGTGTTTATCTTGGCCTCCCTCTGGCAACTTTTGTTACTGGGAGGCCTCCTAAGTGCACCTACCCCATCTCTGTCTGTCTTTTTTGTGATCATGACACTGACATGCATATGCAAAGTTGTGTCTGGCTATGCCATCAGTGTTACAAAGCACTTGCATGCTCTTGCTAGCTACACTATTTTAATAAGCTTATACTGGACTTCAAAGCAAGTTTTAATTTTACACTGGTCAGTGTATAATTTATGGATGTCATAGGTGTCTGCATCGGCTAGGCAGGCTCTCATGTGTGGGTACATCGGCACCGCGGCATTGCTCGCTGCTCCCGTTTGGTTTCATCTTCTCTGCATGGTGCGGAAGGGAGCTAAAGTTTGCCTGAAAGCGGGTGCAGGTTTGCATCCTCCCCTCTCCATCCTCAGCATCGCTGCCTGACACTAGTGCCACTCGTGTCCCAGGCCTGTGTGACCACGCCGGACACACGGGGTCCCGAAGCTGCCACGCTCCCCGGCAGAGGGCAGTGGCAGACAGACAGATGGATGCACGCCGTAGGGCAAGTGCTATTTTGCTCTTCTCCGAGGTCCTTTAGCCAGGGATCTTGAGCCAGTTAAGCTGTAGCATAAGCCTCATACTTAACTGCTTTGCTGGATGAGGCCAGGCTGCTCAGAAGCTGGCAGGATCAAGGCTCGGTCTCTCGTTTCCCCAGCTGATGAGGTTAGTGCCTGTGGCTCTGTCCAAAAAACCTGAGCTCGGTGTGGGTCTTTGGTAGGACAGGGGTGGGTTAAAGAGGTCCCTGCAGGATGCTAATTCTTGCACAATTCTTAGGGAGGATTTCTCTTTGGCATAATTTATTTTGTGTGAGTGTTTCAGGGTGGGCTGGGGGGGAACACAGATGAAATCCCATATTCTGACCATAGATTTTTTGCCTGAACAAGTACACTGAGAGGAGACTGCAGGCTGAGCCCTTGGGAGGTGATGCCAGGAGAAAATTACCACCCTAAAATGTGTGTGAAGGTAATAATATCTTTGACTAGCCATCTCCTCCTCCCTTTTGTTTCCCTGCTGGTCACAGAGCCCCTGGCTCAAAGCACCACATGCAGACACGAATGCACACAAATAAAATCTGTGTATTTTATGCACCGACCCACCGATACCTGACATTTGAAGCAGGAGAGCTCAAATAAAGCATTCGATATTAGCTTATTAAAAATCCAGGAGGGTCCTTCTATAAATTGACTATCTCCTGGTTTGCTCCAAATGGTGCAGCGTCCTCCTTATTCTGCGCCTGTTCTTGTGAGGTTTCAAAAGCCACGCAGCAATGGGCCTGGTTAGCATTTAGATGGGAGACCTCCAAGAGCTTTGGGTTGTTGAAAAATAAATATTGGAGGTTCAGTAAGTGGCATTTTCCTCTCTTGAGGCAGTGTTGAACAAGCGCCCATTCCAGCAGCACAAGATGTCATTCTTTAGCACTGTCATTCTGGCACCCAAGAACTCTACAAAGTTAAAATCCATCTTGTCAACATGGGATTCACTGAGATACACTAGGTGCCTGCTAAAGAGGAGAGGCACATGCACAGGACATGGTTCTGCCACCCATCACAGTGTGAAGTGACAAACTGGACCCTAGTATTCAAGATCTGAGCAAAAATGATTATATTTTTAATACAGCAAGGGTCGGGTTAGGTGTTGCTAGAGGAAGTTTTTGAAGGAGGGATTCAGATCTCCCTGTGCTTCTCTCTTTTGCTTGATAGCATCAGGCTGACAGTAGCTGGTCCTGACCCTTTCCTCCAAGGGCTGCTAGATAGCAGCCTCACTCCTCTCACAGTGTCTGTTGCTCTTGCATATATGTCACTTGCTGTCTTCTGAAAGCAGAAAATTTTTCCAGTCTATGTTTCCTCCAGACTCCTCCTTGTGGACAACATTACTGCTAATTTACACTTGGTGATTCAGAGCAGAAGATGGAGAAGATGAGGATGTTCTCCTCAATCAGGAGCAGGAAAAACTGCACCTGGAGAGTTTCTTTCTTGAGTAAGCCGGATGTCTGGATGGGGACAAGCTCCATAAACAAAGGGATTCATCTTGGTGAGGCAAAAGAAAGAGTTTTATTTGCCAGAAGTTTATTGTCCTGAATGTTTCCAGTGACACCCTGAAAGTCACCAGAAGCGGCAGACAAATTCAAAACTGGTTGCACAGTAGAATATGGATCAGGGGAAGGTTTTTATGTTAGAGCAAAGCAGCTATATGATGTGGATCTTTTTTTACTTCCCATGGTCCTGTGCCATCATAAGGGTCTAGAGCTGCAAGAGGTCTATGTGATGACTCTGGGTAGGGTGACATATGGGCAGAAGATGCCCTGCACAAGGCAGGCATGGAGTTGGGTAACTCTTACAGAAATAAATAAAGCAGAGGAGAGGGTGATTCTTGCACTTCCTCCTGGGCTGGGGACAGCCTAGCCTCAGTGGCCTGATCCTAACCACTCCGTGACTCCAAATGGTGCATGGACTTACATGGTGGGGGACAGAAATTACACCCGCCAGCACGTTCACCTGCAGATGGATCCCACTGGTGGGTACTTAACCACTGACTGCTGATGCTTCTGCAGGGGTACCATTACTGTCCATTTCCACAGGCTATTTTGGGGTTTTTCATCCTTGGGGACCAATAAGAAGTCCAATAACAGATTTTCCCTGATTTCATCCACAGACTGACATGGGTGGAGAGGCTGTAGTGATTACTAAGGACACAGTGGAGGTTTTTTGGGGTTCCTAGAAATTCAGTGTGGGTGCCTTGAGCTGGAGCTGTTTTGTTTTAAAAGTGAACATGAGCTGTTGGACCTGGCGCTGTGGGATGCTGACACCACCTGGCAGAAAGGTTGTGCTCAGATCAGGACGACTGTATGTGTTTAATTTTGAGCTGGAGGAGGAGAACTATGGTGAGTCCTGGGTCAGTGACAATGAAGTCTGGACTCCAGATGTGCAAAGCCTGGCAGTGTGAGACAGGAAGGCTGTTTAGAGAAGAACATTTTGGAAGTCTGGGGGAGTGCACAGTGGGATACTAGATCTCAAGTTAAATCTTCAGCCAAAAAGGGAGGAATCTAGCAGCAGTTTTATCAGGCTGGGCTACTGCAGGAATTGCTTCAGCTGCAGTCCAGGAGTGTTACTGAGAAATTGGATCCTGCAGAAGCCTTATCTGATGGGCCAAGGGAATGGCTTCCAGATTCTGCAAGATGGTTTATCTAAACATGGGGTGATGGGGCAGTGAGCTGGTTCAGGCTTGCTGGGTGAACTTTTGAAGATGACCAATGTCAAGCGGTGCTTTTGACTGAAGGTTGTGCATGTCTGGAAGCAGTATTACAGAGACAGCAGGGACGCATTGCTGCCAAAAAGCCACAGAGCTTCTGTTGGTTTTGAAAACTTAACTATCCTGATTGACTTACCCCCACGGATGGCAAATGGGAAGGAGGTTTTGCAGCGAATTATACTCCTTGGCTAAAAGATCTCATGCTTAAGTGTCAGTTACTCACATTGTCAGCTCCTCAGATATGAGTGTGAGATGGCTTTGGGTCGCTGGAGCAGCAGGCAGCACCTTCTGCTGCAAGCTCGCCTCCGTGCATGGCCCCGTCCGCTCCTGCTGCTCTTGACAGGTGTTCAGTGCCTCCCATGGCATGAGTTGTCATGGCTGCTGTGCTTTGCACTGTTGAGGGATCCATTCCCAGAGCAAAACCCAAGCGTTTGACAGCACTGTGACTGTCTTTGTGCGTGGTGTGAGAAATAAGCAATGCCAGAATGTGTCATGAGTCTTTTGAGAGGGATGTGGCTCTCTACACTCATGCTGCTCTTTAGCTTGATGTGCATTGCATGGTAAGAATCATGCTTATTTTTAAATCAGGTATTTAAACATTTTCTTATGGAAATACAGAAGGAAAAAAACCAGTGCTACAGAGAGAGGCAGTGCCCACAAACAGGCAGGTAGGCATCTTGCTAGCAGGAACCACGGTCCCTACCAATGTCAGGCATAAGCAGTAGCTGTGTGAATTCCAGGGATGTGAATTTTGAGTTAAGAGTTGAAAGTCCCTGCTATGCATCTTTCAGGTGCCCTTGCTGGATGCAGGCCACTGGAGATGTGCCTCAAGCCCAAGAGGGAGAGTGTAGCTTGTATACAGGGCAGATTTTGAAGGGAGTGTGGTGAGGAAGAGGAGGACAGACAAAATATTATTTGAGCACCATGTCTTCTGTGCTTTCAGTGGGGCAAAAAGGCAGATGGGAGAATAAAAACATATTTGTATTACTGAGGTTAAGTGTGTAACTTCAGAGGGGGCTGCTCTGTTCCCCAAAGAAAGTTCAGAGTCAACCTGTTGGCTTGCAAGCTGACCTCCATCAGGGACTTACTCATCTCTGGACATTTTCAATCGGGTTACTGGTGGAGAGCTCTCAAAATCAAGAAGTCATCCCCTCCACAGCAGTAATTTTGGGTATGACCACCCATTTCAGCAGAGAGGCTCAGCAGCTGTTTGGCCATGAAGACCACATCCTCCTCCCTGCTCTTGAGGGGTTTCTCACAGGCAAGTGTTGGCAGACAACAGGTTCAATGTGTTATGGGGATGTTTGTGTAGGAGCTCTGTTCATTCTGGTGGTAAACTGGAGGTTTCAGCTTAGGTTTGCCTACTAGCTTAGGTCCTTAACTTTGAAGTGGCATCTGGTCTAATTGCCTCTGAAGTCAACAGAGACAGATGAGTTGCTGTAGACCTAGAGTTTGAATCATCTTCACAGGCTGTAAAGAAAACACGGGGCAGTAAGACATCTTATTAAAAATACAGTTGGATAGGACGAATTCAGGCCCCAGTCCTTAGCACTCTGCGTTGAGATCTGAAATGTTTTGACTCTCAGAAAGCCCCATATCCACCAGCTTTTACCCATTTCTTTTCCAAGATTGCCTCATTAATATTACTCATCCCTGCAGACCTTGGTGTGGCCCAGAATCCCATTTCACAAGGACTTCCTTGTGAAGCCTGCTGCCATCCTGCTCCTAAGCAATGATCAAAGTGCCTCTGTGAACCTTGTAAAACTTTGGTTTTGCTGTTATAAATAGCTGATGTCAGTGATGATAAACCCTGAGCAAAGCTCCAACTCTAGGATCTCTGATGCATACCTGAGAAGTGGATCCCATGTTGGTCCCAGCACTCACATCCACCTCCCTCCTCTGATGCCCTAGTTCCAGGCTCTAGCTGACTGCAGAAGATCTAACAAATGTAGGAGTGGTTTTTAAAGCAGTTTCCTAAAAAGAAGCACGTGTCTGCTGCATGGGATGCTGCACGACTGGAGAACCATGACCCTACACTGCAAGGTCATGATGCACCCTCTCAGCTCAGCACCTCCTTTGATTTGAAGCCATTGTAGTCTGCCAGGGAGCGCCCAGGAGAGCCTTGGGAGAGGATTTTCAAGAATGGGTGTTGCGGGGACCTTCCCGTCAGCAGGTGTGGGGCAAACGGCCAGATGACAACTTGGAGCATAGCAGGGAATGGGGCAAGCCCTTACAAGGGAATGTACAGTATGCTGGGCACACGCAGGCAGTGTCCATCAGTAAGTACAGTAGCAGCCTGGAATAGTTTGGCTGGGTTGCCCTGCATGAGGGAACAGTCCTGAAATAGGTTGATAGTCTTGATGTTATTTTTGTTCCGCTGGAAACCACAGCCCTGGCACTCTGCATGGCTGCCGGCTCCCAGGTGGCTGAGCTGGGATGGGTGCCCCTCTGCATCCCAACATGGGAAGCGAGGAAACTACCTTTCAGTGGACAGAGGAGGGGGTTTTAGAGGGAAATGGTGATAGATTTGTAAAAATGAGCTTGCAATGCTCTGGAATGGAGCAATATGAGTGTGAAAGCCAGTAGTCTATTATGCTGAGGACCAGAGACTAAGGAGAGAGGCCTGCGGAGGGATCGCTCTTCCCTTCTTGCACAGCTTCATCGTGTGAATGGCAGTCAGAGCTCTGTTGCTGCAACAGCCTTTGTCTCAATGGTCCATGCAACACAATAGATGCTTCTGTCAGAGTCACCATCTTGAAATCAATCTCAGGTTGTAAAATTTCTCCTGAAGTGACAGTCTCCACTGGGAACTGAATGGTGGTCAACCAAATTCCCAGTTCAGTCAAAGGCTGGCCCAAAAGAAACCCTAGGGTTGTAGCCTTAAATCACTTAGGGCCATGGAGTTTATGGGGTCTGTAGAAACTTTCTAACCTCAGTCATTCATTTTTAGGCAAAATCTGTGCTTTTCATATCTCAGCATGAGGCAAACTTTAGCAGGAAAATAGCTGAATGCTTAAAAGCAAATTTTGCAGAAAAATAGGTGTTAAGCCTAAAATTTCATATAGGGAAGCTGGGACGAAAGCTGTGCCAAGCTTCACTTACAAAGCTAACTCTGACTTACTGGGTCCTCAAAATAAGTGGCCAGTTTTACAAGGCGATGACAATTTCCAGATTGCATGTTCCTGCCTGCTTTGAGTGGGGGTGAAATGGGCTAACTTGCTGTCATTGGGTTTCAGGGTCGATCCCTTTTTCTTACTGCATCTGAAATATAAGCAAAGCAAGGAAATTGAAGTTGAAATCTAGGGACTTGTGAGTCTTCACATAGCTCCCAGGAGTTATGCTTGAAGACACAGCAAATATATCTACTGAGGTCCCTGCACAGTGACAGTGAAGTGACGCATGATCGTAAAGAGGAGAAATGTCTCCAGAAATAGAAGCACATTCAGCTGCAGTGTGTGCCCCTCCTGTGCTTTACTTCTGGGGTACAAAAAAGCATGAAACGATCACCTCCTTTCCTCCTTGAGGCTGTTACTTCGGCAGAGCTGGGGCTCATTATCTTCTATGGGAGGGTATAGAAGGAGGGATGTTCCTCGGGTACGTAGGAGATGTTCCCATGCAAGAATATTTAAGCTTCTCATGTTCTCGTGGCTCCCTGGTGAGTGAGGGGAGCCTGTTCCTGTGTTATAACAGGGAACTGAAAAATGAGTCTTTCAGATGAATACAGAGAGAGGAGGGGGCTGCAGGGAATTAATAGGTTTCACAAATTCCCATCTGTGAATTCCCAATCTACTGCTCTCGGAGTGAAATGTCATGGCTCATTTATTCTTGTCACTATTGTAAGCTGCTGTGAATACTTTTGAATTAAGCTATACCTTGTTAAAACACCATCCATATGGGCACAAGACAAAAAATTATTCATGGGTTTGTCCTGCTCCTCAAAGAGTTGTGTTCCTACCTTTGCAACCAGCATCCAGGTTCCTCTTGCAACTTCTCATCAACCACTCCCATGGCCCTTCCAGTGAACTTTCTGCCAGTAAACCCTGAAGCTGTGACTTCATTTAGAGCCTGAAGGGGCCAGGTCTGGACTGTGTCAGGCAGGATGTCCTGGGACTTGAGGTCTTGAGGAGAAGTGATGGATAGAAAAAAAAAATGAAATAAAACGCCATTTTTGTTTCATTTCCCAAAGGTCTCCTTAACACCATTTCATTTTAAAACAAAAATGTGCGAGAGCCGTGTGTTGGAAGGGGAAGACGGTCTCAATTCACAAGTGTGGGGTTAGCTCCTGGGCTCGTGCTGTGCTCCTTCAGGGCATGCAGTGAGGGGGCAAACGTCTTTGGGCAATGCAGAATGGAGAGGACTTTCAAATATCCCCTGCCTTCATCTCCCTTGGGAGGAGTGGGAGCATGTTCCCGAAGTCTGCAAACCAAGTGCATCTGAGGTGAAAACATTTTTGGAGTAAATATTAAGCTTGTAATATACGGGTTATTGAATGGATGATTACCGCACGGTTGATTATTGTACATGCAAGAGTGCATTTCTCTCCATTGTTAAAGTGAATTAAATTCAGTTGTTTCCCTCTAGATGCACTTGTAGATGTGGTGGAGCCTTTTGTGGTTCTCTGGGAATCAGGAGAGTTACATGAAAAGGCTCCTCTCCTGACAGTCCCCTCTCCTTAAGGATGATATAATTGCTCACATTTTCAGAGTCTCCGATGGTCAGAAAGATCCTAAAAATACTTGAAGACAGTGGGCTAGAAGAAGAGCTTGTGGGGTTTTATGTAAGCTGATTCTGTGCCTGTGAGAACAGCCATTGACTTTTATTCAAAAAATATATGCAATGAGTGCTGTGCTCGGTAACAGCGTTCCCAGGATTGAACCCAAATGCAGAGAGGAATTGAGAGCTATATAGGAATTATAAGTTTAGTAATTAGGCCTTTCACCTATCCATCTGCCCTGAATCGGCTTTCTAGATGTATTTTTTTAAAACAACCAGATTAAAACACCCCTAGTGATCTTGGTCTGTTAAATATGAAGTATATAGGGAACATATGATATAGGGTGTTGTAGGAAGGGTTTATTGGCTCTCATTTGGGATTGCTGGGGTAATATAGCCTGAGTAAAATAGATGTGAAAGATAATGTAGCCTGGAAGTGTTTACAGAATGAATCTGAGTTACAGTACCTGAGTTATCTAAACTATATTCAGGTTATCTCAGGGATGTCAGGGAACCCATCTATCATATATATTTATGCATTGTACATATTTAAGCACAAACCTACTTCTGCAATCTTTTCCAAAGTGTGATCTTATAATGGGGGCTGGCTTTTGGCAGATCTCCAGCTGCTAAACCAGAGCTTTCTTATGGCATGAGAAGGAGAAAAAATTGTATAATGAATACATTTTTTGGAGCACCTACAATTTCCCTCCAGTAGATGTTATTACTTAGTCATATGTTGGTATTGAGGCTGGTGGGAAATGTTCAGAGCTCCTCAGGAAAGCTGGTCTCTCCCCTTTCAGCTGCCATAAATGCCCAATTTGTCCACATGAACAAGGCAGCCAACTGCAGCTATCTCTGCCCACCTCCTCACCCACCCTTGGCTTTGCAGCATGTGGGGTGAAAAGGCTCCCTGGGGAGCCCTGCAGCAGGCATGGCATCAGTGCAGGCCGGATCTCGTAAACCTGTGTAAAGGATGCCAAGGATGCCAATGTGCTCCTCCTGCCGAGCGGGAAAGTCAGACCCCAGGGTGGGGCAGTGATGTTTCAAGGGGTTGCATCCCTTTGGCTAGCACAGTCCCTGCTGGGGGTGAGATGGGGCAGCAGCCCACAAGGCTGCATGGGCTGCCAGCACCATGGCTGTGCCCAGTGCTGCTTTGTGTCAGGGCTGCGCTGTGGCTTTCCTTCCTCTCTCAGTGCAAAGGGAAGGAGCTCTCTGTTCCATGTTAAGGCTTTGTTTCACTTCCACCTTTGACTGTGGAGGGCTGGGGGCGTGATGTGGTGGTGGCAACTGCTGATGGCAGGATGTGTTATTTTAGTGGCTCTCGACAGCAGGAAAGGTAAGTCTTACTGGGTTTCTCCATCTGGTCTTCTGAATGGATCAGGCCATTTCCTTACCTCTTTCCATAGAATGAGCAGTCTAGTCCTACCCCTTCCTTGTCAAGGGGAAGGTTTCCAATTTCACCTGCACTTTGGAGAAGACCTGCACTAGCTCTGTGGAGCAGGGACCATGGTTCCTCGTCAGCGCTTTTTGCAGTAGAGTCCTGGTGAGCACCAGCACAAAAGAGGTAACAAAAATGGCCAAACTCATGGAAAAGGTTATAGTGTGCTTTTTTCTCTTAGCTACATTTCCAGACATGGACACTTTGATGGGAGATTGGGGCAGCTTAGGTCAAATCTAACATTTATAGTTATATTTCTGTATTTGCCTACATGTCTAGCATAGTGGCACTTACAGATTCACAAGAACATGGGCTGTGGGACTAGAAGGGATCAGCTGGATGCATGCTGTGACCCTTTGTGTTTCAGGCAGCAGTGACATACAGCCACCCCATGTCCACCCCACATCTTCATTACTTTAGTCAGATCCATCTGACAGAAAAGCTCTTTGTGTCTTGTAGTCCTTATTGGAAGGCTGTTCCAGGCGAGAGCTTCTCAGAGGGTTGTCTTCTCTCTCTAATTTCTCGCCTAATTTATTCCTGGCCTCTTCATGCCCGTTTGTTCCTGTGCCAACATTGTCTTTTAGCTTCAATAGCTCAACTGCCTCCCTAGTGCTTCCCCCGATGTATTTATAGACAGCAACCGTGTCTCCTCTCAGCTTTCATTCTGTGGCCTAAATGAGCTTTTTTAGGAGATGACTACCTAGGGAGCAGAGATGTGTAGACACATCACAGCTGGCCTGACAGTGGCTGGCGCCCGTGGCAGCCCTGAGGTGTCGGGGCAGAGTGGGCTGTGCAGTCCCCACGAAGATCCGCAGGGTAACCTGGGCAGCCGATGTCCCTGCTGGCACATCCTAGGTGGCAGCACACGAGCATGATGATGCCCAAGAGATTGAGTCTGTGTGACATTGTGTGGTGCAGTCACGCTCCTTTTGTGCTACATCCAAAAGAATGCCAAGAAATTGCTAACAACTGAAGAAGGAGCTGTGCCGATGCTTCAGGAACCATGCACAACCCACTGGTGAGAGACCCCAAAGTCAATCGTTTTACTTTTTCCCTAAGAAGTGGTCCAAGCATGAGACCAAATCATGACATTTCCATTCAAAGATGCTTCTTCCTACCATAAGTCACTCAGCTGGAGAGGTGGTGCACTGTCTACCTCTGGATGGCTTTTAAAAAAATACACCGAAGCCTATCCCACTCTCTCCAGCCATCATGGAGCATGCAGATGGAAAAAGGGGCACAAACTGTGGGATTGAGAGTTTGCTGCCCATCTTTGACTTATTCTGGTGTCTACACACAGGTGTCCAGACAGGGTGTGAAGGGATGGAGAGCATGGCTTTGCCACGGATGTGTTAGGTGACCCTGCGGCAGCTATTCCATCTCTCTTTGCTTTCTCATCATCTCTTTGGCCTGTAAGCCCATTGGGGACCACATGAACTCAGCACACATCTCACAGCACCGCAGAGAACCCTGCTCTTGGGGTTTCCAGGAGCTTCTCCAACAATGCCGGCAATCGCTTCCTGCGTTGTTTATTGTTCCCCTCTGCCTCTGACCCAGCTGCTTACGTTGCAGAATTTACAAGGGTTTATGGTATTCCACGGGAAGGAAGTATAGCTGCATTTTAGCTTATATTTATGTGGTTCTTCTACTTCACCTATGCTTAGAGCTTCTGCAAGATCTGTCATCACTCAGCAGAAAGGAAGGAAACAGTGAGTCCTTGCCTGAAAGCAATTTTTCTTTTGCAGAAACTTTTGATGAAAACAAAAGTCTTTTTGGGTCTGTCAAAACAGAACTGTAAATGTTGCAGCTGAAAGTGGCAGTGGTTATTTGCTTTTCCCATCCTGGTTTGTTTCTGCTGCTTGGTTATGTCTCCTTTTTGGCTGAAAGCTGTTCTCACGGTGTGTTTGTGGAGATAGTTTGGCTGTGCCTCCTGACCCTGGAACCCCAAGAGAAAACTACAGCTCCCATAAAGCACTGCAATGCACATTTTAGGTCTGATGGCTTGCTTGTGGTCAAAAAATTTCTGTGACAAAAAATGATGTTTTCTGGGAAAGATTAAAGCAATACTGATGGACATGTGGCCATACATGGACAAGATAATCCACCCCAGTTATTTGCACCTGGCCCTCATTGTGATGTTGTAAGAGTATTGGATGCAACCACTTTGCATGTGGTGTGCTGCTTTGAGCCTTGTCTGTACCCTGATACAAAGGCAATAACGGTATATGCTTTATTTCAGGAGATATTGGAGAATTAAGGTGAGGTGCTCAGTCACAACTCTAAGAAATATCACAGTGAGGACCAGCTATAGAAAGAGCTTGCATCCAGTGCAGGGTTTTTACTAAGTAAATGTACTTGGAGAAGATGATTTCCCCTTTTCATCTGTCTCTCTTGTCTCTTCCTTTGATGGCCAGTCCCCATATCACCACCTGTTTCTTGACCGAATAAGAAGTCTTCAGTTCTGCCTTTCATGCCCTGACCAGGTTAGCAAACTTCTATCTCACTGACAAATTCTGCGAGATTCCCATTTTTCTCCCCTTTGGCAGCAGGACAAACTCCAGAAATGTTTCAGCATGTGGAGGGAGGGCAGGGACTGATGGAGACCACCACAGCAGAGGCAAACCCCAGTGGCATGGGCACTGGTGTGGCGCAAGAGAGATGAGCAATCCTGCTCCAGCATGGTGGCATCAGCCTGGGGCTGAGTCACAGCAATTTAACCCATTAGCACCAGCCAGCTGAGGGACCCAGACTGAAATAAAACCATCCCATTTTCCAGATGGGGCTCAGCAGGGTCAGATGTTTGTCACAGGGATGGGGGACAAGATGGTTTGGTCCACTCCAGCAGCCAGGAAGGATCTGGGGACACACATCAGTGTGCGTGGCCCTGCGGACGTGAGCTGCAAGCAGCCACGGTGCTGGGCCCTGCTGTGACGTGCCCATGCGGTGCTGTGACCCACAGGGTCGTGCGGTGTCACCTCTGGAGCAAAAGCATGTGGCATCGGCTGGGGAAGGGCTGAGCATCACATCCCCCTGGAGCTGCGTGAGGGTTTCCAGGCAGAAAGCAATTTGTGAAATTGCTGTGCTTACTTTCTCCTGACCTGTGTGATCGAGAGCAAATTGACCAGGCCAAAAAAATCCCCCAAAAAAGGAACAGGGACTGAGGCTGTAGCCTTTTTGCTTGCAAGAGGGGCTGTGAAACTGCTCTTGAGGAAGCACTGGGTCTGCCTGTGCTCACTCAGATTTTCAGTGTCTGCAAGTATGTTCTAGAGGGAGTTGACCATCACATTTTTGTCAGCTCCCTCCTCAAAGGCAGAACTTGAAGTCCTGCATCTCCTTTTCTCTTATTTGTCTCCCCCCGCCTCGCCTTTTCCCCTGTCCACATGACAGTCATAAAAATATAATGGAAACAATATGGGAACAGTCCTGGTTAGAGCAGCTTCCTTCTAGATGAGAACCGTGCGCAGAAGCTGGGGAGGCTGTGAGATCCCTTTGGAAAGCCACCAAGGGTGGGTCTTGTCATCCGTGTTTCCAAAACCGGTGCTGCACTAGGACTGTACTGGCAGAGAGGGGCCAGTGGGGTACCAGGCACTGGGCAGCATGCTGGCAGGATAGAAAACCCCAAGATGAGGTTATTATATTTTATTATTTTGTGTATTGAAAATCTCTTTGGGGCAAGGCTGTGCAACCATCAGAGGGTGCTAAAAGCATCCTGAATCCTCTCCTCCTTCCATCCTGGCCATGGGGCTTGTGTGTCCCTGCCGGGCAGGAGCTGCTGTGGATGTGCAAGTTGACTGTAGCCTACCAGTGGCTGTTTGCGGCCAGGAAGGACAATATGCTGATTGCAGAATCTGGTTTAATTCTCACAGCACATGCCATTAAAAGAAATTGGCTTGGCTTTCTCAGGAGCAACACGTCTGAACTGACCCACCTTCATAAAACTTGGCTCACATGCTAATTAGATGGTTTGGCTTAAAAAGATTGAGCCCCTATTCTACTACCAGCTCACAGGACCCAGTGTTATTTAAAGATTCTAGGTTTCCTTATATAAGAGTTAAATTGTTTCTTCAAGAGAAAAAAAAAGACCCAAAAAAGAAAAGAAAAAAGAAAAAACCCAACCCACCCTTTAAACAGAATATAAATTTATACATCATTGAGTTCTTAATTTTCATGGAATTTCTCTCCCCCTCACAGACAGAAGTTGTATATACAGGATTTTAGTATTTCCTCTCCGGCTCCAGCCCCAATTTGAAGGACTGTAAAAGTTTGAACCGATTCCAATAGCGCGCGGTTTGCATGGTCTCTGCTACGCTGCAGAGTCAAAACAGCCCACACAGTAACAGACATGCAGTAAATCTTGGGAGAAGTGTTTCCTTTCTTCACACACACACACACGCAGGGGATTGAAATTCAATTATAATTTTAAAATAATACTGAAATTTGGAGGCAGAAGATAAAAAAAGCAAGCAATGCTCCTCTCGACGAGCAACCTGGCGTGTTTTGAAGCACTATTAGGTTTCACCGAGCTCAGAGCTGATGATAACGTGTTTAGCATATTTTGTGGTCAGGCTAGTTTGCAAACACGAAGTCATTATTGGTGAATAATCATAACAGTTAATTGTCTTTGCAGAGAGATTTAGAGTTTCCTCGCACTGCGTTTTTTGCCTATCCCATGTGCTTTTTCACAAATCTTGGGAAGAACAGAATGTAAAACTGCAGATCATCAAATTAGCCTTTAATAATGCTGCAAGACTTGCGTGCACTGCAAATACACAAAATCCTTCATTCTCCTCTGCTTTTTCTCTCTTCTACATATTATAAACAAAGGAAGAGAGCAGCAGGCTGTGTGCCAAATCTACCCAAGTTTTCTTTTTATCTTTCCTCCATCATGCTTTTGCCTAATTATATCATGGTGCCTGTAGGAGAGGGGCTGTATCACCAGATATTTGCAAAATGCTCAGCAGTGGCAGCAACAGTTGTTGCACCCAAATCAGCCTGCAGGGCTTTGCTGGCTGAGTGCGAGGAACTTTTTAATAAAGGAGCAGCGTTGGGTCAGGGTTTTCCCAGCGATGCTCATATTGACCCTGCAGCATGTGTCTGGGCTCAACGCCGCGAGCTGGGGCAGATCTGTCCTCCTGTGTGAAGGAGGTTGGGTTGTGATTTCGGAGAGGGGAACAGCCCATTTTGTGGGAACCGCTGCTGTTTGCCATGCAGGAATGAGCCCAGAGACTGGGCATAAAGCCTTTTGTTTCTCTCCCAGGTGAAGAAAGGCCGTGAAAAGGACCCAGCTGAGAGATAAACACGAGAGTTGGGGAAGAGAGATTGGACTGGAGAAGGGGAGAGCTAGCAAGAACAAGGAGGCCAGCAAGAAGGTAAAGCCAAGGAAAGGCAAACACAGCCCAGGAGCCCAAGAGACCCGAGTGGCTGAAACATTTCCCACTGTGAACTTTGGTAGTTGAACTTTGCCTTGGAACGGGTTTCATGATCGGGCGGAAAATCCATAGGGATTACACCCTCGCTTGCTCCCACCTGGGCATCAGCATTTGTATTTCAAGAGTACTTCAAGGGGTAGCCCAAGTCCTGCTTTCCCCACGGTAGCATGGAGTGGTTTCTTGCTTATAGATGTTCAACTGCCCAGCAATCCCAAAAGCCAGAGGAACTGGGCTGTGGAGGCTGGAGATTCACCCTCTGCTACAGAGTATGAAAACTGCCTTTAGTTGATGCATTTCTGGAGCATGTGGAGAATTAATGTGGGGAAGGGAGCAGGTGAGGTGTGGAAAGCATCTCCACCTTGCATGGGAGGTTTGCACCTCTGCTTGAAGTTGCCCAAGGTCTACGCTATATACAGTTTCAAAGCCTGATCCTGGTTTCCGGTGCCTTTACTACCAGAGTTTGAGTTTGGGCTTGTAGCTGAGCACAGTTCAAGCCTATGTCCCTGTAAATTCAGATAGAGCAGGCTGGAGGGCTGGTGCAAGTCAGTGAAATATGTGAAATGTGTCCCTGACCAGGGATTTCAATAGTGTGCACATTCCAAAGCAGCCTGTTGCACAAGTCTGTCTCAAGTCACATTGCCTGTGGTTTTTAACTGGTAACCAGCTCAGAGCCCAGGGGTCTTTCCAAGCATCCTGGATATGTTTTGTACCCTCTTTTGACCTTTCCCTTTCCTCAGCAGCCTCTCTGCCATCCAGTTATTACCTTCACCTGAATCACTTGGTCAATCAGATTTGACAAAGGCAAGGTAATCTCATAGATTATTTGGTTTTTAATGGATTTGTGCAAACTGATGGGAGGGAGAGGAGGCGCTTGGATGATACTCCTGGGGAGATGCTGTGCTAGCAGTGCCATAAGCCCTTTGCTGCTGGGCAGCACGTAGGGCAGCACCGGCCATGGCACATGCCTCATTTTTCCCAGCCTGGGACGGTGTGGGCATGTTGTAGGGGAAAAATCTTCAGGAAAATGGGCTTCACTGGGTCTGCCACCCCAATTTATTGGTTCAAAATTCATCATTTCAGTACATCTTAAAATATATCTGTTTGGTGATTGTTTTGCTTTTTTATGTCCTCTTTTGAAAAGCCCTTTGACAGTGCTGGAGAAAGACTCTGAAAGGTGCTTTTCTCAAATTGCTGATTTATAACCCTAGATGTGGTTCCACTCTGAGACCAAGTTACCTGATGTATTGCTACAGTTGGCTACACTGACACATGACAGTATAAAGCAGCCTGTATTTAATAACCCCTATTTTGGGTGTTTGGAGCAACATCTTCCCTAACCCCACTGGACCTGGTGCACGGGAGGCATGAGCCTACACCAACACACGTGAACTTTTACTGCTGCATCCAGCTTGCTGTCAGTAGCTTACCCAAAATTTTAGATTACAGATGCCATAATCATTGGAAAAACACTGACCTGACTTTCTTCCCCCCAGTTCATTCACATATTCATTAGTGAAAATGCTTTCACAGCTGACAGCTCAATATAGACTGGTTTCCATGCACCCCGCAGCTCTGAGACTCCCAATGGATATGTAATTGTCCAAGCCATTTTGGGTCACCAAACAGACAGTTTATTTCAGTCGCTGCACATTAAACTTCTGGGAGCCTCTAAACTGAGGGTTTGCTGGCACATAAAACTGGTGTGGGCTGGGCTTGTGAACCAAGATTTGGTAGTACTTCATCAGAGCACTTGCAAGTAAGGGCACCAGAGCCATTAGGGGCTTCAGGACAGCCAGGAACCTGAACAGTGGGGAAAATAAGTCCCTTCACTAATGAGACAACTATATTTTTGTTTCCGATTCAGAATGATGTCCATAAGACACTGCCTGGGGCCAGAAGCTTTCAACTACCGCATGGACAATACAAGTGAGGAGGACTCTGTTATTCAAGGTCCATTTAAAAAAACTTTGATGGCTCACAGGGAAGGACAATTAGCTTAAACTTGCCAGGTCTTAGTGGTTTTGGTTTGGGGTTTGGGTTTGGGTTTTTTTTTTTTTTTTTTTTTTGTTTTTTTTTTTTTTTTTGTCCCAGGAGGCTTCAGTGCTTGTCCAAAGGTGCGAGCTTGGCACTCTAGGGAGTGGTTTGGGCAAGTCACTTACTCCTCAGAGGTACTGTGCTGGGTGGCAGCTGGGGGATTACCTTCTAGAGAGAGTCTTTTGCCTATTAGACCTCTCTAAGTAACCTACCCTAGCTGAAGTGCAGCATCACAGACTCATTTCGTCTCCTTTTGAGTTAAATTGAGATACAGGCTGGGCTCCTGGTGCAATGAGTTTCACTATTACAGATCTTGTCATAAACTGCCGCCTGAAGGTGCAAAATGGCTTTTTGTGCCAGAAACATGGGCTTCTTGTCACTAGGGGGGGATTTCTTCTAGTTGCTTTTAAGCAGAGATCTCCTAGCCTCCAAATAAGCAAACCACCAAAGGTACCATCTCACACCCACTGAAAACTAGTGGTTTGGAGAATGACCTTTAATTGGGATGAGACGCTGAGCTGTGAGAAACAGATTTTTGTTTGTTTGTTTGTGTGTCTTAGTTACAGAACCAAGCATTTGTAAAAAATTTAGGTTTTTGCTCTAGCCAAGCTTAAAATTTTTAGCTTTCTTTCAATAATCCAAGAAATTAAAAAACGTTCTTATGTCGAGCCAAATATTCTTTTGGTTTAAAGCAAAATGTTTTATTTTCAGGCCTTTGTACAAAAAGCAAAGAACCAAATAGCCATGTGGAAGTGGTAACTGTCTTGTATCCAAAGGCCCATCTCTTTGGGTGTTTACTCGCAGTGAAGGAAACTTAGATGCAATTTCCTCCCCCACCGGTGGAGGGTCCAGCTTCAAAACCTGAACTCGAAGGCAATCAGTCCCACCACAAAGCTATATGATATTCAGCAGCGGATGGTCTTCAGATCTACTTCTTAGAACTTTGTATGACGAAACCCTAAAAATCCTTTCTGCCACAGAAGGAGAGACTATGGCTTTCTCTGTCTAGCCAGTAGATTAGGTTTCCCAATATTCATGTTTATGTATGAAAAGTTTAATAGTGTCAGTAAGAGAAAATGAAAAATCCCACCAGAGGTCTATAACAGGGTGACTCAGATGGCACATTGCAGCCTTTATCCAGACTGGGAGTATATTTTGCCCAGACCTCAGCAAACCATGATGCTTCCCACATTTCTGCAGGTGGTTTTGTGTCTCCTACAGGTCGCCTTCTCTTGGGGGGGCATCTGAAGCTGGGTGCTGTCATCCCCAGCAGTAGGAGGTGGTGCATGGTCCCTGGCTGGCCCATGGGACAGCACGCTTCTCCTGCAGAGCTGACCTCAATAAGACAATCCGCTGGGCTTTGGTAATGCTTAATTGTGTAGCTCTGTCCTGTGGTCTAGTGGTTTGGGGCAGGAAGATGGGAGATGTACAGATCGCCTCAGGAAAAGGAGGAAATTGAAGCGGGGTCCCTCGTAGTCTAAGTGAATGTACTAACCATCAAGCTATTAGATAAAAGAAAGGGGCGTTGATGTGTGTAAGGGAGAAACAATCATAACTGCATTTTTGGGTAAATTTACTCTCCACTGAAAATAAATAGTCTGGCCTTCTCTGCTAAGAAGTCACAGTCTCCCATTCAAATCTTTGGGTTCTCTGTTCACAAAATGACCTTTAATTGTGTTAAAGACTCTGCAAATCTCTGTTTTGGGGAGAGCAGTAGCCAGAATGGAATGGCTCCTTACGTAAAGCCGAGAGACATGAATAGTTCAAGGCAGCTGCAGGGATTAATGCTTTGCAGGGCGGCTCTTTGTCTTGGGCCATGGAAAGGACTGGTATTTGGCACTCTGTTTTGTTGCATATTTTATGGTCTGGAAGAGGTCTTAACATCTTTTATAATGCAGTCACTCCACAATGGCTCTCTTCAGCGGGGCTGAGAGCTCACTGGTAGGGCTGAATGAAAACATGCGCTATTTTTCTTTTTGTACGGGTGTATGGGACGGGATGCTCTCCACCATGGAATTCTTTCCAGGTAGAGGTAAAAGACGTGCTTCTAGAATCTGAGATTTCAAAGGTCATGAGATTTTGGGGTGGAGTTGTGAGTTCTGGCAAGATGACACATGTTTTTGGTTTGGTTTCTGCTTTCAGAATGGGAACATGCCGATGTAGTGAGCCGTTGGCACAGGGCACTGGGGTCTGAGACCATGACCAATGCTCTCCGATGCCAGATGTGGGGTTACAATGACTATCCTCAGTAGACATCAACTCAAGATATTCAGCAGTAGGATCTCTCACTTGTGGTAAAAGAGATGGTCTTGAGCTTTGGAGGATTATTTGACCTCTGAGGCCAACTGCTATTGTGTGCACTAAGCCAGAGTGCTAATTTTGCATTTTAGGCAAACAAAAGACATCTTGGTCATATCTCCTACCTGCAGAAACTTGCTACTGTACCAGTTATTATTCCAAATTTCCTTCATGCTGCTTCTTTCTTGCAGTTTATTCCTTCTTTCTAGCATATATTTGCTTTCCACTTGTTTATCACAGTGGCATTTCTCTCTTCTGTCTCAACCTTTGCTTCCTAAAAGCTTGTAGCATGTCTGGCCACTGTACTTATGGACCTGGAGGGGCAAATCAGACGCACCCTCCTTCTAGGCAGTAGGAAACCTGTAGGGTTGTGGTCCTATTTTGAAATTTGTGTGGAGGGGAAATGCACATTCTGTGAGATCATCCACCGTGATATCTGTCGGGAGGAACTAGAGGTGCCATGAGCCACGCTCAGCTCACCCAAACCCTGTCTGACAGGAAAAGGAATTCCTGTGTAATAAAAATTAAGATAATTGCCTATGAAGAAGTGTTTCATTGTGGAGGTATTTTCATACACATTAGTGGACAGGAGGTCAAATTCAGGGAACATAAGATCAAGCCCTGGGAGAGGTGACTTTGTTTTTCTTTAAATTGCCATTTTGTTTTTTTTCACAGATGCTGTTGGGTTCTGGGGTAAGCCCCCACTTACTTTTCTGGGGAAAGTTTAAAAGTCCTAAAAAATGTGAGAGCTCGAGCAAAGGGAATGTCACTGTTCTCTCCACCTCTTCCACATCTATTGAGGAAGCTATTCCACAAATACTGAGGAAGAAAACAGGTTTTTTTCTCCTGGCATCTCAAAGTACAAAGCTGAGTAGCTCACCTTGCCCCATCTGACCCCCCAGTCAGAAGAGGAGCACTTGGGCAGGGCCAGACCTGCTCATGTCTGGATGTGAAGATACCAAAAAAGGTGGAGTTTAAAGGAGTAACAGCTGGTTGTGGAGAAGTATCTGGTCCTCTCCCTTTATCTGTTCTGATCCTGCCTGGGCAAACTTCAGGTCAAGGGATGATGAAAGTAAAGTGTGATTTCCTTGTTAAAGAGAGGGAAAATTAAGAAAGAGAAAAAGGCAGGAGGAATGAGAACTATTGTACGTGCAAGATTTTGGTGCTTTTGTGGCTGGGGTAAGGGCAGTTGGGTGGCGGGTGAGGACAGAGCTGTGCAGAAGACCCTGTTTTGCTCTTAGTCTTCCACTTCTCTACAAATACATGCAAGCTCAGGACTATTGGGGTTAGATTCATAGTAACATTTGCTAGGAGAGGTAGTGGGGGATGGACTAAGGGGGAAAAGAAAGTATGAGAAGATGTCTTCAGAATACTCAGAATGAGGAGAAATGCTCTTGCTGGTGTTGGCCATGGACTTGGAGTACCTTAGCTCTGTCCTGGGGTCCACCATAAGGCACATATTGACAATTGTAAGGTGCACAGGTTTCAGCTAATACACTTACTCTGCAGTTGTAACAGGCTAGGAGCATGTACTCAGCTGTAAGCTCAAATGCTAAGCCCGTCACTGTGTTTGTTTGTGTGTGCCTGTACATCTTCATAGACTTCTAGTGTGGTGTTGGCCATAGAATTTCTTTACAGTGGTTCGGGAAGCTAGAAGTCTGTATGAGATAAAAGAACCCTTTGACTGTATCCCTTGAGCATTAAGGAGCCTGCTCTATTAGTCCGAGATACCGCATGAAATACATTATGTCTCCATCTGGTAGATAATTCCTGTCTTTCCACCAAAGGGATCTAAGAAAGAGATAAGCAGGGCAACTTTTGACCAAAAAACATTATTTTCTCATCTACTTTGGGTCTACTAAAGGCCAGCACTGGCATATTAAGAGCAAAGATTTGCAAGCAAAGATTCCTTGTTTCTACCTGCAGGAGAAGGGCAGTGACTGTGCAGTCAAACAGCACCTCACAGCTGGGATCAGCGGTAGGATCAGCATAAGCCTGGATCTGAGCTTCTAGGCAACATATTGCTGACAAACGGGATTCCCAAACACTTGGACTCATTTGGATTTTGATCTCCGCTTATTTTATGCAGTAGTCCAAGGGGCCCTCAAAAGAATATGTTTCACCACCCTGTCCTTCCAGAAAGACCTCATGTCAGTTTGATACAGAGGGGCCTTGGACTGAAGTGCCATCTGAGCGGCAGTGATTGCCTATCTGCTCATCTCCTTCAGCTGCACTGTCCAGAGAATGTTTTTTGTCTCTACTTACTATTATCTCTTCCCATTTGTCCTTGATTTTATCAGTTGAGAATGTGCCTATATGTTGTCTACAATGGATTTTTGAATGAGTGCCTTTTTGGCCAGCTGGTGCTATTGGCATTTTGGTGCAGACTGGTGAGAAGAAGGAGAATGAATTGGATTTAGGACTCCAAAAAATGAAACCACCTCATTTTTCATACCCTTTGATTAACTCACTGGTTTACTTGCCTGTAACAATGACAAATGACGCCACCAGCTGATGCTATCACATTTGGCAGAGTCAGCCTAGTTTTGAACTCGGCAATTAAAACTCTGCATGGGACAGATTTATGGTAATGTTTCACAAACTCTTGGAGAAAAAATGTCTTTGACAGATACAAGCTAAGTGGGAATCTGAAAGGTTCTTAACAGCAAGAACAAATAGCTCCTTTATGTCCTATCTATTTATTCTGAGCTACTAATACCCACTAATGCTACTTATTATCATGATCATAGGACGTATGTGTTTTATTCTCATTGTTTTTTTGTCTGTTTTACTGTCACTCTAATCCTGTTTTTATTTACACCAGTGAAAATTGGGAGCACTCCCACGGAAATTAACTGTGCTAGATTTACAGCAGTACAGGCTCCAGAGAGGCTTAAAATGCCTCGTCCAAGTAGCTGAGGGCAGGTTGTTGCTTGTTGAAGAAGAAATCATAGAATCATAGAATCATTAAGGTTGGAAAAGACCTCTCGGATCATCAAGTCCAACTGCCAACCCAACACCCCCAGGCCTCCTAAATCATGTCCCCAAGTGCCATGTCTACACGTTTTTTGAACACCTCCAGGGATGGTGACTCCACCACCTCTCTGGGCAGCCTGTTCCAGTGCCTGACCACTCTTTCAGTAAAGACATTTTTCCTAATATCCAATCTAAACCTCCCCTGGTGCAGCTTGAAGCCATTTCCTCTCATCCTATCACTAGTGACTTGGGAGAAGAGACCAACACCCACCGCGCTACAACCTCCTTTCAGGTAGTTGCAAATCTCACTTTTTGCTTAAAATCTGCTTTTTGCCTTCATGGCTCTTAGGAGAGGCTCTCTGAATGCAGAAGGCTCAAACCAAGAAAGCAAATGAAAACTCCAAATATGTTCTTCCCCTTTGTTATTACCTGGAGGGGGCTGGGAAGGTGTCTCATAGATGTTGAGCTTTCAAGTCAGATATTACTGAATGTCAGGGCTTTGCAAGGAAGTGGCCCCATGCCATGCTTCTTGCATCCATTAATCCAACAACAGTTTTCTGCGCAAACATGCTCTGCATGTAGGATGGACCCAAACCTATTGCCTTCCTAAATCACACATCTGACATGTTTTAGAGCCAGTGGAGAGGAACAGATGCCTCCAGCTCCTCTGAACTACTTGAAAGGCCATATTAGGAGTCCATGAATCCCACCTAGTGTCTTAAAGTCCAGTTTAATCCCCATTATGGCTATACCAAGTGTGGTCAAACTTAGACCATGAAAGCTCTGTATCCAAATCTTCATGTCCTTGCAAGGCATGGCACATAACCCACATAACCCATGGGAGGATGGGAGAGGAGGAGATCTCCAGGAGAAGCTCCAGGTGTGGCTCACAGGACAGTAGAGGGTTCCCATAAGGCACTGCAAGACAGGAGCAAGAAGACCATTGGGACATTTTCTTGCCTACCCAGGCACAGAGGAGAGGGGGGTGGTTGTGTTCAGATCCACTTTGCTAGGAAACAGCTCTAATGAAAGCAGGGATGTAATCACCCATGCCTGTCGGTGTGTGGCATGCTGCACATCCGGGAGGAGGATGAGGCAGTAACAACACACCTGGTCCTCCAGAGGAGATGCAGGTAGACCTAAAGGACCCTGCCTTTGCCATGAAGTCTAAACTCATGGATTACAAGCAAACTCACCAAAGTGAGTGGCTGTGTTCTAAGTGCGACCTGTACAATGCAATGCACTTGTCCCTCCCTCCCCTTCCACAGCGCTGTTAGTAATTCATTCTGCACATCTGCTAATGCTCCTTGTCTCTCTCTGCTGCCCATGGCTTTTGTTTAAATGTTAATACCGCATGTGCTACCTTTTATCTGGAGATGAAGATGGATTGCTGTGTCAGGCTGGACTTAAATTCATTTTTCTGTTAAAAATTTGTAATTATATTGAAAGGTTGTATGAAGTCCAAGACCTCTCTGGGCTACTGTGGTTAATTAGCTGCTACAGATACTGTGCATTCAGTCAAATAGTGCTCACTGCATTAAATTAAGTTATTAAACATTTGAAATAGTTGAGATATTAGCAATGCTTGATTGCTGGAAGGTCACACACTTCGTTACTCATCTAGGCCAAGTGCTGCATGTCAGGCAATTTAAGTGCAAATGGATTTGCAGGTTGAAGAGCCCTGTGAGAAGGCATTTGCTAATGGTTGGCGGATTTGCACAGACACTGAGAATGTAGTTAGATGCTGAGGCTGGGACCTTCATAAAAGCAATGAGTTCCTCATGCAGCAGATCAAGTGAGGTCTGTCCCTGCTTACAGGGTCCACCAAGTAAACAGTGTTCATTAGGCACCTATTGAAAAGGTCCTGTCTGGCTGTTTGAAGGAAGGGAGAGGATTGCTCTAAGTAAATTCAGATGGGAGTGAAGAGAGAGATTTGGATGAATATATGAAATTGGAATTAGGTAGGGAACTACTACATATAAATGGAGATAGATGCCTTTGTGCTGCTACTCTGGAAAATGTTGGCTTTTGTCCTTGTCCTTCTTTTCCAAGGGCCTTGTCTTTCACACCATCCTTCGTCCCAGGAGGTCCAGGTGGGTCCCATGTCCAGCCCTGACCGTTGCTGTGTGCTGGATATGCGACTCATGCTGAGCTCTACATAGCCAGACCTACACCATGCTGCAATGTACTGGGATACCTACACAGCAGAAACAACCAGGGGAAGACTCTCTACCTGCACAGGTCAGCTGGACCTGGCAGGTAGCTTGCGGGGTGGAGACAACACTGCGCTGGTGGTGGTGGTGATATATGCCCCAGTTGCAACCTCTCCTTGTTCTCTTAACCTGCTTTTGTCCTGCTACACCACTAAATGCGTTGCTGATCCATGGCAAGGAGCTGCATATGCTCTTCCAAATAACTCCAGTTCCTCTCCCACACATGCTGGCAGCCCAGTTTGTCTCTTCTGTGTTTGGCTTTCGGCTCCCTCCCGTGCATCAGCCATCCCTGGGAGGGAAGAACAGCTTTGGAGATGTTAATGGCTGTTTCACATGCAATCAAAAGCCTTGTGACCATAAGCAGGGAAGACACCTCTTGAAGGCGCATCTGGTGGCACAGACACACAGAAGAAAGCCCCCGAACTGTGGGCCAGGCTCTGTCCAGTTTGTCTGAAGGCATCATGTGATGTGGCTGAGACAAGTGGTGAGGTAGCTAATACAGATACCATCAACTTAGAGATGGGGAAACTGAGGCAGAAGATTACACAAGGTCATGGACAACAGAAATCTTCTCTTTTCAGGAAACAAACCCAAAGCTTTTCCGTTGCTCAAAGTCCACTTCAGTAATTTATTGGGTGTATTGAAGACAGCCCTCAGCCCCTCTCTGCAGGGAAGCTGCTGCAGCATGGGGTCCATATTTCAAAGCAATGCAACAGATCCTCCCTCCTTAGCAGCTCCCACCTCCTGCCTCCATGTCCCCAGGCGAGGGAGACAGCAGTGAATATTCAATTCTTCAAGAAAACCGCAGTGAGCTGTATTGTACCCCTGATTCTTATTCCAGGTGCTCCCCCGAAATCGATATTGCTATCTGCTCCTCTGCAGGAATGCGGCATGCTTGTCTTCATTGATCTTTCTTTTGGAAAAATACAGAGGAGAGGAGGTTATTGTTTCTCTCTCTGCTGGACATGTGCTATCTCACAGACCTGCAGCCTGCAGCTGGTTTTCTTTGTCAAATGATTTTGGCTTAGCTGCCGTGATAATTACACAGCTGGGCAGTGGGAAATCCCGCCCAGTAGCTGACGCCTGCCTAATCACTGCTGGTTGTATTCGGAGACTCCAGGACCTGCTGTAATAACACCACCACTTAATTAGTCTTTTCCTGAGTAACGGCTTTGGAAAGTAAAGGAATTGTAGCTTCCTAGATCCACTTAACTATGTGAGTACACGATGGGTGAAAACAGTCCTGATAAAGAACCACAGAGGGAGCTTATGCAGCTGGATGTCAAACCTTGGCCCTGCCTCAGTTTCCCCTTCTTGGGTTTGTCACTATCTGGTGTCAAGACAATCCAAATAACATGCACTCCTGGGACATGGTTTATTATAAGGGCATTACAGTTCAAATGTCAGCATAAATCTATATATTTCCTCCTCTGCCAGGGCTGTCTGGCATGACAACCACCTCTCCATTTGTGGGGCTTTCATCACAAGCAGCCCCAGCTTGCCTTTCAGGCTAACCACTCTGCTTAAGGGCCTCTAAAACCAGCCTGTGCTGTTTTTTTTTAGCTTGTTTCTAGGTTTGTATTAATGACAGAGTGTCTCTTCTGTATTTGGAGGGTTCAGATGCATGACTTAACAGTGAGCTGAATCACACTAATTTATTGCGCCTGTGTTATCACCCTGTTGCAACTGGGAAACCTTTTGCAGAGATTTAAACTAATTTATTCCCCTTGCCTTGCTTGTCTTGGGCTTAGGGGACAGCATTGTTAACCACGGCTCAGCTTACAGGCAGTGGGCCACTATGTCAGGATTAAATACACTTTGCTGAAAATCAGATTAAAAATAGTGTGAGGGACATTATTATCCAAATGAGGCAAAAAAAGGCAAAACCTCTGCTTTTGCAGACAGCAAAAATCTGCTCCTTTTCATCACCATCTACCCAGCCCTCTTAATCCTCCATTACCCCCTTCTCCTTACCTGCCCCATGAGAACCTACTACGCCCTCAGACCCTCCTCTTTATCCCCGACCTGTCCCCAACTCCTGACAGATCTCTTTGTCCTCATAACCAGCCCCTGATGCGCCTCCTCTTCACCCACCTGTTCCTTATTCCTTCCCTTCTCCAACATGTCCCAAATCCATCTTTTCCTGTCATCAGTTCTTGTCTTGGCTGATCCCTCCAAACATCCTACTCAAAGTCCTCCAAGCTAGTATTTTTGCTGTGTGGCAATCCCATTTTTGCCTAAATTTGAGACTCTTCACCTCCCCTCTCCCTCCTGGAATACTCTCCCACTTGCCACCAACATTGCCCTCCCGGTGTTCGCCTTCCTTCTTCTGTCCTTCCTCACAGAAGTCCTAGCTCTGGCAAGGTCATCAAATACTTGGTTCCGTGCCTCAACCAAAGAAAACATCCAAACAGACCTTGAAAGCAAGAAAAGAGGATATTTCCAGGAAAAAAAACAGCCTGAAAAAAAAACAACCCTCTACTTTATTCTAAAGACTCCAAGATCTCTTAGTTTTAACTGGGCAAAGAATGGCTCTTTCAATGGCTATTTAATGGGAGATTGGTTGGAAGACTGAAATTCAAAACCCGGTCCAAATTCACATTCACAGAACTTCAGGAAGTTGAGATTTGTTATTGTAGTTTGGCTCTGTGTTGTAAAAGTGCAGTCTAAACTCTGGCACTCAGACTCCAGTCCAAATTTCCCTCACTTCTGTGCAGTTTCTGGTTTCAGTGTTGGGTCAGATCAAAGTTATCCCTGGAGACAGGGTGCAAACACCTTCTCAGTTCTGAGCTGGGTTCGCTCTTCAGCTCCATCTCTGAGTTCAGTGCTTGGGGTAGAAAAGTATTAAAGTTCTTCATTTTCTTTTTAGTCACTAGTATTGTGTTTGTGTTAGAAGTCCTCTTTTTCATGTCCACTTTTCCTATGCCAAACTTTGAGTATTAATGCAGACTGTATCAGCCATGTACTTTGTGGAGCTTATGGTGGACCCAGGGCCAGCATCTGTAATGAACCTGTGGGTAAATGCTATTTGGATGCTTTGGAGGACAGGTACCAGCGCCTTCATCTCCCAGAACCATGGGCACAAATGTGGTCCATGTGGTCCTAGTAAAAGATCTACTGAATTTAGATTCCAGATACTTATTTTGCTTTGTTACATTTCTTAATTTCCACAGAGATAGTTGGTATTTCATAGAAAAAGCTCAAGCCATTCCCACCTCAGAGTTATTTATCCCTGGGTGGGTCAGCACGGCCATGTGGTGGTTAAAACCAGACCATGGTCACAGTCCTGAGTCCCGTGGGTGAGAAAAGTGAGATGGGGAGAGGAGATAAAAGTGAGGGTGTGATAGTCCCTCCAGGGGATCTGCTTACAGAGCTGGATGAAATTGTTCATTCAAAACATTCTTTTTGCCGAAAATGCCTTTAAAAAAAAATTCTGTGGGAAATGTCCAATTTCAACAACAATTTTGGGGTTTTCATTGAGAAAGAAAAAGCTTGAAAAATGTGCAGTTTTTTTGGCAAAGGAAAGCTAAGGAGTTTGGCGAAAACCCAAAACAAAACCAAAACCCAGAAACCCCAAATTGTTTTGGTTTGTGGCCAAAATGTTTCCAGTTTTTGATTGCCAGAAACCAAACATTTTTCAGTTTTTGCTTTTTCAATGAAAATCCCTGAACTTCTGCAGAAAAACGTTACTATAAGCTTTTGTTTTCATCAATTGTCTTTCATAGGAACAGGAACAATTTCTGGCTTTACCTTTTTCCTCTGTGGATGGATGCATGTGTGACTGTGATGGCTCATCTGTGAGCTCCCTTTGCATGTCAACCTAAGCTGCAGCATTTTCTCTTCCTGGCTTAGCTCCTTTGGCCCTGGCTGCCTGCCCATCACTGGCTGTCCATGGGCAGGTTTGAGCATCCCATGCAAAATACTTTGGGCCTTCAACTTCCAGAGATGTCAGTAGCATCTGAGGATGGCAAACACATTGCCAGAGTAGCTGGGCATCATGCAGGATCTGGCCCTCAATAAAACTACCTTCATCTTGGCAGGGAAGTCTGGATTATGCAACACCTCTTGGCTTCTTAATTGTGATTTTCCAGCCTTGCTTCCCACCCACTGTGCCTAGGATTACACCTGTCTTAGTGTGTATGTTCTGCATTGCTATGTTCCAGCTTGGATATACTCCCTTAAAAACAATTACTTCATGTGGCAGGTCTAGTTAACACCCCTTCGCAGCTCTCGAGCTGCCTCTGACCCTGCACATGCTAAGTGTTAGCACTTGTGCTCTAGTTGCTGTAATTCTCATTACCTCAGTGTAGACAAGACCTGTTTGCACCTTGAAAGCTTTAAAATCTTTTAGGGGGATCAGCTATGGAGAGTTTATGGTGGTGGTGGTTGGTTTTTTTCTTCCCAGCGATGCTGAGTGCCAGTATCTGCCAATTACTTCACTGGAACTATGTGAGATGGGCACCCACAGAAGCTCAGCCAACTTTTTGCCCTTTACCACCCCACTGAAGTCATCACCAAATATAAAGCCAGGCCCTTGTGGATTTTCTTCTCGGTTTCAGATTTGAAGGTGACCAGCTGTTGATTGAGTGTTGCAGAGATCTTTGGAGAACAGTATGCATTCGGCTTGGAGATGAAGGGCTAAATTCAGACCATTTGTGTTCTTGGCATGGTGCTTGTCCTCGTTGGCTCTGTGTTTGCTTTAGAAGTCAGACTAGCTGGCATGCCCCGGCTGCCGGCTAATGCGGATTAATTCTGACTCTCCTCAGGCTTCAGGGAAACAGATTGTGGAGGGGTTTTCATCACAAGAGGAATTAAAGAAGCTAGCAAGGTATCTTAACCCGAATCACGTCACCAATGGCTTTCAATCAGGAAGGAGGACAGATGAGATTAACCTCAAAAACCCCTCGGCCTCCTTGCGGAGACTGTAAACCACAGTGCCAAGCGAGAGAGGAATGCAGGAAGAGGATCATTTTTATGTGGACATGTAAGGAACTGGACTTAGACCACCAAGCCCATTCCACATTGGCCACCGAACAGTCATCAGAGGGTGTTGACTTTTGACCACTACTGTTTTTGTTAACAGGGAAAATAAAACCATATGTTGCCTAAGTAGATGCACAAAACTTTTCTCCAAATCCCTACAGACAAACTGTCAGCAGCAAAAGTATTTACTTTGGTAATGCAGCTGGGCTTAATCCCAGCCCCATTGTGTTTGTGCATGCCTTTTCACCACTGAGCTCAATAACATGCTGTTTGCGAAGAGGGTGAATGAATGCATGCAGTATGATTTTGGTTATTAGGCCTATCGGTTACAGCCTGAGACAAAAGGCTGGAGTCAACAATGGTAGCACTACATAGGCACTGCTCATGCTTCGATTTAGGCTAAATGGAAATCTTAGTCATCAGTCACGTCAACTAGCCATCAGCTTGAGGTAGGCCAGCAGGACTTGGCCTGGTGGCGCAGATCCTCAGCTGGCTTAAATCAGCGTAAATCCAGTGTAGTCCAAGGAGCCACAGCTGAGGATTCTGGCGCCTACTGTCTATTTGTGAGTTTAGTGGTTGTTGAATATTTAATTCACTGGGCTGCAGGCTCCTGCAGCTGAGCAATGGATGTGCTCTGCTCCTTCCCAGCTCAGGGGACAGCAAACTTTGGTGGGGTCCCTGGCTGGGACGTCTGCAGGTACCAGCCTTCATCCGAGGCTTGGGCTCCTGGGTGACTGCTCCTTGTCTCCCTCCTGCTGTCCTAGTGAAAGTGGTGTCTCCTTGTTGAACAAACTGAGGCATTGCACGGACTGAGGGCAAGAGCAGTAGTTGAGTGGAAAGGCTAGTGTATAGGGACTGGGTGCTCATGTTAAGTAGAACTACGGTTTGGGGAGTTTCAGGCAGTGAATTAGTGATGGTGATGGTAATGGGGAATGCACTACAGCTCTGACCTCAGGTTAGGTACTATACGGTGCACTCTCCATGGAGAACACGTTCAGGAATGAGCTTGTGTGATAAGCTGACATGCAAGGAATATGTTGCATGTGTTTCCATTTAAAATGGTGCCAGCACTGAGTTTTTGAAGCTCTCTGTGTCTTGGGTGCAGCTGATATCATAGAATCATAGAATGGTTTAGGTTGGAAGGGACCTTTAAATGCCATCTAGTCCAACTCCCCTGCAATGAGCAGGGACATCTTCAACTAGATCAGGTTGCTCAGAGCCCCGTCCAGCCTGACCTCGAATGTCTCCAGGGATGGGGCATCTCCCACCTCTCTGGGCAGCCTGTGCCAGTGTCTCACCGCTCTCATTGTAAAAAATTTCCTCCTTATATCTAGTCTCAATCTACCCTCTTCTAGTTTAAAACCATTACCCCTTGTCCTATCGCAACAGACTCTACTAGGAAGTTTGTCCCCATCGTTCTTATAAGCCCCCTTTAAGTACCGAAAGGCCGCAATAAGGTCTCCCCGCAGCCTTCTCTTCTCCAGGCTGAACAACCCCAACTCCCTCAGCCTGTCCTCGTAGCAGAGCTGCTCCAGCCCTCGGGTCATTTCTGTGGCCCCCTCTGGACCTGCTCCAACAGGTCCATGTCCTTCCTGTGCTGAGGGCCCCAGAGCTGGACGCAGCCCTGCAGGGGGGTCTCACCAGAGCGGAGCAGAAGGGCAGAATCCCCTCCCTCGCCCTGCTGCCCACGCTGCTGGGGATGCAGCCCAGGACATGGGTGGCTTTCTGGGCTGTGAGTGCACATTGTCAGCTCATGTCCAGCTTTTCATCCACCAGTACCCCAAGTCCTTCTCCACAGGGCTGCTCTCAATCCCTTCATGCCCCAGCCTGTATTAAGACCAGGGGTTGCCCCGACCCAGGTGCAGGACCTGAATATGGGTGTGAATGCCGTACCATAGGAAGATCCCTAAATTAAACAAGCTTGTCCATGCACTTGTATGGTATGAACCCAGCCCAGAGCAGGAATATGTCTTTGCTTCATGCTTTGCTGGGATAACAGGCTTCTTTTCTTGGATACATCAATTCTGACATTCCCTTTCTTGAGCAGGAGGCAAAGGAAAAAAGCGACTGAACTGTCCCATGGGTGACGACAGGATGGGGGTAGAAAAAAAATGGGTGAAAGTTACGTGAAAGGTGAGGAAAGAACAGAAATCTTTGGGGTGAATGGAGGTTTTCCATGCAAGGCATGAAGCTGAGCAGGTGTGGTGTTGAAAGCTATGTGTAATTTGAGGGAATGGGGCAGGGAATAGTAAGATAGGTGACCATCTGTGGTCAGAATTTGTGTGAGACACCTGAGATGGGAAAGCTCACAAGAGAACAGATTTGGTACCTTATCTGGCTGGTTTGCATCTCCCCCAGGGCCTGCTTCAAACCTTCAGCATTCATAATCCTCAAACACTGATTTACTCTGCATCTGGATTTTGATGCAGCTGAGTCCAGAGCAGAAAGGCAAAGGCGAGCATCCCAATTGCTGTCACTACAAACATCTGCAAGCAAGAGTGAGCCCCGCAGCAGCAAGTCCATGGCTGGTACTGTACTGGGTTTGCGGGGCAAGGTTTTGGTAGCAGGGTGGGCTACAAGGGTGGCTTCTGTAAGAAGCTGTTAGAAGCTTCCCCCATGAGGAACATGAGAGGAACAGCCCTGCAGACACCACGGTCAGTGAAGAAGGAGGGGGAGGAGGTGCTCGAGGTGCTCCAGGCGCTGGAGCAGAGATTCCTCTGCAGCCCGTGGTGAAGACCCTGGTGAGGCAGGCTGACCCCCTGCAGCCCATGGGGGTTAATGGTGGAGCAGATATCCACCTGCAGCCCGTGGAGGGCCCCACGCCGGAGCAGGTGGATGCCCGAAGGAGGCTGTGATCCCATGGGAAGCCCACGCTGGAGCAGGCTCCTGGCAGGACCTGTGGCCCCGTGGAGAGAGGAGCCCAGGCTGGAGCAGGTTTGCTGGCAGGACTTGTGACCCCGTGGAAGGTACCCACGCTGGAGCAGTTCCTGAAGAACTGCACCCCATGGAAGGGAACTACGTTGGAGAAGTTAATGGAGGACTGTCTCCCGTGGGAGGGACCCCACGCTGGAGCAGGGGAAGAGTGTGAGGAGTCCTCCCCCTGAGGAGGAAGGAGCAGCAGAAACGACGCGTGATGAACTGACCACAACCCCCATTCCCCGTCCCCCTGCGCCATTCGGGATGAGGAGGTTGAGAAAATTGGGAGTGAAATTGAGCCCGGGAAGAAGGAATGGGTGGGGGGAAGGTGCTTTAAGATTTGGGTTTTATTTTCTCATTATCCTACTCTGATTTGATTGGTAATACAATTAAACTGATTTCCTCCAGTCAAGTCTGTTTTGCCTGTGTCAGTAATTAGTGAGTGATCTCTCCCTGTCCTTATCTCAACCCAGGAGCCTTTCGTTATTTTTTCTCTCCCCTGTCCAGCTGAGGAGGGGAGGGATAGATCAGCTTTGGTGGGCACCTGGTGTCCAGCCAGGGTCAACCCACCAGAGGTGCTGACACTGTTTTGGTGGCAGCACATGCAGGACGTAGGTTGTCTCCCGGAGGCAGCGTGCTGTCGGCATCCCCCGGTCGCCATTGTGCTAGGCTGGTGGCAGGGCATGGTGAACACCCTCATTACAAACTTACCAAAGGGCTGCTTGACAAAGTGAAAAGCTGCTGCAGTTCCAGTTTGGGAAGCAGGGAAAGGCCACCTGTCCTCACAGTCACCAGAAGAGCCACAGTATTTCAGTATGGTTAAACAGAGAGTCCTTTCTCACACAGTTTCAGCTGGAGGTGTGGAAGTGGTTCAGCTCCTGTAAAAAGCTGTTTTGATGGTCTCTCCTTGTACTGGAAATACCATGCTAGAAATTAATTTCTAGCAAACGGAGTTGTGCTTCGGGTCTGAGGAATCCTGACCGTGGTTTGGCTCAATGCAAATTAACCCATTCACAAACTTTGGAAATAAGTGAGGAAAGGTAATTTTGGCCCCCAAGAGGACCAGATTTCTTATTGTAAAGCAAATGTAAAGAACTTCTTTCTCTCAGGGAAAGGCTGATAGAGAAACCAGATCTTCCCAGCTAAGAGAAGATCTGGTTCTGCTGAGAATTCCATGAGGATGCAACTCTTTTTTTCTAATATTCTATGATAAACTTGAACGGATTGCTGGTAGACCTATGCAACACAAATTGTTTAGAGCAGCAAACAAACCCCTGCCAAGATGGGTGATTTAAAATATCCTTTGTAGAGCTGCATAACGAAGGAAAATACCTGATAAAATTGAGGGATATTCCCTAAAATGCCCCTGTAAAACATGGGGCCCTTGTAGGGCGGTTTGACACCATTTGCCTCACAATGGCGAAAAGTATTACAGTGCCACCAATTATTTCTGTAACATTGAACCTTTGGAATAAGAAGTAGATATATTTTGGAGCAGTGGCAGAGCAAGACAAGAAGCATAGGGTGGTGCAGAGAAATAAAACCAGAGAGAAATCCCAGCACCTTTGACATGTTCTGGTATCACACATGCTCAGCATCGCAAACCTATGGCTGTATCAGAGTATCACCATCAGTAATATAATCTGACTAAAACACCAACACTGGGTGTGCTGTGAGCTGCATGAGAGAGAAACCTGGCCCGTCCTGGAGAGCTATACGTGAGCTGATGGGCGCAGTGAGGCGAGGGCAGGGCTGGGAGGCTCTGCAGCCGGAACATTGAAGTTGAAGACAATGAGGCAACCGTTAAAAATCACCCATGGAAAAACACTGATATTTTTTCTGGTTTTCTGGGGAGTGGCAAAATGACATTTTTGTGGAAGAATTTCAGCTTTCAGCAGAGAAAATCATCCTTTTGATATTGTCCCCAAAACAATTTTTCCTCTTTTTATTTTTTATTTAGGCTGGAGACTGCTGTTGCCACTGAATCTTAAGTTTTTATTAGAAGTTTCCTATGGGGCAGGAGACTGGAAATTACTCTAACTAACTCTTTCTATATAAAAATCCCAAGCCTCTCAACATTGCTTTCATGCTGCTCCTTCTAGTCACCCAGGAGACAGTCTCCTATTCAAGCTTCTCCTTGAGCAAAGCTGCTTTAAGGGAATCCCAATGCTCCTTGGACCCAAATGCTTTCCTGCTGTTGCTCGGCAGTTTGCTGTCCTGCTGCTGTGCCAAAAGAATTGCTTGTGTGTCATGCTGCAAATGGGGTCTGTGCACTATTTTTAATCACAATTAATTTATTTCCCCCCTTGACCCCAAGTGTTTTCTTTCACTGACTTGGTTTATAGATGGTTGCATGGGTCCAAAGGAGGAGGACATTCAGGGACCTCTTTAGCTGGCTTTGGCTCTGGAAAAATGTCACATGGAAAATGTTGGGAGCATTTTCTGGCCAGCACCACGTGTTATTGAAGCGATCTTCTCTTTGAGATCAGTCCCTGGTGGAACAAGGTCTCCTCTGCTGACCTCAGCGCTGCGTCTTCATGTGCCAGTTACCTCCGGGTAATTAAGGTCTAAGCAGCACACTACAGGGTAGGTATTGTGTGGCGTGCAGTATTGCTCAGGAAAGGACATGAACACAAACACTCCCTGAGCGGTCATGGGTTAGCTAATGCCATTTTAATGGCTTCCCTTGTCTTCGCTTGGCCCTGGTGCCCTGAGAAGACTGCTGCAGGAGAGAGGGTTGAACCACAAGAAAATTATAAGTGAGTTAAAATGTTCATGGCCTCCTCAAGCCAGCTAGGATGCTATTTAAAGGAATGTATTATTCCCTGCTGTATCTTCTGGCCTGCACAGGGAGCTTTCATTAGAGCAGCTGGCAGAGAGAGAGAGATAGTGCCTTGGAGAGCTCATGCGGCTTTCCACAACATCTCAGCTTGAAAGAGCCTTTGACTGTGCATCTTGCAAAATGTTTTCTCTGAGATGTCAAAATATGCATCAGTCAAACCAAAGGAGTCTGGAACGTATTACGTGCACGTCGGTGCACCGTTACCAGTAGAACCGTAGCCATGCAGGAAGGGGTCACAGCAGGCACTCACCGAAGCTCTGCAAAGGCACTGTAGCCCGCAGGGGATTTCTAAGGTCAACCTCTGTTGTGGTGGGGACAAACCTCAAACCCATGGGGGTTCTCCCCTGGAGGGGACAAACCTTTCAAACCCCCTTGGGTTTGAAAGCAAGCAAGCAACTTTTTGCTACCCCCATCTCTCAAAGAAGGGCAGGTCCCTTGGCTTTCTTCCCTTCCAAAGTGTGAGATCACATACGTTGAGCCTCCCAGCAGGGGATGGGAGGGTGCACAGGCAGGGACAGAGGGTCATGTGTCGCAGCACACAGTTACAACCTCCATGGGGACCATCTGAGCTGGGAGTTGTGGGAGGTGACATAGTTTCCAGACCCGGTGTGGTCCTGTCTTGCCCAGAAAATGTGGTTTGTGGATCAGAGGCCAGCTTGCCCTGCTGTGTCTGACCCATGATGCTGAGGAGTGGGAGACTGACCGTTATGCAGCCTTGCAAACATGCAAGGCAGTGTCGTGGTTTGGGAGTCAACTGGCAGGAGCCCATTTTGTGTGTCACGCCCAGCCTTGAGGACTTGAAAGCTGTTGGAGGGGGCTGTGGAACAACAACATCCAAATTTTCCTAAGGAAAATACACCACAAAGCAAACTCTGATAACACAGGGATGGCCAAGCAGGGAAGCTGCTTTTAGTAAAACTACTGAGCATGTCTCTGGAGCCTGTTGAGAGCTGCTTGAAGGCAGTGTCAGTCAGAAAACATCCAAGTGTGGCCTTGAGCATGGCCAGAGGGTGTCCTTCAGAGCATGTGGGATCCCATGCTCTTGGCCAGGCTTGGTGGCTTGCTGTGCTGCTGGAGCCCTCCCGGTGGTGCCAGGCTGACTGCTTGGACGGTGCCAGCCATGTCCCCTGGGCAGCCTGGGGAGCAGGTTCCTCCTGAGCCGCTCGCTAACAGGAATGCAGGCATAGTGTTTCCATGAGTAAGCCTTGCTTGCAGGGGTGCATGTTTGCAGGATGAGGCCATGGAGCGAATTAGTTAGCTCCCAGCCCATTGCGGAGCTGGCGAGGTACACGTGGTGTGGTGCCGGGCAAATGCACGCTCGAGAGCTTTTAATTTCACGCTTCTTGAGCAAGCACACTTTTCGCCATAAAAGCTGCAAAACTCTTGGTGGTTTTATTTCTGGATTAAATTTTGCATTTCTTTAAAAGTAGGAAAGGCTAACAATGGGGGGGGAGGTGTGGTACAGAACTAGGACAGATTTGCTTGTGGGCTGGGGCAAGGGACATCTTTCTAGTTTGCACTTATGGTGTGCAAAATACAGTGTGGTCCTGCCCTGTACATCTGAGACAGCTCATGTCACTAATCATTCAAAAATACCCATTGCAAACATCGTGCTCAGGTTGAGCTGTAGACCTTTCCTTCCAAGCACAGCGGAAAACAGATGAGGTGTGAGGCAGGGGTGTGTAGGGTTCCCCAAACAAGGTCAGCAAGGGTTAGTACATCCAAACAGCAGGTCCCCATTCAGGTCCTAATTGCAGTTTCATGTCATGTTAACATGGCAGCACCAGAGCTGATATGCTCCCACAAGGACTAATTGATCTTGATTTTGGATGATGCTGATGTGGTCAGACCATTTCCAGGTCTAAGGCCACCTCTGGGATCTGTGCACCATACTCCATGTGCTGTGCTCCCAGATGTGCAAAGAAAGGCACTTCTCACCCGCTTAGTGAAGTGCAAGGAAAGATTGTAGTGAATGTAGCAAAACTGTTGGGTTTGCTTCACATAAATGTAATTTTTTTTTTCATTTTCTTTTCCTGTAGCTCAATCCCTGCTCTATAGCCCTAAACACCACCCCAGATCTGCAAATCCTTACCAGGTTTCCAGTTCTCACCTGGTTTCTAATCCTTTAAACCCATTTTTCCCCATCTAGTAGATAGCACATGGAAAACTTCGGGTTCACGGTCACGCTCCCCGCACGGATGTGAGTGCAGTCCAAGCAAATAAATCGTGAGTGCAAGCATTCATACATGAAGAACTTCACACTCGGAAACATGACCACACTAAATTGCTGCCAGAATTTTAAAGGCAGCTTTTGAAAATATTGGCCCTGCATCTTGTATTTCTGGAGCAAATGGTTTGATTCATTAGGGAAACATCAGCTAACTCCACATAGGACTGCATCCTGGGGAAGCAAGAGGAGAGAGGCTGAGATGAAGACAGCTCTCTGCTTGTACATAAACACACCCTGGGCTGATTAGCTACCAGAGGAAAAGGAAATCTTTATGATTTCTGCCTTTATTTTCCATGTCTCTGCAATTACAAAGACTTGATATAGAAGAATATCTTTCAAGTATATAAAGCATATGCTCCCCAGAAGCATTCAGCAGCAATGTTTTTGGCTCCTGTAACTAATGCTAGAGGAAGGTTCAATTTCCTGACCGTCAGCACCAGTTTTTATTAAGAATGAACATTTTCCCTTTACTTTTTCCCCAATTCCCAAAGTATTATTGATAGTTGATTATTACTATTTTATGTGAGGTCATCGCAATTAGGTTTGAATTGTAGATGTGCAAACGTGCAGTCTGTAAAACTCCGGTCAGGATTGGAGTGCATAGGTAGTATATGCCTATCAACGGCGCTGAGGCTATGAACTCCATCACTGAGAAGTTAGGAGATTCCAGAATGAAGGTTTTATCTCCCATCTTCATTTAGCTTTCACAGACTATGTCTCAGGAAGGTCTCATGACCATTATACAGTATTTTTGTGCAGGATCCTCTCCATTCAGCTCACTGAAGAGGCATCACTCTCGCAACGAGCACCCACTCAGTATTTAGTGTTAGCCCCATGGTTGTTCCAACACTTGTGGTACTGAAGAGATGGGGATCTCAGTCCATCACGGCTCTCCCCACGTCAGCCTTGGCTGCTCGGGGCCCTGCTCACCCCACAGTCCTGCTCTCCTCCACTGGGTCCTCAATAAGGGGCTCGAGCCTGTCCGTGGGTCTTGCCAACTTGTCTCACTTTCAGCCCTCTCAGGCTTCTTCCAAAAAAACTCCCTGCTTTCCTCTGCACAGCAACCCCAGGAGTGATTTATGGTGTAATTAATGAGTTATATACTATTGTAATGTGTACCACGGAAAGACATAGAGCAATGAGATCTTCTGCTTCGTTGGAAGGAATCCTATACTTAAGCCCATGTTTTACACATACTTACATACATGGGATGGGGGCCAACCCTAGTCATCTCTTTTAGTGCAATGTGCCAAATGTGAGGAAACATGCTTATGGGGACAGGAACTTAATTTTAATATCTACCAATATTTGAAGCTACGTGATCTTTTGCTGCACAAAACCCATCCCTGACACTGGGTCACCGGGGCACCAAACTGGTTGTTTGTGCTTAATGCTGCGAGAAGTCCCATGAACTTCAGGAAGATCAAGTGCATGCATGGATGCCCCCAAATCAGACTTGTCATTTCAATACTGATATGGAAGGCCACAGATTTTATAAGTTATTGGTATGTTATGGGTTAAAACATTTAAAACAGTGTCTTGGGCAAGCTTATTCTATGTGTACCTTAGGGTTAAATTTTATCCTCCCCCTAGCCCTTATCTTTTACTACACATTTTGTTTCAGTCAGTTTTTGCTTGAATTCACCCATTTATATCTGAGTGCAGGGTTTGTCCTTCTCTCTGTTGTTAAGTTTAGTTACACTTAAAGTAAAGAGATATTAGGATCCTTGAAGGAAAAGGTACAACTAATAATAGTAAAATTAAATTACCGAACATTTATCAATGACAAAGTGTTGTGGAAAACGTTTTGATCTGAACAAAACACTTAGCTCTACACAAAATGAAATATTGTGTGGTATCTAGGGCTTTTCATAAGCAAGTGGAAACAAATGTAATTATGATAGGCAGAAAGGAAAAATCAATGTTTTGCTTTGAAAATCAGCCTTTTCTGAATTGTTTTTTCTGGCTGAGACAGTCTGACAACATTTTGTGAAATATTTTGATCTGCTTGAAATTGTCTGTCTTCCTCTCTCTCTTTTTTTTTTTTTTTTTTTTTTTTTACCAAAAAGACGTATTTCTGGCTAAAAATTTGTACTGTATCCAGAAAGCAAAATTGTTCTGTCAAGGGTATTGTAAAAAGCCCTGTGTTTCATTGGCTTGTAATGGAACCTTAATAGAAGTTGGCAGTGTAGATGACGAAGCTGGAAGGCTGCAGTGAAATTAAAATAATCAGAAGTTGTTCTGAGGTTCATGACCATGAGAAAGCCCTCAAAGCCCGTAACTATTCACTCAGCCATAAAAATGGCTGATCTCATTTCTTCCCATCACGTCCCATCCTTGGGGGAAACGATCACAACTGCAAGAAGCCCACAGGGGACCATGCTATTGTTATTGATTTTAGATGGAAGACGTGCAGATACTGCAGTGAGGAGGGCAAGGATCAGCTTCACCGAAAAAAGTGCATTGAAATCTGGAAAAGCTCTTGGATCTGGGAAGGAGAGGATAAATTTTAATCAATGTCAATGTTTCCAGCTGATTTAGAAAAGCCTGACTATGCATTAAGCTGTAATGACCTCTGGCAGACTTTTAATCTAGATTCAAGCATTATAACTTTATTTTTTAATGATGAGTATACCTTCTAAATCCTTTGAAACAGTTGCATCTGAATGAGTTTGTGTTACTTGGAGCTTATGTTGCACCTACTGGAGGTTCCTCAGATTTTTGCTGGAGTATTGCCAAAATCAGAGTTAGAAATGTTCCCCAGGGATAACACTACCTGGACTGGTACTTCTATTGCTCCCCTGCACTGGTTATTTCTCCCCCTAATATGCCTGCATGCTCTTTCTTTTTCCCCATCATTACTGCTATATATTCAGACAGCTTTTGGCTTTCAGTCTATTGGTTTGTCTACTGCAGAGCCTTTAATAATGGTTATTTCCTGGTAGTGAATGCTCGACTTGGTCTAGGGGGACCTGTTTGTAGCATAGTTTTCTGTAATTACCTAAAATTTACACAGCAATTCCAGGCCTATTATATGGGGCATAGTATGTAATTACAGGCATAACATATTAGGTCCTAATAACAGCAAATATATCATTACACAAATCATTCATGTTACTGTGTTGATATTTTTATATGGAGTAAGTGAATACAATTACTGATAATTACAATACACATCTTACAGCTGCAGTGTAACTGGTGCCACTGCGACATATAGCAGGGCAGGGGCAGGAATAAGGAAACTCCCAGTGAAATACGGTAGACTCCGTGAAATATTACATCTGAAAACCGAGGTGGAAACCCTCTCTGTATAGTTTTGTGTTTGTGCGTGTGCATATGTGCATATATATGACAATTGTATTCATCAGAGCAGCCATCTAGGAAGAGGGACCCACACCGTCTTGCTTAGATGATGGATCTCCTAGTTAGTTATGGCGGGTAGATGGTTCTCCAGGCCCCAGGGCTGTAGAGGGAGGGAATAAATCCTATAAATGCAGCAGCAAGCAGAATTGGGCCAGCGTATCACCAGGTGAGCTGTGCAAACGGTGTATCTCACCTTCCAGTTTGGAAGAGCTGTAATAAAAGTGCTTTGAGGCACTTTAAACTTTCCATGAAAGGTGACCACTGATCCCTGCCAACTGTAGGTAGCTTGTAGGGAAATTGTGTTAGCGCTGGCATCTGTCAGGCAGCACCGGGTGTGGTGTGGATTAATGGCACAGAAGGCGTGCAAGGCCAGTCCTGACCTTTGCGTACAGCTTTATGAGTGATTTGGATTGATGCATATGGGTTTATGAGTGATTTGGGTTGATGCACACTCATTAATGGGTTGATTCAGGCACTGCCATCCTGGCATTCTGAGCTGCATCATCTCAGCCCTTGGTGTGGAGGGCGGGTAGGTGGAGGGCAGATGCAATGGGGCCTTTTTTTTCCTGTCCCACTAGATCAGAAAGTTCAGGTGGTGACTTCTGTTTCAAAATCTACCTATTTGCTGCATGGTTTAGGCTAAAATTTGTTTCCTTTGCTCACAGGTTAATCTGCTTTCTGGGCTCTGTCCGCAGCATCCCAGCAGCACTTTGACAGCACTAACTTGCAATGTCAAGCCTCCTTTCTCCACAGCAACAGGATAAGGGTCAACCACCCTCAGCCAGGTTAATGGGAATTTTGTTTACCTCTCCAGAGCACCTCAAACTGACAACATGAGGAGAAAAACATGTAGACTGGGGTCTGCCCCGAGGCATATCCTCAGGGGCATGTGATTGGGAGTTATCGACAGGACTTGGCTTGCACTTCACCTCCTTGGTTTGGGCAGAGGTCTTCGCTTTCCTTGTGCCGTCCTGTTTCAGTATGGAAATACCCCAGTTAGAGCAGGGACGGTGAACGGGAACCATGGGGGCCAGCACCAGCCTGCCAAAGACATTTTACCTGGCCATGGAAATACTGACGAGCCAGCCCGAGTGGGAGTATTTCTGTTCATGTGGGGCAGAGGGAGATGGAGGTGTTCACCTGAGCCTGGCGAGAGTTGTTGTGCAAAAGTGGTTGCATTGGTCTATGAAGAGCTACTTCCAGTAAAAAGGGACAGCATGGGTTGGCATCAGGATAAAGCCAAAATAATACCACTGCCCTTGCTGGAGACACACAGCAGAGCACAAGCCACTTCACAGTAGAAAATAGGCAAGTGTGGTGGCCAGGACACCCCATCCTGGGTTGATGCAGCCTTTTGGGGTCCATCCTGCCTTGCTTTTTGCCTGGGCTTGGTCTGGTCTGGTCATGGCTGGGATTCAAGCAGGGGCAGCACCACCATGGGGGTCTTTGCCCAGAGGAGGCTGATCCTTCGTGCAGGGGCTCTGCACTCATTGCTGACCCCATGCTTTATCTCCTCTATGCTTCATGAGCCCAAGAGGCTGGTAAGTGGGAGCTGTTGATTTACATGAAGCGGGCAGGGGTGTTTTCAGAGGCCCAGGCACCTAGTGATATGTGTCCTTTTGCAGTGTGTCTGTTCTCGTGGTGTTTTCATGCTCAGCCTTCAAGGGTAGAAATGGTAGGAAAGGTCCTATGGCTCCCCTGCAGCTTTGCTGATCCTACCACCCACGAGCAAGACAAAACCCTTGGGAAAAGGAAGAATCTGGCTTTACGGGGCAGATTATTACAAACGGTATTTTTGAGACTCTGTAGACAGCCTTTCAACCCCTGGCAGCTTAAGCTGATATAAAATCTGGCTTGAAGATGTTTGGATTTAAAGGTGTCTGTGCAGGGCAGGGCTCCTTGTGCAAGAAGGACTCGGCAGCTGCAAAGACATTTACTTAACAAGCAGGTAGATGGTGACTGCTGCTGCGAATCCTGTGCAATAATTTGAACAAGTCTGGTGGTGTTGCCACGTTCATAAGATGATCCTCACCTTGGTCCTCACCTTTGGTATCTCCTTGGCCACTAAATTCCCTCAGCAATTATAAGATCAGAAATAAGGGGAAAAGCTGATGCCCTTCACTCATCACAGCTGGCATCCGAGCAGCAGGTGTGGTATGAGCATTAATGGGGTGCAGTGCTTTACGTACAGGCTTGGGGTGTGATTTCTGGTTTAATACAGCATTCAGCATTTGGGAAAAACACAAATAAATCCCACTGGCCTCTCAGCATCCCCTTCACCTAATGAGTGTCATCTCCCCTCTGTCCCATGGCGGATCATGGTCAGCTGGGTCCCTGCAGATCGTCCTACGCGGGGGCTGTGTTACAAGGGCTCCCGTGCCCTTCCATCCAAGACCCGGAGCTGGGGGCCGGCGCCAACTGGGAGCAAAGGCTTTGGCTCTGCTGACCCCAGGGAGGTGACAGCTCGAGGGCTGTTTTGCTTTTCCAGCATGATACAAACACCATTGCCTTGTTATCGGCAGAGGAGAGCGATCTCTCGGCATGTTTGCTGGGGAGGAATGAGGCAAGGTCGGCTCTGTACCTCGGCTGACCCCAGCTGCGTGCCTGTCTAGGAAAGCAGAGTGTCACCTCCGATATGGTGTTCAAACTCACGTTTGCTACCCTTTGGTAAAAATTTACCCTTCTTGTCAGAGTTGGTTGGCGGAGCTGGGCTGGGCAGCACTGGGCAGTGGTAGGGATGGCCATTGCCGCTCCTCTCACCTCGCCTGATCTGCTGGGATGCAAAAGCATTCACGCAGCCTCTTGCAGAGGCTTGTTCACTTAAACCAAGGAAAACTTCTTTTTTTTTTAAACTTTTAAGGGCTATCTTTCTGCCTGCATTTACTGGAGGGCAGCGGTAGGGTGGGAATAGCAGGGAATGTTTAAGGAAAATGAATTTGGGAGTTTGTAAATGAAGCAACTTGATCCCAAAGGTTAATGTTTCCCTAATCAGGGGGACAAACAATATTGCATAACCCAAAGCCCCAGTCGCAATCCAATGATGCTGCCCAGCTTCTGACTTACGTATTTGAAGTAAATTCTTTATCTATCAACAGGAATGGAAAGGGAAAAAAAAAGATGAATAAAGAGTATCAGCAGTATTGTATTGCTGACCCTCCCTGCAGACCTTGCCTTACTGGTAATTATTAACTCTCACAAACTGAGAGCTGCTGCAGAACTTGTGACTAAAATGCAGTGGTATTTCTCAAATTAAAAATGCTTGGTGAATTTTGGTTGCTGCTCGAGACAGAAATGCCCACAGGGTTTCCTTAGCCCCCAGCTACATGGTGTAGCTTGTGTGTGCCAGGGTAGGGACAACCCCAAATTGTCCCCATTGCTCTTGTTCAAAACCCAGACGGGAGAATTGCAGCACGGCCTCGTGCAAAAACTGCAGTTCCCCCTCTAGGTCACCTTGTGATGCTAGTTTTTTTTTTTTTACTGCCTTCCAGTTCCCTTTCTCTGACTGTTTTCTGTGGCTGGGCCACATTCGTGAGGTCCAGCCATTTGCCAGTTCTCAAAAGCAAATGCACTTTAAACCCAACCCTTTGACATGGGTGCAAACACCCCTGGAGTGTTTTCTGCAGTCCATGAGCTCAGCTCTTCTCCCTGTCATAAGCTAAAAAGCTGGCCTTAATGTATATAACAGGGTTATATACAGGGTTATATACAGGTAAAGACAGGGTTAAAAACTGTGCTTTAATAAAGAAATACAAATGACAATCTAAAAATGTATTTTATTGGGCTGCTAATAATGACCGGCGGTGAGGGCAGAGGGGTGAGCAGTATAATGAGCTCCTGGGAGGCAGCTTGTACACAGCTGTCCCCTGTGTGTCCCAGAAATCAGGCAGAAGACACCTCAAGCATTGTCACCGGGAGCTCGCCCATCCTCGACTGGGCCAGGGGACTTGGCAGCGAGCAGACCATCACTGCACAGCCCGGCTCCCCCCCGACCCAGACCCTGCTCTGGTGAGCTCAGGTTTTGCATACCGGCTCCCCAGCTCGGCGGTCATCTGCCAATTGCTCAGCTTGGGAAATAAACGGGCAGGCACTGAGGAGTTCAAGTTTTGTATTCATGTCAGTAAAACAGAGACTATTCCCCTCCCCTGCCCGCTGATGCTCGCCCGCCCCAGCCCCTCGCCCTTCCCAGCACCTGGCAATGCCTGGCCAGATTCAGACTGGAGTAAGTCAGACACCCGGGAACCTGATTTATGCTGATGTAGCCAGGATGTGGATCTGGCCTCGCAAATAACCTTTCCCCTTGAGTGGGAAACAAGATATGTTAATCTCCTTGGTTTGGAAACCCATATTTTTTTTTTACTTGAACACAGAGCTCTGTCCCCCCATCATTAGCAGATGTCTTGCATACGAACTGCATTACCTATAAAGTCTGCTTACTCCAAGCAAATGTTTCTCAATCTTTTCTTTTTTTTACTTCAATTTGAAGTGAAAGGTACAGTATAGGATTCAAATGCTTTTGCATTACACGGGTTTCTGACCACTTGAAAAACCCCACGGAAAAAACGACTTCACAAACCTGAAACACCCGCTGAATCGTTTTGCTGCATTTCATTCTGCCTAGTTGAACTTTCTTTTGATTTTTTTTTTCCTTGCTTTACATGGCACTTAGCTGTTGCTTATTTAATTTTATTTATTAAAAAAAAATTCATAGCTCCTGTTTCAGCTCTCACTTTGTGTCAGTGTTTCTACCCTGTGGATATGTTGCACAGGCAGGAACGTCAGGAAATTGCCCAAAAGGCAGAACTATGGAGTAGCTCAAAGAAAGAAGCAAACCTGAACGCTGAAGCACGATTTGGTGTTGTCCCAGCTCTTGCCCACACTGAACGCTGGCTCCGGGGCCGCAGGCAGAGAAGTGTGGGCAGGAAAATAAGAGGCGACTCACAGAAGGATTCAGAAATTCAGATTTGTCACCGACAGCTGGCTGGCCTGCTCGCCACCATCTGAATGGCACCTCTGACTTTTCTTTGGCTCAAAGATTTAACGTTAAGGCAAAAATAAGACACAGTGTAGAAGCTCCATCAAATCTTTGGCACAACAGCAACAACAATAACAACAAAAAATTACTGTACACATGAGCTGAGAGGGTAACATTTCCCATTTAAGCAAAGGGAAAAGTGCTAAATAAATTGCACGTACTAAAAGGTGGCTGGCTTAACAACGATAAGAAGCATCCCTGTCCTTTTTTTTTTTTCCTTTTCCTATTTTCTTTTCTGTTCCAGAGATTAAGAAAGTTCCTTGGCCAATCGTCATCTCGAAAAGGGGTTTCTGCAAAAAAGCTGCTTGCAGTCTTCATCTGGATCATGCAACCTTTGCCAAGAACAGATGGAACTCTGGCTGGAAGCTCTTCTGAATCCTCCCTTCCTGGTTATTACTCCTGGAAAGAGAAAGATGCACCATCAGAACAGAGAACACATGGTGTCCTGGTGGCTCCTTGCACGAACGACCGTCATTGACACAAGCTGGGGTGTCCTCAGGGACTGCTGGCCATGGGACCCGCTAAGAGCTGGGCTTGCAGAGCAACAACCTGTAGGTGCCACAATGGTGGCCAGAGCCTACACAGAGCAGAGGCACTGGCAGAGAGGGGACGAGGAAGACTTGGGGAAGAAATGCAACCAGGTAATTAGGTGCTGGCTCCAGCTCCTGCTGCAAAAAAAAATACAAATGATGGCTAATAGCTGCTTTTGATAAGACCTGCAGCTTTTTGGGTCTATTTTCAGCTTCAGAAGCCAATCTCAGAATTACAGAGGGAAAGCAAAGGCGTTGGGACAAGCTGGATTTGTACAGGATATGGGATTTACTTCTGTATTTTAGTGATTGCATTTACTTTTCTGTGTGCACGGCTTCTCAGCCTGTAGGACTGCAACCTGTCCCTTGTGCCTGTGCATCCCCCTGCGAGTCATGGCTGTGGCAGATGTACTTGGGTAATTGCATTTGGCTACAGGGTATGATGGCCAGGTCCACTGGAAAATGCACAACTCCAAAGCACAGAAGCTTCAGACAGGGGAAACCTCATCTAAACCCCCTTTAACATTAAAATAAGCCCTGTGAATAACCCACAAACAATCATTAGCATAGTTCAAACCAGAGTAAAATCCTCAGGGCCTGCTCTTTAATGAGATCACATCTCCGTTGTCCAAACTGCCTTCATCACGTGGGCTCCTAAATCCTCCTTTAAGTAACTTAGGAATTAGAAACTTGGAAGTGAGATCCCATTTACCAAGTCCAACCACCGTTTCTTGCTTTTTGCCAGTGGATTTAAGAGCCTTTAAGGGTGCAGTATGGCCTCTGAAGGTCCTTTGGACATGGCCATCAATTCCCTGGACAGATCAGCCATCTTTCTGACAGTCTTAAAAAGGTCAAACTCCTTAAAGCTTGGCCTGAAAAACATTTCCTCAATCCGTTTTGTGTCTGTACTGCCTCTCCTTTTCTATTACCGGATATTTTAACACGAAGGTATAAAATATTACTAAGATACTGATGTTTTATTCTATTTTTTTAATTTTATTTAATTTTATTTATTTTATTCTTATCATTAGGGCAGCTGCTTGTGAGATCAGCCATCACAGCTGAGCATCCACACCAGGCTAAGGGGCAGGGGGACCCAAAACCCACCTTGCCACCTCCTCCTGAGAAGTGCAGACCCTGGGAAGCACACGATTGCTCCAGGACCATCAGGATTTCCCCCAATAAGAGTATTTCACTGAAAGGGCCCCGGTCACCCTCCATGCAAGAAATGCTCATCTCTGCTGGACCCCGGACTCCTGGAGTTGGGGTCAGCACATCCGGATACGGTGGAGGAGGCGTTTGGCTGTGCGGCTCTGCTGGAGGACAGGACAGAGCCGTGGGCTGGCTGCATCCCAGCGCATCCCAGTGATAAAAAAGTCCCCGGATAAACGTCACTCCATTGGTCCCAGGCTGCATCGGTTACTCTCCTACATAAGCATTAATGAACTCTTCACACCTGGCACACGCTTAATCTGAAAACAGAACTCATTATTGCAATTATTGTCAATAAGGAGGTGTCTCTGCTGACTCTAAGATGCTACCTAGTGCTGCTCGGAGCAGGAGAACATAGAAACTATTGCCCTAATTCAAGGCCTTAATTGGGATTTGGGATTTGGAATAAATGAGATTTAGGTGGCAGAATGACAAACAGCCTTGTGTATCACAAATGTTTTTGTTAGGAAACCCCTAAAATTATTTTCCAATGATAAATTTATATATTAATAAACTGTAATAGAAAAATCAGTTGTTTAATTTATCCCACATGGAAAGAAAATGTAAAAGAAGAAAAGGGAGGGAAGCAATGACCACTCTCATTAATATTAACAGACAGTAGAGAGACAAATCCCCCCTGTTCACGTCTGGAACAGCAGCCTTAGCAAGCAAAACCTTTCCCACTGCAGGAATGAATTACCCAGCAATAGCAGCCTCATGCCCTAAGCCAAAGCCACCGGAGTCACAGGGCCCCTGGTCCCCTCTCTTGTGCCTCTGGTGCTCTTTAAAGTGCTGAACAAACAGGACCTGAGACTGCAGTAAGAAATTACCATGAGCTGTAACACCTCCTGCGTTTGTTCAGAGAGACCCTCTAGCTCAGGGTGCTTGATGCTGATAAAAAGCATTGATGGATTTTCGGAAGCAGGATGGTTTTAGGAAGAGGAGCCTGCTTCCGAGCAGGAGCCTGCAGTCTCTGCTCTGAAGTCTTTGCGATTGGGGAAGATCAGCCATGGAGGGGGGCAAGAGGGGATATGTACAAACCAGCCAAGGGCGGGTAAGGGCTGTACCTTCAAGGCAAAGAAAATGGAAAGAGGAATGGAGAGAGCCCTCTACAACATGGTGGATGATCCCAGCAGACCTTGTTGGCACCACTTGGTTGGTCCCCAGGCACTGGCTATGGGTTATGTTAGGTGGGAACAGGCTCCTTTCTTTCCCCCTTCCACCTTTTTCCACTCCAGCCAGGAGCTCTGAAGACAGATTTATTAACCAGGGTCTGCTTTAAACTAATAATATCAGAACTCCCATGGCTCTTGAATTTGACAACTGGCCCAATGACCTTGGTGAGTTTGCAGCATCCCAGAGCATTTCAATCTCTATAAATCAAAGCACTTCTGGAATTGAGTCAGCTTTTGTTCCAGGGCTTCTCCTGTCTCTTCTACTCACATTTTCCTTTTGCTGTAGTTACCTGATATCTGTGGGGCGGATCTTACCCTATTCTTGGTAATACCCTCACTACAAAGGGAACGGAGCCTACACTGGGAGCCTGCTCCCACCGTGGGAGCAAAACCCCAGCCCCAGCCTTTGCATGCTGCTATGTGGCTGCTTCAACACCCCTTAAAGCAAAGGGGGTTTTGGGGTGCTGTCATGCAACAGTGGGGTCCCACATCACATCCCTTCTGCAAGGGAAAGCTTTCGGCCCTGCCCTTTGGGGTACTGATGCTCAGTCCCCTGACGGGCCAACTCATGGTGTGCAGTGCCCTCGGGGATGCACATAGCTGCTGCTGCCTCCCTGCCCAGTGCTGGGTGAACTTGCTCATGAACTTGTCATGAGCCCTCAGTCTCACACCTGTGCCCCATTTGCAGTTGCTGTTTTGGGTTGCAGGGACATATCAAACGCAAGGGATAAGCGCAGGAATCCGCTATGGCGCTTACACAGCCTCACTACCCCCTCGCCGCCTTAATTTTAAGCAGGTCTGTTCCCCAGGTGCATAACCCTTCAGCTAGCAGAGGGCAGGGATAACTCGTGGCCAGGCAGATCCAGGCTCCCCTCCCCTGGGGATGCTGCCGTCCTGCTGCCCCGCAAGCAGATGGACGGCTCGGAGCGGGTCGCTGTTCTCCTGTGGTCCAGCTCCTCCCCGGGGCCTGCGGAGCCGGCGGCCGTGGGGAAGCAGACTGGCTGGCTGCCCGCTCTCGCCTGCAAGTCCTAGCAGGGAAATGAAGCTATTTTTAAAGAGGAATCTCTGCTAAGTCAAACTGCAGAGAAAGGGAGGTCGAACCTCATTATCAGACACCCCCCCTCCCTCCCCCGCAACCTGCACAGGACGGGAAGCGGTGAGGAAGAAATGCCATGCAGATCATCAACATTTTTACTGTGCTGGCTCTGAATGTGTTACAATAATCAATATCAGATGATCAATAACAGCAAGCCCCGGCAGCCAGGATCATCCGCTCAAACCAGGGGGTGGGAGCTGTGGCTTTATCTCGGGGCTCTGTCTAAATAAATCATGAGTCATGATACAGTGTTATAGAAAAAATATGCTCCAAGTGAATGGTTTCGGTGCCATACAAATCAAGCCTGCCACTACCATTTCTCTTTTATCAAAACCTTAACTTGTTCACTTCTGCAAGTAAATATGCCCGCAGAACGCCCTCCTTTGAATTTGTCAATGGGAATAAGTGTTACCTACAGTGGGAGCTCTGCTTTTAGCAAAGTAGCAATGAGGCGGCATCAAGGCATGGCAGAACACCACAATAACTATTTTATATACTGCAATAATTGCATACACAATGTGAGCCATTTTAGTGCAGCAGACTGCAACAAATAGAGTGGCTTTTCATTCTATATGTGCTTCTATATAATTTAATTATTGGGGAATATATATATAGAGAGAGAGAGAGCGCATTTTTAATTTTTAATTCCTTGCGTCTGTGTGCATCCACACACACAGGCACAAAAACAAGAAACTAAATTCCAGCCGAAAACTTTTATTGAGCTCCAACTGCTCGCCTGTTATTCATAACCCAGTTTCCTCTCTCACAAAGAGACCTTTCGCATGGTTTGGTTTTTTTTTTTTTTTTTAATGTGTGTGTGTGGGGTTTTTTTTTTTCCTTCTGCCTCGCTAACAGCTGCTCGCAGTGTTGTATCCTGAGTGATGATGAGGTTCTGAAAGTGTTTTTTTGGAACAGATGGCCAGGAGAGAGCCGGGGAATGTGCCAGCAGTGAGCTGGGGAATGCGCCAAGTCCTGCAGTGACTGAGTACTCCGGGTTCCAGCTCGCGTGCCTTTCCCCTGCCCTCTGCCCCAAGTGGCGCCAGCAGGACTTCCCAGCTCGCGCTCCGAACATCTGGAGTCTGCGACTGCCAGAAGAGCTGGGACGGGGGGAGGATGAAGCAAAAAAATCCCTCACCCATCCCTCCCTGCTTCAGCTTAGCTCCCATGGCCATGGCGATGTTGCTGCCTAGCACGAGGGCTAATCAAAAGCAAAGAGGGGAGGGGAAGGAAAAGAAAATGAACCTTGCGATGAGAGTCTGGTTTTTTTTTAGCGCTTGGGGTTTTCTGTTCAGTGCTGGGTGCTGGGCGTGTTGCACAGGGTATTTCTTAGCGGTTGGGTCCTGCTCTGGGTAGACTGAAGGGCTGTGGTTGTGCTGCCTGGTGGGGAGGTAAGGTCTGCCCCATAGCTCTGGGGGCCAGATCCTGTGGGGGGCTGCAGTGCACAGCTCTGCACCCAGAAAAACACCAGTCTCCAGGGAGAGCACTCGGCCATGCACCCTAAAGTCCTAACCCTACCCTGAGCCATAACATCACCTTCCTGCAGGGCACCAGAATTTGGCCCTGGGGGGAAAAGGCTCTAGAAAGAGACCGTGCAAACAGCAGGCTGAACCTGAAACCCTACAAAATCCATGCAAGGCTTTCAGACAACCTCTGGCCACTCGGAATCATGTCCCATGCAGAAACAGGGTACACCAGGGATGAGGAAACTTGGACTCCTCTTTCTGACACACCTCCTTTCGCTGTCACATCCTCAGCGCTGCCGGAGGATGCTCTTGGCTGGAGCCAAGGTCAGATCCCCCCCTTTTCCCAGGACATTGGTGTGGCCCCAGCAGGACTCAGGGCTCTGCTAAGGGTGTCACAACCCAAATCTTTGACGTGGTGTGACTCTTGCATGCATGGTAAAGGGCAAGGCTTAGTCCAGATCACTAGTATAACCAAGCAAAAGGCAGCTTTAAAAAATGAAGACTATCATCAGAATTCACCACCACCCCCCCCGCAGCTTTTTTTTTTTTAAAGGAAGAAGCATTTGAAGCCCTTCAATTACCTCCTTTGCCGCTTATAAATGAGATCTCACATCACCAAACACCCTTGGTCAAGTCTCAATTGCAACAACTAAAATCACCGTATAACCATAGTTAGGACTGGAAAGGGGATTTTTTTTCCTAGTCAAGTTTGAAAGGCTAAAGCCAACTTTTCTAATTAACAAAACGGAGAGGAAAGGGGAGGAAAAACACCCATTAAATTTTCTATTGCAATGGCAAAGTCTGAACAAAAACAACCTAACATTAGAGACAGCAGATTATTCACCCTCAAAAACAAAGCAAAAGGCGATGCACAATCCAGCAAACGCAACATCTGGAGCCCCTGCCTGCCAAAACAAACTCCAACCAGCTACTTTTTTGTGTAAAAAGCTCACGGTGCCATAGCACATCACAATCGGACAGCTGAGAGAGAGAGCGCGATAGAGGCAGAGACACAATAAAATAGAGATGACAGGAGATAAGGGTGCTGTGGACCCAACGGTAGAGCTCAAGGAGTGGAGGTCTGTGCTCGGGCTTGCTGTGATTTTTTTTTTTAAGAGAGAATAAAAAAGGAAACCCAAAAACCAACAACAACAAAAATATAACAACCACCCCAAAGTCGATAATTCAGAGGAACTGCTCAGCGAGCAGTGGTTTTGGAGACCTGATTAAAAACATACACAGCTTAGAAAAACGTGCCGGTTTCAAAATTAATGAGGGTGCGGTGATTTTGGGCCAAGCCATCGTGTCCTCATCTAGCCGCCCGCGCGAGACCCCCCAGGAGAGACATCCCTTCATACCACCTGACATCCAGAGCTCGGATCTTCCTTGCACAGCCATCCCGGATCTATAATTTCCCTTTGACAACGGCATTTCCCTCCCTTGTGCTCATAATGCCATTGATTTGCTTGGCTCAAGGAGAAAGGGGGATACCAAGATGAGTCCTCCTAACCCAGGCTTTGCATCCCCATTCCTATCTACTGGGAATTACTGGCGTTACTTAGTGGTACCTACTGGTTTCGGCTTCATCATCAGCTGAATGGGCTCTTGCCATCACCTGAGCAAATGCTGCTGGGAATAAAATGATACCTATCAGCCAAGGGAATCCGTGGGCTGCCCTAAACTTGGACTTTCCCAAATAGCAAAAATGCATTTGCAAGACACTTTCCAGACAGAAAAGCAAGGCAGAGCAGGGATCAAGGCCCTGCCTCAGGTACAAAGCCCAGCTTTCCTTTTAGAGAGGGCCTTTGGAGAATGGTTAGGGTGGGTGTCCTTCAAAGAGTATGGAGAAAAGGCAGATTTTCTGCCGGTGACACTGCTTCTGCAGATTGGTGGTGGCCAGTTGGATGGCAGGATGTGCTGATGCCCTGTGAGAGTTCATGTGCTCTCAAAAGGCTTGGGGCTTGTCTCCATGCATCTGCTTTGGAGTGAACTTTAGAGAACAAATGTTATAAATGGAGGGCTTTTAATTCTTAATTTATTTTTTTAATTAAAGATGGGCCCAGCCTTAACCCTTAGATGTGAACACCCTGGGATTTGGAGCCATTTCAAGTCTCGCTCTGTGTTTTCTGTCTTTAAGTTTGTGTTGGTTTACATAAGCCAAGACCATGGGTCTCAGCCCATCGGGCACCCAAAGCCTGAACATCAGCCCAGAAATCTGCTGAAGCCCCAAGAAGGATGCTCATCCTCTCCTTCCCCCACATCTCAACTTGGGGAGGGGACTCAAGACCCAACTAGCAATCTGCCAAAGCCCCAAAAAGGATGCTCATCCTCTTCTCCTCCATCTCGATTTGGGAAGGGGACCCAAGACCCAATTCTCACCTCGCCCTAGGGTTGGTGGCATCACATCAGTGGCCCTGGGACACCACTGCCTGTGGCACTACAGACCCCACAATGAACCCCCAATTTTGGGCTGTGCCCAGGAGCTCCCCCGACACCTCCCAGTGCACCTCAGCTGGTGCTGTCGGCTGTGGGCGAGTGGTGCCACATCTCCGCCTGGCACTACTGCTCCAGGGGCATAAATACAGCCCATGACAGCAAGAGGAAGCGACAGGGAGTGTGCTATTGTGTTTATTTATAAACTGAATTGCTGCAGGATGATTTGTTGGGCTAAAGAGGAGGAAAAGTGAGGAAACCTGCCCGAATCGGAGGCAGATCTTAACGACACCGGGGAAGGAGCCTGCTCCCCAGCTTAGCTGCCCATTCATCCATTAAAATCCTGCTGATTTATTATCCCGCCTGACAAGCGAGCCCAGAAAGCAGGGGGAAGTTCAATTCAAGTTTACAAAACTCTTTTTGTCATAAAAGCCCGAACAAAGACATCAATCACTCCTTTAATTCACCCATGTCACTCTCCGAGAGGAAAACTGGCAGAACGCTCCGCTTCCTCCTCCCGCCGCTTGACGATGATTTCACCTAATTGGTTCAGTGTTAAGTAACCTAAAGGAATGCAAGGCGTAATTAGATTTAACGTTGTTTCCTCAAGATACCCACATGTCCTTCAGGTCATACATCTTACTAATGTGTTTATACATACAACGTCTCCATTAGCTACTTTTTTTTGTTGTCGGGTGATTTTTCTTGGAGATAAGTGTTAGATTAAACAAAACAGAAAACACAGGCGGGCGACTGTGTTTTACGGGCTCCAAAAGGCGACTTGAGGTTGGTTTGGTTTAACAAATAACAGCCCCAAGATGACTCTAATAGGATCACGCTCGTGTTAAAACACACGATGGGCAACTAACGAGAGGAAGAGCCCCGCGCGGAGGATGGGGAGGAGAGAAAAGCTTTTGATTACAGAGGAATGCAGTTATTACAAGATCAGATGGATGGAGGAGAAAAAGTGAGAGAGAAAGGTAAGGGATAAAAAAATCAGGAAAATTTCGAGAGGTTGAAAAAGGAAGGAAACCGCTTTGGATTTTTTCTTTTTTAGCTTTTTTTTTTTCCCCTTTTGTAACTTTTACTGTTATTCGGGGGGCGAGGGGGGGAGGCCGTAACATACCTTCCTTTTTTTAGATCTTCCTTCTGCTTGTAAGGTCCTAGTGCACTGCTCCACGCATTCAGAGAAGCTCATGTTACTGTGGTCAGCGCTGTAATCCAGGTCTGCTAGTCTGGCCAGGGAAAGGATATAGTTACAGGCTATTCTCAAGATGGCCAGTTTGGACAACTTTTGACCATAAGAATAGCAGGGAACCTAGAAAGGGTAACAGGGAAAAAAAAAAAAAATTAAAAATTAGGCCAGATAAACAAAATATCTTGCTTGAAGCATGACAAAACAACTGTAGGTTATTTTCTTAGCAGTTTTTAACATAAATAGGAACTCTAGTGATAAAAGGCCATATGGTCCCAACAGGTTTTTAAGAAGAGCTCTCCCGCTGGTCTCCATGGGGATGAAAGCAGCACGAAACCTCTTGATTTCAGTGGGGCAGTTCTGCTTAAAACGTGATGGCAGGATATGGCCTGGGACGTCTGCCTGCCATTCAGTTCGCTTCTCAGAGGCCCTGTTTTTCTCGGAAACCTGCAAGCCCCATGCCACCCAGTTACTTGTCTTGAGTAACTTATACCCTGCAAGTAGCTCCAATGCCATCACGGGTCTTGCAGAATAAGAGGGGTATGAGCAAATATATCACAGCCTGGTGTTTTTGCACTCAGACAGCATTGATCATGACTTCCAGCCCGTGCAAAAACACAATGCTGTTGTATGAGCAGGACCTGGAGGCAGTAATTCCTACCTGCTGAAACACCCCATCACAGTACCTCACCTCCCAGAAGAGACCAAACCAGAGCCTGGTTCAGGGCCCTGGCCGTATCTTATGTGATTTATTTCTTTACCCTTGTAGTTTTCTAGTGTAATGTGAAACATTCAAACAATTCAAACTGAACAGCATGTGACTAAATAACTGAACAATATATGTTTCCTGCTGCAGAAGGTTTGATTGCTTTTCAATCACGATCCAGCAAAACACTACATATACGCACAACTTTAGGCGCTCAACTTCGACACGTCTAGCTTAAAGAGATATCTTCTTCTGAGTTCAATAGGCTTGGGGCCCCATTTGCTAGTTTGCAAAACTGCTAAAGGTCATTCATCCTTTAATGCACAAGAGTCTATTGCCTACGGGAAACTGGAGCTGGACGTTTATCTGAAATCCATCCTAGCCACTCAGGCTGTCTGACTGCCTGTCAATCTAACTTTTCATACTACATCAATCACTGGGATGCCTCAATGACCCTCTACCACCTGCCTCTGTACCAATCTCCATCCTCCTCATCTCTTAAGGGTGTCATACTCTGCTTACAGTTGGAGATTTCTTAACGCTTCTTGCCATGCTTATGCCTCAGCTTCTCTTTTCTCCGCAGAGACACAAAGCCAGGCTCATCCCTGGATTTATGTCCCTGACTTTACATAAGGTAAGACGGGTTCATCCCCTCCACAGACCCCACAGCAGCCATACGCAGATGCCAAGGGAGGCGAAGAGCAGCTCAGGCATATATAGTATTTCCCCAAGTATTCTGCCAGGCTCCAACTAATGTCAGCTCCATGACCTCAGCTAGATGTGCCTCCTCCATATTTAGCAACCCACGATAGATCTTTTTGTCCATGAATTTGGTCCGGTAAGCTGAACCTCTTCCAACTTTTAGCACCCACGACATCCTTTGCAAAGTTTTATCCCCATTCTATATAACACAGCCCTCCTTTTGCTTGTTTTGAACTTTGCTCCTACTGTCTTCACTGTCTTCAAGATTCCCCAGTTCTTTTACTAGAAGAGAGGACAATAGATCTTTATTCATTTCCTCTGTGACACACAGTTTTAGCCCTCCATCATCTCTTCTGCCTCTTTTCCAGAAGGAAAAGACCGAACCTCCTTAGCTGACAGTTGTGTGGAAGCCATCCCATAACTCTGATCACCCCTGCTGCTCCTCCCTGAACCTTTCCCAGTCCTACATGTCCTTTTGGAGCCAGAAGGACCAGAACAATATGCAGTATTCATGTTGTGGGTGCTCTGTGTATTTGTCTAACAGATGTTGACGTTATCCGTTCTGTTTTATATTCCTTTTCTGGTCACTCCGATTTGATTTGTGACCACTACCAGGCACTGACTCGAGATTTCCATTGAACCACCTACAGAAACCCTGAGGTCCCTCTCATCTGAGATAATGGTCAGCTCAGGGTCTATCATTTTGTGTGTGGAATCTGGTATGGTTTTTACCATGTGCATCACTTCACTTTATCTACACTGTATTTCATCTGCCATATTATTACCTAGTCACTCAGAGTCATAAGGTCCCTCTGTAGTTCTTCTTATCCTTGATACCTTTAGCAAATATCTGTACCTTTTGCTGGAGTATTGTCAGCAAACTTCCTATCTCACTGCTCACCCACCTTTCCAGGTCTTTTATGAACACAGCAGCACAGCTCACACAGTCACAATTTCAGGCAGTGGGACCTTTGGGGGTCTCCAATCCACCTTCCTGCTCGAAGCAGACCTAAGCTCAGAGTCAGACCCTGGTTTGTCCACCCATGACATCCCTCCCTGCAGGAACCAGCCCTTTTTCCCTATCCACTGTTCCCTGCCTATCCACCAATTGCTAATCCACACTCCTGTCCAAGCTGCTCAGTTTCTTCAAACACTCCTAGGGAAGAGCTCTACCATAATACTTACGGAAATCCAAACCAAGTACAATCAGTTGGATCACCCTTATCCATGAGCACATGGATTTTAACACTGTTGGCCTTTGGCTTGCATAATACAGCTGAGGTGCCCAGCAGTACCCAACCTCTCCAGGAGCCAGCCAACAAGCTTCAAAGAGCCTTCTTCTATACACATCATCTGCTACTGATAGCCCAGAGGAGGCAGGGAATTTATTTATTCTCTGGGAATACCCAGTGTCACTGCTGCATTGACCTCTGGTGGCAGTTGCACGGAGCAGAAACTTCTCTGCTGGTAACACCAACCCAAAAAGGACAGAGCCACTTCCAGGCCCCTTCTACTGCAAAGAGCACTAGGTGATCCATGGGATTTAAGATACACCCTGTAAGACCCTCTTTGCAAAGCCAGCTGTCAAGGAAAAGGCAAAGCTAAGTGTTGTTCCCATCACTCTAGAGTAAATCAGAGGGGTAACTGGAAATGGCTGGAATCTTGTGGCACAAAGGGCCTCTTTTTGCCTGACAAAATCTCTCTCCAAATCCTTGTCTTCAGTTCTTTGCCAGCATTATGCTCCCGCCAACGGTGCTTGCCCTCAGACCATAATACCTGGCCCCCAGATGCAATCAGCCGAGAGTTATTTTGAAAGCAAGAGCTTCAGGCAGCAGAAACACCCAAGTCTCTTTCGATGCTGATGTAACAAGAACAGTGGGGATCCCAGATCAAACAGCAGTGTGAAAGACCAAAGCAAGATGGAAACTAAAATGGAAGGATTCAGTGAAATGTGGGAATAATTTCAGAATTAGAGCAAGAAGGAAGTTAAATCAAGTGGAAGGAAAATAGACCACAAAATCCTTGAGGCTGACGCCCAGACGCTGTCCATTTACAACACAAGAAGGCAGGCTAATGTCTTTTTTCCTCATCTGTTTTGCCCTCTTTTGTGTTTTGTTTTTACTAAAAAAAAAGAAAGAAGAAACAAAATAAAAACCGAACTGCTTTGTAGGACATGTTTGCTACAAATTCCAAGAAAGACCTCAGTGCTAACAGAGTTGACAAAACCCTCGACTGGGATTACACAACACTTTTCCAACATGCTGCAGCAAAGTCCAAACTGGAGCTGCCCCATACGTCCCTGGGAAGAGGTTCACCTTGAGCAGCTCAGATACCACCGTGATGGGTGCGGGGCACCAACATTAAGAGATAAGAGTTTTTGCCATGGTAACAGTGTTAGAATAACTATTTCATAGGAGCCCTCCCTGTCTTGGCTCAGCTCCTGCCATTTTAATGTTTCCTTTTGAATTAAACATGGGAAATTGAGAAAGGAATGAGCCACTTAGTTCAGATCCAGATCCAAAGCTTCCTGAAGCGGGGTGGAGGGGTGGGGAGAAAGTGAACTTTGGTTTTATCCCTTCTTTAACATAAAGCCAGCAGGGAAGAGGGGACAGATTTGCACAAGCTGGAGTGAAGGGTGTCGATGACACACCTGGATGCCAAGAAATCTTCAAAATCCAACCCAAACCAGAGCGAGCGTCTTAGAAATACGAAAAATGCCTGATGCCAGTGTGACCACGCAGGTGTAACCTTCCCAGCTCCCATGGGGTGTGCACTACACAGATTTTTGGCAGGAGGTAATGCGAGCAGGCTCCTGGTGAGCACCAAGCCCTTTCCTGCCACCTTGTTGCTCACCACGCCTGAGCTGAACAGATATCAGTGCTTTGGTGGGAGAGCTGCAAAGACGGGAGCTAAGCAGGTCCGTTTAGAGCCAGGGGGAACCGGGGGAGAGCTCAAGTTCCCGTGCAGTTAATGAAAATATTTCCCTTATCTGACCTCACTGATTTCTGTGAGCGGCAGCGCAGCTCACCATCTTGCCTGCAATATTTGCAATGATTAAAAGGAATTAGGACGGAACTGCAACTGAAATTTCACACTGATCTGAAGGAATGCAGCTGTCTGCTAGGAAGGAAAGGATACTGGCACCATCCTTGGCTTCAGGAGACCAGCACGGCAGTGGGCTGGGACCAGCAGGAACCAGAGCTTCAGCCAGAGGATGTTTGTTGGTTGTGTCTGCAAAGGGCTCTAGAGAGTCTCATGGGTCTTATCAGTGATCCCCCGGCTGGCAGAGGCTGAAGCAATGCAAGATGAACACTCTTGAGACATATTCCTGTACAGAAGAGCCCTTCTTTGGCAGGAAGATAGGACGGGATGTGACCTAAGAGGTCTTTTCCATCCCTGACGTCTGTGATCCAGAGGCAGCGCCCTTGGAAGACCAAAGATGCTCCCTTTGAAGTCTGTGGGAAGTCTGTCGCAAACTTGACCAGAGCAGTGCTTGGCCTGCAGCCAGCCCTCTTGAGGAAAGCAGGGCTCCCTACAGCTCCCCGGAGGGTCACTGTCATCCACCAAAGACATGGTCTTCAAGGGTATTCTCACCCAGGGCACAGGAGAGGAGACTGCGGGATGAGGTTGAGGAACAAATAGAGAAAAAGATGTGTGAGAGGGTACAGAAACCACCCCGCCATACGAGGGTATGTTCACCATGATGGGTCTGTGGGGAACAACCAGGGGCATCCCATGGACTTTAGGAGCATTAAGCCAGTTCACACTGTTGAGCTTCTGGCCGGGTAGCTCTCCTTATGAATAAGATACCATTTCTATAAACACCCTCTGGACCTGTACAGATAACATCTGTAAAGCCAAGTCCACTCTGCTTTTACGCTGCATGAAAACACTGGAAGAAAGAAGGGTGTCAGGTGCTGGGGGTCCAGACCTCTCTATTATCATACTAGCAATGGGACTTAGTGGCCCAGACTTGCACAAATCCCCTCCACATGGAGATCATGGAGGGCAGAATTGGGCCCCGTGGGTATAGCAGGGAAGATGGTGTGGCTCCAAGGCAGAGAAATGTCCGTGTTTGTGATGCAGCGTAAGCTAAGCCCTCCTGACAGCTAGCTCCTCCACAACATGCCCTAATAAGCTGCTTAATTTACCTGTCTGCTAATTCATCTTGTTTATTTTTATACTGGGAGTTAAAACACATCAGGCCCGCCCCCGGGAGAGCATTTGGCTGCCTCTTCCCTGCGTCCGAGCACAGAGTGCAACTGCACTGTCTCATTGTTTGTGCTGCGTCTCCTGCCAAAAATATTTCCAGAAGGTTCATATAAATGTCCAGTGCTTAATAGTTCTGGCTTTTGTACATCCCTCCTTCCACCCTGGTGTGAGTCAGATGTTTCCCGGGGTTAAGGCACCTTGGGGGAAAGGCAGCAGGTTGGGGCAGCAGGACTGCTGGTGTTCCTTGCTCATCGTTCCTGAGCACAGGGGAAACCTCTCCCTCTCACCACCCCGAGGTATCTCCAGGGCTGGTGTCTGCGGAGCTACTGGGAGGAGGAGGAGGAGGAGGAGAGAAGTTGTGGATGCCCCATCATTGGAAGTGTTCAAGGCCAGGTTGGATGGGGCTTTGAGCAACCTGATCTAGTGAAAGATGTCCCTGCTTATGGCAGGGGGGTTGGACTAGATGATCTTTAAGTGTTCCTTCCAACTCAAACCATTCTGTGATTCTGAAGGCCTTGTCCAGAAGACCATCACCTGTTTTCAAGATGCGTTACATTGTGGAGGGTGTTTGGGAAGCATTTGGAGCCAGCCTTTTTCCTTCTGCCTAGTTCCAGTGGGGAGGTGAACACATACAGGTCCTCCTACTTCTTGGGGAACCCATTGGTTGATGGGCTAGTTGGTGTGTTCAGATTCACCAGCAAGAGACTTGGCTTCCCTACCTTGCTCTTGACAGCTACGTGCCCTGAGTCGTCCTAACAATCCAGGTGGGACGACGATGATGATACAGCTGTGTGATGGAAAAGCCTGCAAGCATTGCTGGGATGTCCTTTCACAGTCCTGCCGGACCCCTTCAGTACAGTTGGTTATCAGTGGGTGGATCTGATGATTGCAGTAACGGCACCATGGAATTAGACAGCTTCCATGGAGTGCCTGAACTTAGGACCCAGGAAAACCACAGTGTGTGGTTCAGAGCCACCAAGCAACTTGCAGCTACCAGACAGGCAGCTTTGCTGCCTGCAAGACTACTCCCACGTGCAGCAGCAGAGCCTGCTGCATGGCCCTGGTCCGCAAATACCCCTCCTCCTGCCCATGGCACAGCAGCAGCCAGCTTCCACCGATGGCTCCACCATGCCACTGGTGCTTACTACACTGAAGTGAACCTTTGGGACAGCATAGCACGGGTTTCAACCCAGCATGGCCAGATCCTGCTTTGTGGATAAATGGCATGCTTCTCAGGGGAGTGTTTTTGAAGAAAGGCCCCACAGAATCAGAGAATAGTTTGGGTTGGAAGGGACCTTTAAAGGTCACCTAGTCCAACCCCCCTGCCATAAGCAGGGACATCTTCAACTGGATCAGGTTGCTCAGAGCCCCGTCCAGCCTGACCTCGAATGTTGCCAGGGATGGGGCATCTCCCACCTCTCTGGGCAGCCTGTGCCAGTGTCTCACCGCTCTCATTGTAAAAAATTTCCTCCTTATATCTAGTCTCAATCTACCCTCTTCTAGTTTAAAACCATTACCCCTTGTCCTATCGCAACAGACTCTACTAGGAAGTTTGTCCCCATCGTTCTTATAAGCCCCCTTTAAGTATTGGAAGGCCGCAATAAGGTCTCCCCGCAGCCTTCTCTTCTCCAGGCTGAACAACCCCAACTCTCTCAGCCTGCCCTCGTAGCAGAGCTGCTCCAGCCCTCGGATCATTTCAGTGGGCCCCCTCTGGACCTGCTCCAACAGGTCCATGTCCTTCCTGTGCTGAGGGCCCCAGAGCTGGACGCAGCCCTGCAGGGGGGTCTCACCAGAGCGGAGCTGAGGGGCAGCACTCCTCCCTCAACCATCTGCAGGCATCACAGTGTCAGATGCCCCGCAGAGCTCTATTCCCGCCAGCAATGGGCAGCTATTTCATACCATGGGTGGGGGAGGCTTTTGTTTCTCTGCCACCAGACTACAGCAGTGGGGAACAGGCAGCCCCGTGCTAGCAAGGCAATCACAGCAGCTTGAAAGAAAGCCTCAACCCTGCCTCGCCACAGGCAGTGAAGCATCCAGCCAGAGACCAAACCTTGCTTAAAAATGCCAACAAGAACAAAAGCAGCATCGCTCAGGCGGGAGCACTAGTCCCGACCGAGGCGCCTTCGCCTCTCGGGTGGGTCCACGCTGTCAAATAACCCAGCTCCTGGTTCCCTCCCAGCTCCTGGCTCCCCCATCGCTCACATTGCAGAAACATGAGTTCACTCCTTGGAGCAAATGAATTGGCTTCCTCCAAACAAAACCTAGGTGTGGTGCTGGGTGAGTTCACCCCAGGGATCTCTTCCAAACGGCAGTCTCATTAATGCTGCCCCAGGCCTGGCTCCACTCCATTTTGGACAGTCCTCCTGCACTATCCCTGGAGGTTCTGCACCCTCAAAGCCTCCTGCACATCCTCAGGGCATGCAACACACACTGTCAGTATCATGCATGAAAAATATCACATTACTGGGCTGTAGCAAAGCTCTTACTTTATTACAGGCTCTTTGAACCACCACCCAAAACAATAACTACACAGAGGACTACTGGGGTATCACAGGAGAAATCCCAGGGCCACTGGGCACAGAAAATCTCCTCTAGAAAGGGCTACCCTCAAGCACTATAGTGGGGAACACATTCTGGGTGACTTTTTAGTAGGTGGCCATCTCCATCTCTGAGGTCCAATGGGTCCAGTTCACCTGGGGAATAGAAGAAAAAACTCCACCGGAGCTAATGGCATTACACTGTCCCCAGCTTGGCCTCGGTGATTCTTCAGTCACCAGCTGCTGATGGACACCATGGGATTTTCCACTCCTTTGCTATCACTGCTGAGACCCAGGAGCTGCCCTGAGCCCATGGCCAGCTGCAATTAGCACAACCCTCCTGCAGCACATGTGCGGCTCTTCTCACATCCCTGCCTGGCACAGGGGACAGCGCAAACTGGGACCAGGGTGGGATATATTACTTTGTGAACACACATGGCATAGACCAAAGGAGATGCAGGTGAGGAACAAAGAGCACAGGAGGCTCTGCTGCAAGGTACCACACAGTGTCCCACCACCACACCATGGGGACCACAGCCTGAAGAGGAATTTGAGAGAGGATTAAGGCAGGGAGTGGAGGGTGGATTCAAAGCTCGCTGGAGAAAAGCAGACTCTTTCCTCCAATTTCAGCGGGAGCCATAAGAAAACACAGAGGTTAACTCGGGGTGGCTGCAGCAGGCAGAGCAAATACCTCCCAACAGGAGCAGGATTTGTAGCAGAATATAAAATCAGTTAGCAGCAAAGGGAGCAAACAAGCCCCGCTCTTGGTGACACACAGTCATTGTTTTCAGGATTTTTGTCCTTTTGCCTGGTTTCTCCCTTATTTTCTCTCCCCTTGCATTGCTTCAGGGCAGTGTTTTGTCATCTTCTTTAGCTGTTAAACCACAGTGCCACCCTGCTCTGCCCCGACCGGGCTCTAAATAACCGTAAGCGTCACTCCGGACTGGCTAAAGCCACCAAGATGCTCCAGTTAACACTGTGCTGCTCGATGACAACGTGCAGCAGAGCACCACACCACTGGTGTGGTGAGCAATGTGTGGAGGACGCTCCAGCTCTCCCGAAGCCCAGCTGCATCTCTCCAACTGCCACCGTGGAGCAGGGCCAAGCCCGGCTGCCACCTCCAGAGAGCTTGACGGGTGGTTTGTCTTCAGGAGCCGGGTTTTAAGGCATCTTAGGGTTTCCTGCTGGTCAGATCATGGGGGGATGAATCACTGGAAATAGGGCTGGGAGATGTCAGCAGGTGATGGAGGAAAGCTCTCAGTCTCCCCACCACGCAGTAAGAACACGCCAGCGACACTGGTCGCGTACGGTGTCCCGCCTGCAGAGGTGACAAACCACAGCCGCCTTTGGGATGACACACAAACAGGGTGAGCACGTAATGATGCATCCCCAGAATAGTCTCAGCCTGAACTGGCTTGTGGCTAAGGCACTGCTCAAGCCACAGGTCCTGCCTGCATTTAGCGCCCGGCTGGTTCCCTCAAACCCCTGCAGACAGCTTGCCCCCACGCCACCCCACAGCAATGCAAACTCCTCTCATGGCCTTGAGGCTGCTGCTCCTGATGTCCCACCATGCTCCCAGCGGGAGCAAGTGGGGTCTTTTCTGCACTGATTTAAAAACAAGCCACAGCAGCCACGTGCATGCCGGCAGCAAAAAGTGAAAGGATGCTAGTGGGGGGAAAAACCTCCACTCCAGCAGCTAAAAAGCCCTATAAAACCCTAAAATATCTCCAGAACCCACATGAGTGCGGAGAGCAAGGCTGTCAGCTGCTAAGGCACAGAGCGCCCTGGTAATGCAGTGGTGAAAAGATTTAGAAAAACGCCAATATACTTCAAGGGAAAATAAATGTCTGTGGACACATTTGCTCCTGGCGCAGACTCTAGCTTGCTGTGGCTCGATGCGTTTCTTTCTTGAGGAGGAGCTGGACAGCAGTGCTCCAGAGAGAAACCAGATGTGCAAGCCTATGCAGGCTCCAGATCAGGAAGGCTGCTGTGGTTGTCTCCGTCCATCGAGGGAGAGTTTGCTGCCACCTTAGGGTCTGTCAGCACAGCTGAGAAGCTCTATCGCAACTCCTGCGAGTGCAATACACTGGTGGGAGTTGGTTTTCTTGGATGTCTGCTGGAGCCTAATAGTGGAGAGCACTATCTCCTCCTGGCCAAGGCCTCCAGGAGCAAACCTGGTGGCTAAGTCCATGCTGTAATAAACATTAAGATGGTTCAGTTTCACACTGGGGGATGTGCTGGAGTAAGAGACTCTTGCTGCCAAAAGGAATCTGCAGACAAAAAAAGGAGCCAGCATTGCTGGCAACCGTGGCCTGGCCTGGATACCAGCTGCTCTGAAGATGTGCTGTGGTGGTGTTGCACCTTGTCTCCTCTGGACAGTTGCACTGCGACACGAACTGGAACATCCACCAGCACAAGGGCACTTCAGACGGAGGAGGACATGACCTTGGGTTCTTGTGAACTCAGTGCTGTGTCTCTGCATCGGACATGTTTGGGTTCGTTGACCACCCACAACAGCAGGGAGAGGGAGAGAAAAAGGATGGAAGTGACAACCCGTCATGTCACTTATGGGGGGACCTGGAGCAGCTGGAAGAGTGCAAGAACCCACTGACCAGCACCTGTCAGGGCCTCCGAGGGCAGGAGACCAGTGCTCCGGGTAGGAGCTGCCCAGCCATGGGGACAGGAGCAGCACCCAGGAGGGACACCCAGAAAGGCAGCAGCAGAGGGAGAGCAAAGTTTAGCAGAAGTATCTCCACCATCTCAAAGTGTTTTAGATCGGGTGAGTGGTTTCCCCAGGGAAATACGCTGTTAGCCTCAGGAGTCCATTCTCAGTGGAAGGATCACTTGGACAAATGATGCTTGGGGGATTGAGGGGGCGGAATCTCTTCCAGACTGAGTAGCTGAAGATCACAAGTGCCAAGACCAGGGGGAAGGAGCTGTACCTCAGGAGCATCTACTCTTCAGTCCCACTTCAGTGTTATGGCCCTATGGTGAAGGCAGCAGCTCGATACAGAGAGAGGGAGATAGATCTTTGTTCCTGGTGGCCATGACACCAAGGGGCGAGCACAACAGCAACGACACATCTCTCCCAACAGCAGGCAGCTTCCCAGAGCCGGCAGCTGACCGTCTACCTCCCACCTCTGAGGGGGCCCTGGCTTCGGAGGGAAGCCAGGGACAGCTAAGTGCTCAGGGACACGGCTGGATTAGTCTCTCCTTGTGTGAAACGACTGTGGTCGGCTCTTCCTCCACCAAGAACTGGGGAAAAAAACAACCCACCCCTTCCTGCCATCTGGAGAGCTAGCCGACACAAGCCGAAACATGTGTGCCATATGTACACAGCTGCGGAGCGCGGGGACGCCGCTGTCAGCCCATCTGCCCGGCACGCTGCGTGCCAGTCGCTTGCCCTCGGGTGGACTGCTGAGATGGGGAGGGTGTCCTGCAGAGTGGCATCGCTTCGCCCCCCTCCTCCTCCTGGGGCACGGATGGGCTCCCTACGGCGTGGCCGTGGTGGGCTGATCCTGCAAGCACCGGGGTTTTATCTCCAGCCCCGCACACCCAAACAGAGTGTGCAAGGGGATGACACCTGTGTGGGCGCTGGGTACCAGCAGCTGAGCGGGGCTCCTGCTTCCAGCAGCTCCGCGTCCAGCACCCGACCCCTTCCCCAAGGACCGTGGGGCCAGGGCCGGCTGTGTGGAAGCACAGCACTCTCCCGTGCTCCTCGCCTGCCCCGTCTGCCGGGAGGTATCGGTTTCAGTGCCTCAGGAAAAGCCTCCCAGCTGCTTAAGAGCCTGATATGTGATGACAAGGAGGGGACGGAGGACTAACCGAGGAACAAAAAGTAAACTGAGGTCTGCGGCTGACGGCACACAGGGATTGCCTCCTGCACGGGGCTGAAGGCCCTTTGTATGCTCGGGGATGTGAAAAGAGAGCGCTTACGCGAGGCAAGAGAAAGCCTCCCTACTGCGTTTACCTCTACAAATGCATCTCTCCGTAGTCCCACTTCCCAGCCCTGCTGGGACCAAGATGTGACGGAAAGCAACGTCCTCTCTTCGGATCTGAACTGCTCCTCAAAAGCCTCGCCCCGGCACCGGTGTGAATGGTTTGAGTGACAAGCCAGCACCGCGCGTATGTGCAATGAAGCTGACTGTCACCTGATGTCACGTACAGCACCAAGCACGCCGTTGGCAGCCCGACAAGAAATGAATCCAAATGTCATCCAATGATGGTCGGGACAGCCAGCCCACCCCTCAGCAAATTGCTAGGAAAACCTTGCAGCAAACATTTCCCAGAGAATGACTTCTTTCTCTCTGCAGAGTGAATACAGCTCTGCCAGTATGTTCCCATGCTGACCCTAGAGACCGGCTTTCATGGGAAGAGAGGACAGCAACTTGTTCTCCAGGCTCTTTGGGCTCCCAGCTGAGTCCAGGGCTGAAATGATTTATGGAGACAGGGCCAAGGCCAGGAATCTGAGGCTTTTCAAGAGTTGCCCATTTCCCAAAAGAGTGCGGCTTTAATTTGTTGCTTGCCTGACTTCTGCTTGAGGCTCAGCCTAGAACAAGATTGCCAGTGATTTGGGAAATCAGTGCTACTTCCCCTTGCGGTTTTGGTGGTGTAGATGTCTGTCCATGGAGAATTAGACTGACACTTCCCAAGCGCGTTACACACAGTCGCCAAACAACCGAGATATGGAAGCAGCTTACAGAAACAAAATATATCAAGTCTGGAGTTTGCATCTACAAGGGGCAGCTTCTCAGCACCGGCGGGACAGCATCCAGCACACACTGGATTACCGCGATTATAACAGAAGCTGTCAGATCTCACCACCGCGCGGTGATTACAACTGCTCTACTTTAGACGCTCATCAGCAATTCTCTCCCGACATATGCCCCAGTCTCAGCCAAGGTCGGGGCTGGAAGTCTGTTTGCTGAAGTAGATGACGGGGAAGGATTAACTCTTGGGGTGCAGCTACCCAACACACAGCGGTCATTTAGAAGGGCTGCAGGCATCACGCAGGAGATGGGAACAAGCAGAGCAGGAAAGAGGATTGAGTCCTAAAGCGAGCACGCTCGGGGAATCGCTTGGATAAGTGATGTCTGAAAGATGGTAGCCAAAAGCCTGCATGTGTGAGCCACCCTGCAAGCCGAGCGTGCTGGAGGGACCATCCTGGGAAAGGCGATGCTCAGCATCTCTCACGATCAGGCTCCTCTGCAGCTCCCAGCCCTCCAAGCCCTGTGCATTTCCTCCTTCCTACACACCTGGAATAGTCCCGTCAGCATTTACTGGAAAGGCAGAACAGCCGGGACAGCTGGGCTTGCACAGTGTGACAGCACATCTTTGTCTATCAGTGAGCTGTTACAGGGTGCCTACACACAGACAGAAGTATAGGACTGAGCAGAGGGGCTAGGGCACTGATTTATTCTTGTGGGGAAGATACAAGAACCTTGCGGCTTCTCTGGATCTCTCCTCACCTTCCATGTGTTGAGGAGGTGATGGAGGGATTTTGTCCAAAACTTCATTACCTTTCAGAAGCTCCACCCTGCCAGTGAGAACACGTCTATCATCCTTCACAGACGACCATGAGGATTTTCAAGACCTCTCAACATGAAAGCCCGGCACCGTACACACTTCATGCACACACTACAGTAAAAATCATGGGAAACCAACTGGCAGGGGACCACAACTTAACTCGGCTCTCGCTGGCAGACATAGGGCACAGGGAAGTTTCGGAGGTGGCTGCAGGAACCCCAAGGGCCCTGAGGGGTCAGGCACCCTGCACAAAAGTCAACAGGAGCGTGTTGCTGCCCAAATTCCCAGTGATGGCTTTGGGGCAGCCCACCCCAGCAGGAGGGCTGGCAAGTACACGTGCTCTTGGTACAGGGGCATCACCCCAGCTCGCAGCTTGGCCTCTCTTTTTCACTCAGAGGGCTTTCTCGGTTTTGTTTCATTTTTCCCCCCTCCATGCCATTCTCTCTCCGGGGGCGGGGGGGGAAGTCCAAAAGTTTCTGACTGCAAGCAAATTAAAAGCCCTTATTTATTTATCTTGAGCGTTAGCATAGTTCTAGGGTTGGTACTTCCAGGCATTTTGAACCGACTTCCCCTTCTGTCGGGCGACCACTCCAGGCTCCTGCCTTTAGCCTCCCCTGGCCTCAGGGCTCTCCCCCCGCCCTGCGCGCCCATCAGCGCCCCTCGGGCGTCCCCGAAAAGGAGACCCGGGGGGGGGGGGGTGGTGGAATCTGCAAAGCGATGCCCGGCGCCCCCCCCCGCCCCCGCAGCCTCCCCTAGCCCCCCGCCCCGCAGCCCGCCCGCGGAGCCCCGGCTCCCCGCGGGGAGGCAGCGGCCGTGGGGCGGCGCGGGGCGGCGCGGGGCGGTGCGGGGCGGCGCGGTGCCCCGGCCGGCGGCAGGTACCTGCTTCCGCAGCGCCTCGAAGGCGGCGCTGATGGTGTGGACGCGGGTCCTCTCCCGGGCGTTGGCCAACAGCCGCCGCGTCTGCTGCAGGGCTTTGATCTCCGGCGAGACGCCGGACGCCTCGCCCGGCCGCGGGCGCGGGGAGGAGGCGGCGGGGGGCGGCGGCGGGCGGGCGGCGGGGGGCGGCGGCGGCGCGGCGGGGAAGGCGGCGGCGGCGGCGGCGCCGAGCGCGGCGGTGCGCGGCTCCCAGGCGGGCGGCGGGGCGGCGGGGGGCGGCGGAGGAGGCGGCGGCGGGGGGGCCCCGCGGAGCGCCGTCCTCCTCCCGCTCAGCACTTTCAGCTCCACTCGGAAACTTTTGCAGCCGTGTTTGCGCCGCAGCCGCCGCAGCCCCCCGAGTTCGGCGGCGCAGAGGCGCGGCCAGGGCTCGCCCTCCGCCAGCGGCGTGCTCCGCATGGCGCGGGGCGCTGCGCGGGTGCGCTCAGCGGCGGCCGCTCCGCCGCCCCGCTCCCGCTGCCGCCGCCGCCCCGCTGCCGCCGCCGCCCATCTGCGCCCGCTCGGCCGCGGCGGGCAGCGGAGCCCCGGAGGGCCGGCTCCCTCCCTCCCTCCGTGCGTGCGTCCGTCCGTCCGTCCGTCCGTCCGCGGCTCCCCGCAGCCTGCCTCCCACCGCCGGCAGCCGGCCCGCCGCGCAGATGAGCGGCTTTAAAGAAACAGGAAGGCTGGCTTTTTTTTTTTTTTTTTTTTTTTTTTCTTCCCAAAACAGCTGTGCTGCCAATCTCCTTTGTTCATCCCCCCCCCCCCCCCCCCTTCCCTTCCCTTCCCTCCCACCCCACTCCCACTTTCTTCTTTAATCTCGCTCTTCCATGCGATGGAAGAGAAATCCTGCCCCCCGGAGACTCGCCGAGACCCACCGTGTGCGCTTTTTTCCCCCGCACCCCCCCTTGCCTCCCCAGGGAAGTCCGTGATTTGCTTTGGTTTTCAACTCCCTTCATCCCGCTTCTCCCCACCTATCACTCGTTTCCCTCATCAAGATCCTCATCTGCGAGGTGGGGGGTGCCTGTCTTGGCGTTGCCTTCCTAAATGTCCCCGGGAGCACGGAGGGCACCCCGGCGGGATGGGGAGCCGGGGGGGCCAGGGAAGCTCCAACACCTCGCAGGTACCCCTCCTGTCACCGCTTCGCCTTTCATGGCTCCCTGAAGCCTTCGGTTCCTGTTCTGCTACCGACTTGGGATCCGCTTGGAAGAATTATTCCGCAGCAAAGGGCTGCCCTGTTTTTCACAGGAATAACAAGGGAGCCTGGATGCGTGGGTCGTTGCTACCAGCCGTGGCCTGCCTTCCGCTGGCACCCCAAAACCCCTTAACTCCCCTCACCCCAGCCACACCGGGGGGAGCAGCCCCAGCTCAGCAGGGCCAGGGGTCTCCACAGAGTGGGCAGGCAGGGTGGGAGGGAGGGATGGAGGGGTGCAGGGACTTGCCTAAGGTCACAGTCAGAGCTGTGGCACAGCTGGGAATAAACTGCATTTCACAGGATTGTAGGAAAATTCAGGACAGAAGGGACCTCAGGAGGTCCTCTGTCAATTTTGAAAGTATCTCTGTTATTTAGGCAGCTGGCTTCTGTTTTCAAGTCACCTGAACCCCTTAGACATTGAGTCGTATTGAGAATCAATGGGATGTAAGCTGTGAGGTGCTTGATGCTTCTGCAGAGAAAGGGATGTTGGTTCCTAACCACCCTCCTCCTCCCATGGCGTGTCAACCTAGCAGCCATTGGCACCACATGGGGTGAGCAGAGGGAGCTTCCATTGACCTAGCTGAGGTCCACGAAGCAAGACAAACTCTGTCTGGTGGCTAACGTCCTCTGGTTCGTGCTCCTGTGGCCAGGCTGCGCCAGAGCAGACATAACAAGGGTTTCTTCAGGTGGAGAAACTAGAGGTACTGGAGATAATACTAGAGGAGATATGCTGAGTCCTGGTCCAGCACCGTGCTGGACAGCCGTGCTGCCTCCTCCATTAAATCCGCTGCCCCAGGTGTCACTGCAGTTTGATTTTCTTTTGCAGAAGGACTTTAGGTGAGTCAGTTGAACTCAGAAGTGCCTGACTTCCCAGTGTGGGTAGCATCACCCTCTGCCTTGTGGTGGTGCTGGCAAACTGATCTGATATCCTCAGCTAGAGCCTGTGAATTATTGCTACTCATGCCAGGGCATGCCCTAATGACCATATTCTCCATCTTTCATCTCTGAGTTTCTCTAACTCTCCAAGATGAGAGCCAACGAAGGGATTTTTTGTTGACCTGGTTTCTCCCAAATGTCCCAGTGAGTGGCAGTAGCACCAGCCCCTCCAGCAGGGACCAGCCCCTCCAGCAGGGTCTATCTTTCAGTGGAAGCCTACGTTAAACATTTGGTGGGTCTTCTTACAAGAGAAGGAGGATTAAACCCAAGATCTTGGCCAAATTTCAGTCTCAGCCATTAAATTCTGCCTACCTAAAATCCCCCTGCTGTTCCAGCTTGACTCTGTGGACCAAATCCATTTGGGGGGGGGGGTAAATAGATGAAGCTCATTAAAACCAAAGGGATTTGCAGCCATTCACACCATTTGTTTTTCATGTGGTGCCCTTAAGGTGCGTGTATTTTCTGGGTGCTGGTTATATAGCTGCTCCCTTGGCGGTAGCTGCATTACGCAGTGCTTCCAAGAAGAAACCTAAACCTGAGTGTCCCTAGTCACATAACTGCCTGTCAGACCTTCCCCTTCTCTCATTTTAGTATCCTTGTGGTTATGGGTATCACAAGAGAGCTGGGGAGGCCCGAGTCAGGGCTGGGTCACGATGGTCCTTGTCCCTCAGGGTGACACGCTGTGTGGTGCATAGAGCCCATCCCCATCTGTGCCCCATTCGCAGAGGATACAGCAGTGACAGCTGCCAACCATGGAGTGCAGACGCTGTGTACATACAAACCTGCACCAAGTGCATTAACCTGCTTTCACTTCATTAGTTAAAGCAGTGCAAACTGTGTGCGGACTCTCTTGTTATCATCAGATTGGGTTGCTCCTGTTTACCTTAAAGGTGGTTGAATCTATAGCCTGCTTGAGACTAAACTGAAGGGAGAGAGATTTAAACTGCAACGTAAGGGTCCATACAACCTATTCTACCAGCTTAAGTTACTCAGCTGGAACTTACTCTTTAAATTAAGCAAGGATGAGTTTTCTGCAGAGTAAACCCTGCCCTTCAGCGCAAGCCCTGGTAGCCCCAGAGCCATTGGCACCCTTTCCACATGCAATGGAGATGCCTGAGCTCACAGAGACCACCTTGCCTCTGGAAATCAAAGCAGTGGGGCCGTGCTGGCATCGGTATTCGGGCTAGGAGCAGCACAGCCGCATGCCATGCCACTGGAGCAACACGGCTTTCGGGAATGAATGCAAGAAAGTCTCACGGCACTGCTGGCTGCTCTGTGCCACATGGATGCAGCAGCTCATTCTGCTGCCTGGAACCTATGCGCCAAACTGATGGCATGAGGTGAAAAACAGGTGGAGGGAATCGCCTGCCTGTGGGGGAGAAGTGCAGAGTAACAGGACTGTGGTTATGAGTTGTAACGAAACTTCTGACCTTTCCTTTCTGCAGACCACCTAATGTCAGCCTTGTCTGCACTCAGAGTTACATTGTTCTAGCAGTCCTGCGGGGTTGTAGGGGGTGGGTATTCACAGATACGGGTAAGACAGGTACTTGCAGGGCATAGGAACACACAGGGGAGGTTTTGTCTATGGCAGAGCCAAGCTGGTGGTCCGGTGCCACTGTCCGATCCCATTGCCCTGCCTCCCTCTTGCCGTACTCCCATTGCCTCCCTTTGCCAGCTCTGGGGTCCTCTGTGCTTGGGTTGAGCAAAGCTAACCCAGCCCAGTCCTGTTTAATATGCCTGGCATTTTGTGATGTGGTGGTGTGGCCGTGGCTGCGCGCTGGTGAGGTGGGAAGGGGGTCAATCCTCTGCTTTGAGACCCAACAAGAAAATAACTTAGGTATAAGCACCAACCAAGAAGCTTGCCACACACCTCTGCTACCTCTGCCTTCAAGGGTAAATAAATGAGGAAATAAACCCTTTGCCAGTCCTCTGTGAAGGATATAAGTGTCCTGGGTAATCCCAGCATCCTCTGGTACTGCATTACTCAAAGTCATGGGTTAACTCCACGCAGTATAGGGTCGAGCTCTGCCTGACACTGCGGCATCATGCCCTAAACTGGTCTCTGCCTTCTGCCAGTGGGCAAAACACCTTGTTGGGCAGCTCTCCGCTCTGCTAAAAATTGATGTGGTTGAAAAAAATGACTGTGAAACCCCAGAATGTGTCTTCAGAGAATATATTTTTTAAAAAGATAAGTAAGTAGAAAGGAAAAGGAAATGGGAACAATCTACTAAGTGGCAAGATTTAGCAGTAGGTGCAGTTTGGGGTGTTTGAAAGTCTTGTCTTCAGTGCCCAGGATAGGTGATGGGGGAAAGACATGCTGCAGGTGGGTGCCAGGGAGATGTCTCCAAAGCAGAGCCCGAAGGACAGGACATCTTCCCCAGGAAAGCATCCTGAGCATTTCTGAAAGGCAATTCAGCTGGTGACAGCTTTGTACTTTCTGAAAACCAGAACACACTTCCAAATCCTGTGAAAAACCAGAGCTCTGCACTTGTTAAAAAGGAACGTCTACTCTCTACATTTTCCAACATCCTCCTTAGGCAAGAGGAATTATTTTAAAATGCTGTTGAAGAGCAAAAACAGAAGTCTGATCGCAAGTGGCATGCTGAGTATATGAATGTAAAGTTGCATCATCAAAGCAAGATTGAGATGCAGCCTTAATCCTTCTTCTTTTAACGTTTAAATATGTATCATGTACTCTGACATTATCATTAATAATTTGACAGCATTTAAGCAGCTGTCTTTCTTGGGAGGTTACAGAATTTTGGTATGTGTTTTGAAGTGTGTAAGATATAAGAAAGGAGAAGGGGAGAACTTTTCTTTTTTTGCAAGAAAAATTCCATCAGGAGCACATTCTTTTATTGTGAAGTATTTAAACAACAACAAAAAAGAAATAAAAAAGGGCTTGGCAGGCTAAAAGTTTGTCCAGTCCCTAATCTGGAAAAAAAAAAAAAAAAAAAAAAAAATGCACTGTTTTATAGGAAAAATACATCTTAAAAATCAGCAATTTGAGAATATAGGCAGGAGAGGAGAGAAAAGTGAGAAAAAGCTGCTGAAACACATGTCTATTATTAGTGAAAAGAAATTTCTCCAGCATTAGGAAAACCCTGTAGCATTGCTAAATACCCATAAAATGTACAGTGGGAGTTGCAAGAACCCATAAAGTTGGTGGTCTCTCATCGGTGGGGTTTTTTAAAGCTATTTGGAGACTTGGCAAATGTGCATGGGCAGGATTATAGGATAGTCCTCTTGGATAATATGAAACGGAGGAAGGATACTGAAATGAGGTAAGAAATGAGAATTATTCACACCAAATGTATATTGAAGTCATACCTCTCATTGACTTAAAATTGTGGTTTTTTTAAATGCTTGTTTTTTACTTGACACAGTCAATATGCACTTAGAGGGAAAACTTCTTATGACAGTCTGCAGCTTAATTTTATTCTCTTAGACTGAATGATGACATTTAATCTTCCTCTCCTCTCCTCTCCTCTCCTCTCCTCTCCTCTCCTCTCCTCTCCTCTCCTCTCCTCTCCTCTCCTCTCCTCTCCTCTCCTCTCCTCTCCTCTCCTCTCCTCAGCTTAAAGAGGGCCTGTAACAGTGATCCAAGGTCTTAGAAACATGTTTTGTAGTGTATCTCAGCAAAGAGCAAAGGGTGAGATGCTCGTGACCCATTCACATCTCCGTGAGGACATCGCTGCTGCCCATTGGCTTTCTAGTCTATCAGAAAGAAGTACAATGAACAAATGAGGCTTGTGATAAGAGCTATGTAGTTATGCTGAACATAATGATCTTTGTAATGTATTCCCTAAAGGAATAATGGAGTCTACCCTGCTTGAATTGTATAAATAAAAGCTGGACATCTTTTAAAAATATATGTTATTGTTTAAGCTGTGGACTTGATGCAGGAGTTATTGTATGAATTTATTTTACGTGGAAAGCTGGACTAAATACTCATGCAGGATCCCTCTGGTGCTAATATCTTTGAATCCCAATCAGGTATCTGACTTTCTGAAACATCAGTGTGCATCTTGGTGGAAGCCACTGGGTGCTTGGCAGTCTTGCAGATTGCCTTGCAGATTGGTTTGGACGCACTCCACTACAGATTGAGAGGCTCAATTTTATAAAAAACCATTTTTGTTTAAAATTTAAAAAGCCTGAAGTTGTCAGCCTAGCCCCAGTGGAAGTACTATGTTACTCAGACCAATGCCTCAATGCCTCCCTCCTGCTAAGGCAAGGCGAAAGATATGTCTCCACTAACCTGCCAGGAGGCTTAGCCACACCATAGCAGCTTATACAGTGACCCTGGAACCATCAAGGCCAAGGACAACTCTTCCATTGACTTCAGCAAGAGTAGATACGGGCTCCTGAGTCGAAGGGATGTCACGTGTGTGGGAGGTTGAATAGCTGGGTAACGACCTGCAAAAACCTCAACTCTCTCAATCTGTGAGCCAATCCACTGATTTATGCACAGTTGCACTGGCAGCGGGTCTGGCTTCAGCCCGATCTGACCTCATCCATCACTGAAACCAGTAAAAATCCTCCCATTGTTTGTTTAGGACATGTCTGAGACTGGGCAGTTGTTCATGTGGTCAGGAGAGGGGTTGCGTGGGGAGATGGACACGAGGTGCAGTACCAGCTCTGCCAAAACTTCTCTTGTGGATTGTTCCCCATAGTGCTCCTGGTCTCCTGTGGATCCTGACAAGGAGCAGTGCCCTGTCCTTCCTTGCCCCAACCCACCTCCTTACTGTGGTCCCTGTGGTCTACAGCATCAACAAGATGCCCAGTATCAGTGTTAGCTCAAACTCTTCCTCCTTTAGCCAGTCAAGGTAGTGAGAGCTGAAGTGAAGAGTGTTTTCTAGGCTTTTCAAACAATTAATCTTTGCATGTAGACAAGAGATACACAGGCTCATGCAGGCAGCCTCAGGCTTCCCTCTGCCTTAGTTTCCCCATTTCACTGAGCATTCTTTGGGCTTTGCTGATTTTCTTTTTGGAGTTTCAGGTCCCCTCTCTCAGCCTATCACCCTCCAGCATTGCTTCTCTTTGGTCAGTGAGAGCAAGCTTGTCCCTTTATGGCTGTCCCCTCCATCAGCGGATATTCCAGGTCAGCCTCAAACCCTGCCCTGTTCCTGCATCACTTGTTCACTCTGAAGCTCTTGGCCAACTCTGAAATGCAGATGGACAAGAGGCTGAGATGACCTTGGATAAAGCTGTCATCAGTGACAGTGTATGCTTAGTGACAAATGTCATGGCAAAATCAGACTATTACAAATCTCTGTGGAGAAATTGTGGCAGAAAAGAAAAAAAAAAGGATGAGGTGTGAGGATGCTTAAATCTTTCACTTAATATTCTTTTGGTGTAGAAAAAGGACAGTGGACCTTAAATAGAACATAGGTACGGGACAGTCTCTTTTTTTAGTTCAAACCTATGTATTTTGGATGGAAGTTTACTTTTGTGGGTGAGGGCAAAACAAGCACTTGTTTGCCAGATTTTTTTAATGGTGGCTGTTGAATGTGGTTTGCAAGGTCACAAGAATTCCCAATGACTCTTAGTGGTTACAGTAAAGAGAGTGCAATTAGAGGCACATTTATTATAAACTCTCTAGTCAGATGCTCCAGGTATAAAAGAGCTTTTAATGGTGAAAAGAGAAGAGTACTACCACTGAGAGCTTAATTTACATGAGCTAAGTACCCACAGCTCCAGCGGGCAGTCACCACGATGGTGCAGAAATTGCGGTTTTGAGAAGGTAGAGGATTCCCAGAGAGGCTCATCTTCATGAAGAAGGTCCTATCACCTGCTAAATTTCATTATTTTCTTCTATTAAGCATTCATCAGAAGGGCTGAATTTATTATTAGAGTATATCAATAACGTAACTTGGTATTTTTCCACAAAACTTAATGTAGCAGCTTGTTTCTGGTTAAGCTTGAACTTCACATTGGGATATGTTATTTTAGACGCATGTTAGTGAATAAGGACATGGGAATCCAGAGTCATACTGTCTCAAATAGAAAGACTGCAAGAAACTAAAAAAAAAGTAAGAAGCAGGTTGAGTGCAGAGTGGTCCTTCCCATAGTACATCATCCCAGCTTCTGACAGTCAACAGCTAAGGGAACTCCTGAACTAAAGGTTGAGTTTGGACTATGGTGTTTAGTAGCCTCCCTGCAGCTAGCCAACATTACTATTTTAGGCCCATTTGTACTCATTTATAATTTTTTCTGTCCATGGCGATGAGTCCCATAACTCATTTGTGAGAGAAATGTCCTTTCTCTTCTGAACTCGCCGTCTGATCATTTTATTAGTTAGTCTCTGGCCCTTGGTGTTCTGAGAAAAGGTGCACAATTATTTCCTGTTCATCTTCTCCACGCAACTCATGACTTCATAGACCTCTCTCAGATCCCCTCTGTCTTCTTTTCTCCCAAGATGAAGGGTTTTAGCCTATTTTGGCTCTTCTTGTCTGGAAACTGTTCCCCACCTCTAGTGTCTTGCTGCCCTTTCTTGCCTTTTGTAGCTCTGCTTTATCCTGCATGAGATTGGTTCACTGGAGCTATGTGCAAAAATTCTTTATATTGCTCTGAAGTCTTTTCTTACTAGTTTTTAATTTTCTCTTTGCCTTTTTAATCCCCATAGAACACTAAGTTCTCATTTTTAGAAAGCCATCCACAGTAGCTCCAGGATCTTATTCCCAACAGTAGTAGCTCACTCAGTGCTCATTATTGTGCATGTGTCCTTGGGATTGCTTTTTTCTCATTATTTATGTTACTCTGAATGTTGTCTTCCATTTTGTTGTGCAGGTACTTAGCATTTTAAGTCCTTCTGAATTTTTTTGCTCACAGCTTTAGTTTGGTCTATTTTAGATGGTTTAGTATCGTCAGAAAAAGTCATCACCCTGCTTTTCACTTCTTATGCCTTTTCTAGAATAAATGTGTGTGTTGAGCACCAGGGGTCCTAGCAGCTTAGAACCTCATCCAGTCCTGCAGATTGGCTCCCTCTGTTAAGAAACCTGGTCGTTTATTCCTTGTTTGGTCTCCTAGCTTTAACCAGTTGTTGAGCCACAAGAGGACCTTCTCCCTTGTTCAAGAACAGCTTAATTTTTTCATAGGTTCCCACATCCAGAAATCCAAATGAACCATATTACTCAGATCACCATCCCCCAAAACTCAGTGACACCCTCAAAGAACTTGATTTGTGAGACGTGACTTCCATCTATAGATGCAACACTTGACTCTTCCCCATTACACCTTGCCCCCTGATGTGTCTCATATTCTTTTGTAGAATATTTATCAGTCTGCCTTATACAGAATCACGCTTGTCTGTATATATTTCTTCCATAAGCCATCTCTGGAAACTGCTATTTCATTTTGCATCGCGTTTACTGCTTCTATTCTTTTGACATAGGCCGATTTAAACAGTAGGTTGGCTCTGCACCGTGAATAACCGTTCAGCAATTTCCTCTTTGGATTTCTATAGAGCTCTTGGGTGAATACCATCTGGTCTTGCAGATTTGTCTTACTCACTTTATCAGTTTGTTTGAAAATCTTTTCTACTGACGCTTCAATTTGAGATACCTCTTCAGATGTGCTCCCAGTAAGGAAAGGCTGTAGTGTGGGATGCATCCTCAGTATTTATTTGACTTTGCTATCATGAGATAAAGTGTCTTGAGTGCTCATCTATCACGTATTGATCATATATTAGTCTGAACAGCTGTCTGGCAAACTACTTGCTTTGGAAGTGTTTGGAGTAGTTGTTATTATTAGCTTTCAGAGCATAAGGAAATTGCTCTTCAGAATGCTTTTTTTTTAATAGATTTATATTAATTTTTGACATTGGCTTACCTATGTGCATGCTTTTTCTGTATTCCCTTTTTGAACTTCATTCCCATATTTTACCCATATTAACATTTAACATTGAAAATGTACTGTTTAAATAAACTCTGTGAGTCCTGAAATCATTTGACTCCTAACTTGCCCTTTCAACTTCCTTTCAGTGCAACTCTTCAGTTTTGTGTTACTGCCTGTCAGCATCCCACAAGTAGAGAAAAAGCTCTATTACTTGACCTATGAAAGATGTGACTGGTAACCTATACATCAGTTTACTGCAGGACTTGGTTTAGTACTAGTCGGTAAATGCCTTTCTAGGTTTAGTATGATATAAAATATAACCCCTGCAAAGATTCAAGCCAGTTCTGCAATACAATTTCTCCACCTTGGCCTCCTAACATGTTCACAACACATAAATGAATACTCTGTGGACATTATCAACTTTCTGACAGTTTGGTCTGTGAACTTTTTACTTCTACACTGATTGAGTTCCTGGTGACAGTGTAGCAAAAAGAAATAGGGAAAGAGAAATTAGTGATGGGCTGAAGTGCAGCAGTTAACTTGTGATGCAGAGTTCAAAGTCTCTCCATAAAGCCCAGAATGTCTGGGCTGCTGAAGAACTGGGCTTTGGCCAAATTTATTGATCCATTGTCAGATATGAAACTGCCTTAGAGTGGGAGTTCACCTTCAGGGTTGGGTTCGGGTATCCTGCTATCTTGGATGTGAGTTGTTCAGTGCTGATAATTGGACATATCCATCCAGCTGGGTGACATGAGGATGGTGCCAAGAGGTTGATTCTCAATTGTCATGTCTGTGTTTTGGCACTTTCTCCCTTGGCTAGTCATGGGAGTGATGGTCTCCCAGCTGGCTGAAGATGGATTGGTTTTTGTTGTTGAATTCACTCCTGTCCCATTGGCCTGGTGAAGATACTAGTAGCAGGACTGTGTCAATGCACCAGCCAGGCCTTTCTTCCCCACCGTGGAAGCTTTTCTCAGGAGGGCAGAGAGACTGCCAAACCACGGCCATCCTCCAGTCTTCACCCAGAGGTGCACACCTCATCAGAGGACAGAGCTGTTGTCCATACTGTTAAATAACAAGTGTGCTCCATTGGATGAGTTTGGTCTGGGCCAAGTGAGTTTTCTCAGACAATGCCCCAGCACACTTTGAGGATAGCCTGGGATAGGGTTGATTCCCAATGGGCAATTTGCATGTGGTCAACATGGGGTTTCTCCTTTCTCCCTTTATTTTAATTTCCGTGGGTGGCGGTGAGGAGCATCTAGCCACCTGGACCCATATTATGCTATGACAATTGACCTCATAGCTAGAAAATGGCTTTTACTTGTTTTATTTATCATTATGCATGCAGCTGGAGTCTTCACTGTGGTTCTTGAATGGTCTTGGGTGTAAGTTTGAGCAAGTCTCCCTTCTTCCTCCAGCCTGCTGTACTATCAGCCTCATAGATTCTCAGCTTGGTCTGTATCTGGGAGAAAAGATAACCGAGAATGCTGGTTATTGAACATTCAATGACATTGCTAGTCAGCCATGTCCTTTAACCATGTCTCTTGTTGTTAAGAGGTCTCAGCAAGGTGGTTAGGGTCAGGCAGGGCTCAAAAGAAGTGAATAAGGACAACCCTGGTCAAGGGATATGAATTCGAAGAATACAGTAATCCAGATAAGTGAGACGAAAGGCCAGAAATTTGGCCAAAATATATCTAGGAACTCTTTCAAGAAGAAAATAAAAGTTTAGCCTGGGATTAAGTTGAAGATTAGGAGGAACAGTGACACAGGAGAGGATCCAGGACAAGGACTAGACAGAAAGGGAGTGAGGTCAGGCAGATGTGGATCAGTGACCAGGGCTCAAACATAGCAGAGATCATGCTCAGGAGATACAACCACAACCCAGAAGTATGGTGAAGAGCAGAAAGCAATGAGAAGGACTCCTTGAATAGAGACTGGTTGGAGCAAACCTCCAATCAAATCTACAAGAAAACTCTCAGGTACTTGGGCACATTTTGTTTTTTTTCTGGCTGCAGAACACAAAATTCAGGCAGAAGTCAGCACTGGTATGGAAAACATTTTGGGATACAGCCAGAGAGCACAGGAGAGACAGTGACGCAGAGACTGCAGGTCCTATGAATAACTCTGAAAATTAGCTGTGAGTAGTCCCTGGCAGTACTTGACTATGTTTGTGAAACACATTGATATTCATGGTATCAGTGGTGTTGCCCAAAGCAAAATTAGTAATGGAGCTAACACATAAGAGTTTGGGTAATATCTTATTAGTGATATTTCTTAGCTTCTCTAAATATAAGTAGGCCAACTTTTTCCTAGGTGTCCAGATGTTTTCTTGGAATGTGTTCGCTGTGGATTGAATGCTTGTTCAAAGGAGGAGCATCTTCCAGCAAAGCTGTAGAAAGCATATATCTAAATAAAGTCTTGCACTTTTAGGCATGATCTAAAACCATCTTTCCATTGGTTTTCAGAAGCTTTTGGATTAAGCCTCATATGCAGATTTGCCAGTGCTCTCAGATGAAAAACAGTGAAGGATATGAAGTGCCAGATGGAGTTAAGTGAAATTTATTGGGTTTGGAGGTAACACAGCAACCCTAAGCTGAATGGACCCAGAAATTCTGGCTGCTGAATTGTGATTCCCCATCTGTACTGAACGTCAAGGTGGCTCAAATAAAGGTCAGGGACCCACATTACCATTCTCTGTTCCACTGGTGGCTTATAAAATATTTTAGGATGCATTGAGTGGGCTGTATAGGAACAGACTGACTAGTTTAGCAGATGTCACCACTAGAAGAATGTCTGCCGTGATCTGGTGTCTTGTCCTTTGATAGCTGTTCAAAGAGCAGGCAGGAAATTGCACTGCTGAAAAATAAATTGGATATTAACACAACAGAAAGATCTTATAATGTTTCTCTTTGTGATACTGGGCTGAGTTGATCGGAAAGCTAACCTTAGCCACCCTGAAACAGGAGCGTATTGAAATATGCGGTGTGGACCTGAGTCCAGTTTTCATGTGGACATTTTTATTCTTGTGCTTTCCACCCACCTTTTAGCAGAGCCAAACATGATGCACAGTCAAACAACACATTGAGGCCCTTTAATTTTAGCATTCACCCTAACTTACAACCATTTTCCTGCTACTGATTGCTCCTGATGACATTCAGAGCCCCTGATAAATTCCTGAGAGACTCATTTGCTTTCAAATTTGCAGGTATATATCTTGATAACTGTTAAACCTGGTCACGGTCAAGGTGGAAATGGGATGGGAAGAAAGCCATAGAGCCATTACGAGGATCTATTGCTGAGCTTACCTGAAAGGCAGGGTAAAAAAGATTTCTCTTTTTAAAGGTCCAAATGACAGTGTTCCAACTGATATTTAAAATGGTTAATGTGCACTGAACTGAGCTAGGCAAAAGAGCATTTCCAGGGCTGTTCCAAAATGTTTACCTCTCAAATGTTTTCTGACAGAAAATGCCATTATGGATTAAGCAAATTTTTTTGAGAAGTGTCTGTTTTCAGCATGAAATTTCAGATGTTTACTGAAGCTTTTCAGCTAAAAGCAGAAAGTTTATTTTCAGCTGTTTCTATTTTTTTTTAAGTAAAAGTTAGAATTTTTGTGAGAGAAGAAGAAGTCTCCATTTTCAGACCGGCTGTTGTCCATTCACTCTTCCAGATGGAGAAGAGGCCATTTTGAAGTGTCAAGCTCTGTGTGAACACTGGAAATCTTTAGTAGGGTTCTGGCTAGATAGGTTTGACTCATGCTTGTCGCATGGCTTCATTCCCTGCCATGGGAGAGACCAAAGGAAAACAGGACATGTATGAAACCTCTAATAACAATTTCTGGCAAGGTCCTAAAAATTCTCAGAGTTGAAATTATGCACACACATTAAATGTATGACTGCCTTTAGTTCAAACCATTTGCACTCATGAAGGCTCTTTGAGTGTTCCTCTTTCTTAAAAAGTGGACTTCAAATACCAGGTTACGTGAACAAGAAAGGAATCTACCATGTTGCCTCAGGTGACAAACACAACCCTTTTTGTGACCAGCTGCTTTTGGTGCCTGGTGCTGGCAAGATTGTTCATTCCCACCAGAATGTAGCATTTTGGTGTCCTGCCCATCTCTGCCCATGTGTACCAAGTTGTCATGATTGGTGGACCACACATCAGGATGCCTTGAACAGGCAGGGCCCCAGGTTTATTTGTGCTATGTGGCAAATGGTTGAGATACAGCCTGAGCAGGAAACAAGGCCAGTTGAGTGGCTCCCATGCTTGATGGGGGAGATTTGATGGGTCTCCACAATTTGCCTTGCTCTTCTGTCAGAAACTCTAGGTGCCTGCCGGTGCTGACGCTCAGCCAATTCACCGTCTTCAGTGCCAAATCCCATGAGAGCTGGATGAACCAGAAAACTAGTTTGGCAAGGTTGGTACTGAAGGAATTTGAGAGTATCTTTCTCCTTGGAGAGAGGGTCTTGTGCAAGGCACAAAGCCATGCAGCATCTGTGGCAAAGGGTTCAGCAAAGAAGTGTTTTGCACGTCCTCATATGATGGATTTGGATGAGTTATTTGTGACTGCTCAGTAGAAGCAGTGCTGGGGCATTTCAGGACTTAAAGTTCCTTCAAGTAGTGTGTGCTCCTCACTGGAGCTGAGCCTCCAGCCTCAAGGTTTACAACTGAGAAGTGCCTGAGAGAATGACTGCTCCTTTCCCCTGTGACCTCTCCTACCTTCGAACACTGACCATCCCACAGAGCTGCACCCGAGTGTAGCGCATGGAGTCCCAACCATGCAATGACACTGTGAGCCTGCATCATTCAGCACAGCACCCAACAGAGTTTGGGTAAGTGTCTCCATGCATGGCCTACTTGCAGCACTCGGAGTCATTGTCTGATTGTTTGATTCCACAAACAATCTTGCTCCCTCTGCAGGAGCAATTATCCTTTTTTCCATCAGTTGATTTTGGATCTTCCCACTGTGAAGCAATCCAAGCAGTGAAGAGCTTGTTAATCCCGTTAGCACAGAGCAGTTCTGAATAAACTGACTCGCAAGGTAGTGGTTGTCGCTGCTGAAAGCCTCTGCATAAAAAGGAGATGTTTAATTTGTCCTCCTGGGGATGATGCATAGCCTCTGTTTTGCTGCTGAATTCCCATGTGTCACAGAGGAACCCTCTTTCATGATTCTGCTCCAGAGGCTGAGAAGGCAGCACCGCTTGGCTCTGCGGTGTGCAATCATCTTGGCTATCGACGTGTTGGCTCTCCGGGGGGAGCTGGTAGAAGTGATGTGGGAAGATCAAACCTGAAGTCATCCTTCCCTGCTTGCCAGAATGAATCATTAAATCATCTGCTTTTACAGACTGTGGCCAGCTATAAGCACCCGTGGAAAGGGAGAATTCACTCTCCTTCTGCCTCTGTGCAGTCACATGGGGCCAAATCCTAGCCTGGTGCCACTCAATCCTAGCCTGCTGTCACTGTAAAACAGTGGTTTTACACCAAGGACATTTACTCTTTACAAAACTAAGCTAAAAGTGCTGTGTTTTGGTTTTGTTTTTTTTCTCAAAGATGGTCTCAACCAAAGTTTCTTGAAGATATTTTATAAAGTACTTTTTAGGAAAGTACTTTTGAGAAAAGAACTCATTTTGCTGTATCTTAGCATCTACCAAAAGATTACTCCCACTAGCCCACCCTAGCCATGTAGGGTGAGAAGGGCAGAAAGAACAAGAAGGGGGTATTTGCATGCAACAGGAACTCCCCCTTTAATGTAGGGAGTCTTTACTCCCTGGCACCCGATGGTCTGCCAGGAAATGTCCTATGCCCATTGAATATGAAGTTGGGCTGCCACAGCTGTCTATGGGTGAGCTAAAACTGTCAGACATGGTTTTCTTTTCTGTTGGGTGATCCTTCTGGCTGTGGGAAGGAGGAACTTGTTGAGAAGACGATTTTGTTTAGATTGAACAACTTTCCTAAGCACAAGTTCCTTCAGCAAAGCCAAAGATGGTGGCAAGTGGTATCTGGCAAGCAGAGCCTTTGGTTGATTCTCTCATCTCATTTCCTTTTTTGGGTGGAAACAAAGTGATGTTTCTTTTTTTCTCAATTACTGAGACTCATGACAGCCTTCTTTAACGCCAGGCTGAAAAGGTGGAAAGGCACAACAGCAACAAAACATACAAATACCCCAGCAGGCTATGGACACCAAAATACAGAAAAATGGCTTGAGGTGTAGAATAACCACAATTGGCACATGACTTATTGATTATACCCGTCATATGATCAGCCTTTAGCTAGTTATAAATTTTATATTAGAAGTATTAGTGAAACCAGATGGGTTGCAACCAGTCCAGAATGTGGTGAGCCTGCGGCCTGAAATAAAGAGGGAAGAAGCACAATGATTTGGCATTAAAAATCATCTTTGTGCTAGAACCAAGAACTGATGAGGAAAAAGAGGAAAAGTCACAGAGCTGGCTGTGCTGTGCACATGATGCATGGGAAATAATTTTCCTGTGTCCCAAGGCACCAAAATCTATTTCCCAAGAGTCTGTGGTCCATGTTGGACATTTCATCCTGATGCTAACTAGCTCTGTTAATTAGTCTCATCTCCACTCGGAGGACCCCAAATATTCATTAACTGCATCAGGAGATCCTCAGAGCCCCATTGGCTCAAGAGGCTGGTCCAAGAGCACCAGGAGCACTGGGCATCCTATGATCAGCTACCCAGGGTGGCAGGACATGGTGGAGCCGGGCTGGCCGCACATGGCTGAATCCTGCCATGGAGTGAGTATTAGGTGCATTAGCATTTGCATCAATCCCAGCTGCAGAAGAGCCCTGGAGTTGTTGATTTAGCGCCCTGCTTGGGAACGGAGTGGTCAGCGATACGGCATCAGAGTGCTGTCGCTGGCTGTTAATAGCCGGGCGGCTCAGGGTCGCACAGGTGCACGCCGAGCCCCGTGTGACAACCCACAGCCCGCGCAGCTGAAAAAATATGCCTGGCATCTGGCACTGTCCTCGCGTCTGGGCCTCCAGGCTGGCATGCCAGCCCCCAGCAGCCGGTGCCTCCCGGCGTGGCCAGAGCTGGATCCTTACACAAATACACAGAGACGGCCGGAGCGGAGCTGTGCCAGGGACAGATTTGGCCCTGTTGTGCAAAGCAGCTCTCAGTCGTGCCTCCAGTCTCATCTGTGAGGTCCTCACCAACCTCAACCATGCCTGCATCTCCCCTCCTTCCAGCTTCCTTCCCCCAGCCAAACTGTGTGTCACCATCCTCTCCTGCCTGGTCCTCTGGAGACACTGTGCTCTCAAGCTTCAGTCCCCAGGCACGTCCCTCTGCCTGCTCTTGTACCCCTCCAGTCCTACTGAAAGGCTCATGGAGATGGTGGGGCTTGCAGGCTTGTTGAGGGCTCATTGCAACTATCCTGCTCGAGCCATCGTGGGCAAATTACGTGGCAACTTCTAATCAGCCCATATTGCATGGTTGAGCTCCTGGGTTAGATGGCTTTAGGCTACGCACTTGCTTTGGTTGGGTTTTTGAGGGCTGTATACATTTGCGGCAATACATGGATACGAATGACTAATAATAGGAAAGCATGTGCTGGGTCTGTGTCCACTCCTTTCTGTCCCAAAAAGGAACAGGCTCTCTCCAAGAGTCCTAACCTTGTCTTGAAGGCCAGGACAACATGCTTTGCTGATGAGGTGGCCTGAATTTCATCACCCTCATATCACTTTTGGTTCTTGGCAGACGTGAGAGTCTGTTGCTTATAATACTACTTACCTCTTTAAAAGGGCTGTTCATCTCAAAGAGCTTTAAAAAGAAGCCAAGATCATTATTTCCATGTTCAGATGGGGAAACTGAGGTACGGGAAGCAAAACCGATTTCCCCAAGTTACACAGCAATGCTGAGGCAGGAGTAGGCAAGGGCTCAGTCCTGCCCGTCTCCAGTAGCCACTCTGCCTTGTGCTGCAGTCCTGGGTTGGGTGGGAGAGGTCACTGTGACATTTATCCTTCGGGGTGATTGTGTCCACACTTTCTTTCCTCGCCACCCATCAGTGTTCCCCTTGAACCACACTGAAGGTGTTCTGGGAAGAAGGAGGTGCTTGTGGGCAGGTGATTAGGTGTCATGGTTGAATGGACAACTACAGCATCTTCTAGAACAGTTGTATGGGCTGGACAGTCTGATGTGATCCTTTTACAAGGATTAATCATCTAGAAAAGAAGTTGGGGAAATATTTTTTCCCCAAGACATTGTCAGGAACTTGGATATTTTATTAAATAATGGTTAAAAATACTTTACAATAAAACCAAATAATTTTCACTGTCTTGCTGTGCATGTACTTTGTGAGAGAGAGTCTCTTTTTGCCCTTAAGACTAAAAAAAGAACAGCAAGGAAAAGAAAAGATTGCAATATCCATCTTACAGTAGAAGGACCTGGGGCAGGGGGATTCTTCTCAAGATTACACAGGAAACTGGTGACTGACCTGGGAATGCAATCCATTTTAACTAAAGCCCTTGTCCAGTGATTAATGACAAGCTCTTGTTCCAAGTATGAATCTTTTAAGATGAAAAGGATAATGATGGAGAGCTGAGATGCTGAGTGCATTTTGGTCCGTTCTCCTCCGTAGCTGAATCAAGATCCAAAATCATGAGGAAAATGTAAAAAGAAAGGAGTCGATGGAGAGACAAGAGTAATCGAGCTAAAATCACCTTTGCCGGAGCAATGGCTCTGAAAGCCAGATGTGGAAAAAAAAGCTGCATTTCAGGTGGGGAGTGAGTCCTGAGCTGAAGTTGCAGTTCAAAACCTGATGGTCTTTGGACTTGGGCAGACTGGTGGCTGTGTCATCGGGCATCATGACATGGCAGTGCAAGGGCAGCTGCCTGGTCAGGGGACAGCAGCAGAGCACAAGTACAGACCCTGCTTAGGAGACCCCTCAGGAATCCCTACCCGCTGATCATAGCTGGGATCTGCCTCCAAAGATCTATAGTTCCTCTCCAATTTCTTCATGGATCAATCAGAGCTGCCTATGTGGAAGATCACCTCTCCTCTGTCTGCAATGGCAGTCTCCTTGGGTGGCTTTGCCCTATGGAGTGGTGACATTGTAGTGGAAGATGGGTGGGTGCTGGTCATGGGCATCACAATGCTGTGTTTAACTGTGAAAATGCTTCTGAACGGTATTGAATCCTGCAGGTTTGGAGTCGCAGGTAAAGCTTGGTCCCTGGGTTTGCTTTAATGAGAGCTCTTCTCCCTCCCACCCATTGGGTTTTACCCATACGGCTGGAGAAGACAACAACGACGGCAATTTTGTTGCTCCTTTTTACCTCTGGAGAAGTGCCACAGTCGACATCAGCCCATCATGTGCTGGTGACTGTGCTGCATTCAGCTGCTGGCCGAACACTGATTTCCCTCGTTAGCAAAAAGGGCAAATCCCTAACAATGGTGGTTGCTGCGAGTCGGGCCACCAGCTTGCTCACAGCCACTCCTGCTGGGATGCCCTCCCTCCCTGGGTTATTTGGGCTCTGCGTGCAGCCTGGCAATCTGCACAAATGATATAGCAATGAAAAACTACAGATGTGCAGACAAAAAGTGCCTGTCGGGTTGTTGCCTCCTCCTGTGCTGCGGGGAGTTAATAGACACTTTTCATTAGGGGAAATTTTTCTTTTTGTCTTTTACCTACTTTCTCCACTCCTGTAAGCGAATTAACCTTGAAAAAAAATCCTATTGCCTCCCAAAAATATAAACAAAAGTCTCTTCTCTAGTGTTTGATACTTACTAATGGAGGAAAAAATATTCTTGTTTGCTGGAGGGTATTTTCGGAGGCATCGGCACTGCTGTTCGGTCCCCCTGCCCGATCCCTTCCCTGGGGCTGCCCACTCCCCCAGCAGAGCTGGCACGTGGCGAGGCAGCAGCAGGCAGGATTCAGCCTCATCCATCGAAACGCAACTTCTTCTGCCAGATGTCACTGCTGCACGGCCGAGCAGACCACAGGGGTATTCCTGCAGGAACGTGCCTTTCAGAAATACCATTCTTCAGCTCCCCGGCCCCAAAACTGCTGGGGCTCTGTTTGCCTGGGGAGAAAAAAAAAAAAAAAAAAAGAAAAAAAGGGAAAAAAAGCAACATACACACACAAGAAAAAAAAAAATCTGAAGGCATCCAGTTGCTCCTGGGCAAATTGCCAGTGATTGAGTGACCTGCTGCTTCCCCAATATTGCATTCCGCTGGCATGTCTTTAGTCCTGGCTGACGCCAGCCATCTAACTCACCCCCAAAGCAAACATTTCCAGTTGGCACCGCTGCCTTGTTTTTCTGAAGAACCAATTCATGCCTCCCTTAAAAAGTTTTACTATATCCATTTTTTTTTCTTTTTTTTTCCTTTTTTTTTTCTGGTGCATGGAGCCACTGGGGAATGGCTGCCGCTTCAGGGATTTCTCCTTAAAATAAAAAAAAAAAAAGAGAGAAGGGGGGATTTTTTTCCACCTCCCTTTTTAGCAAGCATGATAAATCCATTCAGAGCGCTCCTTGTGCGCGAGTGTGGAAACCTTCTGCTAAAAGAGTTATTCTGTTCTCATTCACAGATAATTGCTCCCCGAGGGGCCCGGGGAGAGAGCGAGGAGGAGAGACCGATAATCCGGTAGGACATGGATACAAATATCAGGCTGCGGTGCTGAGTGCCTGCTTAATTTATTGGGAATGAGCAGTTACTCAGCACTTTGCAGGATGAGACCTGCTGTAATTCTGATATTTAAGGAGAGACAGAGTCGAACGACAGCAACAACCCACCGGGGGCCGTTGCAGAGACGGGCGGCGTTGGAGAGGAGCACATGCTGGTTTATTTTTTACGCTATGGAAAGAATGAGCTTTTAGGACACAAAGTCCTCGCAGCCGGTGAGGGGGTGGCGGGAGGGGAGCGAGGGGACAGCCTGGCTCCGTGCTGGCCGTCCTGACATACAGACCCAGGTTAGGGTTGCTGCTCGGCCAGCTGGGATGATGTATGGCAGCAGGGGGGCTCCCCTGAAAAGGGCATGGCTTCACTGCCAGACGGCACTGCCAGCACCCTCACTGTCCAGCAGGTAGATGGGTGATGGCACCCTGCAGCACCCAGGTCACGCAGGTGGGTGATGGCCTGGACCACCACCAATGCCCACCGGCTCCTGCTTGGACCGCAGACTGTTGGGTTTTTACTGATTATATCTGATTGCATAGTACACCAGCCCCACATCTGATGGGCCGTTCTTACCCAGGACTTCACACAAAAGTGAGAATTCAGCCTCCTGCCCCCTTCAGATCTTCCTAGGATTCATCCTGCATCCCCAAAATGGGGGTAGATTACCCAGCAGAATGCAAAGCATCTTGAGGAGGGTAAAGGAAAGCACCTTCTCTTTTTTTGTCTTGATGGACTGCTTCTTTCATTCTGAAATCCCTGTGATATTTGTCTGAATTTTCACTGACCATTAGAAAAAAAAAGCTCTGGGAAGCCAAGGGCTTGGAAAGAAATGTTTAGACTTTTCTGGCACAAGTGAAAGTTGCAGTGACATTAAAATATAGTAGGCTTTTCTGCACAAGGTTTCTTTCTTTGGGGAAAATAAATATATTTATCTGACTGTCTATGAAAGCATCCGTCACCCGAACAGAAAGGACCTGAACGTGGCTTTCTGTTTTCTCATGGGGTGATCAAGCCAGGTCTCTCTCTGAAGTAACTTGGGCTATTTACTTCTCCCAGATCCTTGGGTATGTTTCTCACCTGACTTTCTATGTTTGAATACCCATTCAGCTGGGGAAAGAAAAACCACCAGCTCATAGAAACATGGTCCCTCCTTGGACAGCATCTTCCACTGTTGAACTAGCAGCTAGCACTGTGTCCATTTTACAGGTGGGGAAACTGAGGCAGCATGGATGAAATAACTCACCTAAGGAAAATTTTGTTGGATAAGGGAGTCATAGAGTGCTGTCAGCTTTTACTTAATACAGCTGTGGCAATAGGAGAACCAAGAGCCGCTTTAGAGCTTCTCCACATATCAAATTATTTCAGGAGAGAAAAGCTTTCTTTGTGGTAGGAGGATTTGAGAACTTTGGTGATGCAGGAATAAATGATTGCTTATAATTCTCTTGAATTTATTATTGGATAGAATTAACAGTGATTTTCAATCTGGGGGTTGCAACCCCCAACCAAGGATAGCACCCCAGGAAAGTTTTCCCTTCACAGATCAATAATTGCTCCCCTCCTCCCGTTGTTGTGGATTATTGAGTGATTTTTGGCCAAAATGACCCTGTGCTCATTTCATAGTAGCAGCTAGAAGAAAAACTGACAGCTATGAGGTAGTAAAGACAAATGGTGGAAGGGAGAGGTTTAGGAAAGTAGGTCTCAGGCTGTGCTTGTGAGGAGTGATGACAGCAAACCCGTTTCTCCAGCAGAATGAAACCTGAAGGGGAATACTTCACTCTTTCAGACTGCTAATGTAAATAAAAGGCACACAGAGGGACGCTGGTAGGTTAACAATCAATTAAAAGCAAATTTTCCGCCCTGTGTGATGTTAGAAGACTGTGGGTGATATAAAATGAGACAGGGATGAGGCACCATGGTGAGTTTCTCAGGTAGTGCAAAGACTTCAAGCACGTTGCTGTGCAACCAGCACAGCAGTGGGGTTTCCCTTTTGGTTTGCAGTTTCACCCTCTGTGAACACTTCAGGGATACATTTAAATTCATACAAACAATTAATTTGATTTCAGCTAAAAGAAAAACGATGAGAACGTTTTGACTCATCTTTCAAAAAGTCTTAAGCTATGGGCCTGATGTGATCTGACTGTGCCCCTTCAATGTCTTAATGGTACTAAAAATGCAACATGAATAAATGTCCACTCCCTGGAAATGTCATTATTTAGCTGTTATCTGACTGGTTGTTTAGTGATGATGTAATTCCATGACGTCATATCTGAATTCTTCAAACTGTTTCCATCTGGTTTAAATGCCATCATCATGCTGGAGCAGGATGGATCATGTATCACCAACAAAACCAAGGTTAAATAAGCCACAAGAAGCAATTGCTTTCGGTCGATGATATCAGAGGTGCTCGAGTGCAGGGCCCGTAACATCTGTCTGGATCCCCATGTTGTTCAAACCATGGTTTTTATTCTACACTGCTCTTCATTGGTGCTTCTGGTGGGATGAAGAATGGCATGGTCAATGTCTGAACTCTGGTGTTCCAGAGTTTCTGTGCTGCCAGCTGTTGTATAAGCACGTGGTATCTACAGCATGCCTAGGAAGAACCAGCTGCAGAAGATGTGCCCATCACATGCTTGGCCCCATCATGCCTGATCCGACTTGCCCATGTAGATGGGAGTTGTGATTTGGACGGCTCCATGGGCTGAGCCCACAGCCTGGTGGGATTGCGGAGCTGCAGCTGGAGGAGACCCTGGCCCATGCTGTGCCAGGCAGGATGAGTCCAAGCCCTTGTGATGTTGGCTCCCGGGGAGGCTGCTCTCCTGGCATTTGCAGCTGCCCCGCAGGCAGGAGGAGGGGTGCTCGCTGCCAACTGCGCCCCTGGGACTAACCCCAAGGCAGCCCTATAACCCGTCGGCTGTGGCTGCTCCAGCTGTCAGGCAGCAGTTGCTGTCTGCGGCTCGGTGGCTGCCTGCATGCCTGTCTGTGCTGTGACAGGCCCCCGGATAGGCACAGCTGGGGAGCATCTCTGATGGCACCAATGCTGTGAAAATGTTGTTGATTTGGCACCTGTCTGCAAAATATATATGGCCTCCCTACAAGCACCTGAGTCTCGTACAGCCTGCAGTGTGCAGCCTTATGGCTGAGCTGTCAGGGAGGGAAAAATGTCCCGTATCATCCCTGTTACACTGCCAGTATCTGTGTGCCTTTGTTCCCTGAGACACCCCATGTTCTTGGGGCACCTGGCAGTAGAAGGACTGACACTTGGGTTTCTCTGCAAAAGCCTGTCCTTGCATGGCGTGGGTGCTGGTGACAAAATGGCCTGTTGACACTGATGCCAGGGCCATCTCTGAGATGTAGAAGTGCAGCCCACCACTGCCTTGCTAAAGACACTATGACCTTTCTTTCCCTTTCTCGACATCACAGAACACGTACCCAGCCTTACCCTACTGGGAGCAGCTAAAGATGTAGTGCTCTGCCCTCAATGACATGAGAAAACCTCTTGCTGGGTGCTGGCTGCTCTGGTCTCCCTCAAACCCTCCTCTCCCAGCATGTGCTCCAGCCAAAAAAATTACTATAGTTGTTAGCAGACTCAGAACTGTACAACTCCCTACTCCGTTTCCTAATTGTCTTTTTCATCTGGTGGTTTCCAAGGGTGGTTTCTTTACTTTGGATGGGTCAAAACCATACTTCCAAACACCCCCAGGTCAGGTCTGAATCGTGATTTGAACCTGGTTGCTCAGACCCATGCCTGGCCCTCATCATAGATGCTTTTAGTGCCCAGCACTTCCACACTTTTCTAGGGAGCACATAAATAACATCATAACAGTCCTAAATCTTAGAAACCAGAGTGCAAATAAAAAGTACACTTTAAAAAATATATATATCCCCTGTTTTTGAAGGCAGTCTCATGATCTGGGGAGCCTGACTCATGGGTTTGACAGCTTGCTTCTGGCAATAACAAACAACTTCTCACCACCTGACAAGGAAGAGTGATGGGCAATGTCAGCAGCCCATCTGAAACACTGCTGAGAATATAGATGCTTGATGCAGATTATGCTGTTATATCCTACAAAAATAAATGGTACATGGAGAGACTTTACAGGGACATGGCCCCGGAGCTAGCTAAGAGGATTCTCTAGCACCATCTAGTGCTCTGAAAGTCCAGTTTCTTAAAAAATGCTGAGATTTAATCATCATATAGATCAATACCATAGGCAGTTTTGAGCACTGTGGTGCAGAACCGTGAAGTTATGCATATCTTGGAATATATTACATGAAAGGGTAAGCATTAAATTGAGTTAAGTGTTGGCCATGAACCTAGGTAATAAAATGTGGCATATATATTGCAGACAATGCAGATCTGCGATTTATGCTAACTGGGCTTTGAAAGCAAGAATCTGTATTATTAAAGTACGTGTTCAATCATTTCAGAAAATCAGAATGAATTAATAAATTTAGACTTCATGGGCTGAGCCTGAATATCCCTGAAGCATTTAAAATGTGTCCTACTTTTCCCCAGCGCATTGCCACTTCTTTTCTAAATATCTCTGTCCCTTTCCAAACATGCCTTATCTTAACTTACATCATTCCTATTTTTGCAAGACTCTGTTCAAGGCTGATGAGATTCATCCCCAGAGGAGAATACCCTACTTGAAAAAAAACAGAAAAGGGAATAGTGATGAGCAACCATCAACACCTCCAGCAGCTGAAGGGAGAGCTGTGTTGAATCTGGCTGTTAAATTAGGAGGACTGGGGACAAATAACTATATAGAGGACACCGGCTGTTTGGTTAAAAACCCAAGACTCAAGCCAAGTTTGTCAGACACATTCTCAGTAGCCACTGAAACCCACTGCAAATCTGGGGCCAAGTTTTGAGTGTCAGGAAGGGAATACAATCGCACTATGCTATTATTTAAATATTGTATTTTCCTTATTTGTCTGTTAGACAAGGTTGTACGGAGCTATTGTTGAGCTGTGAACCAAACTTGTGCAATGTTTTTTATTTGGTTTTATGCCTGGCTGCCTATTGCATGATGTACCTTAGCTCAGTGTTTTCAGGGTTTGTCAAACTCTGTGGGAGGAGATATTTTTTACAAATATTTATCATTTCTCTGGTACAGTATTTTCCTAATACCTTCTTTTCAGAATGTGATAAAACTGTTAATACGGAGATGGTGCTGACAGTTCTCATAACAAATCTTGTCAGTTGTCAGTTTTTCCTCCCTGAGATTCCTTGCAGTAACAAAAGTGTAGTTACCAATAACCAATGCAGGTTGATCTTGTCTGCTGATTTCCTATATTGAGCTGGTCTTTATTTTTTCTCCATCACCACAAGTAAGCCAAAGCAAGAGACTCAGAAGGTACGTGCTTTATCCATTAAGCCATTATAGTTCTAATCAGTAAGTTGGTTCAGTTCAGCGCATTAATTTCTCAGACTTTTATTTATATATTCAATTTTTCAGGGTCAAAGGCAGTGAAGGTTTGGCTGGAAAGTTATGAGTGAAAGTTATTAAGGCTTCATGAAATTTCAACACAAAAGAAAACCAGCCTCCAAGACAGATGCAGTAGCCTGCAGCACAATTTGTGCCAGCACCAGGGGTTGTAGGAGAACAAGGAGCCCGTACTCGAGATGATCTTAAAGGTCTTTTCCAACCTTAACGGTTCTATGATTCTATGTAGCCCACATTTTTTGGCACATGAGTGAGGATGGGACACTGCATCTCCATACAGCCTCTCCATCACCAGTGCTGATGAAAGTCTCTCTTGAAGTAAAACCCTCCAGAGCCAAACTGACGCAAGGAAAGAGGGGTGAAGAAGATGGTAAAAGGTACATGGCTTTGTGGGTTACTCTCTAATTCTCCCAACATGGGCTAGATGTATTTTGTAAAAAGTAGAAAAGAGTGCAGGGGTCTCTGTTTAATAAAGTTAGGTAGCATGTAAGGTGCCAAAATTGTTTGCATAGACCCACACAACTGTGAAGAAGAAATGGTAATAGGCTCAGCACATGATACCTTTTAAACTAGATGGGACAAAATGCATGAAAATGTACTGATGGGGGAGCAGTCAGAGAAGAGGAGCACATGGCCAAATGGCATCCCACATGGTGTAGTAGGACTGACTGTCTGCACTAAGGACACTAATTCCACTCCACGTGTGGCCTCACCAGCACTGAATAAAGGGGAAGGATCATCTCCCTCGACCTGCTGGCAATACTTTGTCTAATGGAGCCCAAGATACCATTAGCCTTCTTGGCCGCAAGGGCACAACGCTAACTCATGTTTAACTTGGTGTCTACCAGGTCCCCCAGGTCCTTTTCTGCCAAGCTGCTTTCCAGCTGGGTAGCCCCAGCATGTATTGGTGCATGGGGTTGTTCTTCCCCAAGTAGGACTTTGCAATTCCACTTCTTGAACTTCATGAGGTTCCTGTTGGCCCATTTCTCCAGCCTGCTGAAGTCCCTCTGGATGGCAGCATGACCCTCAGGTGTATCAGCCGCTCCTTCCAGTTTGGAATTGCCTGCAAGCTTGCTAAGGGTACACTCTGCCCATCATTTCGATCATTAATGAAGATGTTAAATGGGACTGGACTCAGTATTGACCCCTGGGGTACAACTGCTAGTTACTGGCCTCCAACTAGAGTTAGTGCCACGGATCACCAACGTCTGGTCCCAGCCACTCAGCTGGTTTTCAACCCACCTCACAGTCTGCTTATCCAGCCCATACATCAACAGTTTCTCTATAAGAAGCTTATGGGAGACAGCGTCAAAGGCCTTACTGAATTCCAGGCAGACAATATCCACGGCTAGTCCAGGTAGACAGTATTATCTGCTAATGCTCTTGGAGTGATACTTTCTTCTTTCAAGGAGATCTTTTAAAAATCTGAGTCAGCACTTTGATCAACACTAGCGGTGGTTCAAGAGAACTACAGGCTTATGAGGAATGCAGGCAATTGCAGAAAAATAAGTGCCGCCAGAGTTCCCCAACAGAAAACAAAATGAGAAAAATTACAGTCTGAATTTACACTCTATCTATTATTATTGTAATAACGTGCATTTACATGTAATGGAACTCACGCTTGTTGGAAAAGGTGTCAAACATATACATTCTCAGCTTGTGAGGTTAGACCCTCCTCGTATAATGCGATAATTTTCACTGAAGATCTGGGACTCAGGATTTCTCTTCTTGTGCCTGGTTCCTCAGACGAAGAAGGGCTGTCACCCCAGGAGAGCACTCCTCTGCAGACTGAGATTGCTTAGTTCATTTAAAGAACAATCCCAAAAATATTTTAAAATGTTAATTTAAAAAAAATCCTTTGAATCAAAATAAATGGATTCTCACTTACTAGAAAAACAATTTGTTGTAAACAGTTTATTTCTGGCTCCATTTTAGCAATATACATCACTGAAGTTATTTGAAAAACTTGTCAAAAAATGAAAATCAAATCTGTTTAAAAAATATTTTATTCTTTTCTTGTTCACCTCTATTTCTATGACCCCTTTTCTTTCAAAATGTGAACCATTTTTTCTTGAATTTAGAGATGCAGGATAAGAGTGGAGCAGGTAAAAAATTTTACAGCGACAGTCTTGACCTTGGCTAAAAAAACTGGAGTCTGAATCTAAACAAGAATGTCTATAGCTGTGGGGTTTGGGTTTTCTTGAAATAGCAGGTGGCTGTTCAGATAAGAAATGCTGTTCTGCCCATTACACAGACAGGAACCAGGTGCAAGGTGCAGATCTGCGCTGGAACTTCCTGAAAATTTGGGAGTCTGCAGCCAAAATGCTTCTTGGATCTGATCACTGCTGCACTTCCAATTATAATTATTGTATTATAGTGTGTCAAATTGCCTGCAACTGAAAACACAGTCTAAAAACATACATACTTTAATATGTCAATGAGAAATAGGCTAAAGAACAACTAATGGGCTAATGAGCAATGCTGTATTTTGAATATTCTTCGCCTTCAAAGAAGATCAATGCTGCTGTTGTACCATGCGTTATTAGAGAGTCACAGAATCACGGAACGGTTGAGTTCAGAGGCAGCTCTTGAGATCTAGTCCAGCCCCCCTGCTCAAGCAGAGTTACCTAGAACAGGTTGTCCAGGACCGTGTCCAGTCTGGTTTTGAATTATCTTCACAACATCTCTGGACAACCTGTTCCAGTGTTTGACTGTCCTCACAGTAAACTTCTTCATGTGTTTTAATTTGTGCCCATTGCCTCTTGTCCTGTCAGTGGGTACTACTGAGAAGAGTCTGAGTCTCTTGTCTTCATTTTCTCCCATCAGGTATTTATACACACTGATAAGATGCCCCTGAGCCTTCTCCAGGCTTAACAGTCCCAGCTCTCTTAGTCTCTCTTATGAGAGATGCTCCAATCCCTTAATTATCTTTGTGGCCCTGTGCTGGACTTGCTCCAGTAAGTCCATGTCTCTCTTGCACTGGGGAGCCCAGAAGTGGGCACAGGTGTGGCCTCACCAGTGCTGACTACAGAGGAAATGTCACATCCTTCGACCAGCTGGCAATGCTTTGCCTAATGCAGCCCAGGATATTGCTGACCTTTCTGCCAGGGCACATTGCTGGTTCATGGCCAACTTGTTATCCACCAAAACCTCAAGGTCCTTCTCAGCAAAGCTGTTTTACAGCCAGTCATCCCCCAGTCTGTACTGGTGCGTGGGGTCATTCCTTCCTAGATGCAGGATGTGACATTTCCCCTTGTTAAACTTCAAGAGGTTCTTCTCTGCCCAGTTCTCCAGCCTGTTGAGGTCCTTCTGAATGTGAACATGACCATCTGGTGTACCAGCCACTCCTCCCAGCTTTGTATCATATGCGAACTTGCTGAAGGTGCACTCTGTCCCGTTGTCCAGGTGATTAATGAAGATGTTAGACAGTATTGGTTCCAGGAATTGAGCCCTGGGGTACACCCCTAGTGACTTCCCTCCAACTTGACTTTGTGTCACTGGTCACAACCCTCTGGGTCCAGTGGTTCAACCAGTTTTTTATCCATTTTACTGTCCATGAATCCAATCCATACTTCGTCATCTTGTCTATGGTGATGTTATGGGTGACAGTGACAAAGGCTTTACTAGTTGAGATAAACATCCACTCCTCTCCCCACATCCACCAAGCTAGTCACCTCTTTGTAGAAGGCAATGAGGTTGGTCAAGCATGATTTCCCCTTTGTACATCCTTGCTGATCACTCCTGATCTTTATATATACCATGTTTTGAAGTGAACGTGTGAGGGAGAGAAGAAAGAATGGGACATCCAGTGGATGACCCTTGGACATGTAAACACTCATTTGCAGCTTTTAAATAAATACTGTGACAGTGGGAAAGACATAATACAAGCCATGTGATACAGATGTGCCACTGAAGAGCCTCATGCACAGTCCCACTACTACAAGGAGCGAATGCAAGGACAACTTTTTGCTTAAGAAAAGACTCACAGAGTAGGAAAATGAGAGCAATTTATGGCTGAAAAGCTTGGTGCTAATTAATGGCTGCCAAATAAGCAAAGTTGGGCTATGGACTCATGTGGACATATTTACCCTAGTGCACTCCTTGCCATGGCAAGGGCTTAGGATACTGGTGGGCTGCTGGATTCCTCTGCTGTCGGATCCAGGTATGGCTTAACACCCAACCACTACACTGGCAGCTCAGTCTTATGCTGACCTTGAATAATTTCATTGCTGTGTTTGCTTCAATCCCATCACCCCTAACTAAATGTCAGTTTGCATGCAGAGAACATCTTAATTATCATTCTTCCAGGACTCATTCAACATATTTAATTAAGACAAACACTTAGAGGTGTAAACTTTCCAGTATCCAGTGCCCATTCTGTGTATGGGAAAATCGAGTCCATTATCTGTTGGTGAGGAGGAAGATGTAAGGTCATAAGCAGCTGAAAAATGTACGAGGGGAATTCTCAGCTGGTCTAAGTTTGGCATTCTCCTGTATTTTTACAACTTATTTTTTAATAAATAATGACACCTCAGCTATGGTCCAAAAAGCTCCTCTTGATCAACAAATCATCTGTTTTCCACTTTGAATACACACTAGAGAAATCCAGTTACAGATGGTGTCTGATTAAGCTGGAGCATACGTTATTTCTTAGAGTAGACAAGACATTAACAGTCTTAGTGGGACTGCAGATATTTACGTTGTTGAAGGTGTAGTTATCATCTGAGGGTATGCAAATGCCTCATCTGCACTAAGAAATTGGATGGTGGTGTAACCTCGATGGCTGATCAGAGACTAACTGAAGTTTCCAAGAGGCCTGTGTTCATAAAATATATCACATAAAATCACTGAAGATTAAAAGTAAAGAAATAGTGGATTAATTCTGACAAAAATCTTGCTGTAGCATCGGATAGTCCATTTATTACCCCATCTTCAGAGCTCTGCATCACTGAATGAAGCAGTCATAACCCATCCTTCAACCTCTGTCTCCAGATGACTTTCCACTGCCTCAAGTGTATTTAGAGTTCTTCTGAGAAAATGGAAAAGTAGTACATGCCTGACTCATAGTGAGAGCTTTCCAGAGGCTCTGTTATGGAAAAATTCACATCCCTGGAAGAGAACATATAAAAACCTTCAACAGGACTTGATCCAGCTGAGATAAGCTAACTTGTGCAATTGAGTGAAAGTACTATGGATTTATACCACTTGTTTAAAATAACCATTTCTTTAGGTTGTTATATATTATTTTATATTTCATCTCACTTCTGTGCATCCTACCTGTAGAAAATTTCCCATATTTGTGGGTCTGATTTTACACGTGCTGAAAACCAGACATCTGAATTTTCATCTAGATAATTGGAGCAGCGTTTCATTGGGTTTCTAAAGCAACTATCTAGCTACTAATTTCAGGCAGCACTTTGCACAAAGATCTGACTCACCTTGAGATTCAGATGAATGAAGGAGTCTTTCTGGTTTTGACACACTTTGGAGCTGGGTCACACACAAGTGCAGGAGAAACTTGCGAGTTATCCCAGAGTGCTCTGAAATGACTGAAACATGCTCCCACTGCATTTTTTTTTTTAATAAAGATGGTTGTTCAGCATCAAGCTGGGGCTCAAGTTTGAAGATCCAAGCCATAAGGAACATCCGCTGTAGCATCTGAAGAGGGGAGGGATCCTGCAGTGCATGCTGGGCAGAGAGTTATTTTATTAATGCCTATGAAAAACACCCCCCTAAAAGCCAGTTAGTGACTCTTGAGTTTCCTTTTCTGCTCCGTTCTGTTCATGGCCACATCACCTTTGTGGGGTTGTGTTGGACACCATGACCTCAAAAGCAGGGCCAAACTCTGCTCAGCTCAGGAGGGAAAGATGGGGACCTTCCACAGGTTTGCAAAACCTGGAAATAAAATGTAGGGCAGGAAAACAATTTGTTTTCTCAAGTGTTTTTCTGTGATGACCTGCATGGTTATTCCCCTCTTAACTGCCTGCTCTCCTGCCTTCCCTCCTGCCTCCTCTGCAGGGCTTATCACTGTACACCGTATTGGTTCACATGAAACTAATGAAATCACAGCATAATATTTTCCATACTGCATATTGTGCCCTTGCTACAGTGAGTTACATGTTGCTTATAAAATATTTGCTTCATCTGTTTAAAGGGGAGGAGTGAGGGTGGAGAGAGAGTCCCTTTCACTGCCTGATTTATATGTCAAATATAAAACTAAAATGAAACATGTGGCTGATTGCCTACAAAGTTTTATGTCAGGTGTAGAAGTCAGTGGCCCCACTCATAACTCACGCTGCTCATTTGTAACCATTGCAACACATTTATACGATTTATAACTGGGTTATTGAGCTATGTCATCAGCATAAGCATTTTGTTATTAATAAAAGGACTGCTAAATTGAGAGACGGTTTGTAAAGCAATTGCCTATAATTTTTGATAGGAGGAGGGAGACACCTTACTGTTCGTGATCTATTAAAACAAAATGCTTGTGAAAGTCCTGGGCCCTTCCCTGAGCTCCCACTGCTTTATTTCTTCTCTAGGGACCTGCAAAACAAGCTCCTTATTCATAAATGTGAGATGATGCTGTAAGGATGATGTTTCCGTTGGTGATTCATGTGATTTACTCAGTATGTTTGATTCATCCATGAAGAAAAACAACCTCTGGCTGAGGGACAGATGCTTATGGGGATTTGACATTTGATTTTAGCTGGGTTATACAGGGTTATGAACAGGGATGTTTTTTCTATATATAACAACTTTCCGTAGAGCAGGAAACCAAACTAATGCCCTAAAATTTTGCCTCCAGTCTGTATTTGCAAAGGAAAGGGGGCATTTCTGTAAGGTTTCAGTTGGACTCACTCTTCTGAAATTCCTCTTCTAAAGGTTTGCATTATGTTGCAGGGTGTTAAACTCACAGCACCTTCCAAAAGGGAAAGGATGGCGTTGCACTGGTGGGTGAAGAGCCTCAGATGCAGTTGTCTCAGGATGCTTTAGGGTGGAAGATGTAAGTACATGGTATTTGCTACAACTGGGGGATCTTCTAGCCAAAGCGAGGTCCTCCACAGATGTGGGGAAATAGAGTTAATTGAGGTTCCCAGGAGTGGCTCCAAAAGGGACCCAGCGGGTCCTCTGACCCCAAGCTCTGAATCAGATAATCCTGCTCATAAACTGGAACTTCCTAGTTCATATTCGTAACAGGCAACTTCAAAGTCCCAGGTCTGAGCACCCAGAGTTCTGACTGAGCTTGGTTTCAAATTTATGCGAAAATTTCACAATTGGTGGTCCCCTCTTGTATCTTTTTTCATTAAAATTTACAAATACGCCTAATATCTAGAAATAATTCAATCATTTAATAAAAAAGTGCCATTCCTTCCTTCCTTCCTTCCTTTCTTTCTTTCTTTCTTTCTTTCTTTCTTTCTTTCTTTCTTTCTTTCTTTCTTTCTTTCTTTCTTTCTTTCTTTCTTTCTTTCTTTCTTTCTTTCTTTCTTTCTTTCTTTCTTTCTTTCTCCAGGTGTGAAGTCCTTTGTCATTAAAAATGATTACAAAGACCTGGACCTACTTGTAACCCTATTTTATGGAAGTCCCCCAAAGACTATATTTGAATCTTATTTAATTATTTTTATTTCTAAGAAATGAGAGAGGCCCTGCCCTACAGGCCTCTGTCAGATCATTAAAATCAAAACTAGAGTCAGATTTCATTGTAGCAGCAGCTAGACATGCACAGCAAAGGAGAAGAAAACAAAACTCCACTCTCTGGGATGAGTTTCAATGTGAAGGTTATAAAAAATCTCAGAACATCTAATAAAACCGGTCAAAAGTGACCATAATTTTTCAAAGAAAATTTAAAAATTATTTTAATTATTTTAATTTAATATTTTTTCTTTGGAAGTGATTTGTTTTCCTCGTTATGTAACTGGGAATATACACAGGGCTGTGGTGGTCTCTCTAGCTATATTCGTACTAGGAAATGAAATGTGCCTGGGGATATTTCTGAGCATTGATGCCAGCTGGTAGGTGATGGCCTTCAGCTACCCTAGCGAAACTCTTCACCACCCGGCCAGGTTGACTGTGTCTAAAACACCAAATGGCAGCAGGTTCTGGAGTCCTCCAACCCCACAGTGAGCCTGGGAATGGCTTGGAGGTATTTCTAACTGGGTTGGGACACACCAGGGGATGGTCTAACAATTTCCTCACATGGGCAAATGCCTCCCTTGCATGGGAGTGTTGCTGGTTGAGCCTGAATTGACCAGGAGAGGCACAGCCTTCCCGTATGATGCTCAAGGGATGCCAGTAATGAGGGATACCCCTTCCAGGGGCCTTTATTTGAACATGCAACCAAATCTGTTTATAGTATACATGTCATTCCTGTTTCAATAGTATTCAAATACTTTCCAATCTTAAATGAATCTGTCTTGACAGAAGTCCAGGGAAGTGAATATATGCAGATATTGGTGTTTCACAGCGGAAAAGCCAAGGTTTAGAATCCTGATGGAAGTCATATGTGAGTTCTGCAGCCGTGCAATGATTTTTGGGAACAAATCACTTGTGTTTCTTCTTTGAATGATACACTCTTTTGCTGTCTTTGCTGTTCCATCTACCTTGATTGAAGCAGAAGGGGACTGCAAGCCAAAAAACTTCACAACTGAGTCTAGGTCTGGGTATTTGGTGCCCTGAAGGCTGGGGCCATGTAACATTGTCAGTGATGGTGTCAGATCCAGCTCAGCAATGAGCATGGGCTTGAATTCATCTACAGCAAGCAGGATCAAAACACAGGGCTTAAAGTTAAGCAGGTGCTTAGGTGTTTTGTTGCATCTGGGGTGGAGAGAGGACAAGCAAAAACTGGTTGGGCAGATACAGAGACAAATGTGATCCTAATGCTCCTGTTAGTTACATTTATTGCAATGTGCAAGGGCAGGAGGAAAGTTTGGCCAGATAAAGGGAATGAGGACTCTGATATCTGTGCTACTCTGGAGGTGGATTGGGCAAGGTGTGATAGAACCAAGAATCCGAAGGCAATGTCCATCATTCACTAATTTCAACTTGACTTGAACTGCAGCTGCCTTCCGCAGCCATACACTATTTTTAAAAACTCATTCTACATTTTCTTCTGTGCTTCATTGTTTGTAAAACATCCTAAGAAACTTGATTGAAATAAAAAAAGAAAGAAAAAGCAGAAAAAGCATCCCTACCAGATTTTTCCTATCCATTTGGCAAAGTTTGCTTTTCCGCCCCACTGTTTCCTATGGAGCCACAGCCAGCATGGCTTTCCAGCTTGTTGATTTCCTTGCGCCATAATTTTTAGCATTGTCTGTAAATATCAGCTCTGCTCTGGGGATTTGGAGCAATTTGTCCTGCCCTCTCTGCTGGCTGCCTGTCCTGTTGCAAGAGCAGAGTAAACTCATGGCCAGATGAGGATCCACATCCTGCAGTCAATATCTTTGCTTATAGACAATGATGGTTTTAATAAAATGCTGGGCACTGTTCTCTTCCATTTTTACCTTTTCTGAATGTCTATTGCTTGATAATTCTTTGTGGTCTTCTTGGAGGCTTGCAGAATTAACTTCTGCCCTGGGTTCAATATAAACTCGTGAGAATTTGTGCTGGTGAGAATGTGTACAGGTGCCTGCCAGGAGGGAGAAGGTCACAGAGTTCTCCAGCACATGTATATCACAGAGTGCAATTACACAGGAGAGAAGGCAATGGAAGTCCTCTCTCATCTTACCACAGGCTGTTAAGGCCTTTGGTATTCATTGCTAAGTGTCCATTTGCTCTTCTTGGTGTTAGCAGAGAGAGTCCTTGGGAGGAAGGGCTTGAGCTTTTTGGGAGAGGTGTATTTTTACTTTGCCTTCCTGGTGAATCCATCTATCAGCTGCCAATGTGATGTGTGAGTATCCTCATTTTAAATGATTTTCCACAGGTAGAACACCAGAGTGGGTTTGGTTTTTAACTGATTTTTTTAGCTGATAAAGTTTATATTCTTGTAACTATCTGGGAAAAGGGACTATATAATGTGCAAACACAGATTGGGAAATAAAAATATCAATCCAAAAGAAAAGTTAAATGCTTGTGGCATCTTCAGGAGTGTTGGTATGTGGGTCTTCAGTGCAAAATGTGTTACCTGAAATATGTGTACAGGCTAATAGAGTTGTAGTTTGCAGACTACAGTGTTACCCACTCTCCAAATAGAGGAATCATAAATCCAGGCTCCCTTCTGTGCCCCTTGCCTCCAGTATCTGCCTTCTGGCACATAGCCATTTGTGACGAGAAAGCAAGACATAAGTACCCAAATACTTTTAAACAAACTTCCTATTTCCTCTTTTCTAAAAATGTTTATGCCAAAGAATTCTAGAAAATTAGGCTCTATGACAATTATTTAGGAATGAGATTTGCCTTTCTTGTTCATTTTTCCTGCAGTAGAAGCAAAACAAATAGAGCAGTGTTGCTTTGAGTCTGATGATGGACCATGTGGGGAAGGACCAAGCTCCTGTCTCCATGACATCCTAAGAAGTTGTAAGTTAATGATAAATACCCTGGTGGATCTTAGCAACCCTTCACTCAAATTTTGGATGGCCAAGGACCAGCTTTTATTTACCATTTCACATGATCTCTGTGAACACCAATGCCATGACAGCCTACTCCAAAATGCTCCTTCCAGTGGCCTCTGTGCTGCTCCTGAATGTATGTACCTGCTGTGCAGTGAAGGTCCACACTAAAGACACCCCTAAGAAGCACAAAATCCTCACTTTATATTGTTGCCATCCACAGGACATGCAGGAATGAGGAGAAGTGGAGACCCAATGGAGAGGACAGTGATGTTCAGGTGTGGAGTATCTCCCCATCAGGCAGTCTGGGGAGGACTGGGGCAGGGGAGGGATGCACTGGAGGTGGAAGACAGCAAAATGCATGGTGAAAGGGTGGCAAGCTCCATCCCTAAGGCTATTTAAAGAGTAACATAATGAAGTGATAATTTATGGCCCGGTCCTCCTCTGTCTTGCACCTTGTGTGGTCCTCTGCTGCCAGACACTGTTTGAGCAGAATTCCCCACTCTCACTGTTAACAGCTTCCCAGTGTGTGAGAGCACAGATTTATTGTGGGGGAAATTGCCTTTTAACCGACCGGCTGGCATCCGCTCTAGGCCCTCCAAGGTTTTGGAGCAGTGTTGATCCAGAGAGATGGGTTCAGTATCAATTTCAGTTTTATATATTTTATTAGAGCTGTTAAATAAACTAACCTAAAACCAAGAAAACATCACTGAAGCTAAGCCTTTTATTAATAAAATACTGAACTAATCCAACAATAGAATACTTCAAATGGACTACTACTATTCAAATGAATAATTCAAACTATCATATGGACTGGCTGGGACAAGACAGTTTCAGTGCTGGACTGAAGCTGAATTATCAATTGTACTAAAAGTGTAGTCAATTCTTCCGTAAATGTTAAGAGGGAGTCTAAGAAGGTGGCTAATTGTAAATTGTTAGTCAGGAATTTTACCACTGGCATTCAAATGCATTGTAAAAAATTCTGATTAAATAGCTTAAATATCCCTTGTCTGAACCACAGCATAAGAACCATTTCCTTGTATTTCAGTTATGTTCAGTCTCAGCTTTCTCTGCTCTCTCTCCCAGAAGAGATACCATAATTCAGACATTAATGGAACATTATATGACAGATGGTTCAGAATCTTTATTTACTGGGATTTCAATGACAGCTCAAAATTTGGGGACTTCTAAGCACAGGACACGTTTCACCGAGTGCCTTTGTTGACTTTGTTTGGAATTGTTGGACCTGGAGGACTTTTCTATCTGACCTTCTCCCATGGTAGTTTTATGAGTGCACCCATCCCCACAAGCATACAGTTGCTTTCTGTTATCCTAAAGCTACATGGGATCAGAGGAAAATTTGGGCAGAAAACCTAGAAACATGGAAAACAGGTTGCTGAAAATGCTGAAGCCTCAAAAACTTGTCCTGTATTACTGCCTTCTCCACTCCTTCTGCTCTCACAGTGGTGGGTCTGGAGCTGCTGACAAGCAGGTGGTTGATTGGGGTGATAGCAATTCTTTGCTAGCCAAGAGCTCCTCACCATCAGGCCATCTTTGGATATAGTACAACACCACTAAGAGGTGTCCAGAGCAGCAGTCTTCCCTGAGGCATCTTGTTTCAAAAGGTGGGACTTCCAGCCATACATGGGCTTCTTAAAATTAATGATTTCTATTTTGCCATGCAGCATGCGTTGCTGAAGTTTTGGGACATATCTAGTACACTGGAGCCCTGCAGCTTAGTCCAGTCAAATCTGAATTAGGTCACTGTTGGTCATCGCTAAGTAGGAAAAGTCCAGCACAGGCCAAGAATTCTTAAAACATTTAGCATTTTGCATAGCAGAAATTGCTGCTAGGTTTTCCTCCCAGTAAATAAACAAATAAACAATGAAACACAATATCTTGGGACATCAGGTCACTTCAGAGTAATTTTCCACAGCCTTATTTGAGTTACTAGTCCTAAGTTTTCTGAGAAGTTATTAAAACCTTCCCCAAGCAAGATAAATAGGAAAATCCCAGCCCAGGTGAATCAGCTGCCCAAACACCCATCCATCAGCAAAATCAAAATAAATTCACACTAATAGGAAAGCTCAGCATCATCCTTCTGTCCCTTGCCTCCAAGAGCTGACAGAAAGGCTTATTCTTCGTGATGACAGGATGATTATAGTAACTTCCCCGTTTCTGGGCAGGCAGCTCATCGTCAGTGATGTACAACTCAATAGTGAAATGTTGCTAGAAGAACGATCAAGACTAGGCTTGCTTGAAATATAACCTTTAAAATGATCAAGTATAGGGAAAAATATATATCCAAAGAAAATCAAAGTTCTAAAACCAAGCACTCAGGTTAGGTGCCTAATCAGGAGCTTAATTAGGAGCTGTAATTTATTAAGGCTCTCTGTGCAACTTTTATGCTTCTGTGCAGGGAGAGGCTTACCAGAAGCAGGGAGAAGTTCAAAGGACTTAGTATCACAGGGTAATCTGTACTCAGATCGCACAATGGCATTGCTTCTTCTCTTTCCTCCCCTTTCCAGCTCTCCACCCCATCACTGGTTGTGTCCAGATGTGTCTGCCTTTCCTCAATACCCACAAACTATTTCTTCTTTCCTGAGCTGCCCCTATTTAACACAACTCACTGTGCTGCTGTTCTGGATTTTGTTTTAGTCATTGTACAAAATCTGTTTATAGGATGGGCTCATGACAGTTACAAAACCCAGGACACGCACGAAGAAATCCTTCTAACTGGTGAAGAAATCTCTGTGGTACTAAGTGCTCAGCTGGTATTCACCATGCATCATCCCTTGGGCTTATTGCTTCACGTATTGGCTGTGCTACCCACACAGCATGATGGGCCTGCCCCACCACAGGTGTTGCATGAGTTATGTGTGGTAGCAGCACTTGGGAGCTACTGGCATGTGTATCTGGGTCAAAACCCAGCTGCTGCACCATTTCTCTCTGTCTTCACCTCACCCAGGCACTCTGTATAGGACCTGTAATGATCTGGACATCTAGGTAGGACATCTGGAGTAGGCCAGACCTCCTGGAACTGGGAAAGTGACCTGAGGCTGGACCAAGCAGGGATGGGATCAGGACTATGGGGAACCTGTCACATGAGACGGGACTGCTGGATTTGGCTTGTTTAGTTTAGCAAAACAAAAGCCTAAGGGAGGATGTGATGGCTGTCTATAAATATACTAGGGAGAGAAAAGAGTTATTTCAGCCTAAGGACAATGTTGGCAAAAGAACAAATGGGCATGAAGTGGCTATGAATAAATCTAGGTTAGAAATCGGGGAAGGTGGTTAGCAACAGGGGTAATGAGCTCCCTCCTAAGCAGGAGGGAAGAAAACAGGTTCCGGTAGAAGATGGGGTGTTGTTGATTTAGAGAAGGATTTTTACGATGTTTTTGCTTAGGATTGCAAGTGTCAGTGACACAGGAGGTCCTCCCAGTCCTGTGTCCTGGTGCTTACTGGTTGGGATGCTGCTAGCAGTGCAGTAGCTAGGCTGAAATGAAGTGCAGGTATTTCTTTTGCAGATTTTCAAGGCCAAAACAGAATCTAATGCCCAACTAATCTGACCTCTCCCCAGCACAGGTGGTACCTCTATCAAATTCAGTGTTTCTGTCATGAGCATGTCCTTACTCCAAGCAAAGATTCAAAATTATGGGGAATTCATCTACCTTTGGGAACCTGTTCCTCACGGTGCACACATAAACCAGGCTGTGCACTAAGGGACAGCCCTGAGCAAGCAGCACGTGCCACAAAGTCCCATCCTGCACCTCCATGCTCTGCAATGGTCTTTTAACAACTGCTGTGATGTCTTCTGCAAAATATAAGGACTCTGGGACTCAGATAAACAAGCAGTTGCTGATATTTCCTCTGCTGGCATTCATCAATTCAGGTAGTGCTACTAGGAATCTTGCTGAGCAGTGTGATCACAACAACCAGTTGCAGGAACACAGCGACACACACACACTGCCTGCTGCACAGGTAGGGGGGTTAAGGTCTGATATTTCCTACAGCTTGTTCTGCGGTGGCTCTGCACAGTGGCTAAAGGAGGGGCAGGCTGAGGAGAAATAAACGAGGCAGTTATTTTTTCCGGTTGATTTATCAGACACTGTTTTTTGCAGTGGAGGGCTGTTTTTGGCTGCTCTGACTATGACTCATGGGGATGGGTTGCAATCAGCACAGTGATGGTTTTGTCGCTGCAAATGGGGACATCAGGAAACCACTCAGACTTTTTTTATTCTTCCAGCCCTGGAGACGAGACCGCAATGAAGCATGGGAGAGGTAGTACAGATTTAGGAAACCGTAGAGGTGTTTGCCAGACTTGAGCTCTGTGCCTCTTCCAGGACAAGAGCATGCAAACCGGCTTGGCATCTCTTTGATGATGGCTTTTGCACCTTAGTCTCGTCCCACAGCATGGCCACTATCAGCCTGCAACCCCAATTGTTCCTGGGTTGCGTGAGGAATTCTACAGGTGTGGACTGCGGCTATGCCAACACCAACAGCACATGGGAGTTGTTGGCAGTTTCCCCTCACTGGGATTTCTCAGAGAACCTAGAATAAGCTGTTGCATGGGAATGCCCCCAGCCTGGGCAATGGCCATTTCAGCAGGAATGATATTGATGTGATAACAGTCTGAAAAGGGCCATGGTTGCAGATCGCACACCTTCTGGCCAAAACAAGTCAGGGAATGGCTGATCTCAGATCGCTTAAGGACATGGACAGAGTTGCGATTTTTCTAGGCATTCTGGAGGAGGATTAGATTTTCATTGTTTTCTATGTTCCCTTACACAGAAAGTTTAGAGGAGGATGCTGGTCTCATGTGTTTCTGGAAGACGGAGAGATAGGAAGCAGTGCCCTGTGACTGTTTCCCATCTGTTTCCTTTTGAGATAACAGCTTCATGGAGAAGGCTATGTAGTACCAAGGGAGATGCTGGAGTATGGCTTGGAGCAGACATATTGTGGGCAGGTGAAAAAATGCCCCACATGATGACAGGAAGGTCAGGAGTGCATTGTGCCTCTGCTTTGAAACTGTGCTGAAAGAAAAAAGATGGATTTCTGATTTACTAGAAGCAATAGCCTGGGAGGATGTAAAATTTTAGAAGCGTTAGACAGCAATTTGATGATATTTTTCCCATATGTTTTCATGTATTAGAGTTAATAAAAAAGAGAGAAAATGCACTAAATCTTAATAAAATTAAAAAACAAATAAATAAGGTTATTGTGGATCTGACCATGGAACACAGCCATTGTAGCCACATGGTGTAATCACATCATTGAAGCCATGAGCAGATTCATCATGAGGTGAATGTTGGGAAGATCCTCAAACTATTTTGACCAAAAATGTTGGTCTCATCAAAGAGTGTTCTCTGTATTTTGTAGGAGACTAGAATGGCAGAAAATAGCCTGCCTAGCAGCAAGACCTTCACTGCTATGTTTTGTCTCTGATTTGTCTTAATTGTACATTTGCAAAATTACCTGCACCATTTTGATTCCCTGAACATGCTCAAGGAAATACTGTCCTGAAAGCCATTTCTTGGAAGGGCTGTGTTTTTCCCATCTCTTGTCCTCCAAGTTTCACCCAGAGACCAAGGTCACCCTCTTTGCAGGTGGTGGCTCTCCTGTTTGTATCAGCCAAGGTGTGAAAGATGCTGAGGAGAGTCGGTGCACAACTGCTTCTGTTCCCAATTCTAATCTTAAGGCCAAGTATGATGGAAAGATTGTATTTCTTCAGCTTGTGAATGCTGTTCCCATCTTTTCCTTGTACTGTGAGGTTTCTTTTGAGATGTTAAGAAGCTTTCCAAATCTCTTTCTACAAATACTCATCTCTATAGTGAAGAAGCAGGGCAAGGAAAGGCAGTGCTCTGAAGGGATGCACATGCAAGTGTAGAGGGAGAAGGCAACTGGAAAGCTTACATGGCTTCATTGCTAGTTGAACTCAACACGGTGAAGTTCTCCTTGCCCACAAGAATTTAAATGGGGAGGAGAGATCCTGCCAGAATAACCTCGGGCAAAGACAAAAACCCAAGTGCAAAAGCCAGTGCCAAGGCAAGCAGTGTGGGGTAGCAGTCAAGCACTTGCCAGCGGCAAAATCGGTGGGAGCCCGTCCACAGCAACCCAATAAGAACAAGCTCTCCGCAAAGTAAAGTAACATGTGATCCAAGGAGGCTTAACTACAGCCAATGAGTGAAAAACAAGTTGTGTGTATAAGGCATCTTAGCATAAACTAGCTTTGGCTGTTGTTGACATTAATTCCTAGGATCCTTCACAGTGAGGTCGTAGTTGAGTAATTCAGCAAAAGTTCCAATGCTTCTCACAAAACAGAAATCAACTGTCAATGGGTATTAATGGAGTGAGAAAAGTAATTAGGTCTAATTTCAAATGTCTCAGCCAATTAAATAACAGAGTGAGAAAAGCTGTGTAATTTAGCTCTGCTCATCGAAAATAAAATTGTCAAATTGTCCACATTTACAAATCTCATGCTGAGCTCTTGGAAGGCTTAGGCAGGGCTTGTTTGGGAAAATACGCAAATTGTGCACAAGGTGTCAAGACCGAGTGCACCTTCTTTTTTTCTGGTTTATAGAACTTGGGTCTTTTAGGTTTAAATGCTTCAAAGCTCAGCTCTGCCCTCAGGCATTCCCAAGAAACCGAGTTGAGCCTGGCCAAACCAAGAGCTGTCACTGGCTCTGAGAAGAAGCCTTCAGTTCATAAATGGGAAATATGCTCCCCAAAAAGCAGGTGTGTATGCTCAGCCTGCCAGATCGCAGAGCCCACATAACCACTTGCCCTTGAGCCAAATTTTACAATAACGGTGTTTGCAACTGTGGAGCCAGATCCTGGTCTTCATTGTGCATGAACTCCATGTGCAGTTGTGCCACTGAATTTGGTAGAGATACGTGGGAGTCAAGCTCATGTAATAAGGCTAGAAACTGGCTCCTAGACTCCAGCCCTCCCTGACTTACATGCTGGAGCTGGGCCAGCCCTGCTGCAGTCTCAGATATCATGTTGGCTGGCCAGACACCGCTGCTTTCTCGTGCTGTGCCTGCATGAAAACGTCTTTTATGACTCAGAAGTAACTATTGCAAGAGACAAGGTCCAAGGTGCAAAGCTGCAACGGAAAGTGTTGAAAGCCCAGGAGCGCAGGAGCTGAGCGTGATAAAAATATGGTGTCTATAGCCTTCAAAGAAACATAAAGACTCTATAGCCAGCACCTCATGAGGTCTGTCACCCTTAATGACTGACAGGCTGGCTAATGGGGGATTTCAATATAAGCCTGGACCACGTGTCAGATCCACACTCCTTGACTTATCACAAGACCCATGCTTAGGGCAGATCCACCTGCAACTGGCAAAGCCAATGAAGATTTTATACTCAGTAATAGCATTTGTTTTCCTTTGGCTGTGTGCATGGTGCTCATACTGTGGATTCACAGCTAATCAAACAAAAATTTGCATGGCAACATCAGAACGCTGTTGAAAGCCAGAGGAGAAAAATGGGAGGAATGGGGTATGGAGGAGAAGAGAGGTGGGACTCGGACGTGTTGCTACTCTGGTCTTGGCTTTAAGCCTCCTCTTCCAGGAGTGCATGCATACAGCTGATTTTATGAAAACAAATAATTTGCACAACACCTTTCTTGCTGGCCTGTGCAGTGACTGGTCTTGCCAGTCACCCAGAGGCAGTGGATTTGGGAGCCTGGCATCTGCCTGCTAGGCAACAAATGAAGGCCACCAAACCAATATCATGTTCACCTCTGAAGACTCATTGGATGAAGACAACTTATAGCCACTATTGACCTGTGCTGGATTTGAATTGGTGACCCAGAGATGAAAGGCTTTCTGTCCTAGTGCCAGTTCTTTGACTCACTCTGCTGTAACAATAAATATCCCCCAAATCTCTTGGAACTCCCAGCAATTATAGCCTTAAAATAAACTTATAGCACAGGCTAGTGATTATTGAATGTTTCTTATTGTTTCCCCTCTGGGAGATGTGTATCCCTCAGGAAATGAGTTTCTAATTAGATGGGAGAAGCAGGGCAGCAACAATAGTGTGGGAAAGCTAAATTAATAAAAGCTTCTAGGTACACTCTGACCACCCCATACAGAGAGCTGACAAATGATGAAATGTGACTTGACCAGGGGTTTTTAACTTTGTCTCTTCCTGGGAGATGCCTACGCCAGCTGTGGCAGAAGAGATGTGAGTGGAGGAAGAGAGGATAGAAATAAAGATGCTATTAGAGACCCCAGGAAAAAGCTGCACAGAGCAGCCCACAGGAATGCTTCAGCCTGCAAATCCCGGACCATCTGAGGTTACTGGCAGCACCCTGTGCAGGACTTCAGCTACTAATTCTTTGGGCAGGTTAGATGTGCATCCTCTATCCCCCTGAGGTGCTAACCCAACTCATTTCAGAGTCCAGTATTCCTTTTAAATACACAATTTTAGGGAGTCTGGATCCAGTTCAAGCCAGTGCCCTACCCATTCACGGAAAGCTGGGGCTGAAACACTCTCTGGGTACTGTCTGGCTCAAAAAGACCAAGATCAGTGAGGCTGGAAAGAGCCTTTTGGACATAAATGCTTGTGATCATGCCAGCTGGAATCCCTATGTCTGGTTTTGTTTCTGTGAGTGCAAGAGAAAGGTCTCTCCATCCCTTGCTTGTATTTGTTTCATTTCCCACAGTGCATACCATTTATAAACCTTGGGAATGCAAGTAGTCCCTTAGAAAATATCTCAAATCTCATCCATGTAACAGTGGCATCCAGAGCAGAAAAATCGGTACAACCACACTCAGTCCCTCTGGAAGTGCATGTCAGGATCTACACCCACACTCAGATGCCGTCCTGATGTCTGTTGCTCCTGAAGACCAAAATCTTCAAGCTGCATCTTTCTGGGCAAGATGGGGGTCACGCTTGTTCAGAAACTGTCTCTCTTGGTTTGAACTGCTTGGCTGTGATGGACGATACATCAGCATATGAAGAGATGTGCTCTAAGGTGGGAGCCAAAATATGGATGTCATGTACCAAAACATGCATACTGCAGTCCACAGCCATATCCCAGGATTTGCAGGGTGGATGGATAATGTGAGACTGTTTATGGGAAACCCCTGTGAAGTCTTCACGTGTAATTGACTCAACATTAAAGAATGGAGAAATCCCATTTGTGCACATAGCTCAGGAGCAATGGAGAAGGTAGGATAAACAGTAACAAGTCAAAATAAAACTTCGAGGAAAGAATAGGATTTAATTTTAGGTGAGAATGTTACCTTTCTCTGGGCAGTTCAGAGCTTTGTTTTATTGTGAGATGGAAAACATACTAGTCCCTACATGACTGAGAATGTTTTTATTCTGAAGCCAGACAAACTATTTTTTGCTGAATTTCAGTTTAGCTTGCAAATTGCAGCAAATTGCAGGGATCCCAAAACTACTCATACCAAAATCAAGCAAGACAAAATTAGCTTAATTCTCTTGGAACCAAAGCCACTAGATCTCAGCCTGTCAGTGCTGCCCTTAAGAAAACCAAATACTTTGTTTTTAGGATTAAACTCACCATTTTGATCATATCCACAGTTAAAACCTGTAGTTGTTTCACTTTTAGTGAATCAGTACTCATCTTAAGCTCCCAATGTATACACTTATGTTATTCCTGTACTGTGCAATTTGCCAGATGGGTCTTTATCTTTGAGAACCATAGCGAGGAGCATCCCCACCTCTCCTGGCAGTGCCAAACCACACTGCCTAGGGATTCCCCTGTGGGTGTTAATTGAATCTGAAATGGTAGTGCCAGAAAAACATCATAATTTGAGAAACATATGTTGAAATGGCACCAGTATAGGCTGTGGATGTGCAGATAATATGTTCAGTCTGCTCCTTGGGGAACCAGAGAGAATTTAAGCATCCACTGTTACATCCTATCCCTAGGGTTAGGGTAGGATCAGAGCGCAAATCATCAGGTTGGCATATGGCAAGAATTTTCCCTCCTGCAGCTGTAATTATGTTCACTCTGGCTGGTGAGTGTGTAAAATAAGACAAGACACATTCATAATAGCTTAAGGTAGCCCATTTTAGTTTGCTGTTGCTGCACATGAGGAGTTTTCATATCTGAGCTTCTGGGAGAGAGGAGGCTACCTTTTCAGGTCATACAAACTCAACTGCTTATGATCTTTTGTAGCTACTCCTAGATCATCCTGCCCCAGGGTAAGAATCTTCTCCAGCACATGACCATAACTAGTGGTTTTGTCTACTCTAGTTGTAAATAGCTACCAGCAATAAACATCTGCAGTGTCCCTCAAGAACCTGTTTCACAGCCAGTGGGATGTCGGTATATTCTAGCATACAGCCAGGTTTTTTAGTAGAAGTACAGAGACTACATAGGGTTGGTCTTCAGGAAGGAGAAATTATTTGGAACAAGGTAAGACATTAACTCCAGTAGAACACAAATGGGAAAAGCACTGGAAAGAAACACTGAAAATTGCCTGCTGCATTGATTTGTTTTTTAGTGTCCTCCTGACTTGTGGTACCAACTTCATCTGTTTAATGTGTACCAACAGTAATTCAAATTTAGCTGCAGTTGGTTTTTCTCCCTCCATGTTTTCTATTTATTGATTATTAACATGCTGCACAGAGTACAAAGAGGGCAAGATGTAACTGCGGAGAACAGTCGTGCCTCTCTGTCCGTCTCATCCTGGATGCTTATTCATATAGATAAGAACACCTTAAATGATAACACATCCCATGAGGATGCTTTTGGGCATGTCCCTTTTCATTTCTACCTTGCATGGTGAACCATCTGCCATACTTGGTCTTGCTAATGCTGGAAGTAAAGCTGCATCAGGATTGCACCTGATAGAGCTGGGCATGGAGTATCCATCTTTCACACCCTGCCTCTATCCCATTAGCCTTTTAACCTTGTGACTGCTGTCTATGCAGTGCCCCCTCTGATACAGGGCACATATCAAGGTTTTGTTTATTAAGAAGAGACAGTGGCAAAACTTTCAAGAGATATTGATAAGACCACCATTTACCTTGCTGGTCCCTATTACCTTCTTCTTCCATTTCATATTGTGTGCTATGTATCTACCTACCATTTCTTTCATACTTAGACTGTCAGCTTCTTGAACAAGGATCACACACATGTTCTGAGTTTGTAAAGCACAGTAAAACACAGCAAATAACAAGACAGCTGACCAACATTATCAAAATCAATAAATTTTTTGAATTTTCCTTTTGTTAAATTCATTCTGGTCTGAGTGTCACAACATCCTAGGCTGTAAAAGGTAGCAGTTCTTAGAAGGACCAACCTCCTTGAACTATTTTCCCCTCTTGTTAACAATTTCCATCTCATTTCCTATTTCCGTCTCTAACTCCTGCCGATAATGCTCCTCAGCTAATATTGAAACCAAGAGGGAAAAATATATGAATAGTAGACATCCGATCCAAGCTTTGTGTGGAGAATTCAGGGATGGAATGTTCTTGAGAACAAGAGGATTTTTTTAAATAGCAAAAGATTGCTTGTTTAGGAAGAAAATTTGCACTGACACCTATATTCGGTACTGCTGACGTTTGTTCCCACAGTGCTCTTAGGTCAGATGTAACCACCTTCTTGAAAATGCATTTTTTCTTTTTTTTGCATTGAGAGGTTCTCCTTGCAGAGTATGTCTGCATGACAGTTTGCTGCACAATTGCAGCTCATATAGACATTGTCATACTAGCTTAAAAGAGTGAACTTGCAAATACCATAGCAGTCACTGACTGGGTCTGTGATTGCATGCAATGCTGTCTTTTGGTTAGCACAAATCCAGCCCCTTCACTTTCAGAAAAAGCATTTTTCCTGCACACCTGACACAGTTCTTGGTGCACAGATGGCTTTGCAGATGTCCAGCTACCGGTGGAAATGAGTAGCCAGGGCGGTATACGTGCATGGCGCAGACCAATCCTACCCGGGTATTGCAGCTAGAGGTAATCCAAAACCAATCTGGCCATTTCTGGGTGACTTGCCATGTGCTCTTTTGCAGAAGAGGTAAAAGCAAATACTTTATTTATATAATGATGAGTACTCAGGCAGGAGGTGGGTATGGGAAGTCCTCCTTGAGCAGTGACCATGTGAGGGTCTCTCTGTTGTAGCAGTTTTATAATCTAACCTACACTGGAAATATATCAAAGAGGCATTGGTTATGAAAGGCAGGAAGGGAGTGGTCTGAGGAACTGCAGCTACACCAGCGAGTTGAGCAGAGCCAAGGAATGTCCTCAGGCACCGCAACTCAATTGTGCTGTTAAATTGTCAGTCCCTGGCCAGCAAATGCAGATGGCTTGGGAGTTGGCGGGGGCTCAGGACTGATCCCCTTGGCAGCTTGGACGTGGCCACCCTGCTCTGGAGGACAGCAGTATGAATGCGGGCGGTTGCATGCCAGTGGGTTTTGATGCCAGGGAGCCATTCTGGGCATGAGCATTGGGATAGACAGTTGTTGGTAGGAAGGGAAAACTGCATTTAGTGGATTCATTTTTTGGTATTAATATTCCCAGATTTCTCTGTATGAAGGGAGAGGGCATATGTGGCTCAAAGTCTCATATGCAGCTCTGAAAGTGGAATTTGGACTTTACAGAGCTGCCTAATCTCAAATTATTTGAGGATCTCTCTCTCCTTTATGTGTAAACCAATGCATGCTTGGGGCTCAGAGTTTCTTCCACTGGATATTCAGCTAATCCAGGACTGGGCTGCAGAGGGGGAAGGGCAGTCCCAGTTCTCCTGGTGTCTAACAATCTGCCCAGGTCTGCCTCTACTCCTGCTGGTGGCCCTGGCTGGCAAAGACAGGTCCCTAAGACACACTATGGCTCAAAGTCAGGTGTGCATCTTCCAACTTCTGGGTCCTTGCCCCCACCTCTCTGCTACTGGCTTCAGGATCCCTGCTTTGGTTTTTTTTTTTTTTTTTCCTCTGTGTGAATTTGGATCTTTTTTGAGCATTTATCTCCCTCAGGACCTCTGCATATAACACATCTCACAGCAACAAGGGACCAATTTTTCTTTTTCACAAAGCCATCTGGGATGGGGTCCTGAGGGCTGAATGGAGCAGCAGAGCTTTGGGGCACATCCATGCAGGCAGTGTAACTTTCTTCTATATCCATCACAGCCCAAGACATCATTATTTCTCCCCCCATCACTCCCAAGGTAGCCAGTCCTTCTTGAGATTCCCCACACCCCACTCCTTCATTTCTCACTCCTCTTCCATCCCTCCCTTGTGCCCTGCTCTGGCTGGCTGGTCCCCACCATTACCACTTTGCAGTAACCTCTCTCAGAGTCTGAGAGCCTTTCCTAGTTAATCTGTGCCAGGCAACAGGTCTTCTGCCTTCAGGATCTTCTCTGCTACCAACAAAATAATTCCCTTTGGCTTCAAACGATAACAGTGTAACAGTGAGTCAGGAGGCAAGATGTGTGTATTCTCCATAGAAATGGTCTACAAAAGTTCGCCATGGGGCCAGTAAGTCTCCTACTGCCCCTCAGCTATAAGTTGTCCTTTGCCTTAATCACAAGTGGTTCATGCATTTTATTACAGAGGTTTCCGATTTCAGTTCTCACGGTCTTTGGAACATGTTGATGAAAGAAGGGCTTTGAGAACTACCATGACCTGAAAAAATGCTGTTTCCATTATCATCATGTGTTTTATTCCTATTTTCACATTTTCATCATTGAGGACACTGAGGTGAAGCAGATAGCCTTTGTTGGGACCATGATTTCTAAAAGCAAGTCTTCATTTGGGTGTAACTGCTGGATGGTCCTCACAGGCTGATACAACCCTGTAAGAAGGTTTGGTTCAGCTTCATCTGAGCCAGGTGTGACTTGTTTGCCCAGGTGGAGGGAGGCGGGTCCAGGGCTCATAGTGCTCAAACCTGCGCTATTTAAAGCCAAAAGAGGTTGATTGTGATTTCTTGGTTTGCAGATTGAGGACCTGAAAAGGCTGGTCTGTGGGGGTAATGAAGGTAGGAGTGTGGGGAGCAAAGCAGATGGTGGAAAACTTTAGGGCTGAGCTAAAGCTTTGCCTCATGGTGAGCCAGAGAAGAAGTTTTAGGGTTGTCTGCAGCTATGTATGACTGATAGGTAAGGGTCTTGAAGAGAGAGGGAGACACTGCTTAGCTACCTGGAGTGAAAATTGTGCCTGTCGCCAGACACTAATAAGTCCTTTTGATTTTTGGAAGTCCAAACCCTGGTGAGTCCCATTCTGAAACTCAGAGTGCAGGTCAAAATCTTTCTTGTGTGCGGTGGCTTGTCTCCTGTTCTTCCTTTAGCTGCATAAACATACAGGGGCTCACTAGGACTCTGGGAAGCCTCCAAATCACTTCCCTTAACCAGCTTTTTGTTGCTTTGCTACAACGTGCCCTGAGCCCAGCAGATCTGCCACCATTGGATAGGGCTTCAGCAAAACTCAGTGGTAATTAAAGTATTCAGTAGCCTGTAGTTGGGCCCTGGTAGCTGGGGAGGGCTCCTCCAAGGAGGGACCAGACAGGTTCAGTTATAGGATGCTGGAAGGAGGGAAAGGCCATGGGCATGAGCTGGAAAGGTGAGCCCTGGGTGCTGGGAGCAGGCTGTGTAATCTCCACATGGGGTTTGGTACAGGCACAGACCTGTGGGTCCTCTCTCACTAACCATGCAGGTGTCCCCTGTCCTTCTGAGCCCCTGGCAGCGGAGCGAGGGCGCGATGGGTGGCAAAGGCTTCCCTGGAGCCCACGGCACAGGAGGGTAAAGCTGGCAGGAGAGTGAGGGATGGAGCTGGGAAGGCAGTGGAAGAAAAATTTGCTGATATGCCTGTGAGAAAGAGAAAGAAACTGCAGCTCCCCTGCTGTTCTGAGAAGGGCACAGGATGCTACATCCGGAGAGCGATTGTTTTCTTGACAATCTTCCCCAGAAGACAAGCGGTTGGGGAGGCCCATGAACTTCTAGCTTGAGCTGTGGGACAGGAGCCATGCAGCTCACTGCTGGGGCTGGGGGAGCTCAGGGAGGCTTGTGGACAGGCCTGCACTTTCTCAAAGGCTTTCAGAGGCCCACGGAGCTGCGTGGGAGAAGCACCAGGGAAGAGCTGCCAGCTGGAATGGCTCCTCTGCTCGCTGCCTAGCTCGCCGCTCACGCTGGGCCCCGCACCCCAGCTCCTCGCCAGCAATTTACACCCCTCCATGTAGGTTGTCCTCTAGGAGGGGACATTGCCAGGATGCTTTGCATCACTGAATGTCCAGAAGCAACAGTGCTGGCCAGGGCCAAATATAAAATTTTTTCCAGTTCTCCTTGCATGAGCAAGAGTGGCCACTCTCTGCCTTTCCAATGTCCTTTCAGATGCCTCAGGCTGTGAATGTCACCATGAAGCAAGAGAGGGGATGGGAAACGAAAAGACTTATTTTTCTGGGGCCTGACCAACAACAAAAAGGACAGGGAATTAAAAAGAGCCTCCTGGCCACAGGAGGTCACGGAGAAGGATCTCCAAGCCTTGCATCTGCCCAAATCCAGGAAAGAAGAGACTGAGGATGCCTGATATGGAGCAACCTGGACACAACAGATGGTGGTGTGAGGGCCAGAAGATTTGCTGCTGACCCATCTGATGGAAAGGTGAAGAGCAGCCAAGATAGGTGAGAAAGAGGGAGCCTAAGACCAGGCTCTGGAATTTAATTTTGGACACCTGAGAAAGTGAACGGTTTCTCAGAAACACCCTGACTCAGTGGGTGCTGGCAATGCTTGCTATAAAACTGCTTCCAGGCCTAGTGCTTTTTTTTTTCCCATCAGAAAATGCCAATTCATTACAATGGAAACACTCTGCAGGGCTGCATTGCCTCCTTGACGCTGTGAGAGAAGCCAGGCTGTTTTCTTACCCAACTCCTTGGCTCCTTGCAGCCCACCCTGGCAGGATGCTGCAGAGCTGCTGTCCTCCATCCTCTGGTTTAACCCTCTGCCCCAATACCTTGTGTTCCTCCTTGCTTGATGGCCAAGCTTCTGCTGACCTGTGAACGTGAAGCAGTGGTGTAGTTTTCTGCTCCCTGGTTTGATAATTTTTTCGCTCAGGTGTCAGAGTGGCTTTTCTGTTTAATTGTGCAACTTTTGGGAAGTCAGCTAGGGACTAATTTTGTTCCCTGTCTTCACAGGCTGATTGGGGAGATGATGGATCAGGATTGCCTGCTTTCCTACTGGATGCTGGTCCATTTCCAGGCAAATGGTATGTAAATGATGTCTGGAGTGATGTTATTAAAATAACTTAATCTAAGGAAATATTTTGATGAAATTGTCATTCAAGGGGGAGCACTAAGCTTTTGACTTGCAGCTTTCACAAAACACATGGCGCTCGGCAAAAGTTGCCTGTCTTGGGCCAGCAGTGGTGGGAAACCAGAGTATTGTCACAGCAACAACTTAAGAATCTAGCTCGGTTGCTTCATACCATTTTTTTCCCCTGTAAGGGACAGGCTCCCAGGGCCGAAGACTCAGAGGTAAAATCTGATTTGCCCTTTGCAAAGATGGAGAGCAGGTGAATCATGCCCAAAACTTACCTCCCCACAGCATTTCCAAATGGATGCAGTTTTCTGCTTAAATTGCCCCCACCTTGGTTTTCCTGCAGATCTGAACAGCCTGAGCAATTGAAAACCTATTCTGGGTGAAATTCAGAGCAGTCCTGTTCAGAATCACTTCTCTTAGTAAATAAACACTATTAACATCTGCTGAGAAATCCCTGGGCTGAGCACAATGTAGCTGCAGCACCATGCTTGAGCTGAGCTCAGCTTGATCCAAAGACAGAGCAGTCTGAGCTGAGCCAAGTGCAAAGGGGGGAAAAAATAACAAATGGAAAAATTAATTACATGTTAAAAAACTCCAACACTCCAGCTTCCATCATCTCAGGAGTTCACAACTGGCAGGGAGTCTTTAGTAAACTAATTAGTGGCCATGGCAAATTGTGGAGGAGTCTGTAAACTGTTGTAGTTGAGAAGTCAACAGTGTCTGCTTTACAGTAGCCAAAACTCTTGCTCAAAAGTTTTCACTGCACAATTTTATAAATAGTGGAAGTTATTTACTCTCTTTCTGTCAAGATATTGCTAGTTTGGAATGAGACTTTCCTTTAGAGCTTTAATTTTGATAGAATTGTTTCATAGATATTTTATATATAAAAATAAAATATATTTATATATAGCACGTTTAAAAAATAAAGTTACTCAGAGCCTTAAATTAGCTGTAAGAGTGCAAACACCTCCCATGATTTAGAGATTTAATTTGCTGCTTCTTGGAGGGGTGCAGCAGGAGGTCAAGGTGTCCAGGTTGTGTGACACAGCACAGTGATGCTCACAAGAGTAAATAAACTCTGCCTGGGTCTCCTTAAGCACCACTTCACTCTGAATAATCCTGGTGATTTAGCTCCCACTAGAACATTAGTTTTAGTTCCGCTTTGCTTTATTGCTGCCGTGCTTAATTGATTCAACACCAGGATGGAACTGCATAATGAGGCTGCTTAAGTGTAATGAAACCCTCATATTGTCAAAAATGAATGTTTTGTCTGCAGATTCTGGAAAGATTGGTAATTAAACACTTCAAAACTGTTAGATACAGAGATATGTGCAGATTTAGGAAATCATGAAGCTACAGAACTGGAGGACTAAATACTTTCTCATTCAGGGCTTCTCCAAATAATTCCTTTGTTAATACAAATTTCAGGAGCTGGATTTTTTTTTAACACCCAGCTATGAAATATCTTTAACTGGAGATGGTTATCCCTGAGAGACTTGTTTGTACCATGTAGGTTGATGTTAGCTGCCTGATTGCCTCCTGACAAGTCTTTGAAGGCTGCTGCTTATTTTATTTTGGGAGCACAGCTCCGGAGGAGGCTGCTGGGTGCCCCACGCCAACGGCCTCTTTGCTGGCCACGTGGCTGCGTTTGTAGTGGGAGACCTGAACCAAACAGCTCAGTCTCAGTGTGGTTTTCATCGTTGCTGAGAGCCTACTGAAAAGGGGTGGAAAATTCAGTTTCTATGGAAAAATAAGCCTGGATAGCCTGTTACATCTTTATCTTTCGTTTTTTTTTTTGCGTGCCTCTGCAGGCCCACTCTGAAGCAGGCCGAGCAAATTTGGCTTTCTCCACCAGGTGGTACTGTTAAGCTGTCGTTGGGGGAAGATTTGCTTGCTCCATCCCAAACCCATCCAGTTATCCCCTTTGGCTGGGGCTTTCGAAAGCTTTCCGCTCTTGGTGTACTGAAGTTAAGCTGGAGCCCCTGTTAATTGTAAGGGCACCACCTGAATGAGTGCATTCATGTTCTATTTCCCCTCCCACTGCAGATCAAATATGTTCTTTTTTTTTCCCCACTCCTAATGAAAGGAATGGGCTGGGATCTTCCTGTGAGACCATATGCAGCATGCATTTGAGATCATTGCTTTTATGAAGATATTTCCTATATGAGCAGTGTAACTCCCTGATAGCTGTAGAAAATGCATTGGCTTTAATGTGTCCAAGGACACAGCAGAGCCTTACTATGAGTTTGTGCTCCTAATCTGATGTGCAGCTTTCCCTGGGTGATGTGAATAACATGTTTGGTCTCTGCCTGCAGTGACAGGAGGGGACACTGAGATTCTGTTAGGGCTCTTGGGGCTCTCCCATGCAGGGCTGCTGTTTGTTCATATATTCTCAGACAGCTCTTCCTCCAAGAAATTTTGTCCAGGAAGATTATTGAGGGTGTTTTCTATTCATTTAGTCCCTCTGATACCTGTAATGGCACAGTGGCTGTGACTGGGCTGCCATATGTGCTGAGCTCCGAGGCACAGCCACAGGGCATATCCCAGACTTGCATACCTCTGTGCAAAAAGCCAGAGACATCTGGGAAGCATCTATCTTGCATGGTAATTCTGTCAGGTTGCAGAGATGTCAGATGTAGTGTTAGTATTGCTCATCTGGGAGGGAAGAGGACGCAGGTACATGGTGATGCAGCTGCCTCACTGCTATGAGCTATTAAAATGCCATAGTAGCAATGCAATCATTGACATCCCTGGAGACTCTAATATCCCCTTAAAATCTGAGGACATTAACATTGTCTGGTAGATACTGCAGCTCTCACTTCCAAGAGGAAATTGCCAGCAGTGTACTCCATCCATTGGGATTATTTATAGACTTGCCTATGTAAGCATGATTAATATTTTTTTGTGCTTAGTTAACCATGAACTTCTGTATGTCTGAGCAAACACAGCCCTTATCTACCACTGACTTTCCACACATGCCCTTTGAGCACTTCCCTAGTCCATGGCTTTTCTTGAGAACTATTTGCATGTGCTGCAACAGGCTGGCTGGCAGGGTTTGTGCTTTGAGGCTGGTGCTGTTTATAGAGCTGAAGGTCATGGGCCACAGAGATGATGAAAAGACACTTAAACTGGAAGATGAGGTGCTTTCCAGGGCAAAACTAGCTGGTTGGCAGAATTTGACCGGTTGGAGTATCAGCAGCAGCTGCGTTTGGAGAGCTGCAGTTCTGGAAAGACTTTGTTTTTTAAGCCACTTGCCATCACACAATGTTTATGTCACTGTCACATACACAGAACCCCCCTGCGATCAGCATGGCTGCACAGGCAGCATGAGGGGCTTTGAACAACAAGCCCTGCTGTAAAGCAGTTCTGCTGAGCATGAAAAAACTCCTCCAAATTTGGCCAAGTGGTGGCATAATGTGCTAGGTTACCCTAACGATCCAGATACCATAACATAAATCTATATAGTGCAGGGCTGAGAAGCTGAAGTGATGTTTTCTTCCTTCATGTTATTAGCCAGACAAATTAAAAAAATCTGCCTACAAAGCCCAGTGGGCCTTGTCATAAAGCATCAAGGATGATCATGCATCCTTAAAATGATGGATGAGGTGAAGGGAGTTCATCCGCTTCGTCTCCCCTCCTTCCCCAAACAAGCACCGTAAGATTTAGGTTGGTGAATTAACAGAGATGGGAATGAAATCTCTTTTGCTCTAATGAGAGTCCCCAAATTGGTAATTTTTCCTGTTGTCTTGGGAAATGGTGCTAATTTACAAACAAGACATCTATTGCTACTTGGGTTTGAATACTATGTTTTTGCCATTGGCACTCATGCTGATGTTGGGCTGTGGAGGGAGAAGAGCAGGGGCTGCTACATGGGGAGATGGAAGGGAAAAGGGGCCGTTGGTGAGGGAGCAGCAGCAATTGCTGGGAATGCTTTTCCTCATGCCAATGTGTAAATGGAGAAAACTTCCTTTCCTCCATCTTTAGGCATTTGTCAGATCTTGGTGCATCCCAAATTAATTAGATTTTTTTTTTAAATGAAGCATCATGCTGAACTCTTTGAGCCTCTTAGGTTCTGCACAGGGTGGCCACTCCTGAAGTGGAGCAGAGATACCTGCAGAAAGGCAATTGCTGAAGGCTGAGACTCCTCATGGGGCAGAAAGCTCGCAGCAGGAGCCAGCCCAATGTCATTTATAACTGCCCATTCCTGCTTCCTCTCAATTTAATTTCTTCCTGGCTTAATTTGCTGGTGCCCTGTCCATAACCTTGCTTTTCCCCAGTGTCGTTTCTCTGCGCTCAGCACTCTGGCTGCATCTCCTCGGCTGCCGTTTGTGGACCCGTGGAACGAGTTTCACAAGTTTCCGGCTGCATAATGTTGATGTGCCAAAGGGATTTGGTTTCCCACGTATCGATATCAGTGTTGCAAGTGGTGGGGTCATGGGGTGTTTTTTCTTTGGGACTCTTTTGTACCAGTTCTCTTGCTCTCCTCTTAAATTTCTGTCCGTTGTGAACATTGTTTTAGTAATATCTACCTGCAGCACTTCCTGATATAATAGCATTTATGTGTCTTTGGTCAAAGTCCTTCTTAGGGCTTAAATAGCACCAAAAACTCCTCACAGCTGAAATGTCCCTTTTTGAGCAAAGGGTTTATCATGCCTTCCTTTTATTGTGCGTTTTCCCCCAGATACAGCAGGTGATCCATATCATCCCTTTTATCCTTTTTTCTACCTCTTTTCTTAAAAATTGAAGAGAGCCAGTATTTCTTCAGTTGCAATTGCACAATAGAGGAAGGCATTACCAGCATCTCATTTGGCTGTCAGTGCTCAGAACATTGTGCAAAGGCCCAGTGGGCTCCGTGAGATGCACATCTTTGCTTTAACATCTGATTACCGGGGTTTGGTAACAAATGCACCCACATATCCCTATTGAATAGCATGTAAATAACAGCCATTGATATTCTCTAAACGGATACTTTGTTTAAAGCCCTTTTCTGCCTGTGCTTTGGGGCTGAACAAAGATGCCCAGCAGTGGGAGAAATGGAGCTTGGTATTTTAGCCTGCTGCTCTGAAGAAATGAAACTGTATGGGAATCATATTTGCCCTGAAATACTTCTCTCTGCCTTTGTGAACCTTTCTTTGAGCCACAGTGCTTGAGAACAGACAACTGCATGAAATCAATTTCCTGCCCTCAAAACCCTGCATTTCTGCTGTGAAGATGCAGAATAGAGGATACCAGTGGTGACCGGGAACACTTTTGCAAATCTGTTTCTGTGTACAGTCTGCTACTCTGCAGCAAATCGGAAAGCAACCATTTTTACCTGGTTTGACAGGGCAAATGCAATCACTGTTGCACCAGATGCCAGTAGGTTGAGGTGAGGAGCTTGTTTGGGGCCGTGCTGGCTTTGAGCTGGTGATGTATGGAGAGGAGGGAGGGATACAGGGGGCTTGGGTAGGAAAGTTTCATAAAGATCCCTAGTGCGTGGCAGGCTCAGGGGTGCGTTGGCCAGCACAGGGGTGGCAACTAACTGCACAGAAGTAATTAAGTTACTTTGAAATAAATAGCCTATGTCAAACGTAGACAGTTGGAGGAAGATTCTGCAAATGCGCCCAAAGTCTGTAATTCCTTATAATCTTTAGGAACCAGTTATCCTCTGCTTGCAAAAAGCCTGCAGAATTGGCCACTACCTTCACTGGAAAAAAAGTAAGCATTTAGTATAGTAATAAAAGACTTCAAATAGGAGAGAGGGAGCCCACCATGCTTCATTAGAAACTGTGGCCAGACCATGCTTTCAGAAATTTTCTCCATCCCTCAAAAGTCATGAGCTTGATTTTTCTTTTTTTCCAGATCTCATGTTTAAGCCAAACGATTTCCACATTTGAGCTTTACAGATCACTTCCATCAATCTGTACCTGTCTATCAATATGAGAGTTATCAATCAACCAGCTCTGATCTGTACGTACTATGTATCTATACATACACCATAGATCAAGATTATTTCTTGTAGTAGTCTTGAAAGCTTGCTTTATTTTACCAAGAATTGAGTTTGTAGTGAAAGTATCAGGCTGCTGGAGCCCTAGGGAGAGCACCAAGTTTAATCTTTGAATGCAGTCTACCTTCACGGTGCAGGGACCTGTCACCCGTCTGCAATGCTATAGCTTATATCACTATGACATGCATCATCTTCTGTCCTACAACCATCTTAGCAGCTGCTCAATTTTACTGTAATTGTTTCCTTTTTATTTCTTTGTTGCCCATCTCCCTCACAGGCTCCTGCCCGCTGTCCTGTGCTGGGGGATGCGTGCCGAACAGTGAAGGTGCTACCAAGGACTAAGGCACTGTGTATTGGTGACCTTATTTTGCGCTTGGGTGTCATTTGGAGGTCTAAGGCCCCTCTCTTGTGGAGTAGGGAAAATGCAGTTTCCCTGCTGCACAGGGTGTTACAAGAACTGGTCGTTGAAGGGTTGCGAGCTAAAGGACTGTGCAGCAGCACCCAGGGCAGCAGGAGCTCTCCCTTGGTGTCACAAACCCTCTGCTCAGCCCTTTGCTTTTGAGAAATACTTCAAGGTTCACAGAGGGTTTCCTGGAAACTGGTTTAGAAGATCAGTTTTGCAGTTTTGAAAACTAAATGTGTGCTTTTGTGTGACGCTTTCCGTGCCTCATTTTGGGGATTGATATCTTGCTTGTGTCCAAGGAAAGCTAGAGAAAAATGTAGCTTCAACTCAGATCAAACCAAAATGTTTTCAGCTTGATGGCGAAACTGATGGATTAATTATTCTCATTCCTACTTGTGCACTGAAAAGAGATTTAATTTTCTCCCTGTAAAATAAACCATGTAGCTGAGAAATGTGTGTGTTTTCCAAGAGTCAAACGGACTGATCGCACATACTCTACATGCGAGCTGTGGTCAGCTGGATGAGACCCATTGTTTTACTCATGGTCGCAGCTGGTATGTGTTCTTGCATGTAGCAATTTCAAAATTTGGTTCCTACAAAAACTTGTGCAATGCATCGTTCTCAGTATACTACACAGAGCCAGTTTGCAATAATAATTTAAAAAATAAGCTAACTAGGGAATTAGGCTTTGTATGCAGATTGCTCACTGGAGGTGACTAACTGGCCTGATGATCCCTCTCCTTTGGGCCAGAGCCTTGGCTGCCTGAATTGAGTCATTGCAGAGTATGGCAATATCGTAAATAATAGCTGGAGAGGAGAAGGGTACTGGTCAGGGAACATAATTCAAGTTTTCAAAAGCTTCATGGCAATGGATAAGCTGAATCTGATACTGGTTTTCACCAAATCACTTAATATTAAAACTAGAGGGCAAAACTTAGTACAAGACCAGTTTAAAATAGGTGTTAGAAAGATCTTCTTTGGGCAGAGGCAGCAAACAGTGGGACTGTGCTGCCACAGAAGGTTGTGGAGATGGCGTCAGCAGGTCCAAGGAGGAGCTGGACAAATTCATCAACAGCAGAAGGGTTGAGTCCTTGCTGATGTGCAAGGTGACAAGCACTGGCTGCAAACGTGGAATATATTTCCTCTAAGTATTTGTACAGCTAAAGCTTGAATGTTTGTGGAGCAGGAATGTCAAACAAAAGTGAGTTTGCCCAAGCTGAATTAATTCACAGCCTTCAAGGAAAATGCGTATGGAAAACCTGTTGGAGCTGATCCACCCCTCAGCTGACATTCCACAAATGCAATCTTCATCCTGCCTGCAGCCCCTGTGCAGCCTGCTGTGCCACAGACACATCTGTCGGGACTTGGCTGCAACGAATGCAGCCTCTGAGCTCGCCGCGGTAGAGCATCATGGGTGCCGGGGTCTTGCCTGGGCTCTCCTATCCCTGCTTGGGGTGGAAAAAGGGGCTTGTAGAGCGTGGCATGAGAAAGCAGTATAATGTAACAGGCTGCTGCTGAGGGTTTGTTCCTGCTTTTGCTAACCTGTGCTCTGGGATACATACCATGGAAAGACTATCCTTCCCTTTGCCTGTCAAACTCCAACACCAGCGCCCATGGGAGAAACAACAGACCCTATTTTTCATTTGGCTGGGGTTATTTTGGTGTGGCGCGGCACTCCGCTGCGCTCCCCTGAGTGCTGTCTAGGCATGTGCGAGTGAGCTATGGGGTGAAGCCGGGGTGAATAGACAGGGTCTGTTCTTGAATAGCTGCAGAAAATTCCTTTGGAGGTGTTATGTGTACACAGAGGCTATTGCAGGCTTCCTGAGGGCTGTTACACCTTCCCTCCTTGATGAATCCATGGGGTTTCGCACACTGGATTATTACAGGGTGCCCTTTTAGCCCCTTCTAACACGACACCATTTGCATTTGTTCTCCCTCTGGAGAACAGGAGGGAAAGAACAGTAAGATATTCAGGGACTTAAAACCCCTGCACTTAACAAAAATGAAATGGGATCTCATGCCAACTGTGTGATTCGCACTCTCCTTGCTTTGTGAGCAACTTTGGGGCTCTCTCCCTGCTCTCTTTTAGGTGATTAATTCCACCTTCTGCTAAATGGATTTACAATTAAAATGGGCTTATTTGTAGCAGCCACTGAATTTTCACTTTTTTTTTTTTTAAATATATAATTGAAAACACACCCAAACTCAAGCCGCCTGTAAGTATTAATTTTCATTTCCACAGAATGCTCTGTCTCTGGGGCAAGGAAGGAAATTCCAGAGAGTTAGCCAAGACAATCAAGGTTAATGTGCTCTTTGAAAAGTGTGGTGCAAGCAGGACCCTTGCTTTCTCATCCAAAGGTCAGGCCTGCTGCTGGGACAGTGGTCTGGGTACAGGAGGGAGAGGGCACGGGTCTGGCCTGCTGTGTGTTTTGCCCAGAATGTGGTTTGGGAGACCATAATCCATGTGCAGCAACCATGGGAATGGTGATGTGTTTTTTTGAAAAAGGCTGTGGATTACTTGGGGGAACACGTGCTCCTTCACAGAAGAACAAAGGCTGTTTTCAGTTGTGCGGGGGGTGCCTGACTGCATAGCACGAGTTATGTTGTACAGTCATGAGCGTAGGAAAACACTTGTGGGGCTGGTGCTTTTTGGTTGCCCCTGCCTTGACATCCAAAAGAACAAGTGTAGACCATTTGGGTGAAACCTCGTTCAGCCCAGCTCAAGCCACTTCAGCATGAGAAACAGAAATGAAGACAGTGATAAAAGAGACAGTATGGCCTTACCACCTCGCTCATCTAGGCAATGGTCAGGATCACCCAATGAACACTCATTTACCAGTGACCAAGGGCATCTCTGCAGCCTGGACACTGGCAGGGCTGGTTTTATGGCTCTTCATTCCATGGCGCATATGGGTTCATCTTGCTTTGGTGCTAAGACGTCTAAAAAGCTCATCCACATGCATTACAGACTCCCTTCTGCAAATCTCTTCTTGCAGTGTCCTATGTATAATCAGTGCCTTCTCTCTCTCCATCCCCATCATGCCAATAAGCTGTGATCTCCTCTCCACCTGGAGACCACACTGTCAAAATTGTTTTGAAGAGCACTAGGGCTTTTTAAAAATAAAATTTCAATGAGTATTTTTAATGAAAAGAGCCCCCCTCTTCCTTCCCACAACTACTTTAGGCTTGGAAGCCTAAACACAAATGTGTTTTTGTGCGTTGGTATAAAGCCCTCGAAGTGAGACTAACTTGCTGTTCTTCTACCTCTTCAGTTAATCAAGTTTGGTTCATGTGTTTTTTAGGTCTTGCTCAGTTTCCTGGCTGGCTCCTGTCTCCCCTTTGGAAATGAGCAGGAACACCAAGTTCTGTTTGTGCAGTGAGTTTCATAGTTGTTCACCCGAATTCTTCTCCTCCTTCCAGTCCCAATAGCTGAACTGCAGAGGAGTGCCAGGGCTTTAAGAACATTTTCAGCTTCACTGCAAGTATTCAAGCCAGCAGCGCAAGGCCTGTGCTAGTGCAATGAGGGTCATCTTTTCCTTCCTGCTCTCTATCTCCTGTTAGCAATGAGGGTAAGAAGTGGCTTTGAGCAGTACGCTAAATATTTTTTCCTGATGAAAAAGCTGCAATAATATTTAGTCTGAGATGCAAATCAAAATGGCTCTTACCCTGTAGCGCTCCATGGTATGGGGTAGCAACATTTTGGAAAGTATACTTTGCGTTGGCAACAACACACAGGACAGTTTTGGGAAGACGTCCGGCAGTGCTAATGCCTACCTGTATGTCCTCCACTGTTCCTGTGTCCTCTGGACAAAGAGTGGCTTTAGTGAACAGGGACTTTTTCAGAGACATACTGCTAAGAGAGCCTTCCAAAAGGCTCATTGCAGTCTGGCTTTTGGACAAGGCTATGGACCCAGGAATGCAATGCCCTAGCTAAGCTGTCATTCATGGGTGTGTTGCTCCCTTGATCTTAAACGCCACCTTCTGCACAAAGATATGGTCAGACTGTGGCACTTAGTCTAGCTTGGCAACCTCTCCTTACATGTGAAATGGGGACAACGTGTATAAGGCTGATCAGAAATGAAAGGAATATCTACTTTTATTTAAAAGGAGCAGTTGGAGAGGTGAGGTGAAAGCAATAGAATGTTGCTGTTCAGCAGAATCATGTGCAAAATCTGCGTTCCTGTACGCTTTCTGGAGGTGACATTGCTATCAATACAACTGGTAAAGCTGGTTTTACGCAGTTGCTGTGAGGCTGGTCCGGCAGCTTGATAATTAATAATCTAATTTAGAAACACTTCATGACACTTGGAGAATTGGGAAAGAACAGAGCAACGTGGCAGGTCGGGCATTTGTTTATTGCCGTGGTTTTTAAAAAGAGAAATTCCGAAGACAACCAGACACTGGCCTCTTGACCCCAAATATCTTATGCACAAAGATAAAATTAGACTCTGTTTCTATAGGAAAATATAAAGGGAAGCATCTAAATCACTAATGTCTCTCAGAAAATCTTGTTCCTCAATGCTTGCTTTTCCTTGAAATGCTCCAGGCTGTTTGCATTGATAGCATGTTGTTTGCGTGAGATCTTAAAAGAAAGTACATCTTTGACCAAAAAAAAAAGTATATAAATTAAGATGACAAAGAGTAGTTCTAATTTTTTTAATACTCTAAAACATGTAAACAGTAGCATGAGAAAGGTTTTTTTTCTGTCTCCAGTGAGAGGCAGATTTTTTTATTCTTTAATGAAATTCTGAGGTCCTACTGGTGGCAAAGGAAAGAACAGACCCGCACACAACCATGGAGAAACAGGGGTTGGGGTGATCTCTGGAGATCCAATGTCCTGCCCAGAGCTCAAAGCATCAGCATCAAATTTATCAAGATAAGACTGACAGCCTAACAGGTCTGTTACTGCCATTAAGTATCTGAACAGCGATGGTACTGAATTTTTCCCAAATTCAGCTGTTGTCAATTTGAGATGGTTTAAATTTGCTATGAGGACCATCAGTGTTGATATGTGTGGATATGATGTGGCTGCAGTTTTGGGCAGTTTGTGGTTCTCTAATTCTGCATTCCTGCACCCTCAACCTATATACATTGAAATGGTTGTGCTCTTTCTCTAAAAACAGTGAGATCTAACCCAAGTGCCTGTGCACCTTGTGATGCCCCTTGGGAGAAAATGTTGTGCCATCAAGAAAATGGCTTTATGACTTAGGAAAAAATGTATCAGTCAAGTCCCTACACAGTACAGAAAAACTCAGTTTCATGGCGTCAGAACGGTGGCTGCAGGCAAGTTAATTATAGCAGGGTTATTATTTTTTCTACCTTTGCAGCAGCAGATTTGATTAGGAGTCTGGGGTATTGCTTTGACAATGGTGAATAGTAGAACTTTATTCCTTTCAGGTCTTTACACAGAGCCAATCAATCTAACAAAATGAATATTTATATAGCACTTCTATGTACTGAACTTCTTATGTCCAAAAAAAGAAAAAAAATCCAGGTTAGAAAAAGAGCAGTTCAACTTTATAAAGTTGTCATTTATATAGAGCCAGGCCAGGAAACTGTGCTGTGGGTAGGGTCAACCTAAATAGGACCCCCAAAAAAAGGGAGAAATGCAGTTAGTGCCCTTGTTCTGGTCCCTTTTGTACTGGGGAATCCAGCCCAGTTTGAGGATGCATCTTCTTTTAAACCCTTTGTCCTCATGACTGCAGCCAGGTCTTTGTGGACCAGAGTTAACAACTCTGACACAGGCCTTTTAAAAGGCCCATTTGTGTTTGGTCAGTCTGTAGGTTTATTCTGTTCAGATTCCAACTGTGCAAATCTTGCCATGGAAAAAGGCCTCCCTGTGAGAAATGACATTCACCACCGTGAGAGTCCTCCTGTTCAGAAATCCCCTTCAGCTGACTGGCAAAAAAAACCCAACCCCTTTCCTCCAAAACACTAAATATTGATGCAGATAACGCAAACCCTTTGCCTGTAATCCTTAGAGGGGAGATTTAACAAACTGTTCTAAGAGCTTCATGACAGCTGAATTTTGCAAAAAGTGTCATCCCTGTTCACATGCTAGAGATACAGATCAAGAGCAGCATGTGCTGGAACCATCTCACAGAGCTGGTGTACTGGTCAAGGAGAAATATTTTTATGTAATACTTAAAATACAAATCAAGCTATTGCCCAGTCACTGACCTGGCTTTGCAAATAATGTGTATTTCTATCATTACACCGTGGCTTTGCTGGTTGAAGACTGTAAGCCAGGTGAAGTTTGCAAGGAGTGGCTATATCTTTTATTTTCCAGCAGCAAGAAAAAAGAAACTCTTTCAAATTGTCCCAAACAGCTCACAAGGACTGGGATTGAGGAGAGGCTGGGGGAGCTGGTCCCAGGGTTGGACTTGCGGGGCCGGATCTGGCAAGCCTCGGCAGGGGTGCATGGCGATCGGCGAGAGACAGCTGTATGTCTCCACGCTCCCCTGTCCCCCATGGCTGCAGCTGTTGAAGGAGGAAATGATCCGGGGTCGGTGGAGGGGGCTGGGTAGATTAAATAAACCTCCCCTGCCCAGCACAGGGGCTGGGGGGCTACCACCTCCCCCTCACTTGCTTGGTAAAAAATATTTGTGGCCATTTGTTATCCCCCTGTTGCACGTTTGCCTGTCGGTCGTTATAATTGGGACCGTCTATGGTCCCAGCCCCCTTCACCAAAGGCATCACTCGATGGCATGTGTGATCCAACTGATGGTGACAGCATGGCCAGGATCTGCCCATCCATGTGAGAATGGGGCAATTTTGCCTCTTTAACCTCTTTGCATCACATTTGCAGACTCAGAAACTTTCAGTGCGGCTTCAACAGCCTTCTGTACCCCAGGGGTATTGCTGGAGTAATCACTGGGCTTAAGTTACTATTTTAAACTGGTCTAGAATGAACTGCCTGGGAAAGGTGAAAGACCACTTGCTTGAAAAGGAAATAAGGATAATGCAGGAGGAAGGGAGACCCTTCAACATCAGCTTTCCCGTCCTGCCCTACACTGTCTGGAGAAGAAATGTAAAGATGTGAACTGAACTAAAATTAAACTGTTGTGGTGGGTTGACCTTGGCGGGATGCCAGGTGCCCACTAAACCGCTCTATCATTCCCCTCCTTAGCAGGATAGGAGTGGGGGAGAAAATAAGGTGGAAAAAAACCTCATGGGTCAAGATAAAGGCAGTTTAATAAAGCAAAAGCAAAGGCCATGTGTGGAAGCAAAGGAAAACAAAAAATTTATTCTCTACTTTCCATCAGCAGGCGATGTCCAGCCACTTCCTGGGAAGCAAGGCTTCAGTACGTGCAGTGATTGCTCCGGAAGACAAACGTCGTAATAACGAGTGCTCTCCCCTCCCTTTCTCTTAGCTTTTATTGCTGAGCAGATGTTATATGGTATGGAATATCCCTTTGGTCAGTTGGGGTCAGCTGTCCTGGCTGTGTCCCCTCCCAAGATCTTCCCCCCGCCCCCAGCCTACTGGTGAGGGGGGAATATTGGAGAGACAGTGCGAACACTGCTCAGCAGTAACCAAAATATTGGTGTGTTATCAATGTCTTTCGAGCTACCAATGCAAAGCACAGCACCATGAGGGCTGCTATAGGGAAAATTAACTCTGTCTCAGCCAGACCCAATACAACTGTATTGGTCTGTTCACTCCTTGGTCACAAGACTGACACTAACATTTAGCAAAAATTTTTCAAGCTATTTTTTTTAACAAGGGGGAAATGGGGCCTTGACTAAAAGTAAATGTTCAGTTAAAGACATGATTATTTCCACCTTTCCCCACAAAAAAAAAAAAAAATTGCTGAAAAGAAACTATATGGGCTTTGAGGCTTGGGGACTTTCTTCATGGAGCAAGGTGATTGGGAAAGACTCTCTTTTTCAGTTGATACATTTGGTAAAACTAATTTTCAGTTGGAAAAACTAATTTTCTTCTTAGCTTATGGTTTTGGTGATGAGTCCTCCAAGTGCTGGGCTGAAGCTGCCACGCTCTGTCCATGAAACCCAAGCCATAGGTTAGACCTTTAGGTTGCTGTGGGTCTGGGCTCTCCCTCAGTCTGGGTCAAAATAGCAAAAGCCTCAACACCCCTTTAGCAACCTTCCAGCCTTTCCTTCAGGAGAGCTTTCCTCAGGGAGGGCTTCCTACAGGGCTTTCATACCAGTGGATTTTTTCCTTTCCCTGTCCAGTCTGCGGACTTTTCTGTCCGCATGGGTATGGTGCAGTCCATGGGCAGCTGTCTCTTCCCTGCTCGTGTTCACACCATTTCTCCCTCTGTGCTGGGCCAAATCATCCTCTCTGCCATCATACCTAGTGGGTTTGGCATGGGTTGCATTGAGATCATGATCTGTGACTCTGGCCATAGCTTTCCCCTTCTCCACCTTAGTCTGAGACCTCTTCAACAACCTCACTTAGTACCTCATCATGTCACCCTCACTATTTTCCTTGGCCCCCTGCCACACTGCAGCCAATGAGGTATGCTTTGGCATAACTGTCTTCTCACAGGGGATTCCTGTCATCGTGCCTGCTAAAATCCCAGTTGAGTTGGCAAGGGATGGGGTATAGTGCACTTGCCAAAACTGTGTCTTTCTAGAAACCAGGCTGTGGAATTTGGTCCATAAATTGTTCTCTCCAGACTGCCACTGCTCCTGTCTTTCATCTCAGCAAAGTCTTCCTCCTCTTTTCATCTCATCCTCCCACTTGGTCCAGCTTTCTGTTGCTTCAGATCTTTTTAGAGTGCAGATGAAGGTCCACCTTTAGCTTTCCAGGCCTGAAGCCATCATAGCTCTGGGGAGAACAAAGCTGACCAGCTGAAAATCACTCTGGTGTAGCCAAGCTCAGGATTTGGCCATGTGGCACTGTGCATTGATTTGGCTTTGTTCGCTTCTTGGCCACTTTCTGAGCACATTTGTCCCAGTGTATGTTAGAAATAATTCACCCCAAAAGGTCACTGGTGCAGGACCCTGTAAAACTGATGTCATGATAACATTGCCCTCATATTTTTGATCCAGCCTTCAAGGTAACCTGGCTTCCTTTGTTATCTTTACCTGTGATATTGTAGTAGTTCTGGATTTGGTCTCCCTTTGCTACAGCATATGACTAGTAGATTTTCTGTGGGATCTAAAGCTATACATGGTCTTCACCTTGTTCTCTGTTGGCAGCTCCTTTTAAGATTTGAGTGGCTTCAAGCAGTTTGTTGATGGTTTTCTGTAGGAGCAGAATGTGAGTTTTTAGCAAATTAATTCCAAGGCCATGAATCCATAGGAACCCAAAGTCAGACACAGACTTTCTTTCTGAGGTCTGTGGAAAATAAAAATATCCTTTTCCCACCTCTTAGCATACTTCTGGGTTCTCATGGTATCAGTGTGCCAGCGTCACCCCAAGGAAAGATATCTTGTGGCAACCTGGGAAATTTTGAAATCAACAGATCTGCAGCCTTGAGAAGGGGCTGAAATGAGGGGCTTTATGGTCCTCAAAACTTTCCAGGATTTCTCGTCTCACTTCTGAGGCATTCTCATGGCAATCCTACAGTTTTAATCACATCAGCAGGTCCTTACTTGAAAATGGTTGGTCTCCAGTTTGGATTCAGAGATAAATGCCGCTAATAAGGGAAACCCAGAGGTCTGAGCAACCATGAGATTTCATCTGAACCAGTCCCAAAGTTATAGGTGAAATTTCTGATGGGCATATTTCCTTTTCATGATATAATGAAGAAGCCACAAACTACAAAAATTCACACCAAAATCTCCCTTCTCTCTAAAACAAAGATCAGATGATTGCATGGGCTCTATAAAATCTCTGGATCACCAATTCCTCCTTTCCTGTTCTCCTCCTTTCCTGTTGTCCTCTCTCAGTCCTTCAGACCAGCAGGTGAGTGGATGGCTCCCAGGAGGAAGGTTCCTTCAGGAGGAAGGTTCCTCCAGGAGGGTTCCTTAGAGCTTTCCTGGCCTCAGGCTTGGTTGCAAAATGAACACATCATAGAGTCATAAAATCATAGAATCATTTAGGTTGGAAAAGACCTTTAAGATCGTCAAGTTCAACCGTTAACCTAGCACTGCCAAGCCCACCACTCAGTCATGTCCCTAAGCACTACAACTACACAGTCTTTTATATACCTCCAGGGATGGTGACTCAACCACTTCCCTGGGTAGCCTGTTCCAATGCTTGACAACCCTTTTGGTGAGGAGGTTTTTCCTAATAGCCAGTCTAAACCTCCCCTGGCACAACCTGAGGCCATTTTCTTGCGTTCTATCGCTAGTAACTTGGGAGAAGAGACCAACACCCACCTCACTACAACCTCCTTTCAGGTAGTTGTAGAGAGCGATAAGGTCTCCCCTCAGCCTCCTCTTCTCCAGACTAAACAACCCCAGTTCCCTCAACCTCTCCTCAGAAGACCTGCTCTCCAGACCCTTCCCCAGCTTCGTTGCCCTTCTCTGGACATGCTCCAGCACCTCAATGTCCTTCTTGTAGCGAGGGGCCCAAAACTGAACACAATATTCAAGGTGTGGCCTCACCAGTGCCAAGTACAGGGGGATGATCACTGCCCTACTCCTGCTGGCCACACTATTGCTGATACAAGCCAGGATGCTGTTGGCCTTCTTGGCCGCCTGGGCCCAAATCCTGAGTACACAGCCCTGTGTGCCTACAGCTTGGGGTGGGTTTGTTCTTTTATTTTCCCTTTATTGAGCCCCTGGGGACATCTGGGCAAACAGTTCTGTGTTTGGCTGTGGCTGTCAAAGATTTCTGCGTTGCTGGTATGGGAGAGAGTAATTTCAATTAAGCTAATAAAATTTACCTATGACCTGTCATTTGTGAGGAAAATTCCCAGGGAAATGTATTGTTTTCTAAATGTTTATGCTGTGTTTTAAATGGATACTCATGGTAAACTCAAGCAACGAGGGGGGCATAAAATTAACAGCTGCAGCATATTTTCCTCTAAAGTGTAATGTAAAATGCATGAAGTGCCCTGGGAGTGGGGCAAGCAAGAACAACCTCCTCCTTCTCCTCCTTGTCCTTGCTGAGGCTGTTGCATGCTCCATGGCTCTCCAACCTGCTCCTTGTGGCCATGCAGAGACCTAGATTCAAGGTGTGGAGGTGAAATGCAGCCGTGTTGCTGCATTGTTTTTCCCCCATGCTGATGCAGGAGCTGAACCCAAGATCTTACACTGCACAATCAAAGGCTGCACCTGCAGGACACTGACTCAAGAGGTGGATGGCTTCTCCCATCATTTCTTCCTTGGAAGGTGACCTGAGACTCTGACCTTGGGATGAAATAGCTGCGGTGCTAATTTAGCACCTAAACTTGAGAAAGGGCTGGGAATGCAGCTGTGTCCCCGTGCGTGGTGTTACCTTGAGCCCAGAAACCAGCAGATACCTACTAGAAGCAAATGGCCTGTTTCTCTTGCCTGACTTCAGGGAGGACACCCCACTTACAGACCCTGAGTGAGCTGGTTGAGGCAAGTGCCTATGTTATAACTGGTATATCTAATAGCGATGGTCTGAATTTCACCTGATGTCCATCTAAAGTAAAATGCCAATTGCATCATTCCCCACATCACTGAAATCAAATCTCTGGAGGTCTGCAATGCCCAGAAGTTCTTCTTCAGCCTGAAAATGTCTTTGCTGGGAGGAGCGTGAGGTGGGACTGGGTCTGTGTAAAACGCACTAGATGTAGTGTGGTGAAACCCAGCTCATTTCACAGCTGATTCAAGCCTGTGCTTGGAGCTTGGCGGGGCTTGCAACTCTGAAACTGCTGCACCACAAGCACAGTCCTTACCAGTCTGGGCTTGTGGCACAAAAATCAATGACGTTGATTCCTTTAGCAGAGGGCAGCAGTGGAAGAGCATGTAGGTACATGTATACGCACACATGCATTCATGCTCATGTTCTTTGCAACCAGAAAATGAATGAAGTGCAAATGCCATCCCATCTGAAGGGATTGCTATCAGCACATGCAGCTCTGTGCTCTGCAAGTCTCACCGTAGCAGTGTTAGCGCCTGCCAACATGTTAAATCAAACGTGGTCCTCTTAAAACCTGCTCTCCATTGCTTAAAAGTCTGCTTACAATATTTGGGCTCTTATAGTTTCTCTTTCCTTGGCTCATTGCTCCATGCTCTGAGACACCCGTGGCTGGCTCAGCGTCAGGATTCACGTGGCGGCTGAAGGATGGCAGCAAAGGTGAAGGTCAGCAGCCCCGAGGAGTAAAACAGGAGGCTGAGGCAGGGGAAGTAAAATTCTAAATCAAGGGACATTTGGAAACAATTTCCTTAGCGCTTTGCTATGTGGCAGATGGAAGGGGGTTCCCCGTCACTTTTAGCCACCCGCCCAACACCTGCTGAGCTCTTCAGAGGTCCCGAGGAGCAGGACTCGCTTTATCACAAAGTCAGACTGAAGGAGCTGCTGGGCTCGGGGCACTGACAATGAAGGTAGTGTCACCAATGCTGGTAAACTTGCCAGATTCAGCAGAAAAGCTTGTTAGAGCCTTATCTTAAACAAAGCTGCAGTTTAGTGATCTGAAATCATTAATCAGGCTAATTGCAGCTCATATTTATTGGCCCGTAGCTGCTGTGTAGCCATGAACAGCTGAACACACTGAACTTATCAGTTGAGTAATTGTCTCTGATAAATGAATTGCCTTCAAAAGAAAACAAGTGATGCCAGCAATCCATCATCAAAATGTCTGAGGGAAACCACTGGATGCATTCAGTTCATACAGGCACAATCCTCCTCAGTGTTAAATAAAGAGCAAGGGCAAATTCCTACAAGCCCCTAAACCCTGCACTACACCCTGAGGTCATGCGGCTTTTGGTGCATATGAATCCCTTCCCAGAAAGGGCAAATATATTTGTGGGTTTTTTTTGTGTATACATATGTATCTATGTATCTCTGACAGTGTCCTTGTCACCTGCTTTCTTTTCTTAATGCTTTTCTTACCATATCTTCAATCCCAGAGACCCAAGGGGCTACAGGGCTTTGGTCATGGCAAGCAAGCCCATAGAATGAGAGCACTGGATTAATGGAGGTGATGGCACAGCTTTCCCAGCTCTCTCCCTTTCTTCACAGTGATTTCTCCTGGATGTCTAATTCAGCCTCAGAATTACCCTGGAAAGCAATGGGAATTTTGCAGCTGTAAATTCTGGCTGTCACTATGAGCATAAGTAAGTTTCTTGAGTAATAAAACATGATCCTGCAGGCAAATGTCAGGGAAAGACAGGAATAGGACTTGGAATAACGGAAGAGAAAGGTGTTGCTGTTGCCTCCTAAAACAGGGGAGTCCAAACCTAAGCAAACCTCCATCCCTGCCCAATAAAACTGCAACAGGGCTCGTAGCAAAACTGTTAGTAGGAAAGAGCGAGGGGGCTGGGTGTTTTTTCTTTGCAAATGGCCACATGAACCACGTGTGTGAGAAAAGAAATAACTGGAAAAAGAAGGCACACATACCTGCTTGCAAAGAAAAGCCTGTTTGTGCTGCTAGCACACTGGAGGAAATTGTTGAAGAACAGTTCATCCATGTAAAAATACGACCCGCGCGAGGCTGCCAAGGCTAGTTAGAGCTGAGCAGATTGGTCGTCTAAATGCAGGTCAGACAAATTATTGGTGCCTAGGGGCAGCTTTCAGTTATGCACACCATTTTTTCCCCCATAATTTATAAAACTTACGGACAGCAGGATACAGGCAAATGGCTCATTGGGGTCCCAGTTACTCCTTCCTCTTTCAAATTCCTTGGCCTCCTTGTGGAAATGCCCTTGCTATCGCTGTGTTTATCTTTAGACTTGGAGCAGTTCCACTTGGAGATCTTGGGTTGGCCTGGAGGAAGAGGAGTCCTTTTCTGCAAGAGAAATCACCTTAATGTTCCTTTTTTTTTCTCTTTGGTAATAGAGAGAACAAACGGTAACTTGTTCTGGTGGTTTTAATGCCTTTAGTTAGCAGGAAGATGTCATAGATTTGTCAGACTGTTTTGAACTGATATGTCAGTGATCTGCTCTGACTTCCTAGATAACACAGAGCTCACTTCTGCAACAAGCCCATAACTCCTGCTAGCACAACAGCATCTTTAAATATACCCATGATGTGAGAATTTCAAAAGGCAGCAAGCCCCCCAAAACTTCCACACAGTCCATTTCAAACAAATGTACCAAGTTCTAAGATTAGGAATCAATATTTTTCTTGCTGTCCTAATTATAAGGCAGTTCAAGTAAAAGGAAAAGTCATGCTGCCACCCTTCTGCTTGCTTAATTTCTGTTTTATAGAGAAAAATGGTTTACAGCCATGGGTTAAGAGTCAGGACTCCTGGGTTCTTTTCCCAACTTAGCTACTGACTCATATTACGTTTGGCAAGTCATTTAACATCTTTGCTTGGCTTTCTCTTCCATAAGAGAGATGTAATAATACTTCAGTGGCTTAATTAACTAAACCTTGTAAAGTACTTTGAGATCTTTGGATGAAATTGTTCTAAATGGTGCTAAAATATTGTAGTGGTAGAAACAGCAGGATAGTGAAGCACAGCATTTACCAGGCGGTGTGGCAAGGACAGCCTGCCACGCAGTGAAGGTACTGAGGATGCTTGGGAGGAAGGGGCCTGAAATGTCCACCTGCCTTTCCAGGGAATTCTTGCCTTGACGGGTGGTGAATGTCATGTTTGTGGAGGCAGGGTGGAAGATGCTTTTTGAATAGAGGGCAGCTTGGAAGGGTAAGGCTGAGCTGCAAGCCCTTCAACTCAGATTCAACAGCAAGAAAAATTCATCCAGTAGTACAAGAATAGGGCAAATCTCTGTGCTTTGGCAGTTCCTTTTGCAAGGAAGTCTTTGGGATAAACTACTGTCCTCTTCCATTTTTGCAACTCTCCTGAAGTTGGTGGAGCAGCTTACGTGTAATTAACAGCTCCCTGTACCCACAGAGAGCCCTGACGGTTTCAGTGCAACCTCCAAACAAAGGTGCTGGATGGAAGCGAGGGTGCTGGGGCTCCTGTGCGATTCAGGGCTAGCCCATAAACCATCCCCACTGTGTTTCATTAGTCAGCAGGATGGAGAAGTTAACAAATGGGCTGTATCACCTTGGCTCCTCGGCCGGGTCTGTGGGTGATGGATTGCAGATGTAGGAGCTCCTCCCAAGACACATGAAGCCTCACCCTGTGTGCAGCACAAGGCACTCCAAAGTTAACATGATTTCAACAGAGCAACCCATGCTGTGCTGCTCCCCGGTGTCCATATTGCCTTGGACCCTGAAGAAAAAAAGAGGCCACGGCGTCTTCTAGCACTGATTATGTGCTTATGAGAAGTCCCACCATCCCCAGGCAGGATCAGGGCCTTACCAGATGGGCATAGGGGAAGGCCAAATGCGTGCCTCCTATGGCTTAATTTTTAATTTTGACAAGCAATCTGGCTTGCAGCAAGGAGGGAGTGAAACAACCAGGAGGGTAGAGCGGGGAGAGGGTAGGAACTGCAAGGCATGTGGTTTCACAGGCTCGCTGGGTGCACAGCCACAGGGTGTTGAAATGTTTAAAGGGATTCAAGATAAATAAATCTTGCCCAGGCCCTGTCTCAGCAATGCCTGTTAGTGTAAGTCAGCATCAGAGCAGAAAGTAACCCACTCTTTACAGGGAGAGTGTGACTCAAAATGGGTTAATCTATCACTCACTTCTCCCCCCTTGCCCTCGCCCTGCTCTGTCTGGGATAATTTCTAATCAGTGCCTGGGTCCAGACATCGTCTCAGCAGCTGGTCCTGACGCAATGGCGCAGGAACCCCTCCACCCCCCGCTAAATGCAAACCCTATCCATGCTTTAGTTACACTAGGAGCCAGCCTCAACGTCTGTGCCCCAGCCCTGTGCCCAGATGGGACTGTGCTCGGCCGCCACTTGTCCCTGGGACTGCGGGGCAACCTGCCCCTCTTGCTTTTCCTGATGCCCACCAGCAACGAAGGAGCTGCATCCTGACCCAGTGCCCTGTAGCTGGTGAGCTGCCTCCATTTTAGCAATCGGACACGCTTGGTGCTGGCAGCAAATGGAGGGGTGGGAGGTGTTTTAGTTTCCCACTCCACGCTCCTTTCGGCAGTGTCAAGTGTCGCATAAGCACAGCCACGTATTCTATACTAGTTTCAAGGCAAAACTGCCTCTTTAGTTATGATTTCTCCAAAATTTACCTGTTTTGCCCTAAAATTCACATGGTGCTTCCTGGCTTCCAAGGTGAGATGCCCAGCCTGGGTTGGAGGAGGCTCATAGATATAGCAGGATGGGACTGTTATGGAAAAAGATATGCGAGAAAGAAGAGGAGCAGAGATGTAACAAGGATTTAGCTGGTTTTATAACAGTTTTCCACCTCCCCCTGCTTGTCTCTCTCCTTTGGACAGGGGATGGGAAAGGAGGTACAGCTTTTTTCCACGTGATTTGTTAAGTAGCGAGAAGTGAAAAAGGTGGGTCACTTGGGCTCCATAAATGGGTGGTTTGTTATGGCTAAAGTTATGGATGTAAAGCAAATATTTGGGGAGACAAAGGGGATGTATTCTCCCCCTTACGCAGCCTGCTTTCAAGGGTTCATTGAGTGCATCTCCCAAAAATATCAGTAGAGCAGATCTGGGTCTCTCCAACACAGATATTGCATATATCCCAGTGCATCTCCATGGGGAAAGAATACAACACAGGTCTAACAAATTTTCCTCCTCTGACTGAGGAAGCCCTTTCCTTGGCCCTTTTCTTGAATGTCCCCACTGAGTCTTTCCTGTGATTTAGGAAGAAATTCAGCAGAAACCTCCAAACCCCCTTCCAGATTGCCACCAAACAGCCCTCATCTATTTTCTAATGATCTGTTTCAGCTTTGAACCATGTATATCCCAGTCTGTGGTGGATCAGGTGTGTATCTCTTGCCTCTTCATGGCAATGCTGTCTCTGCCTTAGGACAGGGATGCATTTCTCGATCGTTCACATACCCATTGCTCTGCTCCATTGTCCTGATGTGCTGCAAGGCCCTTTTCCTGCATCATGCATAGGACTGGCCCGTCCTCCCTTGGAAGTAAACCTCTGTGCTTTTGAATCATTAGTCACCTCCCGGTCCTGCCCTCCCCTCGCTCCCAAAGCCACGACATGAGTCATTCCTCAGTTTTCTTGGCAGACAGACCCCTGAGGAGCAACAATTCAGGCCGCATTGCTGCCGAGTGTGTCATATGATTGAAACAGTGTTGAGAGACTCTCTGCAAGTCAGAAAAGGAGAAACAGCCTTTTCCAGCAGATGCTCTGCTTCATTAGTGCCTTCCCTTCATGGACAGTTTGATGATGGGGCTGGATTTCTTCCAGCACCCATACCAGTTGGACACGGGCTTTAGTGGGGGATAACTCTGTTAGATCCAGCTCCAGAAGGTGCCCGGGCAGGGTGGGCACTCCTGACATGTCATATCTCCTCTGCCCTGCTGGGAAACACTGTCCCAGGAGAAGACTTTCTCATCCCTCTGCAAAATACTTGGCAAAGCCACAGACTTTTCTTAGTCTGAGCTCAGTGACGGACTTGGTTCCTGTGGGATTGCATTGGACTGTCAGCCCTTTGGGCACATCCATAGCCTTACGTTTACCATATTGAGATGTCAATTTGTCTGCTGCTGGTGCCGTGTGGGTAATAATATCTCTCAAAGAGTCCAATGTTTCCTTTAGGTGTGTCATGGTGCACCCGTAGCATCGTTCGCTTGGAGGTAACACTGCTGTAAACCTGGAGTGGAAGAGGATGGTGGGCCAAGTGGGGGGCCTCTCATCTGGCACAGCCCTCCCTCGGGGTTGTGTAATAGTGGCACCCTAAAAGTCCTTCAGAGCCTCTGTGAGCCACTAGCTGGACATTTCAGTTTACAGCATATTTATTAGGCAAAACCCTGGGATGGGCCAGTTTGTTGCTAACCTGAAGAACAAAAGTCAGGCTGGTCCAAGGGTGGTGGCAATCAGATGGCTGCTCACATGTAGAAATCACAGAGGTCCTGGAGGTTTCATGACATGACATGTCTTTCTTCCTTTTTTTTTTTCTGATTGGTTATGTTAACTAAAAGACAAAGATGGAGCCTGTGCACATAGGCTGGTGTGCATGCATCTAAATATGTATCTGTGTCCCCCCCATACATTTATAATTTGTGCATAAAGGAAAGTAATCTGCACAACAGGCAAGCAAAGCAAATCTTAAGTGACAATACCCAGCAAGGCAGGAGGAAGGAGGGAATGCCCCAACCCAGGGCTGATCTGTGAGCTGTAGGTGAGGAGAGGGACTGGGGCAGTTGCATTTCTGTCTGACACTGGAGGGGTTTGCACTGTGTGGGGAAGACTCAGCTTAGCTCTCTGGTTGACCTCTATTGGGTTGGATCAGGGGACTAAGGAGGAATGAGTTCAATGCATGGCGTGGGAGATGTCCCCTGCCTTTATGGTGGCCTTATTGAGCCTAAACTGTTGTTTTCTGTGTAATGCCTGTTTGCAGCACCTGAGGGTTTGACTTAGTGTCCAAGAGGACACTTCACAAAGAATATACTCAGGATTTATTTTTTTTGTTTCAATGCAACTTCAAGGAATGAGATTAAAAGAGGAAGGTAAATTTGGTGGGGAAATGTACACAAGAAGTCTCTCGCAAGGCCAGGGCTTGAAACGAAGCCCCTTGCTCATTGCCACGCACTGGGAATCCTTCTTCTTGCCTCACTGGAGTCTGTGAAATCAGTCCAATACACAGTTTTTAACCAAAGGCTTCTAACCTTATGTGCTGGGAGGGGTCCTGTTGCTTTTAAAAGGAAGTTCACAGACAATGAGAACCACTTGGTGTTTGATGTCCGGCCAAGGTATCTCCCTGCAGGATCGTTGCCTATGTTTGTAAATTAAACGTGCAAGACATAGTGCTCTGCTCTCCATCTGACCTCTCATGGGCATAGTGTCAGTGCTAATTGTAAATAACTTTTGTCCCATGAGCAGAGTTTACTTTTTGTTGGGTCCCACAGTAATATTATTTTAAGAAATATCTCAGCTTTCTTGCACTTTCTCTTGTTGTTCACACAGATCAGATCCAGGTTGGCTTTAGGAAGCTGGATTTTTTTAAGATAAGGAGGTTTATTTTGGCTTAATCTCTGTCCCCACTTATCACTTCATTTGAACACAGACTGTTGTTTCTGAAGTGAGAAGAACATTTCAATAACGACACGGCCATTGTGTCTTCAGTCCCCTTTTCTTTTTGCACTTGGGTGTTTTTGTTTCTCTACCAAGGCAAACTAACTATTTCTCACATAAATCAACAGATGAAATGCACCCAGGGGAGCTGAAAAAAAAACAGGGCCATGTCCTGGAGCCCTTGATCAGCCCAGATTCTCTCTGCTGTCAATGGGAATCGGACAACAGAAGAGGATCAGGCATCTAGTGAGAAAAAAACCCGCCAGTGAAAATTAAGTCAATAAATCTCAGGTCAGAGGCATCTGAAGACTGGCAGAAAACAAATATGGTACCTGTCTTTAAGAAGACCATGAAATCAGGTCTTGGCATCTTCTGTGTTATTAACTTGCCTGTTTTGGGGAAGCGTCCAGACTTCACACTGTGTTGAAGGAGTTTGTGTAACAACATTTGGCAGAAAAGCATCCAATAGCCAGCAAACAACATGGGTGTCTTAAAAATAGATCATGCCAAACAAATGTATAATTGCCTTCCTGATTTAGTAGATGCAGCGAGTCTAGCACAGCCATAAAGTATTTGGGATTCAGCAGGGTATTTGATATTGCGCTGTGCTAGAAACTGGATAAAAATACTAAGTGGTTAAAAATACACTTGCTCAGACTATATATTATCCAGGAGTAGAGTGCTATTGGTGAGCTCCCCAGGGCACAGCAGGGTGCCAAGGAGGTCAGTAGTGGAGGTGACTCTTATTTCATGCCTTCAAGGCCAGGCCAGTTCCCGGTCATCTGGGGACTTGCTCCTTCCCTCAGTCCCAGGGGGCATCAGGGAGATTTGTGGGCTGTGGGCACGGTTTGCGATGCTTGCAGTGAGAGACAGCTGCCGGCCCCTCTGGACACAGGAATGCCAAGAGCAGGCAGCACTACCAGGGATGGGGAATGGGGGGTCTGGTGGCAGGGACCCCCCTACAGTGAAATGCTGGAGTATTGCAAGTGAGAAGCAGCGAAAGGGCAAAGGGAGGGGTGTGTCAGAAACCCCTGCCATGACCAGAGCAGGGAATGACAGGGGATGAAGTGGGATTATCCTCCAGGAAGGGAGAGCAAGGCCACCGGTTATGGCATCCCGCAAAATACACCAAGGGTGGGTGCGTTCATCAGTGTTGGTGACCTGGCAGAAAACCTTAATTTAACTGTCAACTTGTGATGCCAAAAGTGGAGGAGGACAGGGCCAAACTGGAGTAGAGAGGAAGAAAACTGTGGCAGCAATGAATGAACAGCAACCCAGAAGCAGATCCAGGGAAAAAATGAGTTCAAAGAAAATTTGAAAGTTGCAGTAAATAATGAAATAAATACAAGTTCAGATTGCTGCTCTCAGAAGTCCACAACCCCACAGCCCTGAAAGACACCATATTGAATATGTTAATCAGCCTTGGCCCATACAATCTAAGAAATGTAGGCATGGAATTGATCAAAAGAAAAATAATGTGAAGTTTAAAAGCTGATATATAAGGAGCACTGATATTTGGTATGCTTGCAGGCAGGAAAAGCACTTCATATTTTATTACTAACATGTTCAAGCAATGATGCAACTGTAGGGAGGGACTTACTCATTCTTGGAAAATGACTAGATAACAGCAGTGGTCAGATGCTAGCAAAGCTTATGCCTTGCCATGAGATGGTTATATGCTTCAGTTCTCATTTCAACCCACTGAGCCTCCAACTTCAGCTCCAAAATCCTTCTTCTGCTGTTGGTGATCCTGATGCAAGCCTAAGCGTAAGCTTACTCTCAGTAAGCGTAGTGCCACTGTCCACGTAATGCACAGAGACACCATATACTGCTGGACTGCAGCATGGTGCAATCCAAGCTCCTGATTGCTCGTCTGCCAGATCACTGAGGGTACAGACCTACTGAATTACTTCCAAATCTGGACATGTTCCCATATCTCCTCCTGATGACAGACCTGTGCAAGGAGATACCCAACATGTTAGGAAGTGTAGGCAAATTATAAGTGGGCAGATTAGGCTGAAGTCATCTAAATCTTGTAAAACTCTCTGTCTCTGCTTCTGCTTTAGTTTAAGCTAAGAACAAAATGGTACCTCAGTGCTGATTGATACCTGTGTGTAACATTATCAGGCTGCTTTCATAATGATTGTGATTTGCTTGAAATTTCAGAGTACTGTAAAAAGACATTTTGAGACTAAACACATTTGCCGAGCTCATTGCAGCGAAATAATTAAATACTACTGGGACAGCAAACACTTGCAGCCACCGGTCTGTCAGGTCCCGTACTCTGCATCTGAAACGCAGCGGCTATTTCCCCGTCTTGGAATGGGAGATGATTTCATCCTTTCTTACCATCACCATATGCCAGCTTTTTGGTGGGGACTGCTGTGCACCTAATTCATCCAGCTCACACTAGTATTGCTGATGACAATCCCTAGCATGGATCTTCCCTGAAGCTGTGTTTGCTTAACCAGTATTTAGTGAAGTCGTAGTTTCTAATTTGTCTGTCTAATCTGTGCCTAATTAGCTCCTTTTGAAACCATCATCCTGCACACCTACTCCTGCAAAATGATCCTGCTAGGTGGAAAAATGTTGCTGTTGAAATCAAAGGAGCTACGTTGGTGCAAGTGAGCTCAGAGTTGGGCGTGATGTGGCAGTGCTGGAAATTGCTCTACTTTCAGGGACCATGTTTTAAAACTTGGATTATGAACTGTGCTGCTGAAAAACAAGAGGATTTGTCAGTTAATTTTTTTGCATCAAGTCTAGGCTTGCACATTCAGACCAGTTATTTATCCACAAAGATTTCTTTCCAAGATCACATATCCCTTTGCAGTTGTGTATCTTCATTTTTCTGCAGCAAGGGGTGGGTTGGGAACATCCAGTTCTCCATATTCATGATCCAGATGAGTAATTGGCAGCTGTTCTGGACATGTGTCCTCATGCATTTATGGATATTTATGATCTTCCTTAGTAGAGAGATGAACATATTTGTCTCTGAGGACTCTGCTGCGTCTACTTTCTTTTTCACTTTCCTGTGGCTTTGCTCATCACCTACAGGTGGTTCATAGCCACATAGCTGGCCAAATGGATATAGAGGCATCTCGATGTCATGCTGAAGAGATATCCTGAAGCGTCATTTCTCCTGGAGGCAAGAACAGCAGGCTTGGCAGACCAGGGCTCTGTCTGGCAGCTCCTACATCCCCGTGATCTTCGCAAACTCTGCCTTGTGCTTGCGGTTCATTTCTGCAGGTAATGCTATTACACCACAACAGCTGAGCTGCCTGGGCATCTCCAGATCTCACTTCTTGAAGGCATAAGAAAAAAGCTTTTTTTCTGTGCTGGAGTTAAGCAGGACTCCTGGAGAGGGAGTCCACAGCCTTTAACCAGAAGATGGCACAATGTAACCGTTGTATGAACCTGGCTATTCTGGCAGCCCATTAGAGACCTCTACCTAAATAAAAGAGCAGAGAGTTGCTAAGAGGAGAGCTAACCTGCCAGACATTTTCCAAGGGCCGTGTGGTGGCTCTCAGGTGATGGGTTTTGTGTTGCAGGTCACGCATCTCTCTTTCTGGGGTCTTCTTGTGCTTCTGCAAATATGTGCAAACCAGTGCCTGCACGTGCCTCTTCTCTCTCCCCCATGTGTTTGTGTGCATGCATCAGTGAGGATATTGCATATACATCCACATGCCTGCATGATTTCCATAGGGTTACACCCACTTCCAGCAGGCCTGAATTTGGCAGGCATGCTGGACAGCCAGCAGCCCACCTGCTTAATTATCCCCTCGGCCCACGGCAAATCTCAAACCCTCCAACAGATGCATGTGAGACCCCAAGAACTAATGTATTAGGGACCCTGAGCTGTCATCGCCGGCTCATGGTCACGGTCCCCCCGCCTGTGCGGTGCACACCTGGGCTTGCTGGCAGCCTGGGGTCCCAGGTGCTCCCTGCGCTTGCATTCCTCTGCTCTCCTTCCTCTGAGCTTTGGGGACTCTCTGCCCGTGTTCGCATGACTCCTGTGGACTCTTAGACTGGCTGTGGCCTCTACGCCTTGTAACAAGACTGCCTGCATTATGTTTGTACCGAAAGGGCTGGCCAGGAGCTTCAGGAGTCAGGGAATGGCTCGAGAAGGGCAGCCTTGCTGAAAGGTGATGAAGGAGACCCAGGCATCTCCACTGCTGTAGATAACTCACTTGCTCTAGAGGGGCCCCATGGCTGGTGTCACCCTGTCCTTGGGAAGACTGAAAGTCCAAAGCTCTTTTTAAAAATAGGAAACTGAGGCTCAGAACAAAATATGGGACTGGGAATGCAGAAAATGAACGCAGCCAAGAGCTGGATTGCTTCTTCCGTTCGTCGAGCAGCCTCAGCTGTGGCCACAGGCAACTGTGTAGCTCTACTGTGGCAAACACAGCTACCCGCATTGTGCCTCTGACCAAATTCTTGGGCACATTGTGTTGCTTAAGCAGCCGGGACATGTAAAGCCCTCTGTGAGTCTTGTATGAACAGGCCCGTAGGAGTGCTAAGTGTTGTGGTGCTGAGGATGGATTATTTTAAGGCAGGGCCCAATTAATGTTCTTGATGATGATGGTATGACAGGCAGTAGCTTAACAACAGATCCTAGAGACGTAGCTGCACTGGAGTGACTAAGTGAGCAAAGGCCAGAGACTCCTATAACTTTCTTCATCTTTTAGCTCAGTACGGTCATCAGAATTGCACCACTAGGTAACACCGTAAGAGACGTGTCCCAGAGGTTTGGTGTCTCCAAGGACAGAATAGATTCCTAAGGTTTTTTTGATCGCCACTAATATTTTTCATTTCACTTTTGCACCCTATGCAAACACAAACCATTTGCCTTTCTAGGAAGATACAAGTCCAAGAAAACCATGGTGGCAAAGAAAACTTAAGAAAAAACATTACTTGCTTGTGTTGTCTCTTGTCGGTGAAATTTTTTCTTGGTGTGCTTGATACTGTTTGCATTAAATTGTCCTCCTCTGAACAGAAATTGTTGGGAGTAATTTAGGTTTCAGGGCATAAATCCAACCTTAGAAGACTATAATAACGTGGCAGCTCTTTGCCGTTGAATTACATGTGAAGTATCTTACACTGGAACTGTAATTATGTGCTCACTCCAAGCATTGACAAGTAAACAGGATTATAACTGTCTCTGGAACCAATGTTTGCGTGAATTCTTCAAGAGAAAAGAGAGACTTGAGGACACATATGGGGTTTATTTTCTGACTGAAAGCATATCTTTGTTATTTATTATTCACAAACTACTGCTATACATGGCAAAACAGAGGCTGTGCAGCACTTACCAGCTAAGAGGGAGACATGGATAAGAAAAGAAGAAATGAAAGTAAATATTGGCATTTTCAATGTATAATCATGTTTCCTTTATCGGGGGGGGAGGGGGGGGGGGGGGCGGGGCGGGGCGGGCAGACTAAAATTAACAAAAATTGAGGCAGCTATGGGATGCACTGGGAGCACAATGGAGAAGTACCTGCACAGAGTCTGCACTGAACTGTGGTGGGCCTTCCAGTGATCAATACCTGTCTTAGCAGATCTGGAAGACTATGCAGAGCTTCGTACTTGTCTTTCCTTATGCTCACTAGCACTTCTGGGCCTCAGAGGACTTATCTGTATGTAAGATACAGCAGTGGGATCTTGCCAATAACTTTTGACCTGGCCCTGGAAATCATAAAGTTCAGTTTGCGTAGCATCAGATGTAAGGAGCAAGGTGGTGTCATGTTGCATCTGATGGAGCTCAGATGGATGTCTCTGCACTATCAGGAGGCTTTAGCAGCAGAGGGATAAACCACTCACTTGTTACTCACCCACAACTGAGAGTTGGTGGCATTTATTTCCCCCTTTGTTTTTTGTCTTAATGTGGGGTCAAGAAGGGGGAAGATTAGCAAAGGGTAGTTCCTATAGCATAGACAAACATGTAGACTCCCAGGCTACCTTCAGGACAAACTGGGATGAAGATATAGTTTCCTGGCAAAGCTGAGAAGTGTCTGCAAACCTTCTCTAAACACAATACTAACTCAAGCATGTCAGTGAGAACATGTGAGAACAACAGGAGGAGAAGAGGAAGATGTTGGGAGTGCCATGTGCTCATTGTAGGTATTTGGATTAGGCAATAGAAACCAAAGCAGCAGACGACAAGTCTTTATGAGATCTTCTGTCCCAACAGGTTGAACCACAGCTCCAGGCCTAAACGCTCCTGAGCTTTGGAAAAATTTGGACTTGGAGCCAAATTCTGGGGCTGCAGCTCATCTCTGACCAGTATTTTGTCAGCCTTAGCCCATGTGCTCATGTTTGCTCTTTGTGCAAACTCCCCTTGTTAGGGGGTGATTGTATCAGCCACTTGCCCTACACTTACAGGGACTGCATCATTAAGAGACATTTTCACGCCGTGTGTCCGGCACTCTGTGGTGGCATCTGGAGCTTCACGCAGGCATTCTCACTTCTAGCTCACAAGAGTGGTGGCATGACTTCCTATAAATCAGGCGACTGCATGCAATTGACATTTGAACTGGCAGCAAGAAGAAAGGGGCTGGCATCTGGCTTATGCATGCTCGGTGCCGAAGCTTGGGTATGTCCTTCATGGCAAATCCTCCTCCAGTGAAAGCCCTTTGGATACGTTGCTCTGGGACCATGAGGTCTCTGCTGCAGTATGTGTGTTGCAGGCAGACTTGTTCTCACACGTTACGTTGCTGTTTTTTGAAACGGGAAGTGTCCATAATGCAGCACTAAGGTTTACTAGGAAGGACTGGGAGTCCGGGCTCCAGAGCTGCAGCTGACTGGGCGAGCTCAACCAAGTGACTAAACTTGGCAGTCCATCTTGCTTCTCCAACAAATGGAGGTACTCACAGATCAGTGAAGCAGGAAGATTCACTGAGATTTATTTTATGAATAGTAGTAAAATGCTTAGAGATGCATGAGTGAACAGACTAATGTATATCTATATGGCAACCAAACAGCTTCTTACATGAGCCTCAGAACTGATGACCATCGTATTGGCTATACTGGTGTCCTGACGCATCCAAAGATGATCCTACCTCTATGCAGAAAATGTGCATGTGAGGCTGGAGACATTACACCATTACATATGTGGTATTTCAGCTTGCAGTTCCAATCATCTCAGTTTCCTTGGGTCTTCAGCAGTTTTCCCAGAATAAGGAGGTGTTGATTCGGCTGCCTTTCACAGTCCTGAGATTGTTTTAAGAACATCTTAATTGGGAAAACAGAGCTAAACTTCTAAAATATGTGGTTTATTCCTAGGAGCATTTGAGCCATGCCAGCATTCAAGTTTGTGTTTAATTCTGAAGCAATTTGGCATCTAGTTTCATCAGAGCTATAACACCATGTTGTCCAGCTTATCCAATTGCACAGTTTACTGTTCTGATGCACAGGACCCCAGCGACCCCAGTTAGAAATCCAATTTGAGTCGCAGCTGTGCCCTGGATGGATTCCTACAGAATCACACCTGGAAACTGTTCTCCAGTGCAGCCATGATGTGCCTTTCTGCACAGTGCAATGGGACCTTTGCTTCCTATTAAATCCACAGTATCAACATGGAGAGTGGCACCAAAGGGGCCTCAAAGTGATGGCAACAACACAGCACCTCCTTCAAGAACCTGCACTCCCTTTCTTGCAAGATTGTACCCATGCTAAATGTGACTTACATTCTTATTCTGCTTCCTGAAGGAAACACAAAGACAGAAGAAGCAAACCAACCTGCCAAGGGTTGAATATAGGAAGGTATCAGTTTCTTTGAGTACCAACATCACACAGATGAAGAGAGGCAAGGTCAATTTGCACATTCTCATCCCTTGGTAGAGAAGATCAAGAGAAAAGCTCAAAAGCCCTTAGTAGATGGCAAAAGTCTTAGCCTAAGAATGAAATATGCATTTCCAGGCCTGTTGGAGGACCACTGTGTCAGCATTCATTAATATAACAAACTGTAACTCTGCCTTCAAAGGTACTTGCCAGAAATGGCACTAGGCTAACGTCCACTCCAATTTGAGTTTTGTGTTACTTTTGAGTGACCCACAAGGCTTCATTCAGATCTAATAAACACGTTTTAACTATTTAGCCCCAGCACACCTCTGAGAGCTGTGCAAAAAGTAGCTACTAATAACTAAGATGTTCTTGCACGTGCCATATTAGCCTTCTTGGGTTGTATCTTCAGAAAAGCATGGGCCTATGTTTAACAAAAGTAATTATACAAGGATATAGATGCTAGCAATAATGTTTCCCTACTCAAAAAGAAGGGTCTTCTTATTTTCTTCCTATAGACACCAGCTCAAATGCCCTCCTGTTCCACATTCTCTTGACAAGCCGTTTTTCAGGGCCAAAGCTTTGTGTTTGTGCTGAAGGATGCTGTTCTTTCCCGGCCTCCTAGGTTTCAAGCCATGCAGTTCTACTCCCTGTGGCCAAATTTCTACCAGCTCATCTTCAAGCACCTTCCAGAGGGCTTGTGTTGCTTGGGGATGTTGTCAACATGAGTATGCCCTGCAACTTAGCTGGGATACACACTTCGGGAATAAATCTTGCCCAGATGTAAGCAAACAGTGACTCTAGGACTGGTTGGCTCTGAGGGGGCTGTAAGGTTGGGCAGGAGCCCTTAGCTGGCGAAAGCAGAATGCTCTGATGGGCTGTTGCCTTCTACTAATGCTCATCTGCCCTATGCACTGGGACTCAGAGAGCTGCGTGCCCTGCCAGAGCACACTAACCAGTGTGGCTCTCCCCATCTGGAGTCACAGTCAGTGATTTGGAAATGCTGACCTGCAGTTTTAATTCTCTTTTTGCTTTTGAATCTCTTCTGAAGTGAAGTCCTGGTGAGCCTTTCATGCAGTTGACTTCAGTGTCTGTAACTCAAGTCCTGCACGTCGGTGCTGGATTACACGACAGACTCACACTTACTCCACTTTGTTGGAAAATACGGCTGAGTTTATGCCTTGGATTATTCAGACTGATCATCCTCATAATTCTGCCTGGCCTTGAAATGTATTAATTTTTTCCACAATGCCTGGCCTGGATTTCCTTGTCTAAGGCTCAGGATGTGGTATTCCTTGAAGACTTTTTTTGTACCATATAACTTTACTATATCTATAATTCCTTCTCTCCATTTATTCACTTCAAGTGCTATGCTCAAGTAGGGGTGATTGTGTCTGTAATCTGGGTATCTCAATTAATGGTCACATCAGGACCCCAAAATGTTCAAAAGTTCCTATCATTTTCATATTAGCAAATGATTTATGAAGAAGACATTTGGGGTCTGGTTAGGAAAATTACCGTGTAAAATTGCATATATTTAGTCTTTCTGCACTTGTATGTCTGTTTTCAACTGAAATGATGATCCCTATTCCCTTGTTAGCAGAGAAGAGGTAATACATCCATAAAGCTGAGCCAACATATAACAATATGTTATATATTGTCAAAAGTCTTCATTAAAGCTCTGACACTAGAGTCACTGCAGAAATGAGGAAAAGAAGAGAACTTAATTTTTGGCTCCCAGATTCACTGTCCCATTTTCCTATGGGAAGGACTCTCACACCTTGCAAGCACAGAGAATTTCTGCTGCAGCTGATGAGAAACAAATGTCCCTGAGTCATTAATAATGTACATTTTCTGATGCCACTTCATGAAAATTAGGATGTCAGCTCTGAAAAGCGGCTCCATATATGCTTTTCTCCACTTGGGTATTTACTGCTCATATATTCAAATGAGAGCTGATGTTAAAGTCTTTTCCCCTACTCTCTGCAGGCCAACCCAGCAGAGGGATGGAGACAGACCAGAATCCATCTTGGATTATACAGGTATGAACACAATCAGAATCAGACCCTGGACTTGCAAAAAAACTTTGTTTCTTGCTTTGGTCCCGGAGAGGTGAGTGCCCTGTTTCTCTTGCAGGGCCCCTGGGGGTGCAAAGCACTGGTGAGCAGGGGGGGAATGCAGTGAGCTTTGTATCATCTGCTTCTCAACTTTCTGCTGGGGGTAAAACAGCCTGTGGTGGAAGACAGATCAACTGACTGTACAGCTGGGCTGATTTATGCCATCATCTAACCATTCCCAAAGTGGGAATCTGCATGCTGAGGCTGCCAGGGAGCATCACATCCTCCCAGCCCTCTCCTGCCCCAGGACATCATGCTGCTGGCCTGGACAGGAGCTGTTGGCTATTCTTGTAGGATCCCTCGTGCTAAGAAAATCCCATCACTGCCTTCAAACATGCTCTTGACTGCGCTGGAGCTGCATAAAAGCAAAAGGGGAGGGGAAGCCGAGGACCTGACCCACCAGTCCAGGTTGAACTGCAGAGCTGGCAGTGAGGAAAAAAATAATATTTCTGCTGCTGAACAGATTTGGTCTGGAATCAGTGAGAAATTACCCTGAGGTAACCCGGCTTTCTCTGTACTCCTCTTAGGAAACATACACAGATCATTCAGAAATTGGGCTTCTTCCCTAGTGCAAGCCTGGCTGTTACAGAGATCTTGCCTCATTTTTTTTTCTTTTATACTTCCCCTTTTTTTTGGTACTGTTTCTAGTGTGGATTTGTGGACACCCCCAGAGCATCCTCTGCTCCCCTCTGGGTTTTGTTGGGCTCTCTCTTGCAGAGACAAACATCCGTGTTCAGATATTAGTAAGGGCATTATTTTCTCTTTGATTTAGCACCGCCAGGAGTTATTCCATTATACCCAGACTTGTCTATTTACTCTTTAAAGCATGTTCCTTTTATTTACTCCTCCAGAGCTGCCTGTTTAATCCAATCTCTTTTCCACTGAATTACACTAGCACAATAACACAGGCCAAACAGGTTCAGCCTGGGTCACGGGTGGCAGAGGAAGGGGCTATATTCTTGTTGGATAATAACTCTAGTATTAAAAAAAATAGTATTTATGGGGACTGGTGAGCTTTATAGCTAGAAAGGGAGTTGCCATTCCCAGTCAGTATTTTCAATGGTTTTTGCAGCACCTGTCCCTGCAAAAACTAAGCAAATGACCTGAAAATGAGGGTGGAGTCTAACTCATTTTTGCAGGAAGCCTGAGGCTTGACAAAAGCCCTGGTAAATAGGTAGTGCCTGGTCAGTTGGATATGGGACCCCTTAGAGGAGGCAGGTCCAAAATTCACAGTCATTGCTCAGCACCACACCAAAACCCTGGGATGACATTGATCTGTTTGAACTTACAGTCATGTATAACGTGAATAAAAGCACCTCGGTGAGCAGACCCTGGGTCTCAGAGCCAGCGCTGCGGTGAGGGCTGCACCTTGTATTGCTGGCATCTGTCTTCCCTCTGGCCTTCGGTTACAAACCATGCGACTGCCGAGGACACCTTCTTATGTATTTATGGCACATTTCTGCTCTTTCACTGTTGCATTGCATCTGCCTTGCATCGCAAGATTTTTATGTTCCTCATTATTCTTTTTGAGTAGCACATTTTTTTGTTCTTCATTATTAACATTATATCCTAATTGCTCTCTTAAGTAAACAGACACCTGCACTTAACAAAACACAAGAAGATAAGTTCTCTGGTCCGTGGAGGTTAAGTTCTTATTTATTTCTATGATATATGATTTACTCTCCAGCCATTTTTCTAGGGAGATACGTTGTTGCCTTCTAGCTGCCCTGTATATATCTACTGTTCACCAGGACACCAGCCAGCCCTACTCTGCTCCTGTTATTTTGGAAACTTGGAGGTGTGAGTTTCGTAAAGACTAGGTTAAGTAAGCAACAGATTTATCTTTGTCTAAAGATAAAAGTGTTTGGCAGCAAACGTTGCCAGCTCCTTTCATATTTCCAGGGCTCCTTAGTGTGCTCTCTGCTCTTCCCTTCACGTGGGGATGGCTATGGGGGTGGCTGCCCAACCGAAGAGGCTGTCTTGCAGAACCCTAGCCTAAGCAGATCTGGTGTGGTTAATATTTAACCCTGCCTGAGCCTGGGGAGGGTGGCATGAAGGCTCTGCCATGTAGTCTGTGGTGCATCACATCCTGGTGGATTTTGTAGCCATCTTCCCTGGGCTGTGGGCAAGTGGGCAGCACTCTTCAGGTCCATCAGGATTTGTCCTCCTGGTGTGAGTGTCCTCCCCTCCAGCCTTGCCCTGTGCCCACAGCCACCCTGCCAGTGCTGCTGGATGAAGCCATGGACATGGCACCAGGACAAGGAGAGTCTGATGAACATTTGAGCAGCCGAAGGTCTGAGAGGTCCCCCCGAGCTCAGGGGAATCCTCTCCAGAGCTACCTCCCTCGTTGCAGCCCCCATGCCCTGTGCCCATGGGAACGCATCTCTGGAGCCAGCCGATTTCCAGCTCATCCCCCAGCACAAGTAATGCCAAGGCTGAGCTGTTGTGGAGTGGCAGTTTCATGGGCTGAGAGCTGTGCACAAGCCAGCACCCTGCCTGCGGCATTTGCTTCAGGAAAAATGCATCTCCAAGAGGACTGTCCTAGAGGGAAAGCATTGAGGAGATGGATGCATCTTCCCTGCAAATCCTATTGCTGTACCAGAGCAGGCCGACCTGGCTGGATCTGCGTTTGGGGGAATCAAGGAGAGTTTCTCAACAAACCCTGGGCAAAATGAAGCTCCTCTCAGTCCAGGCAGAATGGAGCAAGAGGCTCCCCAGCACCCAATGCTCCTCTGCAAAGGCACAGCGTGGTGCTCAGCTCCCTCTGCCACCCTCGAGAGACAAATCCTCACCCACTGATGGCTGATCCAGTCCTGCTGCTCGCTGGGGAGAGGGCAGCAAAGTCCTCCCACCCCATTTCTCGGCAAACATTCTATTCCAGCCTCTCCTATTATTTTAATATGCATACAGATAGGGAAAAAGAAAAGAGATTTCCTACGAGGATTGTTTCTGTATGGTTTTACACATAAGAGTAAACAAGGCATAGCTGTTGACTATATAGTTAACATATTTTTGGTGGTGTTTCCATCCAGAAAATGCAGCTGCATTATATTCCTGATAAAGTGGAACTAATGCTCGGCTTCAGCAAGAATGTTAATAAATGAAAGACATTTCAAACAACACCGACTGAATGAAGAAAAGTGTCCTTCCCCCCCCCCCACCCCGAAAGGCTTTATCTTTTTCCAAAGAGTTGTAAAAACTCTGACGCCTGACCTGGAAATCAGCGAATTTCTGCTCCTGGTTACACCCCTGTGAATCTGAAATGGCTTTATTGGTTTCAGTGGGTTTGTCTGGACTGGCACCCCGGTCACTGAGAGCAGGGGCTGTGCTCTTGCTTGCAGCCTGCTTGATTACAGGTTCTTCCTTCAGATAATCTGGTTTCTCCTCATTATGGAGATCCAGCCAGGAAGGGGGAGGTTGTGCTAGTACCACCTAAACTTAGCCAGTGCCCCTGACATGATGCATGTGGCTATTGCCTAATATCCTACTGCTGACAATTAAAACACAAACATATAGTCATATTTTTGGATGAAACTGTACAAACATTTCAAAACAGTTTATGCATACAGATTTGTATGTTATCAGAGAGCACCACACACGCACATGGAATTTATGGAAAATGCTGAGAGATTTGAAAGGAAATAGTTTGGGAAGTTGTCTTATTTTTTTGAACATAAATCCCCAAACAGTTTCCCTTAACATACTTCACGTCTGTGCAGCAATTAATACTTGACATTTCTGCTTTTTACTCTGTCTGTTGATCTTGGGCTTTTTTTTTCTTGGTTATTTTTTGCACCTCTCCTTTCATGTTTGCTACATCTCTTTGCTAAACCCAGCATCGATGTGTACAGACAAACCTCCTTGCACAAGAGGATGATGTGAGGGAGCAGTGAGAGGAGATTTAGGCCTTCAAAACTGTAGTCACCTTCCCAAATGAGATATTTAGATTCAGGGATGCATATTCAGAGTCTTCAGCCCAGACTACCTGAGCTGAATAGTTGCTGCACAGATGAGTCTGTTGGCTTGATCAGGTTTTTTTCTCACTTACAATGATTCCAAAGGCTCCAGTGGGATTATTCTTGTACGAGCCAGATGTAAAAGGAAAGCAAAATCAAATCCTTCATACATCAGTGTCAGACTGACTCCAAGAAACCAGTGTTGAGTGATATAAAGGATAAGGGGCCTGAGGAAGGATGTGTTTATGGAGAACATTTGGAAACTTTAACTACTTGTAGTTTGAGCAAACGCTGAGTAAGGGAAGTGCCTGCAAACATTTAAGAGTGGAAAAAAGTACAGAGCATAAGCAAATTGCTTGAGGTGATGCAAAGGGTTGTGAGAAAGAAGAATGAGATACAATTAAAGAAAGCAGGAGGAGAATAGCTCTTTCAAACAAATGGCAACCTGGTCTGCCGTAAGCTTTTCATATCGTGTTCCTCATCTGGATATCTGAGCAGCTTCTGGGAGTGTGGAAATGGCATGCTAGTGTCACATGTGGTTTATTCGTGCTACAGCCGTCGTGGTGGTGTGGTCGTTGGGTGGAAGGGAAGCAAATTTTGTCAGGAGAGGTAATATCTTTTCTTAGATCTGATGAGAGAAGTCAGAGAAAAGCAGATGAGGTCTGGGACTTGTGCATCCAAAACTTTCTCTGTGTTCTTCAATCTGTATTGCTTGATCTAAAACCCTTCCTTGTGCATACCTTCCTGGCATGGAAGGAGAATTTTGCATGGTTTGTAGTGTTTTATTATACTAGGACCTTCTTATATACACTTTTGGAGCAGGGAAGGCTGTTTGAAGCTGTCACCCAGGGTCTCTACTTCCCGGAGCTGCCCTGGGATGTCCTGGCTCTCCTGCACAAGCGAGCTTTGCCTCTGGAGGAGAGTTCAGCTTAGCCTGGAGAGAGGAGTTGTCCTCTACTACAATCCATCTTGGAGACCTGAACTAAGCTGCTGAGCAGTGTGTCCTAGTGAGACCTTGAACTTCATTTGGCAGCCCCTGGGAAGGCAGCGTGAAGGACTCGTGCTGCCAACAAGATGCGTCCTCCTGGGCTGGGCTGGCTGGCATTCCCCAAGCGCTGCCCGTACCCTGCTCAGGGCTGTCACGTTTCCCTAGTGCCAGGGAGCGCTGACACAGCGTGCCTAACCTGGCCAAGAGAGACAGGGTCTCCCGGCCAACCGGGGATGGTGGAAAGCATTTCCTGCAGATGCCGTCATGTGCAAATTTAGCATCAATGAGAAATCCAAGCACATTCTCCAGGCACAGTGAAACTGGGCAGCATGTGCGACCGGTCCTCAGGGGAAAGGCTGGGAACCCTCTCCTGGTGGTGGTATTTCAGACCAAGACAGAGACCACGAGGTAGCAGAGGGACCATTTGTGCCTGCAAAAAGCCTCGAAAGCCCTGATGCAAGGGCCATAGGGCAGTGGGACCTCCCAGCATCCCGCACAGGAGCCAAGGTTTGGTTGACAGGACATTTAACCCCGTTACCATCTTTTCTTCTCTGCCTGACAATGGCGTTCATGCTTTATGTATAAAAGTTAACTTATGCATATGATGAACCATTCGTTTCTTTGCAACAGTGCTTAGAACAAAGTACAGTCTAAGGGAATAAATGTATATGTGGGGAGAAGAAACGCCTTTTTTATTAAGAATAAAATACAGATTTCAGGACCATACCAGCCTGGCTCATCTTTCCATCTGCCCATAGCTCCTCTCTGAATATTACCTAGTTTACAGCTAGGTCTCAACTACCACAGATAGGGGAGATGGTGATTCAGCTCTCATAAAACACTGCTTTCTCTGAAAAACACAGTTTCAGCCTTAACTATATACCCAAATGGATCATAACAGTGACTCTGCTGCCGTGCGAATGGAAAGGTGTGTGTTGCGCTCCTTGTCTACCTGGTTATGACATTTTCTGTCCTGTCCTGTCACACACCAAGTGTTTTATCAGAACTGATCCACCCAGGGAAATCTGTCCCATTGATCACACCACTTACCTTTCCCCACGCCCAGAGCGGTCCTCTCAGCCAGGCATCCTAGATGGATGCTCGGGCTGACCCTGCGCACATGGCTGCTCCCCCCAGTAACCCGAGGAGGGCTGCACAAACAGGGCAGCAAGCAGAGGGAATGCACCTAATCCTGGCCGTGCCCTTCCATCACCTTCACGTGCTCTGTCAGCTGTGCCCAGCCGCCCAGTCCCGCACACCCTCCGCCCCAGTGGCATGTCCCTGTGGATCCGTGCCATGGGGCCTCATGCTCCTGCAAGACACTTGCCAGCCCAAGCTGCTTGGAGGGCCCTAGGCTCCTGGGGTGCTGGGTGTGATGGGGAAATTCAACTACGTGGCTACCACCTGGAGTTTGAGAAAATCACTGAAGCAGGTTAGGAATTACAGCCCAGAGGTGTAGTGTCTCCCTAATCATCTGTAGGGGAAAAGAAAAGGCAAAACAACCAAGATGGAAGGGAGAAAATGGGGGAAAATGGAGTTCTGTGATGATGGGGCTGAGAAGCTCCTGGGAGAAAAGAGGTAAGAAAGCTGGAAAAAGGCCAAGCCGTGGTTTCTGAGACATGAAGAAAGTCGTTCTGGGCATGGACAATCACTGGACCATTACAGCTATGCAAAATCTGGAAAGCCACGGTCTGGAAACAGGGCTTTGGGAACAACTGGGATACAAATGGACTGTTAGGCTGCTTCTCAGGCCACATGGAGACACGTACTTCGTTGCTTAGCATTTGGTTTTGTTTGTCAGCTCCAGAAAGCTGTTTTCCCACAGCCTTGTCTCAGGACCGTGGGGTGCAGGAGCAAGCTGGGGCTGTTGACTTTCAGACTACTCAATCATCCTGCAAATTACAGACAGCCCAGAAAAAACACAGCTCTGCATGTTTCCTTATTTAGGTAGAAGTGTTGGGAAAACAGCATGAGATTTTGTTTCTGATAAACCAGGAGCTGTTTCAGGAATATTAATTATTTTTGTTGTATCAATGTTTTACATTTATTCCTCCACTGCGGTATTGGGAATGAGATGGATGAAGTCTACAGTATGGTTTCAGACTGTCTTTCAGGCACTCCCAAGCCCCTGCAAATAAATGATAATTGTGCTGACATTTTGGAGTCGGTAGGGGTTATTTTCTGGTTATTTTAGCCTGTGGTATACAAGCTGTGGGCTCCATTCCCTGCCCCATGTAATCCTTTTGCAACATGACTTGGATTCAGATCCTTAAAAAGCTTCTCAGTGCCTAAAGACAGAGGCTTCAGGGGGATCTTGGCACCAGGGTGCTTTTGAAACTCTTGTGTGCCACCTCTGTAATCCTACATCTCCCAGAACTTCCCACTGGTGAAAGGCTGTAGGAGCAATTTTGCTGCTTTATGGGTGTATTGGGAGGAGAAATGCCCACAGTCTGGGAGATGTTGGAACCTGCAGAGGCACACGTGGGATTTTTCAATAAGGAAGTGAGGATGGAAGGAGTGGATCCATCAGAGGATTCTTATCTGCTATATTCAACCTGAGCTGGATGCTTGATGCTGGGCTTCGGCACAACCTGGGTTGGAAGAAAGTCTCTTCTTCCAGACCGGAGCTGATTAAGGCCCAGACAGAGTTCACCTGAGTCTCTAGACAGTCTGTGATGAGAAAGCCATGGTGTATCTGGGAATTAAACCTTGGTCTCAGTGCATGACCCAGAAAAAACAAAACAAGGAGTAGGAGCTCTTCAGTCAGGTCCCTCTAAGCTGGAGGGAAACCCGCCCGCAATAAGCCAGTGTCGCACATCCGAGCCAGAACAGAGGCTGCTTTGGACTTCAGTCTGCGCAGGAACAGAAGGTCGCGTGAATAGTTTTGGGGCTGGATCATGTGGATGGTGATGTCCTTGGGACAAAGGCCTTGACTCCTTTGTGGTGAAATGGCTGGGAAATGTTACAAAGAGGTGTTTTACAAAACCTCCCTCGAGACGGTAGCATGCGGTTGAGCTCTCGTTCTGGTGCAAGTTGGAGTGATTTTATCAGAATCCATGGCATGAGTGTGACCATGTAGGTCAAGTCCTGAAGGTTTGCCTCAGTCAACACTGTCTTTGAAGTCAATGAGGCTGAAGTTATTGCCTGATAGGAGGAGTAGTCCATCTGGGGTTTCTCAGATGAATGAACTTTAATAGTAAAAATGATGATATAAATATGTAAAATATAAAAAGAGTATTGTCAGCCACTTTGTTTGTTTCTGGTTCAGGGGGTTTGTATGTTTAGACTTGAATGTTTTTCACATTGGTTTTGTGTATCAAGATTTAATGCTGTCAGGAACCACTGAGTAAAAAATATTTAGTAATAATAATAATAATAATAGAGATTGTGATTTCATAATCCTAACAAAATAGATAAGATGGATGTTCAGACAACTTCTTGGCTTTGGTTTAGGGGTTCTCCTGGTGCCTATCACATTGAATTAGTATTGAGACAGCTTCATTTTCAAGGCGGCCTTCATGCTGGAGCATGTCAAATAAGAGACCTAATAAACAATAATATCAACAGTAACAATGTTTCTCTCCAGATATAAAAGTATAGCTATTGAGGCAACTTTTTTTCCTTGTCATTTGTTTAGTCTATTTGGTGAATTCTGCCAGGTTGATTTTTATCCTGTGCGGAGAGTAATTTGCTGTAACAGCGGATGCATCAGCCGAGCCCTGTTTGAAAGTAAATAATAAATAGTTGTAACAGTTAATCTAAGGAACAGACATCTCCACAGTGTTATTTTCCAATTGGTTTAGTTTAGTTCAGTCCCGTCTCTTTCTGGCATGACTTGCATCCAAGCCGAGAGATCAAAACGGCGTAGCCGAGCCCAATCTCTCCCCCGCTGCCTCTGCGGTGGGTTTCCGCAGCCGGGGCTCAGTCCTCGCCTTGGCAAGAGGGGTGGCTTGGCAGGGACGGGTTGTGGGGAGCACGGCGGGGCTGCGGGGCTGGAGCTCTCCATCGCCGCTGCGCTCACGGGGGCTGCGTGGGCTCCCGAGGGTGGGTGGGTGGGTTGGGGGGGGGGGGGGATGCTCTGGGGCACAGCAGGGCACAGGGCCGGCACCGCCGCCCCGGGGGGGGGTGTGGGTCGTCTAGAGCGCTCCGGGGCTCCACGGCCGTGCGGCGCGGGGGGGGGCAGGGGGTCGCGGGTTGGGGGGGGGGGGGCTCCGCCGCTCCGAGGCGCACCCGGAGCTCCGCGGGCCGCCGGTCCCGCGTCCCCCCCCCCCCCTTCCCCGGCCGCTCCCGCAAAGGGTTAAGGGGAGCGGCGGCGCGGAGCGGGCCGGCGGGAGGGAAGGCGGGGGCTCCCGGGGATTGGTGCGAAGTTTGGAGCGGGGCGGCTCCGCACCGCCCTCCTCGGCGGCTCTGCCCCCACAGCCACAAAGCCCTGCAGGGAAAGTTGCTTTATCGCTTGTTTCTCTCGCCCCGGCTCTTCCCCCCCCCCCCCCCTCCGCCCCCTCCCCTTCCCCAGCCCCTTTCCCCTCCTCCCCTCGCTCCTTAAACGGGATTCCGGCTGGGCGAGCCGCGGGACGGCATCACCGGGCATCCCGCGGCTGCGGAGCCCCGCGGATCTGTCAGGTCCCCGCTGTCCCTCCCCGCACACACACGCTCAGCCCGACCCGGAAAGCAGGAAAAATAATTTACAGGCTTTTCCCCCTTTTCTTTAGCTCCTCGCCCGCGGCTCCCTAGTGGAAAAAAATCGCCCCTGGGGTGAAGGGGAGGGGGGTTGGTAAAAAGCCGGTGGCGAAGGGGGAGAGCTGCTCCGTGGGGAGGGCACCCCCCAAGGCAGCGGGCAGCCCCCACCCGCCCCCGGGGGGGGGGGGATGAGGTAGAGGCCGGCTGCGGAGCGCCCCGCCGGGCGCCGTGGCCGCGGAGGGCATGAGGCGGCGAGCGGCGGGGATGGGCGCCAGCGCTCGGTGCTAGAGCCCCTGCGGCAGCCAAGGTAAGTGCCCCCCACGCCACCACCCCCGGCCGGGAGAACCGCCCCCCCCCCCCCCCCCCCCCCCGCCTTGGGGTCGGCGCTGGGTCGGGGAGACTCTAAGGCACAGCTGGGAGCCGCCGGGGTTGCCCCGAAGCCGGGGGCAGCACCAGGTGGCATCGCGCCGGGTGTCGTGTGTCGTCCCTTCGTCCCCCCCCCCCCCCCCCCCCATCCAGCCTCCCGACCCCGATTCCCGGCTGCCAGTATCCCGTTCCCGGCCGCCGCGGGGCTGAGCCGCGCTGCGCCCCGCGGGGCCCCGGGTCCTGCCCCGGGGGGAGCCCCCTCGCCCGCCCGGCCCCGCCGGCCGCCCCCGGCGCCCCCCTTCCCTCCCTCTCTCCCTCCCTCCGTGCCAGCTCCCCACTGCAAATTGGGAAACTAGTGGCAAAGCGTCCCTATTTGCTTTGCTGGATGCTCTACGCGGGTTGTTGTGTGTCCTGGGGGCACGGAGTGTTTAAACCGGGGAGTTACAAGGGTGAGGAATTCAGACAGTGTTTAGAGAGTGAGAGTTTTAGGAGTAGAACAGGGTGTAATTAACGTAAACCTGATCTACCCCGGGTTTGCGTATCACAGCGAAGGCATCTTCAAGAATCTGGATAATTAAGTGCGGTTTTGCTTTGGGACGCACCTCTGGAGCACACGGGAACAAGTGGAGATTGGCGGGGGGGGCGGAGAGGAATGGAAAAAAAATCAGTGCTGTTCAGAGAAGTTGCGGAGTGGAGGAAGGCGCGCACCCAGAGCCGAGCCTGTCTGAGGGGCACTGAAGCAGCAACACAAAGTTTTCTGGGCTGCTGATGGGAGAGGTAACATTCCTCCTCCCCCTTCCCCAAGTTCCTCCGCAAATTGTTAACCTGAAATCTTGTTTTATGGCCACTTGCTAGTGTTTTGTTTGCCTTCCAGACTGGTTTTGTACAGGATACCAAAGAATTATGCATTAACTGTAAACTTAGAGGAGCTTACTGGCCTCAGTGGGTCCTTGATTTATATCAGGCTAAAGCAGAGAGGAGGGCAAAGTTTTACTTGCTGAGCGCCAAGGAATGAATTACAAGCACGTTGCTCTTTCATTTGCGGTTTCTGCTCTTAAGTCTTCGCAATAGGTTTTAAAACTCTGCAAAGCTGTGGGTTGTTTGGGTGTCCCCCGTCCCCCCGTCCGTCCCCTCCCACCCCCGGTAATTATTTTGCTCTCCTTTTTCCTGCCTCCAGGTCTGAGAGGACGGTAGCCTGTATGATACGGAGGGATCTGGTTTTCAAAATGGAATTGCAGCTCGCGCTCCTTTTTGCCGGGATAATTGCATTTTCGGACTCGGCGAGAGGTAAGGAGACCGCGCTTGCTGCAAACGCTCTGCGACTCACACCCTTCCCTCTGCTCTGCTGGGCTTGTGCTCCGCAAACACTCGCGGTGCCCTCGGAGGGACCCCGTAAGGGAGTTGCTGTCGGCGTGGACTCGTCCCCTGCACGCTGCTTATCTGTGCAGGGGTGCAGGCTCGTGCCCACGCGTGGTGCCTCCTTACCTGCGTGTTTCAGGGCCATTGGTTTGGATGGAGCGCGGTCGCTCCAGGTTTGCTGAGGTCTCTTAGGCGCAGGTGAACTTCCAGGGGCTTTTCTCATGCATCTGTAAAAATACACAGACAATTTTAAAGAAAAGCAACTGCATTCCTCTGTGGATCAGAAATACCTCTCCCCTCCTGTAATCCCTCCAGCCCCTGCCCCGTATATTCCCACTAGCAAACTAAACAAACACATCCATTAACTTCCTCGGTGACAGACAAATGACAGTTCCCAACAGCGAGAGCGTATTTTAACGCTGGGGCTCCAGCAGTTGATCAGATTTCAATAAACAGGTTACCCTACCAGGGGCAAATTGAAATACATTGACCTGGGAGTGACGGGGGGGTGGAAAAAAAGAAGTTTCTTTATGGGAAGGTGCTTTAAGCAAAGCTCTGGGATCAGAGCGGAAGGAGCGGTGGCTTTTCCTCCACTCTCGCCTCTGTCGTACCTTGGTGGGTGCTGTCCCTGGAAAGCCTGAATGAGAAACCATGCTTTCAGCTCCCCCGGCTCTGGTCACAAAGGAGGGGCTGCATTGTTCCAGGAGAATGGGGGTATGGCTTTAGGATGCAGATTGCTCCAGCTGCAATTCCCAACAGTGTCAGAGTTGCATGAATTGCTGAAAGACCTTTAAATCACCCAGTGCCATGAAGTTGTGATTAAAAGGTTTAAACTTGTCCTTCGCTTGGGCTGTAACTTGCCAAAAATAGACCTTGGGATGAGGGTGGGAAAGGAGAGGGGGAGCGTTACTCTAAAAAAACCCAAGGTTTGGTTAGTGTGTTGCTTTTTTTTTTTTCCTTCTTGGCATTGGCTCTCAAGCAAATATTTTATGGAGGCAAAAGCGCTGTAAAATGATTCGGCTGGAAGCTGAATGAAAAAGAAAACAGCATATAGGCTGTAAGTGCTGCAAGTCTGAATTCCAGGCAAGGTTTACAATGGAGACTCAGTTTAAGTTGTAGGCAATGGGCAGCAGCGTATTAATTAAGATGACCTCATGGATGTATATTATTGCAATGGACCTGAGAAGTTGGTGGAGTTCCGGAAAAGATCTGAAGTGGGCAGGAGAAGACAAAAAGATTTTTGTCTCTGTTGTGAGCCGAGTATCGGCTGCTTTACTGGCTGACCCTGTTTAAATTTGGTTTGCACTTGTCTTGCTCATAGTCTTTTATTGCCCCTGGAAAATGAATTGCCGTGGACTGTTGTCATGTGAAGAAGCAACAGAAAATTAACTGCGGTAATTTCAGGATATCATCATTTTTCCTATGGAAAAGACTTTTTGATATAACTTTTGATAGGATCATATTGGTAATTGGGTTATTTGAACTCTTTTCAGAGCTGGAAAAATCCATCCTGCAAGTGGATGGAGAGATGGTCCTGGCTATTTAAAATGACGTAGAATAGAGTTTAAAACCCAGGGCCAAACCCGTGAAAAATGTCATTCATTCATGTGCTGATACCAAGAGAGGGAAAATGAAGAAGAAAAAGATGTCATTGCTGTAAAAAAAAAAAAAAAAAAAAAAAGACAAAACCCTAACAATTAAAGCCTACTTTGCACCTCTTGAGGTTGAGAGTATTCTTCATAGTGGAAGACGTAGATGAAAGATCAAACCTGTAAGTGAGCAGAGGTAAGACACTCTCCAGCACGTTGCAACCTTATTTTGTGCTGTCAAATATCCTCAATTATTAGATGTTTACATTGGGATAATTTCAGATTCTTGGAAAAATGTGCCCAGTTGTTAACGTGCCTGTGGATTTTTTCCGAATGTATCATACGGTGGGTTTGGCCGCTGGAGGTGTATAAATGTTACCTGTTTCAGTCGCTCGGGTTTTATAGACAGTCCTTTGGCCAAATCTCAGCCTGAGGTTACGAGGCTTTACTCTGGAGGAAGAAGGGCTCTTTGTTTTGGCCAAACAGCGTTTAATATCTATATCCTGATTGCAAATTAGACGTGTGTGGCCCAAAGTGTGCCAACGCCTCCTAATCTGAGGTGTCAGAAGTTAAATAGGTGCTCGCTGGCTTGCAGTCAAGTGAGGAAGGTGGCTGAGGAGGCTCCCTGTGAAAGTGCTGGACCTTCTCTTCTACTCATATGAGGCAAAAGTAGCTTATGCCGGAATGAAGATGTTAATTTGGAGCCGGCTGATTGCGTGCCCGCGTTCGGGAAAGGGCTGTGCCATAGTGCAGTTGCACAAGGGGGCAGAGTTAAGTTGCCCACGCGCTCCGGCTTTGATATTTCCTGACAGTCGAGTGCTCAGCTGCAATCTTGCATTAAATGTTATGTTGTATTATTTTTACATCTTTATTTAGGTGATGCCTTTTAAGGCAAAGGACCCTGCAGGGATGACTGATTGGGCTAATGCGGCAACTTCCCCCCCGCCCCCAGCAAATGGGGGCATTTTCCCAGGTTCGGAGCTGTGCCTACTGGCTCTGTCCCTTCTTGTGACCCGATGTGTCACATCACTAACGTACAAAGCACTGCAAAAAAGGGGATATCTTAGGAAACCAAGATAAACTCTCTTAAGAAAGAGGCAATACATTCAAAGTATCCACACAAAGCAGAGAACAGGTCTGATTTTAGAGGTCCAGGTGCAGAACTCGCTGTGTCTGGAGGGATGAAGGGTGAGGTAGCTCTGGCTAAGTTTGAACCAATGCTTTTGGGGCAGAAATTTAAAGACTTTGGCTAAGGGCTTGTTTACATCTGCAAATGCCCGGAACCTGGAATAACCCTTCCAAAAAACTTAATCTGGAATAACTCCCCCAGTGACCAATCTTATTCTGGGCTAAGGATCTCCTAGAAGGGAGCCTGTACCAAAAAAGTCTTTCTCGGGAGCTGTTTTGGTAAATATCCAAGCCCCTTGTTTCCCTTGTGGGTGAAGACAAGAACTTCTGCGTGCACAAAATCCACTCTTTGAGAACAAAACCTGCGTGCTGTGGTTTTCTAAGAGGGGATATGTCTTCCGGCAGACAGCCAAGGCATAGGGCAGCAGCTTCAGCCCGGTTGCCAGCTGGACCGGATAGTGTCAGCCCTGAACCTGGACCTGAACTGCAGGTCCAGTGGCTCGTCCGTCATGTCACTCCATTCCTGTTCTCTCCAAGCAGCCCTAAACTGGGCATAAAAGTCCTCAGTGTCCTGCCCCGGCCCTCCTCCTGGGGGACGAATGCCATCTTGGGTCACTAACCTTTAGTGACTATGTCCTGCAGCAATGTAGCTCCTACCACTCCACACCTCCGGTCGGATACAGGTAATACAATCTGATATTTTCCTGCCTATGTTATCTCAGTGACACACAACGCAATATTTGTTCCGAATCTGTCAAGTTGCCATCGTATTCGCATTGGTGACCGTATATGGTAACATTGGGATGTGCTTGGCTTGGTCCCGTGGCTTAAACAAGATTTCGTATGGTATGTTTAGAAGTTTTTGGTAAGAGCAGTAACCACCCTCCTGTTAGCGGGTAAACTGATATTCTGCTGGAAACGAATTAGTTTGGATGTTGATTTCATTTTCTGTGCATTGCGTAGGGAGGGGAAGAACGGGACCTTAATTGCTTTCTGCTCTGGCACTTCTCTGTGCGACCCTTGGCTTGCAAACCTGGTTGATGCCTGCTTAACAGGGAATTTGCTGATGGGGCCACCTCAAAATCCAATGGTTTCATGCAGAAATAATGTTATGTGCCATTTTTGTTTCTCTGAATATTGGAGAGAAGGGAATAGGACGCTAGAAGGTTTTTTTTTATTTCTTGGGATATTGGTCCTTCATTCTGGTGAACATATTTACCATTCTGTAACTTTGGGGTTTATAAGAGTGAATGTTAGTAAACATGGAAAAGATAAATAATGATAATATAAGAGAGATGATTGTTGGCTTCTGTTTTACTCCTCTATTCTTGTTGAATGGTTGTTACCAGATATAACGATTAGGTAGTTTCTCACTTGTGAAAGAGACACATGCTCAGATCTAACAGCCTGATTTCAGATTTTATGTAAGTCACTGCACATCTTCTGGTTAAGTTTAGGGCATTTTTTGGATTGTGCTCTTGGGGAACTTGCTCATGAATAATCTGTCAGCATGACTTGTACCTAGAGTCAACATGACGATCTAAGAAAATCCTGGTTATTTTTTTTAAACCCTGGTTCCTCCCTTCTTCTAAGGCTGTCGGCCGCTTTAAATTGCGGCTGAGTTTAAACATAAAATACAGTGTGCGTCATACTGGAAAATTAGGGTTGATTTTATTTTTTTTTTATTAGGAATATTACAAAACTCGGCAAATTGCTCAAATACATTTAGATTTTCCTTAAAGTTTTTATAACTTTGTTTTCCAAGTCCATATGTTTCTTTGACCTTTATTAAAAGATGCAAACAGCAAATTAAAATACATATTTTCTGTGATGATCTTGTACACAGCAAAGGCTGGACTCCAAAGTCTGACTCTTAGCCACAGAAGAAAATTCTATGTGCCATGAGGTGGTGCTTGAGAAATTACAGGAAAACTGTTCTTTTAGGAAAAAAATGTCATTCAAAAACAAAAAAAAAAAAGCAAAAACGACACTTACTAGCAAGTAGGAGCCCACTTTTCAAGGTTTGGGACCATTAGTACTAATTTATTAACTACAAAAAGTTTGTCATCTGGCATGAATTGGCTGATAGAGCTGATCTTTTCCAGTGACCGGTCCGATAATTCCTTTTCGAGCGGCTGTCTCGCCATGAGCGACGCTGGTACATCTGACTGCCGAATACTCGTTATGGATTAGTGTGAATGCAGGAGAGATGGTCACTGTCTGGCTGTGCATTTTTGGATTAATTATTGACAGAGATAAAAATTTCCACCAACAGGGGAAAACAATAATGCAGAGGTCCTCTTTTGCCCAGTTCAAATTTTAAAAAAAACCAACCCAACAGCCTTTAGTCATAGCTTTATTTATTTAGTGGGAGTAGAACCAGTGCAGCTTTCTGATTTTCCTGAGACATGGAACTCCTACTTGTGTCTGCAATGACTTGTAAAATCACGCTGCTCAAAGGGTCGGTGCAAATATATCCCAGCATTACAGGAGTCGGTGGAAATGCTCCTTTCTCCCCTTTCTTTCATTAACCTGCTCGTTTTGTCTTGTTTCAAGGAGTTTCTTTCATCTGACCTCTTCCCGTGTTTTCTGGGGGGCTGCTCAAGCTGAAATGCATTTGATCTTGTTTTGGACATTTAATTTGGATTTCTCTTCCTTTTCTTGTTCTCTGTAATCAGCCTTGACTTGGAGCTTTCTCTAATAATAATGCCTCCATATGTATTTATCTCTGTTGACCTGTCCTAATCTTTTGCTTCAAGATGGAACATTTTTGGCGGTATAACGGACTTTTTTTAAGAGTGGAGCCAGTGTGAATGTAGAAGTGGCAAAGACCACTGTCTGATGCAAGCACCTATTGAGTCTGGTGCTTATTCGTAGCAGCCGTGGTACTAAGGTAAAAGAAAAAATATTTTCAAAAGTAAGCTTGAATAATCGGATCCTGCTGCCCCGATATCATATGAGATACACAGACATAGCCCATGCCGGTTTTAACAGGTTAGGACCTGATTCAGAGCCTGTGAGCGTTGGTGCCGTGTCTCCTACTCACTCCTACGGGCTTTGGATCCATCCCTGAAGGATGACTTACAGAGGTCAATGTCACAGATAATCTGTGCATGGATCCCTCATGTATGACAGCAGAAAAGATGTGGGCTAAGAGTGGTATTTTGGGTCCTGCCATTCGCCTGCTTGACCGGACAGCTTGGACTCAATTTTTTTATTGTAGAAACACATTGCTTCTGCCCACTGTGAGCTCTGGCTGGTGGCTGGAACGTGCACTGCCAGGGCTGAAAGCAACTTGGAAATTCATTGCTTTTATTTTGGATTGCCACAGAGGGGTTTATCCCCAAAGAAAGCGTGCCATTCTATGGGCGGTGTTGCTAGGTGTGGAGGGGCTGAAGACTGGCCTGAGTGTTATTTAACAAGTTAATATATGCCGTTTGCTGCTGAATCCATTCACATCCCTGTTGTTTGGTTTTCTTTTTTTTTTTTCCCCTTCCGAGTCAAATAAACATGGGCTGCATGGAGTTTGGTGGGTTGCCCTGATTACACAGTCTCCCCATTGTATCGCAGTAGAAATGCAGTATCCAGCAGTGCTGCGAATAACCTAGCATTTTTATTTCATCCCAACCACTTCAATTTTCAGAAAGAAATTCAGCCAATAACTCCAGGCTACTTCTTCCATTAAGTGTTCAAACTTAATTCTGAGCTTCGCTAAGGGAAGAAAAATGTAAATTGGGAACAGAGGCTTCTCAGAGCAGGTTAATGTTTCTCAAGACTGCTGCACCTCTATTCTCTGCCTCTCTACGAGTGGCTTCTAGCTTGATGGGACCCAAAATCATTTCTTCTTATATCTAGTCAATTTATTTCATGAAAGATTTACACGATCTTGGCTGTCCTGTCAAGTGATTGAGAAGTGAGTAATGCAAGAGGTGTCAAACCCTAGATGCCACTTGGGTGGTGTTGACTTTGAGTATTTTAGGAACTCTCAGTATTTGTGCATGTTAGATAAAAACACAGGAACAGGAGGTAAATGCAGAAATGCGAACTTAATTTGTGCAATGGGCATTTTCTTAAATTCGTATTCTCCTTGCTGGGTTTGCTCGCACATGCCCAGTGAAGTGATGACTGTAAGAGTTTGGTACTGGTGTTGTGCAGACTTTTCATGGAAATTGTGGACTTGCTAGTTCTGCCCAGAACAAGATAGTTGGGAGAAGGAAAAAGCTGGAGGAGGCTGTGGAGGGAAATGTAAGCATCAGCCAACCTCCAAGAGAAAATTTAGGCTGGATTAGTGTACTGCCGCTCTTGGGGCGTGGTGCAGCCAAACCCTGGGAGGGGATCTCGAGCGGGCAGCATGTGTGCTCTGAAGAGGATATTGGGATGTGGCTTTTCCAAATCTGTGCTGTATTTCTCTTTTCACCAGGTGCCCCCACATCATTAGGTATATTGGCTTTTGACCAATGTGGGACTCTTGAGTAGAAGCATTCTATGGTAAAAGGGAGGGGTTTCATTGTGGTAGCTAGTGTTTTACTATTGCCTTGTATGGGTTTAAATCTTCCTTTTTCTAGGCAGAAGTGGATGGGGTGAGGCCAAATCAACCCCAAAGGAGGGAGAAGGGACAGTTATGCAGCCCCACCAGCCTCCCAAAGCTGAACAAGCCTGGAGTTGGGCTGCTGCAGATGCTGGACCACTGTGAACTGGTCTCTCTTCCTCCTTTTTCTTCTTGACTAATAGATTTGTGTGAGTTGCAGTAACTGAGGAAGCTATTTTTCTCAGCAGTTGTTCTCACCTTAACAGATCTGTTAACACTGGTTAAGCAATGACAAGTGTCAGATGAGGTACAGGTGTGTGAACTGTGTGTCAAGGATGGAGGGGTTAATGAATAACAGGGCAAACCTCTGGACATTGTAGAATATCTCCCCAGGGATACTGCAGTCTCTTGGTGGAAAGAGGAACACTTGTTTGGCATCAACCAGTCAATGTGAAACTGGTGGCTAAAATTCCTTCAGAGTGTGGATACCCTTCTGAGAGAGGATGCTATGAGCCATCTCCCGCACCTTCTGGGTGGATCAAAACCTTTTGTGTTCTTCTCTTTAGGCAGATAAGTAATATTAGGATGTATTTAATGTATTTTTGGGCAGTTTAAAGTGGGAAACTGGGAGAAGAGTTGCCAGCTTCACCAGCATATGGAGATGAGGCTCTGTGCTCTGATAAGTCGTTTCATGTTTTGAATATTCAGGGTCGGATATTGCTCTCCATTACAAAGGTGATAGTCCCTTTAGGTTCAGGGAGTTGTGGCTGACTAGCTGTGAATAGGATTTAAATTTATAATCCTACTAGAGAGCAGAAACTGGGGCCTCGTAAGACCGGGTTGCGTTTCAGTTCTGTACAGCGTGGCACCAAGCCATGGGAGGGTTCATTGTGATCTGCAATAGTTAACATAAAACTAGATTAACAGATCAGAGCTGATGAGTATCTTTCCTCTTCTTGATATTCACAACCAATCAGAAATGCAGTATTGCCATGGTTAATTTTGTTAAGGGCTAATGAGAGTGGAGCTTTCAACTTAATCATAGTCGGGACAGGTATTTACTTTTCCTTGACAGGTTTGATTGACAAGGAATCGTAAACCTATTAGGGACATATTTGCATAGGCTGGGGAACTGGCTTTGGACAGTTGATTTTTAATTGCCAGATTTGTTATCTAAAAATGTTTGCCACTGCTGTCAGCAGTTGTTTCTGGGATTCAGAGACACAAAGAAGTGGTAGAGGCTAGTCAGAGCATTTTTCTCAGGGGCTGGAGAAACCATGAGGTAGGGATGGGTTGGTGTTTTATCTAGACTAGAGCAATGTCCTGCTTGTAACACTAAGGCAGAATGCTTTTCCTGATGCCCTGCTTGCTCAAACAGGCGTAGGCCAGAGGATGTGGAGGATTTCAAGCAGTATTTTGTGACAGTGCTATATACAGGATTAATCCTGGCATTGGAATTTCATTGGAAATGCCAAAGTAGTCCTTCTTTGCGATTGGTAAAGTAGCCTAAGGATATTTAATTTGAAGCTCAATTCAGGGCTCTTCTCCCTGTGAGTACTCCTGTTGGGAGGAAGATTTTAGATTCACAGGGATGGCAATATGTCCCTTTTCCCCATGTTTTAGCACTGATCCCAAGGAAGAAAACAACAAGGTGCTACTCAAAAGTAGTCACAGCAGTAGACCTGTATATTTAGAATTATTACTATTTATTGAGAGTTTCCAGTGAACAAAAAAAAAGGGGGGGGGGGGTGGGGGGACGGACACCCGGAAAGTGCTGCTCAGCATAGGCAGTGTTCCTCTTCTATATAGTGTCAGGAGAAAAAGCTTGTCTTTCTGAAGACTACAGACTAGCTAAGTGGAGTTTGAGGCTTATTTTTCTTTTATCCTAGAAAATCCAATAAGTCCAGTATTCTTTCAGTGTGGTCTTCCAAGAGTTTTTCAACTTTGTCTGACTCACAGATTATTTGAGTGCTGTTATAGACTAGGGGTCAAGCAAGTTAATTCCCAGAACAGTATGCTGCCCTGTTTTCAAACTGTGTTAATCAGGGGTTTGAGTCAAAGCATAGTAGTTTGCTTAGTGAAATTATTTTCCTGTTAGAAAATTACAAATAGGCTCTGACTATTCGTATTGGCTTCAGTCACCGGAGTGCTCACATCACATGTGGAGCAAAGCCCCTGGGGATGTACTCACCGTAGATCAGGGCACCGGTGGGGGCTCATTTCCTAGCTCCTGAGATTGAATTCGTGAAAACAGGCTGAAACCTTATTTAAAAAAAAAAAAAAATTGTTACTGTCGCATTTCTACCTCCAGCAGGACGGAGGGAGGGCTGCGTGGAGCCCATCCGAGCTGTAATGTGAATGTCCCTTCCCAAACGGGACATTTAGTGGAGTTATTTGGTTACCTCTCCCCCTCACCTTCTTGTAATTGACTCTTGTTTACTTTTCCCTCCTCCTTTCCCAAAGTTTATTACCACTGTTTAGGCAGAGGAAATGAATTAACATAATTTACTGTTTTTTTTAGCACATGACACATTCCCTGCATGTACGTATACACACGCTCGCAGTCTCCCTCCCAGTGCTGTGCAGAGGAGCGTGTTTACAGAGTCTGGGTCCATTTAGGGAGAACAATACCCTGATTATGGAGGGCAGCCTTTTATTCCCAGAAACCAGAAGGAACCATTCGCTTCAAGCAGCTACTGCCCCTTGAAGGTACAGGTGGCGCAAGCTGCTAGAAGGAGGGAATAAATCTGTTGTGGACACAAACCAGCATCATTGTTGAATGATGTTGAACTCTACAGAAGTTGAATTAGGGATGGGGGTGAGAAATGGTCTCAGGACAAGCCAAGCGCCAAGTTTAAGATCTACTAGCGTGCAGAGAGGTGTTGTGGCTTCCAGTTTAATTTCCAAGTAATAGCTGTGAGACTTCAGGGGGAATTATTTGGTGCTTCCTGAGCTGACAAGGTGCTGGGGAGGCTGGGTGGGAAGAAGATGAGCCTCCAAGTGTTTATGGATGGGCTGAGTTGGGTTGAAAGGTGCTGTTATGTATGAAATGCCACTCATTTCTAATTGCAGTCATGCACCTGTGCCTGGCAGATAATGCTGGAGACATGTCATATGGAGCATTTGCTTCACATGATGTTGGGAAAGGTCAAGCACTTGATTTCTGTCCTGCTAAGTTGGGTCATTAGCAGCACAGATAGGACCCCTCTTCCTCTGCCTGACCGCAGCTGCTTGGATCCTGGCAGTAAATGCTTCTCAGGTGTGATCTCATGGCAGCTGAAGATGACTGAACTTGACCCTACCACTGTCCTGTCCTTGTCCTGCTCTGCACCCAGGCTTGTAACTCCCTTGTGACGGTGTGAGAGCTCTTCTGACCTTGCTGTTGGGTGTTTTGGGGAGCTAACCTGGGCAGGAAGCCAACCTGGAAGAAAATGTGATTAGTTAAATTGCTATAGGAGCATGACCTGAGCTCATGGGATATCGCAGCGTGACCACAGGCAGCAGGTCCTTTCCACTCCCACTTACGGCAGGAAGGCTCAGTACTTTGGAGGACTGAGCTTTTACGTGAACATTTATAAAATGACCCTTTAGGAATGTAAAATGCAGCAGGGTCCACACTGCAAATGTAGCATTGCCCAGAGGTGGTGAATGTGAAAACTGGAAAAATCAGATTTGGATCCTGGGTCCTCTGTCAATGGATCTCATTGGGAAAAGTGTACAATATTCTGATAGAAACTTCTAATCCAGAATTGGTTTGGGCCATTCTGAAGAGGCAGTAATTGTTCCCCATTGACTTTTGCTCTTGGTTCAGCTCAGCCAGAGGATAGCACATCTCTGACCCTTTTGCACTGCGAGATTCTGGCTTTTACACTTTACATTGTGACAATTTTCTGTTTGCCTCAGTGTTCCCTTGAAATTTGGAGTGCTTTATAGGGAAATGGGAATCTTCCTTCCTCTGTCCTCTGCTTTTGTCTTCTGAGGAAGGAGGATCATTCTGGGGAGCTGGGAAATGGCAAGTTAATGCTGTCCGCGTTTGCTGACCCTCCTACGGCATTGCCTGCTGCAAGGAAGGAGCTGCTCCAACAGGAGCACAGTTGGCAGAGAGACGGGCTGCAACCAGTAAAGCTGGTGATCGAGTCCCCTCTGGTCCAGTCACAGTGTGCATTGACCCTGATGTCAAGGTGAACGTGGTATGTTGCCTAGGCCTGAGAGGGAGTCAGGTTCCCCCCAACCTTGGCTTCATCTCTGTGTGGACTTCTGACTACTGACACGGCTTCAGGGGGTTGCAAAAATAAGGCAGAGAAAACAACTTGTGCAAAATACTCCCCACAGGCAAAGATGTTTTTCCAGGGGAACAGAGCCAGTAGGCTAAACAGGTAAAGCTGCAGGGCTGCATTAACAATGCTTTTAGGGGTTTTCTGGAGGGGGGCTGTTTATGTTGGCCTGTGAGGCACGGTGGGTGAATTCTGGCCGGGGATGATTGGCACGTCTGATGAACCATGACCTTGCATCCTGGAGAAACTGTGGCTTTTGCTTGCCTGTTGATCTTGTAGAGAGGGGAAGATCCTGGTGCATGTCCCAGTACCCATGTGAAGGATGCTGGGGTTACTCTGTGTTGGAAGGCTAATCTCTGGCATGTTCAGGAAGATCAGAACTTGGTACTAAATAGTTCTAATTATCCCAAGGCAGCAGGGATGTGTAGGTTTTTTAGTTTGGGTTGGGTTTTTGTTTGTTTGTTTGTTTGTTTTTGGTTTTGGGTTGTTTTTTTTTAAATATCCTTTAAAATCTGCCAGATCTTCTTAGGCCTGGATGGTGTGAGAAGGGTGAATGCCTGTTCCCATGCCGGCGGATGGACCACAATAAGGGCAACAAGAACCAGAGCAATAAGAACCGCTCCAGAGTCCATTCCCACATCTGTGTCACCGCAATGGCTTTCTGCTCCAAGTGTGAGGGTGTGCGGTGATCTGTGGAAAAATGTGAATCTTGGCAGCAGTCCCTGATTCAAAATATCTGGGAAACACTGAGCCAGGAGGTTGAAAATACATCTTTGGGGTTTCTTTCTCCAGAAGGAGAAACAGTGTCAAACTTCTGCTGAGACAAGTGTTTGGAAGAAAAAAATGTGCACTGTAGAGTTAAAAGGGAACAGCTTAGTTATCAGGCACTAATTGAAATAACAGCAGAAAGGATCAAGCCTGAATGAATTTTAATAGCCTCTTGACTTGGATCTTTTTGTTAGCATACTTGTAGGTGCTTTCCCTTTTACCTCTGCAAGAGTAATGCAGATACTATACTAAATGCAAAAATAACCCCAACCAACAAACCCAGTAACTTCTCTGAGGGAGATGAAAAATGTACCGAAGTAATTGAAGGAGCTTTCTGCTGTAAGTATCTCAGCCTTCAAACCGGAGCAGGGCCTTCTGTCTGTGGCATGTGTTGGAGGGTATTTTGCTACAAGACAGAGATATTAAGGCAGAGCTGGAGGAGGACTGCAACATCTGAAGTATTTAATATTGCTCTTAGAAAGCAGGTCAGCAAATGAGCAATGGTTTTGGTTGATACAGTGAACGCAGAGTAAGGCAAAGTTGTTATAATACTGGTGTGATTTTTTTTTTTTTTTTGGTATTGGGGTTAGTGCCTGGAAGTCCTAAGTGTACCAAAGCCCTGTTGTTTTGTTAAGGGCTGTCAAACCCAGAATGAAAGACAGCTACAGTCTTACCTGCAAGGTACTAACAGCTCTTTGTATAGAAACTTTGTTTTACTCTGGCAAAGGTTCCCTCTGAAAACCAGACCAATTGGTCAGCTGAGTTATATTTTACCCGCGTAAACCTGAGAAAGGTGAGATCCTATATTTGCCTACAGCACCCCATGTAAAGCAGACATTGCCCTGATAAGGATTTCTTGCTGCTGCTACAATACAGACCCACACAACTGATAATCTTGTGCCCAAACCCTGGGCAAGTGCCCAAGGCAAAACAGGTGCAAAGGTATCATTCATGCATGGGCTAAAGAGCTCATGCCGTACAGCCAACATGGTTCATATGCATGAATCATAAGCCTGGTCTTCCCCTTTCTGCTGGGTACAAGCTTCATCATTGACTTTAGGGAGAGCTAAGCATTACACCGTGCTTATTTTTTATGGAAACAACCATCAAAAGTCCTCAAATGAAAAAAAATTACAGAGATTATTCAAGCATCATCATTATTATTATTGTTGTTATTATTATTATTATCATCAAGGTGTTTTCACACATGCTAACAACAAGGTCTGACTGCTCCCAGGTGTTGCTCCGCATCCCACGGGAGCCCACCATGGGTTTCTGTTCCTTCCTGGAAAAGTGCAAAGAAAAGCCAACTTAAAATCTGGGGGAGGGGAAGAGAGTTGAGAAAGGCAAATTTTCACACAGGCACAGAAAAAGAGGTTCTTCCAAAAGATTTCGTTTTGCTTGGAAAGGCTTGTGGTGGTTGTTGAAAGGGCATTTCAGTGGAAAAGGGCCAAGCAGCCCTAGGCAGAACCAACACCCTCAATTGAGAAAGATTTTTCAAACAGCAGCACTGTTAAGAAGTAATTAAAGTCAAATAAAACAAGGAAAATAGTGTATGACACATGTATTTGAATTCATCCCAGTTTGAATCCACTGAAACCCATGTAGCATGACAGTGGAGACGTGCAAAGGGAAGTACAAAACCAAGTATTTCAGTGCATTTTTGCAACTACAGAAGTTTCTGATCTCAGACACCATTTTTACCAAGTGTTTAAATACATAGCTACTTTTAAGCACATGAGGATCACTTGTATTGAAAGAAACGCTTGCTGAGGGCCCGTTACACAGTGTTTTATGCTTATGTGAAATATGGAGGACCTAAGCGTAGGCTGAAGTGGTCGCAATTGTTTCACAAGGATTCTGACACTAGGTTTTTCCCCTTAAAATTATTTTTCTGGGCCTATAGAAATTGGGAAATAACTCAGCTTTCAGCTGAAGAAAAGAGAAACTAACCCACAAGATTTTGAAGGATACATAGGGAGTGTGAGTTGCATGCGCCAACCTTGTTGTCTGGCTTAGACGCCAGACGGGAAATAAAGAAAAAATTGAAGAAAGTTTTACATGACTCCTCTAAACAAGTTCTGTTATTTTGGAGTCTGCTTTATGATTTTTGGATGCTAGGGGCAGGCAGTGCCCTTAACAGTGCTGTCGTGTGAGGGCCTGAGCCTGGTTGTGCAGACACCCTCCACAGTTGCAGTTCCCTTTGCTTCATTCCTCTGCCTCCTCTGCGATGTTATCTTCTTGGGGAAAACTTGAGAACAAAAAAAAGAAAAAGGAAAAAAAAAGGACATTTTGGGGGCCCAGCTGTGTCACTTCAATTTCTGCTAGCTGTTGAGGAAGATTTGTGAGGACTCTCCAGGGGAGAAAGGGTCAGGTCAGAGGTAGAAAGCTGCTCACCCTCTACCGGAGGCATTTATAATGCCAGGGCAGCTCCTTGGGGAGTGTGTGTCTGTCTATCTGTCCTTCCCTCTGGGGCTGACAAGAGGCAGACGGCCTCTCCCTAGCTGTTCCCTTTGCCGCGTTACAAATGAGATGCTGAAAAGCAGTCCTTGGCCTTGAGACAGCTCTTCTCTCTCTAGCTTGTTCTACCCATCAATTAATGTCAAGCAAAGGTGTTTTATAAGTATTTTATAACTTTTTCAAGAGTGGGACCCTCATGCCTTTGCAAAGGTTGCATCTCGCAACTCCTGTGTGGGGTGGCTGCCAAAATCTGTGTGCAGCGAGTTATGAGTGAGAGCAAACAGGACTTTTGCTTTTCATGAAAAAAAAATGCTCCTTAACATTCAAATTCTTCCATGGAGACTATCCAAAAAGAACATATTTGTTATAAGTGAGGGTGGGGAAAAATAAACCATCTTTATCCTTCCTCATCAGGACAGTGGTACTTAATGCCAGTGTTGGACATGATCTTCTGTCTTCTTCCATTTCTAATGCACTTTGAAGCCTGGTACCAAGAGCTGGTGGTTTTGCCTGGATTCCATCACTCACTAATAAGAGCAAGCAGCATTTTGAGTAATTGTTCACCCTTGTAGCTCTTGGCTTGTGCAATGGGTGTGAAGCGTGAGGAGCAAATTATGAAAAAAAAATTAAAAATCATATGTGGCAGCATATTTCCTGATGGAGAATGGCGAGACGATGGCAGAGGCTTTCAGGCCGTCTCCTACCCGCTCACCCTCTCCTCTTGTACTGACTTCCAGCAATTCGGATGCATGTTTTCTTAGGAACCAGCTTCCACCCATAGGCTACTGAATTTTCCTTAAATGCCGGTTTCTGTTGGAGCTGATAAGGCAGCAGCCAGCCTGCAAAGATAACGCAGGGTATCGAGGCTTCTTGGGTTTGTCTTTATTTGGATTTTTTAGCAAGTATTTGACACACACTGAGAGCTATCTAGAGACCTTGGGTTTGGTGGGTTCCCCCCCTCCCTTGTCTTTGTCTTTGGTCCCAAAATGCTTTTAGGGTGGTTTGGGAGAGGAAAACAAAGGTGCTCATGGAGCTGGTGAATTAGCAGTGTTTACTGAAGGGAATAGGGAAGGTGGGCAGCCGGGGCTGGACGACAAGGGAGGCACTGGGCTCTGCTGTTTTGATGGCTCCAGTTGGAAAATATTCCCCCCAACCAGAGTTTAAAGAGGGTGAGGAGCAACACAGAGTCACCCTAAACACCCGGTCACTGGCAAAAATGTGCTGTGGTGTAGGAAATCTTGTGATTAATTGTCTTTTCAACTTCCCCCAACTCCAGCTCCTGTTCTTCCAAAGCATTATCCGTTTGGGCTGCTGGTTTTTGTTAACCTGCAAGGGAGTGTTTACACTTGGCTTATGTTAACCAGAAAGGAAACTTTTCCAGCCGAAAATTGATTTACCTGCTGATGCTAATGACTTTGTTATAGGGAGCCTGGTGAGCAAGGCAGATGTGGATAGAAAACGTAGCCCATGCCCTTACACAAAGATGTTTTGTGTCGCCCTTGGAGTGCGAGATTAGCGTCCTTTCAGCCTGAGCAAGTCCTTAGTGATGTAAGGTGTCCCCCATGCTCGCATCTTTGCTGTGACCCTGCGGTGTCCCCAGCTTGGCCTCTGTCTGACGCAACTCTGTGGATGGTTGCACCGTGGGCCAGAGTAGGACAGAGATCTGGCTGGAAACCCCACCAAAAAAAAAAGAAAAAAAGTCAGTCAGACATGGTACAGCCCTATAACACTGGATTTTATATGCCTGGTTGTTGCTTATGGCACCCCTCAGGTGGTTTGTACAAAGCATGCTGTTATTCACTGATATTTAATATTCATTGTTTTCTTGGCGGTGTTTTACCATGGCTGGAATTACAACACCCCATTTTCAAGTTTCAATGCAATTTGTGGGCATGCTTTAATTAAGCTTCACAGCACTGCTTGGAGGAACATATTTTATGCCTACAGTATTGTGCAGGCAACCTCATACAGAGGGTCAGGAGCAGTAGAGGAACACAGTGTTTTTGTTACACGCTTCTGCCCAGCAAATCTTTCTTGCTTTTTAATGTAACCTGTTGCATATGAAATTAATTTCAAACATGCATTTGCTCACAAAGTAGCGTTCTTTGCACCAGAAATCCATAACAGTAGAAGAAACCACCGCCAGATGTCTGTATTTATAGAAAACTGGCACGTTCTGTCTGGCGATGACAGAATATTTCAGTGTATTTATGAAGTGCTCATGTTTTTAGAAATATAGAAATCCAGTCGATATCAGTAGAACTATTCATCAGACGTCTTGCTTTTTTTTTTTATTTTAACTAGCAGAACATGTTTCTTTAGTTGATACAGTACCACCCCCCCACCCCCACTTTCCCTACCCCTCTGTCGCTGCTGTATTTTTTTTACAGCTTCACAAACCTCTTCATTTTAGAGGGGCATCTCTGGGTTTAAAACAAACATTGCTAGACTCTTACGCAACTTTGACTGTGTACTTCTACGTCAGGCATTTTTACTTGAGAGAGAACAGTTCATAAAGCTGAAAGAACAATTTCCACTCTAGGAGTGGATCCTGCAACATTTTTCAATTTTCAGAATAATTTTTTTTTTTTTTTTGCTAAGATGCCCCTAGTTTGGGTTGTTACCATGCAAAGGGTCTCACGTTCGGATTTGATCACATTGGGAGTTAAATTTGGGTCAAGTCAGGGGTGTTGGAGGGTGCAGGAGCCCCAGCATGGCTGGTGGTTGAAGTGCGAAGCTCATCAGAAATCATGTCCTCAAGACAGTTCAGTTCTGTTCCAAACTTTCTGTGTTAACAGATAAATTGAGCCTTTCGATGCCTCAGTGTCAATGTTTTTGTTTATATACCTGATGTAGACATTGGAGAGTTTTCAGAATTAAAATTTCCGGAGATCTCCCCAGTTCTTGGTTGGATGGTGCTGTTGGAAGCCAGGGATGCATACCTGGCAGTACATAAATTTAAGGGATTTAGATAGGTGCCCTTACATATTATGGTAACAAATGAGGAGCTGTACAGAAACATGAGGGAAAGGGGCTCCTTGTGAGATTTGCTGTTGGAACACAATTCCTAATCTGTGCAATCTACAAATCAAGTTAATTGGGTTTGCTCAGGCTGTTGCTCACACGATTGCTAAGCACAGTAGCTTGAAGGCAATGGGGGTTTGGCCTCCCAATCTTCGCTGCGTATTTGTTTTTACAGAAAATGCCTTTGATATATGTAAGTTATATTTCCGTGCATTACAAATGATAGATTCCTCCCCCATATCCTGTGACAGCCTTCCCTGGAGACAGACAGTCTGTGTTGTTTTAGCAAGATGAAGAAAGATTAACGGGAAAGGTTTTGCTAGTGTTTGCAAAGACTTTGAGCAAAAGGGAAAGGTTTGGATTGAGGATTTAGTGAGAATGAAAAAGCGTTTCTGAAAACTGCTGCCTGCACACGGGGCTCCCTTCACTGGCTCCCCTCTCAAGCAGGCAGCGGTCTTTGAGGAGCACCAGGACAGCGCCGATGAACCCCGAGGCTATGGGCTTGACATGCGCTTGGCTCCCTCCGTGTGCTCCTGCTCAGGTAGGACTGATCCTCCCTGCATCTGCACGCCTACAAATTATTTTTTGAGACAGCTCTGCTGGTGCATTGACTCTCTGGGTGGCCAAGAAGCCTCCGCACCACTGGGGAGTGTGGGAAGGTGCTCCAGGGGACCCCTTCATCCCCTCCATGGGGGCTCATCCCACCAGGCATGGGAATGCTGCCCTGTGGCATGAAGCAGAGGCACCATGAGAGGTGTTCAGCTCACAGATTTAGTCATCTATGTGTCGGTGTCTGATCTGCTCTCAAAACTGATGGAGGTGTTAGTAGGGTATTGAGCCAATATTGACCAGCTTTCTGCAGACCGTAATGGGAGTTAGACACCTAAATTTAGGTGAATCTGAGTGCTGAGTCCTGGCCATATTTAGGTTCCTGGGATAGTTAATGGTGATGGTATATATGGTTATACTGCTCATCTATTAGCATGCAGTGCCAGTAATTAAAGCCTCCAGGTAATTCACAGGCATGTCCCCACTGAGGCTTTTTTTCCAGGGTTTGAACCTGGATGAGCTCTAGCTCACTCCTTAGCTACCTAATGTCTCAGCCCAGGCTAGGCCACCCTTACCCAGAGCCCCCAACTTCTCCCCACCAGGTGCTAGTGCCTGAGGACACATTGCAGTTCATACTGTCTGGACAAACATCTGAGGACAGACCCGTGGTACATTTTGGCTGCTACAAGCAAAGTAGCTGCATCTGGGAGCTTCACAATCAAGCTGATTGCTCCTAAGTGTGTAATATTATATGTATTTGAGAGAAGGGGTGGTTTTCCTCCCTCCTGGTGATCAATTTATACCCCAGAGTGGGAAGGATTAATAGCCCTTGGAGCTTTCTCATCACCATGCAGGGAATTAGCATCCCAAGCAGGAGGGGCTCAAAGGTCTGACCTGCAACCTTCTGTGGTGTTTTCTTTGTGAAGCATGGACAGGATGTACAGTAAATCAGTAAATCAGGTTCAGGCAGTTCTGTTTGCCGAAAACAATACCATTTCACAGTGAACCTGAAAACATGACTTTGTGGTTTGTTTTTTTTTTTTTTTAAGCATCCTAACAGAGGGATTGTAGCTGGATCCAGGAGTTGTGGGTGGTGGATTGGGAGCTGGAAGCAAAACTTTCCTCTCTGAGTTAGTGCTGCGAGTCCTACCCTTGCTGACAAGGCTGGTGATGCATGCAGGAGACTTGGTGGCCTTCGCCATGGATAGATATAGGGTCGATACAGCAGCTTCTGCTTTGTGTGAACCGGGAAAGGTGGACATGATGGCCTGGAACCTCACTGCTGTGAAAGGGAACATCAAATCATGGCAGCAGTTGGAAAAAGCCACCAACAAAAAGTGCTCTGTGCAGAGCCCCAATGGTCCCTTTGAGAGTGTGAAGGTGAGAAGCTCATGTGGCCCCTGCTGTGCTGCGGAGCAGGAGTTATTTGGGTCAATCTATTTACCTGCATAAGATTGAGATGCATCATACCCTAAAAGCACCTTTTCCTCCTGTAAAGGGAGGTGAGGGACCCTCAGGTGCCTACACTGTGTGTGTCTGAAGTTAGAGGTGAAGGAGTCCTGATGGGTCTGGTTTTGAGCATGTCCTGGTGTAAATCAGGAATAGCTTCTCTGAAGTGAAAAAGGAAAGGCTAATTTAAAGCCAATAAATGTAAATTCACCCTCAGGCTTCAGTGAATATTAGAAGGATTAATATGTGAGCCAGCCCTTTTCCTTACACAGGCAAAACTTTTCTTTATGGCATGAAATTCAGCTTGTTGCAGAAGGCTCAGGTACCACCAAACCCCTCTTTTAAGGGCTTGCTTGGGAGGGCAAAGGTTTATAGACATCATGCTGCCTGTCTGTCTGCACACAGAGAAGTGTCATGGTAAATGAATCCATTACCCAGGACTGTTGATTTAACACCTTTCTTCTACCTCTGGAAGAAGCTTCCTTCCAGGTCCTAAATCTGTGTTATCTTCAGCTCCCTCAGTGTAATTGGGGATTTGGGGATTAGAGGATGGGAGCCAACGTCACTGCTGCTTTTCTGCATTTTTGGAATGTGAGGGAAGAGGCTGGGGGTGGAAGAGTTCTCGTATGTGCAGTTTATTGGTGTGTCTTTGGTAGAGTTTTATTGCTTTTTTAAAAGATGTTGAGCTGTATGATTTATTAGCACTGCCACAGAGACTGTATTAATGATTATTTCACATTCCATGGGATATTAGTGGGTCCTGCCCATGGTAAGGTCAAAACGAAGGGGCATTTGACATAGTACTGCTTTACTTACAATAACAACTGATAACGAGCCTAGAAAATAAGTAAGTCTCTTTGACTGCAGGGTGCGTTATCTTGCAGCAGATATCAACACAGCCTTCCAGAGAGAACTGTTGACCCTTTGCTGTGTGTTGTCAGATCTCTAAGAAGTGCCATGGCAAACCTGCATGTATGCACGCACTTGAAAGTGCTTTTACTTGCTTAGGAACAGCCATCCCAACATTAGCAATTATTTCTGGCAAATGTAGTCTGCTAACCATGTGGGATCATGGGATTTGGTTGGGAACGACCAGGCCCAGTTGGCATGAAAAAGAGCTTGTAAACATTTGCTTTTCTTTTTCAGGGCTATCCTCTAGTAAAAAGTCAACATGGCCCACTTGTTGCCTTCCGGAGCAATGGGTCAAGTCCCCAAGATGGGGCTGGTTAGTCTCAGATTCATACCTGAAGTGGTCTGTGGTCCTTTGACTATTTCTGCTGTACATTCAGAGTTCTCTAAAAAAGCATGGGTATTTTTGACTGCAACATTCACATTGCTGCAATGCTGCAGCAGCTGAAGCTTTAAGAAAATCACTTATTATTGCAACTTTCTTCATAACTAAAAAAAAAGCATCTATTGGGCAGAGACCTCCATTTTGGGTGATTGCCATCCGGCATGGTAGACATGTTCCCTAGGACTGTATTTGACCTTGCAGATTTGGTTAGGCCAGCTTGGACCGATAGGCTGTCCGTGGGTCATCCTTGCCTTCACAGCATCTGTACTGGTGGAGATAAGACAGCAATCGCATCCTCTGCTAGCTCTCCCCTGCCTCCAAAGCGGATTTTACAATGTTTTGTTAATTTTTCACAGGCAACTACTGGCCAAGTGGAGACATTCCTTGTCTGTTATTCATGGGGAGAAATGCTTGATTAGGGCTCCTTTTCCTGGAAACATCAGTAAAGCTGATGCCCTGGATCCTCTTCTGCAGATAAGATTAGGAGCATTGAAATTGGCACGTTTCTGGCAGTGGTTTTGACTGGCTTAGGGTGGTAATTGCAGAGAGGCCATTTTGGACAATGATGAGATATTTTTCAAAAGTTTTTCCATATCATTTGTCAAGTGCTGATCACTGGTGGGTGCTGGGGGCAGAGAACTCACCTAATTGATATGGATTTTTTTTTTTTCCACATTGTTTCTTTTGCTGACGGTGGTTGTGAGGGTTGCTGCTGTGAAGGGAATGAGTCACTCATTTGTTTGAAGCAGTGAAGAAAGGTTCTGCATGTTCCCACTGATATTAAACACGAAGCTGTGATGTTCGTGGTTTCCTTTTCTCTCACTTTCAATGTATTTGGTTTTCATATCAGGGAGATCAGGAATTCGTGTTTGCTGCCTTTGAGGAGGAAGGAATCATGTAGTCTTCAGCTCTTTTTGGCTGCCCATCCCAAACTGCTGTCACCAAACCACTGTAGACCTGTCAGCTGGGGATATTTTCAGTTGCTGTTTTCGTGGGGAACCTGCCTGAGCTTTCAGCCTCATGGGCTGATTTTTCTTCACTTATTTTTATGAAAGTCACTGACCAGTGCAACCCTGGAAAGCAGCCAAGCTTTATTTCATGGTGTTGCAATTTGAAGGGTGCGAAGATCGGTGCGTACCATTAGAGCAGCTGGTCTGTCCTGCCTGGCACAGAGATGGGAGCTTCATCTGCTTAGTCTCTTATGGGGGCACAAACTTGTGTTTGATTAAACCCATTCTAGCATCTCTCTATATGATTATTTCCCTGCAGGCAAGTAAAGGATAGAGAGGAGTACCTGCCATCTGGGCAAGTCTCCTTTCAATAATCAGGAAACCCAATTTCCCAATTTTTTCTTAACAAATCCCACTGACTTCACCCCAGTGGGTTTTGCCTCTTTAGGGTCTCTTAACTTAGCAAAATGCTAAAGTGATTGCCCTGGTGTAGGACTGGTCCACGAGAAAGCTGCTCTTCCTGCCCCTCCGGTGATGTGACAGACTGCATCCTCCTCTGTTTCGCTCCCCACAGGTAAATTTTCTGCAGACAGAATAGTCACTTGGGGACATATGTGTGCATTTTTAAAATAAGATGTAAACCCCAGCTAGTGTTTTGTAAGCGCTTCTGTTGGCTGCTGGTCCTGCTAAAAGCTGGAATAGTAGATTTCACTCTCCAAGTAAAATCTGACCACCAAGGGGCACATCTCTACCTGACATCAGCAGCACCCCATGGTTCCCCCATCATTTTTACTTTTGTTGGATCTGTAATTAAAAAAGCAAAAGCATCCCATCCTCACCCCCACAGAGACCATATGTGGAACTGACTGTCTACAGCTGATGCAAACCCAGCCTTCTAAAGCAGAAAATATGTTTGAAAATAGATTGAAAGTGATGTAAAAGCCACGCTCTTCAAAGAAAAACACCAACCCATTTTGCTGTCATGGTTCTGGAAGGGATTTTATCTTGTGCAAAATGTGTTTCCCCCTCGACCCCCTCCCCTCACCCAGAGCTGTAAGTCCGCTTTTGTTAGGCCGGTGTCGTGGAGCTAAATCCTGGAAACGTAATTTATTCAAAGTGTTCCGCAATGGGCAAAACTTACTGACAGCTGACTTAAAGTATCTCTTTCTTCTGCATAACAAGGCACTTTTGCTGAATCTTTCAACTGCTGGCTTTGTTCCTCAGATGGGTGAAAAGAGCTTACGGGGTAGAAACAGGCAGGCAGGGAAAATGCCTCTGGTGAGTGTTGTGTGTCTGCACAGTCTCAAATTTGCACGCGTACAGCACAGTAGCACCTCTCCCCACGAGTACATCCCCATTGCATTGGAAGGTGTACGCATGGTGCACAAATCTGGGCATATACTTGGTACAAGAAGAGCTGCTACGGCTGCATGCACACACCACGTCTGTGTACGTGGTCCTCTGAAAAGCTCCAAGTGGCCATATGTCTACCTTTAACTGTGTAAAATAACAGTCCCCGAAAGGATCTTGGTATTCGTGTATTAAATTCCAAGCACACAGCAAATTTAGCTGAACTTTCTGCTGCTTAAGCACTACTCTTTCCTCCTCCATGCAAGGCCTTGAATTAGCTAATTAAAATCTAGCAGAGAGAAGGAACAGTCTGCAATGTAGTGAACTCACCAGATTTCTGAGGTCATTGCTGGTACAGAATTCCCTCACTCTGTCCCATGAAAAGACTTTTAAGTATTCATTGGAAATCTCCCATGGATTTAACTTCTTCCTTTGTTTTGCTTAGCAGTAAAAGCTTGATTGAAAGTGGCTGTGGCAGCAGTAATGCCTGGCTGAGTTTGGAGAAAACAAGCTCTAGACCCATTTAGACGTTTCATTTGAAAGCAGCTTCCATTATCTCCTATTAGGGGCTGTGGTTAGTAAGTTGCAGGGTGAATGCATGTGTGTGTTTATCCATTATGACTTCTTTATCAATTTTATTTTTTTGATCGCTAGTTTTAAGGAAGAGGTGAGATTATTTTTTTTATATAGGTAATTAATGTCTGATAAACCTGAATCCAGTTTTCTAGGGGTAAACTTTGATGGAGAAATCTAGGAGTATTAAGACTCTATCCATCCATCCATGTTTTCGAATTTCTTCAGCATCCCATGAAAGAAAACTGAAGAAAATTTGGCATTTTTTCCCCCTCTTACATATCTGGGGGGAGACAAAGTTTTTAAAACTGGAATTACATGCTGGAATTTAAGGTATCAATTAGTGTAACCTGATCAAAGCTACTTCATGTTTTATTAAATGTCCTGTTTTCTAAGCCTCCGTTAACACGGATGACACTGTGAGGAGCAGAGTGGTTCCGCCTGGGCCCTGGCAGCGCAGCCCCACTGACTTCAGTGGTACTGTGTGAAGATTTTGACTTTAGCTCAGTAAAAGTAGGATAGATCAATACATGAAATGGAGTACTTATTTATTTAAGGACATGGCTGGAAATATTTTGTCTTAACCCCAGAGCAGGTAGGGCACATGGAGGCAGTGCTGGCTTCTGCAGCATATCTCTGTTGAGCAGGGAACTGCATGAGGGAAATTCTGCTCTAGCAGCTCTTGCCTGAAGCGTGCTCTCTGCATTGGGACAAAGGACTATTTGTCAGCAGTGGCTGTTTCATACAAAAAATCATATTTTCAGGTGAGTTTCACTTTGGAGGCCCTTCTCTCCCCACGTCCTTTCCTGCTGCTGGCTGCCTGCTGCCTTCTCACACTCCTCTGGCTGCACTGGGCCAGTCAGACTCGTAACATGACTGAGAACTAATGCAACATAACATTTTCTGCTGGATTAATGACCTGAATCTTCCTTCTTACCACACCAGTACCTAGGGAGTGACCACACTCTGAGAAGACGAAAAGGTCGGTTTGATTTTTGCTTTAGCGTTACTTCGGACTTAGATGTCTCCAAGCTCATAGCTGAATCCAAATGCCCTCCTGGTGCTGGTGGGGGTTGCTTGGTTTCGTCTTTGCAATTTGGAAGAGCTCAGGTTTAGGTCTTTGAATTCTTAATGGAAGTGAGAGGTCTGATTCTGTGGTGCTTTGTGCTTTCTAATTTTGTTGGGCTAATGACAGGAAAATGCCACTTGCCCTTCAAATTGATAGGAGGAAGCATCTCCTGAAAATACTGTTTTTGTGAGGGTTTTCCCTGGCTGCTGGAGAACTGTCAGGAAGGCTCTGTGCTAGGACAAGGGCTATGCTAGAAGCAAACCAAAGTGTGGGGGGAAATGCAGTCAGTCTGCACTCCACTTCCAAGGTCTGTCCAAGGTGGTGGGAAGGAGTGAATAAGATGAATCCTATGAACCCCAAGGCAATTTCAGTCCACCATTGTAGGTTCTCCTCACAGGTCATCCTTGCCTCGAGCAGAGAAGGGGGAGTTAGGACCATGTTAGGCCTTTTTCACCACAAAGTGTCCTCAAGTTGGAGTCTACCTTTGAATTGGGTGGGCTCTCAGGTAAGGATTTTAGCATGCTGGCTGAAGCAGGGAGCATTGGGAAGGGCCAACAGGCAGAGGGACCTCTGAACTCTCTGGGATGGATGTTACTCCTACCCCATCATGGGCAAGAATATGGCTGACTTTTGTCCTATGAGTCTGTCTTTTGGACTCTTTCATGAGTGAGACTCCTGGGCTGACTAAGCAATGCGCTTTGAGGATTAATTTTAAACTAGCCAAAACCAAATTATTTAGTGCAGCCTCATTTCTTGGGGCAGGCGCTGGTGCTGTCAGGCTTGGACACAACCTCCCTGCGGCTGCACTCAGGACTGCTGTCAGCTTTGTGAGTGCGGCTATGAAGTTAACCATTTAACCATGTAATGACTTTTTATTTTATTTAATCTTCCAAAAATGCTATTTATGCAAAAGCATTAGGAGTGCTGGGGTTTCTAGTGCAGCATTTCTTTGGCTCATTTCCTGCCCAGCTGTTGTCTTCTCCAGCCCCCTGTCCCCTGGCCGGGCAGCGATGTGTCCTACAGCTGTATGGAGGTCACACCTGCAGCTCTGCAATGATCACTTCAGCCCGCTCTGCTCCTCAGGGAGCTGGGGCCAACCACAGCCTGTGACCGTCCGGCTTCTGGCTTGCTTCAGCCGTCATACCCAGTGTTGGTCCAGCTGCTTTCGTGGCCATCAGGAGCATTATCTCTGGACCTTGTGTCTGATGAGGCCATCATGGGGCAGGAGCACTTACTGGAAAATGATTTATATTAATTAGGTGGCTTGAAGGTTTCTTGTGGAACAGTAGGAGGGAAGACACAGAGGTCAGTTGTCTTTATTCTCCAAAAAGCCATCATCACCTGATAAAGATTCAACTGCCTTACGTTTTGAAGAGGATGTTTCATGCTGCTCCAGCCAAAGCAGGGAGTGAAGACTTCAGTCTTGTGACCTTTGTTCTCTAAAGAGCGTGTCAAGTTTTGGCTGTGCTGCTGGCCTTGACTTTTAATTGTTGAAGAGGATGTGAGATCAGCCCCAAGCCTTTGTGCTGCAGCTTACCCGGTGAGAGAGGGGAAGTGCTGTGCTTCTCTGGACACCGCTGCCACAATTTAATTTGAAAAAAACATACCCCCCCCCCCCCCCCCCCCCCCCCCCCCAAATAATGAGTTACCTCTTAACAGCAAAAATTAAAACAAAATAAGAAAAAGATGACTATTAGGGATGCAAAACCTGATGATATCAGTAGGTGTGTTTTCATGCAGATTGTTACACCATGATGCAATAGGGCTTTGCCCTTAATTTAGCTTGTTTTTAGCATAAATTTCATCCCCATATGATGGGCCAAAGCCCCATTGGCTTCCTCAGTGATGGCATGTGCTTGTGAGCACAGAATTTGGCCTGACAAGGCTACCTAATCCCACCTCATGTCTCAGACCCAGTTACCCTGTTGTGAACCAGCTGAAGCTGATGCACCAGGTGCTGCAGAGGGAGGACACAGTGGGATGGGTTCACAAAGGGCCAACACGAGATCCTGCCAGGATTTGGGGAAAAGGACCTTGTTCTGCGGGTAGATCGATACTGAGCTCTCGGAGGCATTTCTCTACTTTGCTGCTTGCCCATCATATGTTGCTCTGGTGGGGGAAAGGGATCCATGGTGGTTTGCAATCTCCTTTAGAGGCATGTCTGTAAATGAGGTGCCCTGTGGACCATGTAATGCTATCCATTCTTGCTCCATGCCTCTTCATCATGCCATTCTCTGATTCCCTGGCATCCTCCCCCTGCCCCTTGTGCTGGTGTTTGCAAGGAGGTCCTTGGAAGGTAACTACCCATACTCTGCTGTCTTGTCTAGACAGCGTAAATGATTTAGGGCCTTTTTATGCCTCTTTGGACCTTTTACTTGATGTAAAAGTTCAAGAGTATGATTCAAAATTTCTGAGCTTCTCTGCAGAAAAGAGCCAGGCCTAGGAGGTGCTTTCTCTTTTTTTCCCCCAGCATGGCAACCCTCTCAGTTGTGGTGGTGGGCAGTCATTTCATGGCTGACCTCGCCAAGGATAGTCCCCGAAGCGTTGACTAGTTACTATCTTGGTTTCAGTGTTGCTGAGATATGTCCTGCAGGGAATGGCACTCAGGAACTATCTTTTTTCTTGACAAATGTCTCCTTACAACCTTGCTGCTCATGTGGGTTATGTGATTTTCAAGCTGGCCTGGAGCCTAGAAGTGAACTCATAGGCCTCAAGGAGCAATAAGTGCTGCAGTGTTTTAACCAGCCCAGCCAAACTCTGTGTGTGTGTGTGTGTGTGTGTGCACGCGCGCGCATGTTTGAAAGCACTTTCCAGCAGACCAGCTATCTGGAACGATAACCCACCTGGCCTAGCTCCATTCAATAGTGATATCAGCTGCAATTCTCCGGTCCCATCAAGAAACCCAAGCTGAACAAAGATATTTTCTCCTGAAATAGCTTGTTTTAAACTGCACAAATGTCACCTGTAGGTATGTGTGAGTAGAAGAAATCTCTCTCTCAAACTTAGCTTTGTGTGCTGAGCAAAGGAACTGCTGGGAAAGGTGAAGTCTGAGCTGGTCCCTTTGCATCAGCAAGGCATGTCACAGGTAATCAATCCGCCTCTGAAATCAGCTTCCCTCATTCCTCTTCCATGTGCTGCCATCTTTGCAAGGATAATGGCAAGGGGATTTGAAGACAGTGACTATGCTTGTGATCAGTTTGGAGGTTCTCTAAGCAAAGCCTCTAACCTGTGGGTTGGAAACAGAGTCTGTTCTTTTATACTTGCATTGTGCTCTCCTATAATGGGCTCTGGAGATGCTGGGCTGGCTCCTTTGAGAAACCAAGGAACTTGTAAAGATGTCGAATGGTGGTTTTAGCATGACCTGAAAGGAGCTGTGAGTGCTTCACAAGCCCATTAGGAGTGAAAAGCCTGTCTTATGGTACCAGAGCCCAAGAAAGAGGCAGGAGATAAAAGACAAAAGACAAGTTTATCTGTTTGCATTTTCCAAAGGTCTCTTAGAGCTTCCTATCATAGGATTGATGAAGGCTTTGATTTGGTGCCATCCCTTATTTTACAGCCATTGCTCTATTGCTGTCAGAAGAGCCTGTCAAATGGAGTCTTTGCAGAGAGTATGCTCACCTATGGGCTAGGAGACCTGGTGTGGGAATCATCTGACCTGTTTTAAGTGCCTGTGTTATCATGAGATGGACAGAGTCTGTCTATACTGGGAGCTGAAGGGGACTAGCTTGGATGTAGGCAGCTGCGTTGTGGGAATCTAGGCTATTATTTGGTTTCCCAAACCCAGATAACTGGTACACAGGGGCTCTTCCCCAAGGCTGTGCTACCCTGCAAGAAGGTAGGCATCCCATAGGTTCAGTGTCCTATCTGCCAGCTCCATATGGATGACCTAGGGCACCTTGTGCTGCCCCAAGCATCCTGTGTATCCTATCGTATATCCTCCCAACCCTGCATCTACCCATGTCTCTGCCACTGATTTATCCTGGTATGGTCATAGAATCAGAGAATGGTTTGGGTTGGAAGGGAACTTTTAATGGTGGCAATTCCCTTTGCAATTACTGTGGGCCTCAGAATATTTCCTGCTTTTACGACCATTTGAAAAACCAAGGAAATGGGATTAGATGAGAATTCCTGATTTTGGATTTTTAAGGGTTTTTTTTTTGTTTGATTGTGGTTTTTTTTGGTTATTTTGTTTTTGTTTTTTTTTTTTTTAGTCCTAAAACAAGATGTTTCTCCATAAAAGCTTTGTAAGCTTGCTAGAGTACATTCAAGAACACCAAAGCCTGGCAGACAAGAAGGCAGGATGGGAAAAATAATTTGGTTAAAACCGATCTATTGAGTTTTGGACCGATACAAAGTAGCAGCACTCAGCTGTGGCTTTAGTGCCCTGCTTCCATAGCCATGATCCTGATTTTCATGGGCATGCACTGTGGTAGGGCAGCGCACCAGCCAGTCCTGGGCATCTCTTCCAGAGCTCTCAGAAGCAGCGGCCACTTCGCAAAACCTTTGTGCACAACCTCTCTGAGCCTCTGATTTCTATCCACCTCCTGAATGTGACACAGTTGAAAAATACAGTGAAGAGGTTAAAAAACGTTGTTAAATAGACCTCCAGAATTTCCCATTTACCAGGACCAGCCTGCCCTCACAAGCCCTTGAGCCATCATAACCTTTCTCTCCCAGCTTCCTGAGAGAGGGTGCACATCATTTCCCAGAGAGACTCTGCCACTGCCAGAAAAGGAGACAGTGTTGCTTTGCTCAGAGTTGTCCTTGTGCTTTTTCCTCCCTCTTGTTACTGAGATAAGGAGTCTGTGAAAGACTGTGCAAAGCACCATGTCGGTTTAATCAGCGTATGAGGGAGAAACTAGATATGCCCTGTTAGTGCAGTCACAGTCCAAGCATGAAATTAAGTGGAGGTGGGGGTGGATGCGACGGAAAGAAATGCTGTCCATCTCTCAGGCATGTAGCCGAGAGTCTACAGAAAGCGGGGATTGAGTGAGTGCCCTTGCAGAAAGCCTCTTGGAGCCTGGCAGACCGGGGCTGCTGTGTCTTGCAATTATTGCACATAATAATCCAAAGTGGGTCACGCTGCAGTTTTGTGTGACGGTATTAAATGGCACTTTGGGAGAGTGTGCGTGCTGATTACAACTGGTGAGGAATGCCATCACTTTAAGAGGGGTGGAAAAGAAGAAGTGAGAACGAAAAGATCTGCTTTGTGCCTTGAGGGATGTGAGGATAGTGTTTTCCTGTTGCCCCAGAGATCAGTGGAGAGTTACACTCACTCAATCCAAACATCAGAGCCGGAGGCTGCATGTTGACATGGGATTTAATGCAACCTGTCTGCTTAAACGCTCCTTGAAACCATGGTCTGTGTGGTAGCAAATACCTCCTAGCCTGAATTACTGTGAAGCAGTGCTGTGCACTACCAAAGGGTTTCTGTCCTTCAGCCCAGAGCTGGCAGTGTGACTAACACTGGTACTTTCAGCCTTCACAAGCTGGTACTGCTGCTGAGAGAAGTGGTCCTACCTGCCTGCCGCCCCTGACCACCTACCAGCCCTGCTCTACCCCTCCCTTAGTGCTGCTGTAAACAGTTGTAATAAACTGATCCAGCTTACAACCAACTTCAGCCACAGTAATGATTTAGGCCAACGTAAATTGTGCCACTGCAGGTCTACTTTCTTCTCGTGGTTGTCTCACGTGGATGCAAGATGAGGCTAGATGAGTTAAAAGCGGTCTGGGAGCTTAACCCTTTCCTACCAAGCACTGATACGCTATTGCATCCTTCTTTGCCTAGTTTGGGGGAATTCACCAAGAAGTTGATACAGGTTGAGGTTTTACTGCCTGTCCTGCAGAGCCTCCCAGATAGAAGGCAAGAAGCTTTAAACAGAAGAAAGAGAGCTCCAGGCTACCATTGCGGTCCTCCTCTCTTGATGCTGTGATGCACATGAGCCATAGGATTTTCTATGGGTGTTGTCTATTGAAACAAATTGTCTTTTTGATTGTGGAAGTAGAAGGAAAAATTACTTAGAGGAGAATGTTATTCAGGATCTCCCTCACAATTGGAGGAGAATATTAGCTTCTTGAGACACTAATTTTGCCATCAAGTCTGACTTTGCATTTGCTGCAGTGATTTCAATGTGCTCTTTAAGCTTAAAAATTGAAAATGTTGTAAATTTAATTGTTCCTGACAATACTCAACTTTTACAAGATGTTACAGATATGGCAGTTGTTTCTGATGTGGCAATTATATGGGGAACCCACAAACAAGACTGTCGCAATGACATGCCATGCTGTCCCGATGTCTGCTGTTTAATTATCCTTCCTGTGTTTGCATAGTGAAGAAAGCACTCTCCATCTCTTTCAGAATGAACAAATTAAGCAGAAGATTTTTATTTGCATCTTCTTTTCCTATTAAAACAAAGGGTGATTTTAGTAGTCTCAGCCTACCCTCTGAACTCACAGAGTGCTACCTTATTCAGGCAACAGTCCTGTTAAAATTCATGGGTATTGCACCTTGTAGTGGATAGGTCTTAAAATGCTTTACAGAGGCAGTTGGCACACTTGTCCCTGCTTTACAAATCCAAGGCACAGGGAAGAGCTTTCACTAAACCAAGCAGCAAGGAAGGAGAAGAGACTATGACCCACCTGACAGTCAGTGGCAGTGTTACAGGTCCATGTTGGACCACTCCAGCTCAAACTAGTGCTGTCTGCTCTCCAGCCCATGGCTCTTCACCCAAGGTTGGAGGTGCTAGTTATTAAAATAAGGAAAAAGAACTAAATTTGGCTTATTTTGTGTGTACAACCTACAGGGTACAAATCTAAGTGTGTAAATTTGCAGGTATGGAGCCCTTTCCCCAAAACAGGGCCATGGCCAAATGAAATTTCAGAGATAAGTGAAGACAAGGATGCTCTGGTGAAAGGGGCTTCTCCCGTATGCTGGAGGATTTGACGTTCTTGCTGCTGCTGCTGTAGCTGTGTAGCACAGCATTGGGGAAATCATATCATGGCTCTTTTTTTTTTTATTCTTAGTTATTCTCATCAGTTCTCTGAGTGCTTCAGTTCAGCCGTGGTTGGACATCTTACTCCTGCTGTGGGAAGGAACTTTCTGTAAATTTTATGAAATCATGTTGCTGCGGCACTTGTTCTGACTTATCAGATAGACCCTCTGCTTTTCTGTTGGTCTGTAGATTGAAGCCAGAAAGGTAGGAAAGGGTCAGGGTCATACCATTTTGGTATGCTGTCTCCCAGCAGCCATGCAGTAGGTCAGTCCTCAGCATGGGGGCATCAACCCTGAGCGTCTGCAGGTGGGATCAGACGAGTTATTTTGCTCTGAAGTAATGTGCAGATCCTTGCCGATCATCCAGACTGGTGATCTCTGCCATTCTCCGGCCCGGTCCCCCAAATTCCCCACCACCTCCCCTGCCCAGACCCTTTGCATGCACGTGATGGTGAGCTACGGGGCCGCGCAGCGCAGTCTCCCTGCCAGACACTTGGGCATCCTGCCAGCTGCCCGGCTCCCTTGGGCTGACAAAGGCTGGGGCTGCCGTGCGAGGAAGCGTGTGCAGCTCCCAAGGGGAAAAGGAGAGCGAGCACTTTGTATCACTTGACAGGAAGGCCTCTGCTTGACAAAAGAGCACTGCTGACAGGCTCCAAAAAGCAGCCCGGGGCTTCTATTTCCTGAGCCAGCAAGACATCTCAAGCCTTAGTGCAGGGGGTTAAATAGATGGGAGCGAGAGCAGGATCCTTGGGTGTTTGCAGACCTTGGCAGGTGGATTACTGACCTGTGCATGGCTCTTCCGTCCGAAAAGGTGTATTTTCTACCCATCCCTTCCAGCCTCTGGTTTCTGTGCAGCATCTGGGGAATCGGGGATGCTGGCAGCTTGGGAAGCACTCGCCAGATTTTTCACTTCCCCCTCTGCTCCCCCCCTGAGGCTCGCACAGCAGTGAAGTAATCTGTGACATTCAGACAGCGGGAAGGGGAAGCCGCTGCAAAATAAAATAACAGCATCAGGAAGCGGCACCGTGCTCTTTCCCGCTCCCAGCTGGGAAATGACAACACTTCATTCAGCTGCTCAAAGCCTGTCGCCAGTTCAGCCCTTGCTGAGCAGTGCTGGCTAATAACTTCCCCGGCTGCCCCCGCTCGGTGCTGCCTGCCCAGTGGGCTCAGGGGTACTGGGAAGATGAGACAGGCGAGGTGCCAGCAAAGAGTTGCTTTAACAGCAGGCGCTGCACAATAACACCTGGCAAAACAGTTGTTTGGGTTTATAGCTTCTGTGAAGACCCTGGAGGGTGTTTCTTTTACATTTTAATTCCTGCTAGTTACATTTTGCAGAAACCCCAGAGCCCCCCTTCCTTTTATGGTGGCTGTTGCTTTTACAGATGTATTGCAACCCAACGTTTCACAGCCCAAATGCAGTGTGTAATGTGTCAAAGTGAGACCGCCGGCGGCAAGCTGACCGCTTGGACAGGTGGTGTGTATGTTAGGAGAGAGGTTTTTCTCTCCTCCTCCCCTTCTCATTACAAATCAACCTCTGGGTGCAAGGCACTGCCTCCCTAGACAGGTGCCTGAGTGCAGGAGGCTGGTCCTGCATTTCATCCGTGGTTTCTCTTTAATGTGCGTGAAAGTGCAGGGAAGTCGATGAGCCTTCTTTTGTAATCTGCTCAAACCAATAGCCAACAAAGAGTTGAACCGTAGCTCCGAGGCAAAGGATGCAGTTTCTTCCTGGTGTAACATAATCCTAGAAGGAGAGACACTTAGTTTTGTGGATGCTCTGGTTTGTTAGCACCAGCCTGACAGTGTGAGAAGGACGTGAAAGGGAGTGTGTGAGAAAGTGGGGGTATCATCTAACCGTAGGCATCTAATTTGGGCATCTAAGTGAGGACTCATAGTGGTGTCTACTCTGTCCATTAGCTACACAGGAGGGTAAAGATAGGCAGTGTAAATAACTCCAGACATTTGAGCTTACATGACAGCCTCTGGAGGGAAACAGTGCTGAAAATGCCATTGCTTTAATGGTCAGAACTGGGCTGGACAGTGCACCAGCGGAGAGCTCATGTGCTGCTGAAACGCAAGGTCTCGTAGCAAAAGATCTCCTCTGTCATTACCCAACTCTGATAATCTGAACCAGAAGCATTTCCTTGCCTTCCCTAACAGCAAGCAATTCTTCAAAAGAAACCTCAATTTTCCCTTCTCTACTGCTCCCTCCCTTTCTAAAACATTAGGGGGTTAAAAATCAACCTGACACATCAGACCCGATGAACAGAGGCTGATGGCACCATCCAAGCACCTTAACATTGACAGCAAGATCCACAGACTTTAAATCCTCAAAAGCAGATTATATTATTTGTTTATGTACGACTGGAATGTAAAAATAAGCAAGGCAAAGTCTTCCTTTTTAACTGGAGTCCTAAACCACAGATCTGCAGTGGATTTAATGCCTGTTCTCCTCATCTGAATCTGAATGGACACAAAGGAGTCAGTGCCTGGTGATGGGCTTGAAGTTCCCGGAGAATTTCTGTCTACTCTTTGGGGTAGGCACAGTTTTAGCTCTGGTGGGTGGGCCTGACTGTGGCTGTCCACAAGCCCTCTGTAATCTTGTGGTTCCTTTCTAATGTTGGCCCCTAAAACCTGCTTTCAGAAGCTACAAAGCAGAAATGGTCGCAAGTAAATGCATGGGCTGCATGTGTGTCTGTGCTGCCTGGGGCGGGTGGCCTTGCTGTGGCCCTGCAAACCAGCTGCCTCCAAACCCTGTGCCAGCCTGGGTTGAAGCTGGCAGAGCTTACTTACCATCCTTGTGCTTCTGGGTGGGCACTGGTGGGAGGTGGAGGATGCCCTGTGAGTGGCTGATCTGAAGACAACTCTTGGAGGATGGTATGGACAAGGTTGCCGTTTGACAGGGCTATTTAAAAAGGATAGGGGCTTGACTGGCAAAAAAATATTGCCCACCAAGGACTCACCAAGATGGCTTTTTAGCCCAGGATGCAGCTTGTCTTCTAGGGATCCTAGATCAGATTTTCCATGGACTTCAACCACGCAGCTCTCAGGGTTAGTATGCAATTCCTGTTCTTTTTTAATCAGGTCTCTTCCATAGCAGCTGCTTTTTTTTAGCATGCACCAACAACTTCAGGGGGTAACAAAGTTAGTGGAGCCCCACAAGTTGCCCCTCCAGCTTCCAGTCCCTCTCTTTGCATGCTGTGACTTGTTGGCATTACCCGAGAGATGCTGTCACCTCATCGCTGCACTGCCGTCCCTGGACATGGGGCAAGGAGCATACACTTCATGGCGTGTAGGGTACAGCACGGCTGTGTAAAATACTAAGCTGGTCCTACAAATTGCTGAGAGGTTGCACCTGCTGTATGTGAGGCTCTTCCCATCCACTGGCTTTGGGGATTATCTCTTCAGCCTGAGCGGTTACCCCATCTGCATGGAGCTGCCTTGTGCTTGCACAAGAGTGTCATAAATGTCTGTCCACATTCCTGTGGGTTTTTTGAGATTCTTCTGAATGTTAAAGCCAGTTTGTGTTTTGCACCTGGTTTTTATCACCCAGGCTCCACCACTGTCAATCCTCTTGCAATTGCTTATGTTAATCCTCTCATTGGCTATTTCTTTTCCTCTACCCAACATCAGTCTCCCCAGGCTTCTCATCCTGCAGTGCAGCTAAATCCTGAGAGCGCTGGACTCTTCGCCTGCATCCCAAATCAACACAAAATGTTTGCAGTTTTTTTTAGCCAGGTGCACTAAGCAAGCAAAGGTATTAAAATGATGTCACCATCTACTGATGGTGCTGTTTTGGTCCCAGTTTGCCACAGAAAGCAAGAGTGCAGCTGTGAGCCGTAAAAAGGAGGCCCCTGGCATGGACATCTGGACTGGTGGTGCCCCAAAGCTATGTTTCCCTATGCAATGAGTCTGATTTTAAAGTGTCTGCTCACTTATGGTTGTGCAAACCTGTGTGAAGAGTGGTGTGACCTGCTCTTGGGGTGATTCCTGCCTCTGCAATCAACCTGCTGTGGGACCTTGACCAATTTATTTCATAGCTCTGTTCATCCTCCTGCTTTCTGTCTGGTCACTCCATTTGGATGTATTCTCTCATTGTGTGTTTGCACCGTACTCATTAGATCAGGGCTCTGGTCTTGACTGGGACCTTGAGGGAAGTGCTGTAATAATTGTGATGTAAAATCCTACTGTGTTGATTTGACAGGGCTTTAACCCTGTAATTACATCACTGTAAATGACTGTGCTGAGTGTAGCAGATCTAGAAGTACACACTCTTTTCCGCGCATGTAATTACATTAGCTCTGATATATAGAGAAAAAAAAATGGAAAAAGAACTGTTTTCCATCAGAAATTGCAGTCCTGTCCTGTTGAAATGAAAGCACCTCACAGAGTGGCATGGGTTTTGCTGAACTTCAGACCTAAACAATCCTCTTGAAAATAAGGGTTTCCTTTTAAGACAATTTCCACACTTCAGGTGTTGCTGCTGCTCTGTGTCAATCTGGATTTCAAAATCTCTGAAATTGTATGTGAAACAAAATACCCACCTTCTGCCTACCTCTGGATGGCAGGAGGCTTTCAGTACCCTTCCCTGTGGGCTGGGTATTATGTGGGCTTTAGAGGGAGCTGGTTGGGCGGAGGGACACAACACAGGGAACCAAATGATCTTGGTCGTGTTGTCTGCTTCGGTGCGGGCTTCACATTCAGCCCTGGTCAATGAGCCATGTCTGCAGATAAAGAGCTATTCTGGTAAAGTGCGCCGAGAGGGGATGTGTAAATGCAATAAAACCTTAAATTTATGCAATATATACCCATGACTGAGCCTCCTTTCCCCTGGAATTGGAGCTCCTAATCTGTTTTAGAAAGTAGTCCTCCTTAAATTAAAAAATAAGACAAAGCTGCAAGTAAATAAATGGACTGGTCTGACGTGGAGGCAGCAGCAGCTCTGCTGTGGGGGCACCTGGCGCTTTGCAGCAGACGGGGACACTGCCTGCCCACCCGCTAACGACTCCAGCTCGTTAATCTGAAACCACCGTATGCTGGTCTTGGGACGGTTTTTAAATAGCAAGTCAAGAGGGGAGCCACATTTGTCTGGGGGCTGAGGAGGGAGCCAAGCCTGAGATAGTGCCGCTTGCCAGAGCGTCTGGACAGCACGGACAGAAAGGCCCCCTTCTTCCTCTCCTCCAGCCCCCATGTGGGTTTTGGCTTTAAAGGTGACTTTTTTCAGATAAATGCCTACCTGGTGTGGAGGTCGGGGGAGGAAAAATTGGCAACTGAGGCAGAGAAAAGCCTGTGCCTCATTCTCTCTGCTGAGGTAGTGGTCCGGACCCGCTGCAAAGGCTGCCATGAGGAGCTGGGTTGGGTGGTGTTGTGGGTAGGGCATGACATGGCGGGTAGGGTGCAACACGGTGGATGTAGCACGACACTGCGGGTAGGGCATGGCGGCGGTAAACTCCTGAGGTGGCCGGCGGGCCCAGTGTGTGTGGGGAGGGCTGGTGCTGGTGGCCGAGGGTGGGGAAGCGGAGCAATACGTGATGGAAGGGAGAGGGGGGGAAGGTCCTGCTGATGATGGGAGGCGGCTCTGGGGCTGTGAGCAATGAGGACACCGAGGTTTTCAGGGTAAAAGGGATGAAAGTGTGATCAAATAGAAGCAAGATTTCTGAAATGCAGCAGTTAGAGCCTTGTTTTCTGGTGTTTGTAGCCTATTCAGCTGGCCAGGGCCACCTCTTGTCCCATCAGGTGTCCTACACTTTCATTTAAAGGGTGTTTATGGGATTTGCCACATTTCCCCAGCAGAAGTTGTGCTGGTGAATGAAACCTCAGAGCCAAAGCAGCTGCCTTGGGGTCAAGGGAGTGGGATCAGTCCCTGCTCCTGAAAAAAAGGTGGAGGGACCCTCTAAAGTGGTCTCTTTCCAAGGTGGGAGGAGACCATGGTGCACCCCACATCCCAGCCTCCTGCAGTCCTTGAAATTGCTTTTGCTTAACCTACTCAGTGACCATTTTCATCCTTTGGAGGTTCCCTCCCTTGTCCTGGGGATTAACTAGGACATGTAAGCAAGGCTAAGGTGAGTGCTGGAGCCTGATATCTATCTCAACATGAAGGGGTGCCATGGTGGGTCTGCTCTGTGGCTGGGATGCCTGCACGCCCTGCTGCTGACTGCAGTCTCACTTGCATCCTCTGAGATGTAAGCTGTATCATTTGAAGTATATATCCACTTCCGTGTACCTATTTGGACCAAGCAGATCAGAGGAAAACCTTTGGCCAGAGTGCTCTCCTCATTTATTAGAGCCTTGACAAGTTAAATAGAGGTAGAGAGTAAATATGAATGGGACTTATGTTGGAAAGATCAACCTTAGAGACATTAAAGAAAAGGGAGTTAAGTCAACAGGAAAGTCGCCTGACAAATGGGAGGAAAATCTAAGCATAGGGGGTGTGTTGCTGTTGGTGTACTGGTTCCCTTGTGGAGTAGAGAAGCTGGGGGTAGGACACCTGAAAGGTGTCTGGCAGATATGGCATCACCCTGCTCAGGGGGGAGCTGCAGTCATGGTTAAGCACCAACATTTTAAACTTTCTTATAAGTTTGTCTTTCTGAAAAACAAAACAATAAAAACTATCTACTTTTGCAACTTACATGCAATGCAATTACTGGATCCTTTCCATGTGCTGACAGATTTCATCTGTCTGTCTGTCTTTAGTTATTAATTGCTTAGGCTGCTAAACACAAGTTTTTCATTCTTTATCTTTATTTATCATCAATACTTGTCTGATGGTATGCATAGCTGTCAAACTGAGCTAGGTATTACCAATTCCTGGCAGATTTGTGTACTATTTGCATGAGAACAGCTTTCTGCTGCCTGTTTAAATTAGAGTGGATGTCCAGTCATGTTAATGACAAGATCAGGATAACTCCAGCTTTGTGTCAGCGTAACAGCAAAACTTGGACTACAAGGTATTTTTTTGCCATTGCATAGGAAGGTTTTTTTTTGTAACTGATGGTCTCTTTTGTTTCTTTTTCTAAAGCATTTACTGAAAAAGTGAATGCCATTTTGAGGCTATTTCTTTAGCAAGGAAGTATGTTATAAATAGAAGGCAAAGATCTTCTTTCCAAGAAAGCACTGCAAATCTGAACCACATCTGCTGACTTCAGCAGAGTCACACCAGGTTTACACAACACACACATTGCAGCTGGACTCATGTTGTTTATACTTAGAGAAAGTTAAGTCACCACTAGAGGTAATGGGAACATTTTTTTGAAATGTACCTTTCCTGAAATCGTTTTTGTACTTGTTGAGACCAACATACTTGTGAAGTCATAGAAGTTTTGAAGAATATGTAAGTAGGAATATCCCAAGAAAGAGGCCAAGACAGAGGAAGAGCAAGACAGTGTGGTGCTCCTCATCTTGAGTTCAGGTTGCTGGCTCAAGATGTGGAGCTCCAGGTACAAATCTCTGATCTGGAATGAAATGTATCTTTGAAAGAGGGAGAGTGGGAGACACTTGACCCTGCATCTCTGACATTCAGTGTCAAAACTGTAACCTCATTCCTGAATAAAAGCTGAAATAGGAGTAAAATGAAAAGAAGAGAGAGAAGAAGGGGACTTCATATTTGGCACTAGCTGGTGCAGTGTGTATTTCTGCATTGCTTGCTGTGCTTGTGGAGGTGTACAGCCTTCCCTCTGGTGTCCCTTGTGGCAACCTTCATTGTTTTGACAGCTTTCATAGTCACCTTTTACTTGAAGGTGCGATAGCTATTAGGCAGTCTTAGTATCTAACAAGTTTAGTCATGTACTGTAAAGCCAGAGTATTTGCATACTCTCCATATACTCCATGAGAACTTAACAGAATCACAGAACAGCGGAGGTAGGAGGGGACCTCTGGAGACCACCTAGTCAAAATGCCCTGCTCAAAACAGGGGCAGCTGGAGCAGGTTGCTCGGGGCCATATCCAGTCTGGTTTTTGATATCTCCAGGCTGGAAATATCTCCAGCCTGTCCTGGTGCATGGTTCCTCCCCAACTGTAGGACTTTGCATATTCCCTTGTTGAACTCTATGAGGTTTCAGTTTGCCCATTTCTCCAACCTGCTGAGGTCCCTCTGAACGGCAGTACAACCATCTGGTACAACAAACACTCTTCCCAGTTTTGTACCCTCTGCAGACTTGTTAAGGGTGCACCCAGTCCTGTGGTCCAGGTCATTGATGAAGATGCCAGACAGTACCAGCCCCTTATTGACCCCTGGCTTGCGAGTGGCCCCCGGTTGGACTTTGTGCTGCTGATCACAGCCTGTTACATCCAGCAGTTCAGTCAGTTTTCAATCCACCTTGCTGTACATTTATCTAGGCCATACTTAATCAGTTTATCAATGAGGATGTTATGGGAGACAACACCAGAAGCCTTGCTGAAGTTGAGATAGACAACATCCATTAATCTTCCCACCTCCACTGTGGTAGGCTAGATAGAAGACTATCCAGTTGGTTTGGCATGATTTCCCCTTTGGAAATCCGTGCTGACTACTACCAGTTACTTTCTCATCTGTAATATGTTTGTCTTTCAGGTTTATTTGCTCTATCGATTTCCCAGGGATCAAGATAAGGCTGATTGTCTTCCACATCTTACATGCTTCTGCTTTATGACCAAATTTAGCCAGGAAAATCATAGAATCATTAAGGTTGGAAAAGACCTCTCGGATCATCAAGTCCAACTGCCAACCCAACACCCCCAGGCCTCCTAAATCATGTCCCCAAGTGCCATGTCTACATGTTTTTTGAACTCCTCCAGGGATGGTGACTCCACCACCTCTCTGGGCAGCCTGTTCCAGTGCCTGACCACTCTTTCAGTGAAGAAATTTTTCCTAATATCCAATCCAAACCTCCCCTGATGCAGCCTTAAGCCATTTTCTCGCATCCTATCGCTAGTAACTTGGGAGAAGAGACCAACACCCACCTCGCTACAACCTCCTTTCAGGTAGTTGTAGAGAGCGATAAGGTCTCCCCTCAGCCTCCTCTTCTCCAGACTAAACCCCAGTTCCCTCAACCTCTCCTCATAAGACCTGCTCTCCAGACCCTTCACCAGCTCCGTTGCCCTTCTCTGGACACGCTCCAGCACCTCAATGTCCTTCTTGTCCTGAGGGGCCCAAAACTGAATGCAATATTCAAGGTGTGGCCTCACCAGCGCCGAGTACAGGGACATGATCACTGCCCTACTCCTGCTGGCCACACTATTCCTGATACAAGCCAGGATGCTGTTGGCCTTCTTGGCCACCTGGGCACACTGCTGGCTCATGTTCAGCCAGCTGTCAACCAGCAGCCCCAGGTTCTTCTCCACCTGGCAGCTTTCCAGCCACTCTTCCCCAAGCTTGTAGCATTGCATGGGGTTGTTGTGACCCAAGTGCAGCACCCTGCCCTTGGCCTTGTTGAACCTCATACAGTTAACCTTGGCCCATTGATCCAGCCTGTCCAGATCCCTCTGCAGAGCCTTCCTACCCTCGAGCAGATCGACACTCCCGCCCATCTCGGTGTCATCTTCAAACTTACTGAGGGTGCCCTCGATCCCCTCATCCAGGTCATTGATAAAGATTTTAAACAAGACTGGCCCCAACACTGAGCCCTGGGGAACACCGCTTGTGACCGGCCGCCAGCTGGATTTAGCTCCATTCACCACAACTCTCTGGGCTCAGCCATCCAGCCAGTTTTTTACCCAGCGAAGAGTACGCCTGTCTAAGCCATGAGCCACCAGCTTCTCTAGGAGGATGCTGTGGGAGACAGTGTCAAAGACCTTGCTGAAGTCCAGGTAGACAACATCTACAGCTTTTCCCTCATCCAGCAGGTGGGTCACCTGGTCATAGAAGGAGATCGGGTTGGTCAGGCAGGACCTGCCTTTCATGAAGCTATGCTGGCTGGGCCTGATCCCCTGGTTGTCCTGCACTTGCCTGGTGAGCTCACTCAAGATGTATCGCTCCATAATCTTCCCCAGTACCAAGGTCAGGCTGACTGGCCTGTAGTTCCCCGGATCCTCCTTCTGGCCCTTCTTGTAGATGGGCGTCATGTCAGCAAGCCTCCAGTCATCTGGGACCTCCCCTGTTAACCAAGACTGCTGATAAATGATGGGGAGTGGCTTGGCAAGCTCCTCTGCCAGCTCCCTCAGTACTCTCAGGTGGATCCCATCCGGTCCCATAGACTTGTGAGTGTCCAGGTGGCTCAGCAGGTCATAAACTGCTTCCTCCTGGATTATGGGGGGTTTATTCTGCTCCCTGTTCTTGCCTTCCAGCTCAGGAGGCTGAATACCTCAGGGATGACTGGTCTGTCAGTCAAAGACTGAGGCAAAGAAGGCATTAAGTACCTCAGCCTTCTCCTCATCCTTGGTGGCAATGTTCCCTTCCGTATCCAACAGAGGATGGAGATTCTCTTTGGTCCTCTTTTTGTTGTTAATGTATTCATAAAAACTTTTTTTGTTATCCCTTACAACAGTTGCCAGGTTGAGTTCTAGCTGGACTTTTGCTTGTCTGATTTTCTCTCTGCAAAACCTAATGAGGTCTCTGTACACTTCTTGAGATGCCTGCCCCTTCCTCCAAAAGTGGTAAACTCTACTTTTTTAGCTGAGTGCCAGCAAAAGCTCCCAGTTCAGCCAGGCCGGTCGTCTTCCCCACTGGTTCGTCTTGCGGCACGTGGGGACAACCTGCTCCTGCGCTGTTAAGACTTGCCTCTTGAAGAAAGCCCAGCCTTCCTGGACTCCTTTGCCCTTCAGGACTTCCTCCCAAGGGACTCTCCCAACCAGTGCCCTGAACAGGCCAAAGTCTGCCTTCCAGAAGTCCATGATAGTGGTTCTGCTGACCCCTCTTCTTACTTCGCGATGAATTGAGAACACAATCATATCATGGTCACTAAGCCCAAGATGGTCTCCAGCCACCACATCTCCCACCAGTCCTTCTCTGTTTGTGAACAGCAGGTCAAGTGAGGCACCTCCCCTCGTAGGCTCACTTACCAGCTGCATCAGGAAGTTATCTTCCACACACCCCAGGAACCTCCTAGACTCTTTCTTCTCTGCTGTGTTGTATTTCCAGCAGATATCTGGTAGATTGAAGTCCCCCACCAGAACAAGGGCAACCGATTGTGATACTTCCGCCAGCTGCTTGTAAAACGCTTCATTTACCTCTTCATCCTGGTTGGGTGGTCTATAACAGACTCCCAGCCGGATATCTGCCTTGTTGGCCTTGTTCATCCACACAAGGATGAACAAGGAGCTCCTTTTTCATCCACACAAGCCTCCCTGTTACCTTTACTTTACTTCCTGCTCATGGGGATGTATCATTCTTGAACTTTGAGGAAGCGATCCATGAAAATTAGCCAGCTTTGCTAGACCCATCCTCTCTCCAGCACCCTCCTCCCATGGGACTTTTCCGAGCAGATCGCTGAACAGGCCTAAGTCTGGTCTCCTGAAGTCCAGGGTTGTGATCCTGTTTTTTGCCCTTCTCCTTCCTCTCAGGATCCTGAACTCCACCATTCATAGTCACTGCAGCTAAGGCTGCCCTAACCTTCATATCCCTGACCAGTTCTTCCTTGTTCATATGTATCAGGCCCAATAGGGTGTCCCCCATTGTCATTTCCTCGGTCACCTGTGTCAGAAAGTTATTGTCAATGCACTCCAGAAACCTCCTGAACTGCTTGTGCCCTGCTGCCCTTCCAGCAGATACTGGGATGCTTCAAGTCACCCATGAGGACCAAGTCCTGTGAATATGAGGCTTCTTCCAGTTGTTTGAAGGGTTCATCTACTTCTCCTTCCTGAGCAGAGAGTCTGTTAGAGACACCCACCACAACACTGATCACAGTGGTCTGCTCTCTAATCCTGACTTATAAGCTCTCAGCTGGCTTGTCATCCATCTCTAGCAGAGCTGCATGCATTCCTTTTGCTTTCTCACATAAAGAGAGAACAGTTGCAGTTGTCTTGCAAATCAATGGCCTGTAGGACAAATATGGCCCAACAGTACGTATAGTAAGACCTTTGTTTATTGCATGTTATTTCACAAGGAATGGGCATCAGTTGAAGGCTTTATCTGTTATATCTACATGATAATTTTTATGTGGAGGAAAGGCTTTTGTTTAATCCAAATCCACACTTAATGGTTTTTGGTTTTGTTTTTGGATTGCATGACCAGAGAGGTCTGTTTTCTGAATTTGGCCCCATTTAGCATGGGAATCAGGAAAACAGGAATGACATTACAGCAGTGTGTGGTGGGGTTTGGGAGCCTTTTTGTGCTTCTCCAGATGGTGTGACTCTGATCAGACCAGCCTAGACCATTCCAGCTTCATGGAAATGAGATCTGCAACCTAATTATTATTAGATCTGAAATTCTAAAACCTGAGCAAACCAAGTCTGGACCAAGACTCAAGCTTCTGCTTAGGTTAGAGAGCTCAGAGTGGTTTTAGGGCTGTAAGATGCTTGCACAGATCTCTGGCAGAATAGCAATCTAATGCATCATGACCATTTCCAACATTGGATAGCTGGGATGCTTCCAGACTGATTTCAAAGCTGAGTAAAGCAATGTGCCTGAGTGCTGTGAGTTACATTTTGCATTGGGTAACACAGTATTCAGAGGCATGTGACAGGTATGTCAGAGGATGGAGAACTATGTCACAGTTTTTGGGGACATTGAACCTTTTGTGCTGTGTCATATCTGTCATAGATGCCTGTGTTCATCATGGCTGTTGCTTTGTTGATGTGCAAGCCACAAAGCACTGCAACGTAATCCAGAAACCTCTGCCTTCTTCCTGGGCATTAGGCATTTTCCATGCATCTGCAGATCATAACCCAAAATCACTTTGTCATTAGAGGAGACAATGTAGAAGACAAGCGTTATAGCCAAAAATTGTAAGCAGAGCTAGACTCCAGATTTTTCCTTTGCTGCTTTTTAAGGATTAAAGATTTTCCTCTTTCCAGCATGGACAGCATGAGGTTCCCAAATAACTGATACCTTCCAGTTTAGTTTACAACAAATACTTAAACAATGTCATCTTTATGGTGGACTCAGTCCTGCATTCAGGGGCAGGATGACTTGTGGCAGCCCCAGAGCTCACAGATCTTGGTATGTAGCTCTTCCACCACTAGAGCTGGCTCCTTGGTTACCAAATGATAGAAAGGCAGGTGGATCTCATCCTTCTAGGTTGAAGCATGGGGGACTGGTCTTTGCCACAGGTCCCCTGTGTTGCTTTGGGAGATGCCAGTGTAGTTCAGGCTGTTTATCTCAGGTAGGGTCCATCCTCCTACCTTCTCATCCCCAGTCATCTGTTCCTGTGCCATGTTGTGCTGCTCTGCCAGCTATGCTGATCAGGTTTGGCAAACAGGATCAGTGAAATGAGCCAGTTTAAAAAAAAAAAAAAAAAAAAAAGTGAGGCCAAAAAACCAAGATAGCAACAAAAAACTCCTTGAGAGTTGATAATGCTTCCTCTCCCCTGTTGCTTTTTCTGTGCTAATTTTAAGCATGGCAAGGCAGGGACTGTCTCTCTGGAGCACAGAGAGCCTCTGATCTTGCTGGCGTCCTTGAAGCAATGTGTTATAAACAGGAAGGAAAGAGGGAAGAGCCCAGGTCTCATCGACAGAGAGCATGTGGCTCTTTTTGTGGGCAGGAAACCTTACCAGACCCAATAGTTTGGAACCTGAATGTCCTTCTGAGAGGTAGCCAACCTTTCCTAGAAGTAACCTTTTGCACCCTTGCTGTTGAAATTGCCATACTGACATCCTAACCCTGCTGGAGTGCAGCCTTTTCATTTCTTGGATGTGCCAGCAAGCTTTTTTTATTTTATTTTCTTTCCTCCCCCTCCCCCCCAGCCAGTCTATTCAGTCCCTCTTAGAACAGGCTGTCCTTCTGGGACATTTCAGGGCAATTAGATATTAGGTGTCAGGAGCAGATAATGGGCAAATGCGTATCAGGGGAGATGGCACTTAGCTAATCACTGTCTCTCTTTATCTTACAGGCTATTTTAGGGAAAAACAACAACAATGCAAGAAAGCTCCCACTGTAGCGTCTGTGGCTGAGATTGGCTGCTATTACTTTGGGGTTGTGTCGGCATTTCCATTCTGGCTTCATGTGGTGCTTTCCCAGTGGCCTTGTTTTCACAGCTGCCCCATGACTGGGCAGGAGCTGGGTGGCAAATGAATGTAGCCACAACTCTTGCAAGACCTCATTGTTGGCACATCTGTCTTCTGCTGGATTGCTTTCGTGTTGTCTTGTTTGTTTCCCTGGGCAAACCAAGAACCTATGTCTTGGGGGTCTATGGGAAAAGAAGATGAGCTACTAGGATAATTAGCATCATCCATGAAACCTCCATGTTTTATATGCCTGTTACATCAGAAGCATTTAGGGTTGAAGTTGCATCTTTAAGCATTTTAGTGTGTTTAAACACTTGCATCTTGGAATCTCCAGCATCTGCCTAGTTTAGGTGTCTTACATCATCTTACTGGGCTCTGTTTCAGCAGCAGAGAAAAAAAAAAGTATATTGAACAAAACCTAGGATGGCTGACCTTACACACACAGATTATTTTTCAAGCATTCTTTGTCTGAAACTAATTACCTCATACTAATTAGCCCTTTTTAAGTGGTGAATTTTTGGGGAGGCAGCTGTGGATGTTGTCAGTCAGGCTCCAAAGTCTAGCTCCTGGTGAAATGAGAGCACAGTTGAGCCTCTCCAGTTTACATGAGGGCTGTTACTCTGAGGACTTGCCCTGGGTACCCCAGCTGGTTGAAACAGTGGAGAAAAAACAGGAGAAGCTGTGTATGTGTGACAGTTTCAGGAAAACAACTTTAAAGAGAAATGGAAACTCCATCTTCCTGCTTGCTCTGTCCCATACGAAAAAGAAACCTCGCCATGTAACTCCTGAATTGCAGGAATTCCTGGAGCCCCAGCAAACCCTGTCTAATCTCTCCCAGTCCCTCACGTATCGCCTCTGAATGTTTTCAATGAGTTCCCAGACCTCGTGCTTTCTTGCTCCTGATAACTACTCATTGCTGGGATGCCAGAACCACTGCATTGCATAGTTCAGCTATCAACAAAAATATAGTGAGATAAAGGGGAAGGTTAATACCAGAGTGTCTGTGGTAATGCAGACGTCAGAGGTACTCAACTGGCTTTCCCGGAGAAGTTCTTTAAATGGGTCAAGTTACTTTGGGAAAATAGTATCTAGCCTTTTTGACAGTGTGAACATCATGCAACCATTTCCTCCTGTTGAAGAGTCAGGCAGCCACCAAATATACCTTTAGTACTTCAGAGTCTTGGCAAAGTAATGCTACCTCATCTGGGGCTTTCCGAAGATAACCTCTTGGGTGCTGAGCATGTTTCGAAAGCTCAGAGTTGCAACTGAAGATGAAAAGCTGGCCTGAATGCTGGGCAGTGAGTTCTTTTGAGAATTAAGCCCATTAAAAAAAATGAAATCTGATAGAGAAGCTGAAAGATTTATTGAAATGACTGAGCAATTGTAGGATCACAGATGCCAAAGAGGAAGAATAGGGCTATTGAGTCTTCCTGCCAGGTCAGGACTGTTCCCTGTAGTGTCTAGTCTAGCAACCTGTTCAGTTGTTTTGAGTGATAGTTTCCATTGCTTCCCTTCTGAGAACATTGTATTTCCTGATAGGAAAACTTAGTAACAATGAGACCTAACTGCCCGGCTAAATTTTTCTTCTGTCTAATTGCTGGCTAATAGCCTTATTAATTTTAATGGGAAATATATACTCAAAACAGAGAGAAAGGATCCCATAGGGTCCTTTAGATGACATGCCATTGTCTGTGGTATTTTCACCAGTGCGATGAAATGGAGAGTGCTGGAGAACACCTTGGCATTGACGTGTTCATGTCTGTCCATATCCAGTGGCTGTGATGATTTAGTAGCTCAGACAGCTTATATGGCTTGTTGTGAAGAATGATACCAACCATGTTTTGTGTTAAGGTCTATGGCCTGTGAAGTTGAATAATGCAGGAGTGGTGGTCTTGGTGTTGAGAATGGTTTCTGGGAGCCAGGATGGGTAGAAACTCTTCCTGACTTTGCTACTTGCTTGGGCAAACGCCTTTAAGCCATGGTGAATGGATGAGTGAAATGTGGGTTTGTCCCTCCTTCTGATCCCCATCAGAGAGATGCTCTGGCACTTTGTGGCCCAAATAGCACTGTGTAAGACACTACTGCATGTGTCAGAGCAAATGTGCTCTTGGCATGTGGGAAGAGCAGGGCAGAGTGTGTCCACTTAGTTTCTAACAAAAGGCATTTGAGCTAAGACATATGCATTTGATATGGATGCAGAGCACTGTTGCTGACTAAGCAATGGTGGCTTGATCATATTTGGGAATTTATAGCTGCTGTGAGCAAGGTCCAGAGAATGATTTGAGCTCCTTGTGCTGGAGAAGCTCTGGAGAAGTGCAAATGACAATGATTACACTAGTCCAGGATTTTATCTATGGGGCTGTGGCTCAGCACAGATCTCGTATGCATTTGCACTGAGTAGGGGAGGGAGAAGCAGGAAAGAAGAGACTGCAGTCACCCTCTCCATTCGTGGGGATGCTATGCTTCACCATTTATGGAGGGGGATTGGCCTCAGCTGTGAAGGCAGCTGCCAGTCTGCCCCTCCTGACCGTTATTTAATGCTTGTTAAATGAACACATATTTTACTTGATAGCTCTCTGTACAGCCACCGGGGCTGGGAAAAGGGAGGGAATAGGAATCCCAAGAGCAGAAGCAAGACAGAGGAGAATAGTAAGGGAAGGGAAAAAATATAACGACATTGTTTCTAACAGCACTTAGTGGCCTAGATTTTCCTTTCACAGCTATTTCAAAAGTCTGCTTTATTGTAGATCCATTCAGCTTTTATTGGTATATAGTACACTGTGTAGTAGCAGCCACTGTTGTCTGTTAGCTCTTAACATGATACTCTGCCAGATGGCAAGAATATAAACCTGCATTTGTACTCTGGGATTGATCAAAGTTTTTTTGCTGTTGTCACCCCTGTAACATTGTCACAGATGTACGGCTACTACACCCTGGCTCTCATCCCTGCAACCTCACCATGTATAAATTCAGTACAGTGCTCCTTTTCATAGCAATATAATGCCCACATTCCTTAAATCCCAAGAACAGCCCTGTGCAGGGGAGGATGCACTGCAAGGTTTTGCCAGGAGTTTTTTAGACAAGGCTTGTGCACGGGTCAGCATAGGGAGTGAAGCTGGCTGGGAGAAGGGTAGACCTCTAGTAGATGTAAATCAGCAGCCCAGTTAGTGTAGCTAGGTTGATTTACTCCAGTGGAGAATCCAGCTTGGGATCTCAGCAGGAATCCCCCAAAGGAAAGGCATTTGGGAGTGATTAAAAAAATACTCAAGACAATGATTGTTCAGTGGTTTTGGATGAACAAAACCTTGCAGAGAAGAGAAGCTGTTTTGGAAGGGGGTGTGGGACTGTGCATCTATACAATAAAGAGGAATCCCACCCTGTGTGGGGAGAAGGTGCAGGGGGATGGCATGGGGGTCCTACTCTCTGCAGACAGTTTACTCAGGACAAATTAATCTTTAATTCATCTTTACTTTCCTATCTGCTTCTTCCCATCCTTCCCTGGCTTTCACTTGCTATACTGACATCATTTTTCTTGCTGAGGGCGCACGTGTGCCACCATGCTTCTGCAAAGAGCCGTAGTAGTCATGGATGGCTGCACCATGGGCTACACTCAGCTCCTTTCCCTGTGGTAGGAGAGCTATGGTGTCTTGATCAACCTCCCTGGTGGCCTTGGGGACACCACTAACATTACAGTGTAAATATCCTGGGATATGATCTTTGCTCAAAGGGAAGACAGTGTTTGCCCCAAGAGGAGGAGGGTGTCCTGTGGCCAAAGAGGTTGCATATCCACACCAGACAGAGGGAAGCAGATGAGGAGAGAGCATCATGAGCAATTTTCTACCTTTGCCCTCTAAGGAAATGACTTGTAATTGTGAGGAGGAGGGAGAGGGAAAGCAATGTCCAGAGGTCTGTAGGGCTGCAGAGAGAGCAGCGGGCCCTAGGTGGGAAATGAAAGGGGTCTGGAGAATTTAATCAGATGCCAATAGCCAGTCTGTGGTGGTAGAGGTCTGGGAACACTGCTCTAGCCTGTCACTTTAGATGGTTTTTACAAGACTGCGCTGTTGTAATCCCACCTCACGCTGCTGGACCAGGGCCTTGTTGTGTGGCAAGGGGAGATGATCCCCTTCAACATGCTGCTGTGTATGAATCGCCTCTGGGAAACCGCTGCTGATGCATGTTGTAAGAAAGGCTAAAGCTGCCAGTTTTGTCCTCCTGACACTTCACAAAACTGGCAACTTTCTCTCTTTTTTTTTTTTTTTTTTTAAACAGCTTTGGTTTTTCTCATGTTGATGGGGAGGAGGGGAGAAGAAGCCTGGTTTGGGATGATTTATGGCTCCAGGGGTAGCTAACACTTTGGCAAAACTTGCAGGAGGAGCCCCCAGAGCATGCCAGCTGTAATCGGCCGAGCTTTCGAGAGATACACTGAGAGAGATAACGTTTTATTTATCCTTGCACAAACAGGCTGATGGAAAATGTGCATGTCCCAGACAAGGGAATTCTCCCTCCTCCCTCTGCCCCCTCGCCCCAGTTCAGTCTCCCTGGGAGCAGCTGGGATCTCTTACTCCTGCAGTCCCCAACAGCTTCAAATTCACTTCCCTCAGCGCCTTCAAAGGAGGTTTTGATAAATGCATTACACTTTACAGCCAGCCAGGGCTCTAATTGCCAGGAGGATTACGATAAGCTTTTTTCTTGTTGTTTCAAAACAATCTGGCGTACGGCATGCCCTCCCACTGCAGAGCCCCCCTAGCCGGACTGCAGGCAGGCAAAGAGGAGGCAGCAAGATGCCATATTCACCCTGATTATTGCATTAAATTGGGGGTTATTTGGTTATAATCCAACTGAAGCGTGTGGACCGACGCTCACTGCAGACCTGTTGGTGACCTGCGCTCGACACGAGACTTGTGCCAAGGCAGTTTCTCCATCAGCCGCCAAGTGCCCTGGCACCTCTGGGGTCCCAGGAGTCCCAGCACCAGACCTGCCTCGTGGGCCAGCGAAGTGGAAACTCAAGAGGTCTGTCAGCCCCTGGGAGCGATTTCCCTTCTCCAGCTGTGTAGTTATTCCATGTGTATGGTAGGTTTTTTTTTATTTAAAGGATGCTCTTGCTCCTTTGCTGCTAAGTTTAGTGACCATGGTCTAGTTAAAAAAAAAAACGCAGGGAAAAAAGCAGAGCTGCCTTAAGTTGTGATCTAAAAATAGGGAAACCTACGCCATTAAATTGAGAGGATTTAGAAGCATAACCATAAAGCCAAGAAGAGTTTGCCAGGAGCTATCGAGTGACACAGATTTCAACTCCCCGCTTCTTCTAGTTTTCTCCTTTTAAAGGTGAACTGAACAGGTTTAGGTTACTATTTTGCTGCTTTTGACTACAAAGAGAGTTCAGGGGGTTCCCACTGTGACAGTTATCAATAGAGTTTCCTTTCCAATTTTTATCAATTTTTCTTTTTAATATATTTCTAACTCTTTACCATCAGCAGAGAAAATGCTTTGTAAGCCCTGTTTAATCCTTACATATCCCAATATGGGATCGATGTACCTGAGATCTGTTCCAGGAGAGGAATTCAAGGACTTGTAACCTAGAGGGGAGAAAAACTGGTTAGGTGGTTACGGTTCTTGGCTGGGACTTAACAAACTATGGTTTAAATCTTGGTGATCAGCAGTCTTCCTGACTGACCTGAGAGAAATCCCTTTTGTCTTTGCCATCACCAGCATGTACATGAGTTTCCTGGGTGTGAAAAAAGGATAACGTTGCTTCACAGAAATACTTTGACTGCAAAAGGCCAGGTTGCTTATAATTGGTTTCCTCTGGAGAGACGTGGCATCCAGCTCTGCTCTTGGAGCGCTGAATGGGTTGGAGACCCTGAGATAAAGCCTTCCAGCCTCTAAACACCATGTTATGCGCTGGTGCCAAAACTGTTAGTGATATCCTTCAGTAATATTTACCCTGTGGACCCTTTTGAAGGAACTCTGCTAGGAAAGTTCCTGTAGGTTGATCTTTTTAGCATAATGCTGGGTGGTTTCCTGCTCATTCACTGACCAACTCACCTCTTACTGGTCCCCGTGTCTTCATGTGCACTGATAATTTCCAGCATGACTCAATGAAGTGCTTTAAGACAAGATGAGTTCCACTTAATTTTCATTTCTCTGCATGGTTGGCATGAATCAGTGAAGCTTTGTTCAAACTCAGCATCACCTTTTCATGTCTAGAAAATCAGTTTTCATATCGAAAGCAGATTCCCAGTTAGTTGCCAATTTTGATTAAGAAATGTTGCGTTTTAGCCAGTTTTCTTGGCCACTTATCCGCCTTTGATTGCTTGGGGCTTCAGGATTTGCTATAAAGCCCTGTATAGTACTAAGATTGTATTCTTGGGCTTGTCCTCACCTCAGATGACACTGTGCTGGTTTCACTATTGCTGTGTATGAAAAAGAGTATCAGACAGCTTGCTGTCAAGGAGGCCTCGTTTACCTTTTTTTCTAGACAGTGTCTTTGAGTCAGCTGGGGTCTGTTTCTCGGATGCCTTGAGTACGGACAGAGCTGTCCAGTAAGCCAAAGGCAGCATGACAGACAAACAAGGAAATATTCAGGGAACTTTGAAGGTGATGAAAAGCAAAGTTATTCTAGATAAGCTCTGGAACATACTGCCATGAGATAACACTAGGGCCACGTGCTGATTGGGATTAAAAAACATGTAGATATGTTGATAATGGGAATATCTGCTCTCGTATTACCCAGATTTTCTTTTTTAAGGGATGTTAATCCTGATGCTTTAAAGGCATATACTGAATACTGAGGATACAGTTATTTAAGGAGTGCTTTACTGGTATATAGTGGTATGCTATGCAGTCAGTGGCTTCCTAGTGTGAATATAGCTGCTACAACAAAGCCATGCTTTGGCCCACGCAGCTAAAGCATTCTCTGAAAACTTAAGAAGCTGCAGGTTTTCCCATATATATTGTCTACACTGGAGCCTCCTGACTGAGTCTGGGATCACTCTTACACAGCCTCATCACTACAGTGATAACACTCTTTAGGATGGCCCACTTCCCCCCCTCCCTGGCCCTGTCCAAGACTTACTGTTTACCCCTGGCTTTCTGGAGGCAGAAGTGCATGTTGTCTCATCCAGTGTTACTGGCTTTCAGAATTAGTACCCAGATGATAGTCTGGCTGGCAAGATGTTCAAATCAGGAAGGCTGTAGATGTGAGACAATACCTGCATGTCTGATCCATCAAGGTGCTGAGCTTCTTCAGCAAAGTGCTGAGCATCCTGACACTCACTAAGAGTGAGTGAGCTTTGATTAACATGCCTCTGGCAAACACCTGGAGGGAGGCATGACTACAGTATAGTGATGCTGTGCAGGCCACTGGCCTGGGGACCAGCCCTCAAGTCCAAAGCGTGACATAGTCAGGCACCTCTTGAATCAGGGAGGAACTGTGATGGCTTGTGAAATGCTGTGGTTGCTGGTAGTGAGGGTCTAAACCATGATGCGTTGGAATGAACACACTGTTGGCTTTGAAAACACCTTTCTAGCCCCCATGCTTGCAGCTGGCTGCTGTTGGGTTAATCAACCTGAATTTAGCTAGCAGGGGAAAGAGATTCTGCTATCTTCAATATAAGCTGCTGCCCTTCTTAAACATACTGTATGAGCAAAGTCACAACTGCATGCATGGGTGAAGTATATGGGTATTTTCAATGTGCTGCAGATGAAGAGGAAACAGAAGTAATAGCAGTGTTGCTTGGCTGGGTATTTTGAAGAGTGCTTCAATCTGGATTGGAAACACTACCTTTGGACAGGTATGTTCTGCATGCTTCAAAACTGGATCAGAGATGTCAGAAGGCAGCTTTCTATTGATTCAAAGGGAATTGCATCTATATTCTGACCCACAACAATCTCTCTAGGGCTCCTCTAGCTACTGTTTCATTTCAGAACAATCCCATTTGTTTTTAACTCCCCCTCCCTGTCCCCATCGCCCTGGCACTCCAGTTTATTTAGCAGATGTTGGCCCAAACTTTCGAAGCAAGGGTAAACAGAGCTAAGGTCAATCTGAGAAACACAGCACCCCAGGAGAGCTGCTGCTTTTCACTGCTGCTGGCGAGCCTGTATGCAACTGGAATTGGAGGGAATCTTTTCAGACATGGATAGGATTAGTCCCTGTGAGGGTAGCAGGGTTTATATATAAAAAAAAATCACACAGAACAAAAGTGTGCAACCTTAACATGAACTGGATAAAGCTATACCCTTCTCATGTTTCTTCCCTTTGAAGACGTTGCATTTTGTATTCACAGCCATTACCATATGAATCAATGATTAAAAAAAATACCCAAACCCAACGTCTTGATAAGAATCCAACTATGCTTTACCAGTCCATCCTAAAAGGTAACCAGAGTGAGTTCCTTTCACTCCAGCCATTGTTGGCAACACGCATTATGTTCTTCAAAGACTGTCTGTCTTGTTCAAACATAAGGCCCATATCTTGGCTGAACATTAACGTTACCTGATAGGCCCTATGTCCAGCTCCACCTTGCCCTTCCCGGCGAATTAGGCTTTATAGCAGAGTCACAACATGAGCACAGGGAATAAAGAGCCTTTGTGCTCCTGCTAGGTCCATCCCCTGAAGCTGATCAGGTACCAGGATTGATTACCAGGCAGGTAAAGACCCGATAACCTACCAAATCTGTATGAAGACCCCTTCTGACAACTTCTTCCTCTGATTTGCATTTCAGGCCTCCTTCTCATTTTAGAAATGATTTTATCTGTCTTTCGCTACAGTGCAAACTGCAGGAAGTTCACATGAGAAGAGGCAGCAGGGAGAGCATAAGCTTGATGGCCACTCTTTCAGTACCATACAAATAGAAATTTAGTCCATAATCTGTTATTTAATGTGCAGCAATGATTAGTTCAATTCCTCTGCTTCACAAGTAGCATTCACTTACCATCCATTAAATATATTTACAAATACATAAAATTACATCAAACTAGTTATTAAGATTGCAAAACAAAGAATTGAAGAAAATGTCTTTTTCTGCCTTAATTCAGCTTATGTGTGCACATGCCAAATAATAGAATTTCTAATTAGATGTTATCCTACTATTTTTCTTTCATAAGAATGTCTTACATGTCCCAGGCATGGGAAAGTCTTAGCCCAAACAATTCTGTCTGGCAAAATTATGAGCAATTAAACTTTTGTCTTTGTCAATTTTAACAACTTGTTGATTCTCACCATAACCACAGAGGCTCGTGGTAGCTATTATGTATGGAAGACCCATATGTAACTCCTCAGTTTCTTTTGTTTAGGATAGCAATAGCCCTTGAAGAAATTTTGTATAGAAAGGGTGGGGTTTCTTAAAAATGCTGTTTCTTTTTAAAAGTACTGCTTCATTTTAAAATGCTGTTTCTTTTATGGAAGTCCTGGCAAGTAGCAATGAAGTTTGTTCAGTGCCTCTTCTCTCTCTGCTCTGCTGGTGCATGGTGGCTCCTAGAAATGGGTATGGCTTATGCAGAAGGCTGTGAAAGTGGGACTGTCCTCAATGCTATTTTTGTCCCTGTCTGTTGGAGGATGCTTGCCAAAATACGTGAAATACTCTACGAAATTTTCTTCTCTCTTCTCTATTTGGGAAGTGACCCAACAGGCCCCAAAGCTCTTATTGCTGCATTACAGGAACTGTGAGGAGAGGTGAAGCCTCTCTTGCCTAAATCCAACAATTATAAACAAGCCACTTAGCCAAAACATAAAAGATGGTATAAATGGAAGTATGCCTTCCCTAAGGGTTTTCCATCAGAGGGTCTGTTTCCCTGACATCCAGCCCTGGGGAATAGCCTGCTCTTTTGTGAGCGATTCCTACGGGAGGTCTGAGGAATTTTGAAGCTGTCAGGCTGTAATACCCTGGTTTTAGCTTTTTCGAGAAAGCACACTGTTTTCCAGAGAGTGAAGCCAGATTGCTGGTTTAAAGCTGCTACATATCACCAAAAGAATGCTGATTATTTCACAGTCATGCGAGCGCCTGACCGGTAAAACATGTGGGCAGTCTGTCCACTTTTTTTTTTTTTCCTGTTTTTTCACCGATTTGGCTTCTTAATACAATGCCTGAAGATCTTTTGAAAGGGCCAGAAAAATCTGCTGACGGCTCATGCAGCTGATGTGACCCAGAGCGCCTGCTTGGCTGAGCAGAAAGATGACACTGCAGCAAAAATGTTACTTTAAGGGAAAAGAAAACATGCGCAATGCTCCTGCCATTGTTCACAACCTCTGTTCTGGTGCCAAGCTCTGCACTTAGGAAAACACAGAGGTACCAGGTTTTAACCTTTCGCCTGCTTCCCGCAGGTGTTATCTTTTGCTCTGAATAGGCAGGATGAGGTCCACAAATCACATTCAAGCCTCTAGCAGCCCCGCTGGCTACAAAAAGACAACTTTTAGTGGTTTGTATAGGGAGAAGCTTAACAAAATCTTCAGCAAAGAGAGTCATTTACTCAATTTTATTCTTTTTAATGTTTCAATGTAAATTGGGTGAAGCCACTGGTGCCTTCTCTCACAGCGCTGAAAAATAATGGAGGTGGTTGAACATTGGGATATCCAGCGTATGTTGAATAGGTACTATGGAGCAGGTAGTTCTCTCTGGTTTTGCGATTTAACTGTATTTTTTCATTGACAGAGGAGTGAAAAAAATCTGAAATGGCTTTGGTGAGGCTCCCATTTAAATAGTTATTGTTTTGAGTGAAAATGGTTTGTGGAAGGAGAGCAAAGCGCTCTGACTTCAAAGCTTGTCATTATAAAGAAATCTGATGGCGAGTGGTCACGCATACCTGAACGTCACTCCCACTACAGCAAAGCCAAAAGTGCTGGCAAGCAGCCTGGTCATGTTCCCATTAAAGTTGGGGTGAGCGATCCTCAGCTGGTGTAAATTGTGATAGCTGTGTTTAAATTGGGGATTATTTTTTTTAACTTACTGACTGCATTGGGGGCTGAATCCAGCCCCTTATGAGCCTGTGGCAGCTCCTTAAAACCTTCTGATCCTGTTATTTGTTTAAATCTTAGAGAAATCCTTTGAGCCCAAGAAAATTTGGTACAAGTATGAACAAGACTTGCTGTATTTTTTCAGTTTTCCGGGCTGCCTTGCCATCCTGTTGGACTTGGCATTGATAATTGCCCAGGTGGACTGTTTGTGCCCCTCATATCTGCCACAAGAAATTGAAACTGCTCATTTAGCCCTGCTGAATGGTCATTTTTTTGAAGACCTACCATGCGACATTCCTGTGTCTCAGCTGGGTGCCATCCTGCACCGTTGGGACAGGGTGGTCAAAGTTCAGCAATGTGTCTCCCTGTAATACCTGCACAGTTTTGGTGTTCATCTTGAAATATGCAGGCCACAAACTGTTTTTCTGCCCAGTAGATACACACAGAAGGTAACAGGCACGCACACTCCCACCCTGCCTATCAGGTAGCTCCATCGTGCGAGGAGGATGCATTTTGTGAGGATAATGCAGCAGTGATGACAAATGGGTGCCTCTAAGTATTTAGAGGGTGCCTGGAAGGCAGACAGATTATCTCAGAAGCACCTCAAGCTAATCCTGCTCAAGAAAACCAGTTTTACTTAACCTCTAATCTACCTGTTGAAACTAGGGTGGATTTGGTGTGCCTTTTTTTGGAAGAAGTGGGAAGTAGAATGACATGCAAACCGGCAGTTCAAGTCTGGAGATTGCTTCTTTGTCTTTGGGTGTGGAAAAATTGAAAGACATTTAATATTCATTGGGTATTTTTTGACCACTAGTCATTTTTTATGTATTTGTGAATATCTTCCCGTGCTCTTGGAAGTGATAGGTGTTGATGAAAATCCACTGCCACAATCACTGCTTGGTGCTGTTGTCAGTGAGGGAACTGTGTATTAATTGGCACTGGTCATGCTTTATGAGAAGTTTGAAACAATTCAGGCCTTTCTGCTTGGCCCCTGTTTTGAGCACAGCATCAACAAATGTGTTAGAAGTGGTGTGCACACAACTGGGAAGATGTTACAGGAGGAGGCTGTGATTACAGCTGTCCAAAGGATGGCAGATCTATCTCTCACTGCTTTTTTGAGATGAAAAAAACTACTGTTCTGCACTGGAACAAACCCAAAATGTTTCACTTTTTTTTTCCCCACAAGATGGAATGTCAACAAAATGTCCCTTTTGGACTAAAAATCTTGAGCTTTTCCATTCCTCCTGGCCACTGTACGAGTTCACTGAAACAGGCGGTTACTTATCCCTCCTTCTTCAGGAACAATTACGTGGCCATCCTGGCAGTAGGAGGTTTAGCTATGCCTGTGCAACGTTGCCTAGATCCCACTGAACTCTCCTCTGATGACAGTGATGCCTTCCTGGGCGAAGCTGTAGCCCAGCTTTTGCCAGGATTCTCCTTGTTTGTGGATGAACACATTGTCACTTAAACCCTGAATCTGCAAATCATACGTTAAGTAAGCATCAGGCTATTTCCCCCCGCCTAAAATAAATCTTCTAGGCACGCTAGCTGGCTTATTCAGGATTGTTGTTTTTGTCGTTGCTGGGTTTGTTGTCAGGTCATGCTAACCTGACCATGGATGTATATTTTAGTGGAAGGAAACGTGGGGCTGATTCTTCAGCTAAGGTTCATGGCTGAGTTACAATTGCTTGGCTACACCAATTTACTTTAAATGAGTGTCTCTGACTTTTTAAAGTGACCCGATCCCTAAGGGAATGGTTTCATGAAACATGGGCTCTCAGACAAGCCTGGACCAACCTGTTGGGGAGAGGAGAATGGAAAAGAAAAGGAGAAGAGAGAAAAAGCCATAACCTGCACTCTCACAGGGCTCTCTGGTAACGATGATACCTAGGACTCTTCTGGTGCTTTCCCTTAGTGAAAATCTAACCACTCTATTAATTAAAAAAAAAAAAAAAAAAAAAAAAGATAAATGCCACTGTCTCCATTATACAGACGGGGAAATGAGGCAGAGAAAGATGAAAGGACTTTGGCCTATTCATCCCACCAGGAAAATAACAACATCCAGGTCAGCCAAGTCCCAGTCTTTACGTTTTAGTCCTTCAGCCATGGCTTTCTAACTACCTTGCACCTGTGTAAATAGGGAGGCAGGTGCAAAGCCCCAGCATGCTGAGCTGCAGAGAGCAGCCTGCTGTGGTAGCCGTCCATTGGGAAGACATGTGTGCAAAGAGATGTCATCAGAGGGTAGTTGAACAATGTATGTGTATCCTTCCTTAACTCTGCTGCCTGCCCCAGACAGTATAGCTTGTGTCCTCCTGGGAGGAGAAGGCATTGCTCTTGCAGTGTGAAAGCATGTAGTCAGCACGAGAGATTTCATGCTCTGTCTCTTGAAATCTAATATGAAGCAGTTGCCTTCTCTCCATCCCACAGGCTCATTACACAGCTCCGTGTGTGGCCTCTCCCCATAATTAACCTGAGGGGGTTACTTTCCTTTTCTAATTTGTAGGAAGTGGCTCATGACATCTGTTGCAGCCCTGAGGCTCCTTCCTGCAAACCTTTAGCTGTTTTTCATTCAAAGAAAAGGCAACACAAAGAGGTGTAACAATCAACTGACTTTAGTCCTGGCTTTGAAAATAGCATCTTCCAATTGCTCAATAAAAACCTATTGAGAGCAGAGGAGGGTGAATATACCTTTTTAAAGGGAACCATGGACTTAAACCTCATGACTTCATTTCTTGTTGACACTTCAGGGAAAAACAATCAAAAAACAAAACCCAAACAACCAGGAAGAGTTCTAATGCATTTGCTTTATTTATTCTATTTGTTTCATGGTTCAAAGTTATAGTAGCCCTTTTCTTGTCTTACCTCTTCTCCTTTGCAGATTTGCACTTACCTGTTGCATCTTACCTTAACCTAGACTTGACACTGTGGGGACCTCCCCTATAAAAACCACTGTAGAGTTTGATCCTAAAACTTAAGCATTTTGGAAGCAAGAAACATCTTGCCTAGACTTGAAAGGCAAAAGGGATCATTTGGATTCTCTTATCATAAATAGGCTTTTCAGTTTTTCCATTATATTTTGCAGTTAGGTGGTGTTTTAGCAAGGAAAAAACCCAAAAGAGACAGAAAGGTACACCAACCTATTCTATGGGAGGGAAGTCACTGGAGCGGGGGGAAGGTAGTCCTGACTAGATTTGCTAGTTTGAGGTGGTTCTCTCCCAGTCTTACTTCTTGGAACTCTTTATTACTATAAAGTCAGTATTTGTCAGGCCAGAGACAGAGGAAAGCTTTTAGAGGTGCATCTGCATGTGCACTAGAGCTGTGAGAAAATACAGAAGTCTTGTTCTCACTGATTTATTATAGGGCTTGAACTGAGATTTTTGTAATCTAGGCTGTGGCTGTTCTCGGAAACATAAATTTCCATCCTGGACCTAAAGTGTTTTTTTACAGTATATCAATTTTGGTATATTTTCATCCCAAATTCGCACTTTTCTTTGAATTGGCATCTTCTGACTGAAATGCAGGCAGCTGGAAAATGGTTGTGCTGTAATCTCATCCGACCTCTTGCATAATGTGCTTCACAAAGTCTCACATGGTAATTTCTGCATTGTTTCTATTGGGCACAGAACATAAGTTGTATATAGACAAAAAACCTTTTAGAAAGCTGTCTACTTTGTGTTTGCAGCCGGCAGTTGTACTGTGAGTTGGGCAGCTTTGACCGCCACCAAGGCTTGTGATAACAGCAGTTGTGTACGTGTGTGCCACGGTAACAGCAACTGAATGAAAACGTCTTTGAAGTTCCTGGCTGGCTGAGGAGCAAAAGTCCCTTTGTCTTTCAGCACTAGTCATGCTTGCCAGGCTATCCGTCGCTTCTGAAAACCCCCCTCCCTGTTCCTAATGAAGATGACTGATAATCAAAGTGCTGTTTGCCTCCTGCTCTGTGCAAACAATGAAAGTAGCCTGGTTGGTCCCTCTGAGATTTGTACCATGTAAGGGCCTTTTAGGTTTGTGATTATTTTTGGGGACTCTTAGAGGAAAGGAATCCCTTCCTTCATGAACTGAACTGCTGTCGTGTGAGTGCTTGCAGATGACTAATGCCTGAAATTTTGAGTTTTGTGGAGCCCTGCGTGCCAGCTTGGTCAAATTGCGGCTCTTCCTCCAGAGTGGTTTCACATCTGAGAGCAGGGACTCTGCAGAGCAGAGCGCAATGTCTCCTGCAAAATCCAAAGACCAGTGTGGTGAACCCAGGCCTAAAACTCTGTCATCTCATGGATGTTGGCTGAGTGGAGTGAACTGTCCCCTGCCACATCCAGGCCATCGACTTGTTCTCTCAGGAATGGACCTGTGTCCCCACCCTGCTCCCTGTGCATTGGGGTAATAGCAGCAATGTCACTGCATCATCCTTGGCTCCCAGTGAATAAGGACTGTTGCAGTACCTAGGGTACAATACATAGCAGTGAAGAAACATTCCTCCGCACAACACTGCACAATTACAAGGGCCCTTGTAGTTCTAACATTATATATTTGGGAGGTCTTCTTGGCAAGGAGCTGAATGGCCCCATGATCTGTATGAAGGAGCAACATATTTGGCAGAAAATATATGACTCCGTTAATAAATAACAAGATATATGTGAATACTGTGTAGGGGGCTATGGCAGGACCAGGCTGTGTGGCCACAGAGTTGAGGGCTCTGTTGAAAGAGTAGGGGGCCTTTTGTGTTCTGTGGTGATATGGGGGTGTAACAAAATGAATAAGGTCCTGGTTAAAAGCTGATGGGCATGGCGTTTGCTGAGCTAACTGTTCTGAAGAACAGTAGTAATGCACACGCCACTTGCAGCCATGGGAGCCTGGGCTCTGCAGATACATGTGTGAAAAGGCTCAGAGAGGAAGGTGAATTCCTGCCATATCCCTCAGCACATGTCATGCTTTGCTTTGTGAACATCAGAAAACTGTTTTGTGAGCTCCTCCAGAAGTGCCACTTGCTTATGTTTTGGGTTGAGAGGAGAGGGTAGGGATGGGATGGTCACGGGACAGTAAGAAGCATAGTTGACATGTTTTCTGCAAGTGACCTGTGACAGCTTTAGTCACTAAAGCTCTGCTCTGCCCAAGTGCTCATTAGTGGGTCTCAGCCACTGCAGTGGCTGTGTCAGTATAGTTGACCTCTTGCTAGAGGAGCTGTACTTCAGGGCCTGCCTAGGAATTGCTGAGAAACATTGGTAAAGCCTCCTCTGCTCTCCTGACATTAGCTCGGTGTGTCCGTAGTACAAAATGCTCCTTCAAGAGCTTGCCCTTACTAAGCGTTAATTATCACACTGACATTGCACACCTCATTCAATCTTAGGTTACTCTACAGGCACTAGAATAACCTCGTGATGCTGTGGTGAGACAGAGATTTAGATTTAGACCTACTTCATAGGGAAGAAATAACACTAAGAAATTAGGGCCCAAGCCTTCAAACTCACATGTTTAATGATAGATGCTTAAATCGGCTTAGGCAGCTAAATGTGTTACTTTGCCCATGTCCATGAAGGCTGTTAAGCACTTGTAATTCTATTAATTTAATGGCAGTTTAACAGGCAGGCATCCTCTGCTACTTGCTGAGGACCATCCCCTCCACACAAGAGGCAGAGGCCCAAAATTGTTACAGAAAATGTCTGATTTCATCCTAAACAAGTCCTGCAGCAGATGATAAAGATGTAACATTGCCATTCCCAGAACCATGACTCAGTCTCCAACACTCAAGAGGATATTGTAAGGTATTTTAAAATTCCTATTTGGGTGCTTGTTTTCTGGCTGAGGGTTCAAATTCTCAAGCTTTCCACAAGCTTGTCACCACAACAGCTAAAAAATTCCTTAAGATTCATCATTTTGTGTTATCCCATGACTCCAGAAGCTGGGACTTCATGAAAACATACTAAGTATATTTAACTCAGGATGAAAAGAGCACAGTTGGCATCTAGGAGAGTTTTACATAAGCACTAACATATACAAGCTTGGCTCTGCTCTGAGAAACTCTGGGCTGCAAGTGGCACCTTCTTGTTCAGTTGACTTTTTTTCAGGAATCTTGTTAAGTCAGCACAGCCGAGGGAGGGCGAGGTTGCTTCTCACCCCCCTTGTGCCTCATCAACAATAAAGCATGTAAGCACTGATTGCAGATTTTTCCTTAATTGGGTGAGATGGTTTGAGAGAACCAGCTGTTATTCCCCTCCCCAGGGAAGCTTTTGGGCTGACATAACCCAGCAGCAAGGAAAGTGGATAGACGTGGGAGGGAGGTGGTAAGGGAGAGCAGGCGTCTGGTCTCACGCCTTCCCAAACCGAATTACACATCTGTCACTATCAGGTCTTGAAGCGGACGGCTCAGAAGGTAGTTGACATAGGTTAAGCGCTACAAGAGCAGCAGAAGTACTGTGGCAGTGACACAGCAAGGATGCTGCGACAGCTGCCCCGTTTGTGTGAGTTCAATCCGGTGTCACCGTGGGGGCTTTTTCTTGCTCCTCATTGCACTCGTATCACGCCCCTCAAGGCTTGTCCGTGGTAGTGAATAGACCTTTATCGTCCTGAAATGAAAGTGTGGCTTTGCAATAACCACAGAGCTTGGCCCTGGCTTAGCCCTTGGTGGTTGGTAATGAAATTCAGGGAATTCCAGACACAAATGCTTCTTCATCTCCCTCTGCTTATCTGAATGACCAAAATAATTTGTGCAGAGGAATGGAAGATCTTGAAGGCCATGCCAGATAGCTCGCTGTGCAGGACAGCCTCCCAGATACTTGCAGCAGGTCACTTTGCAAGTATTTCGGTTCCCCTGGCAGGGAATTGAGAGATAGGGGCATACCAGAGGGAAGGGGTGCCATTACTGATGTGTTTGTCCATCAGTGCATGTGACTGAAACGACAAGGTGTATCTAGCATGAGGTCTTGGTGCATTTCTTCCTTGCTTGCTGACATGGGGAGCTAGTGTGCTGCTCTGCGCTACGGCTCATTGTCTCTGTGCGTGAAAGAATTCAATTAATTTCATCTTTCTATGACATTGCCATGTAGGGCAAGGAGTTACTTCTGCTTTTTGAAGTCCAACGTGCATGAAATCTTACGTATTCTGTGTTTAAGAAGAGTAGCTAATGGCTGTGCCAATACACAGCTGCAGAAGCACCATGGAATAACATTAACACCCATGAACTGCTGTAAGGCATGGAAATTTAGGACGCTCCTATATCATCATTGGATTTAGCTGAGAATTTTTGGAGGTAACATTTTTCAGGTGAAAAATGCTAGCTCATCATAACTGAAATTTTGAGGAAAGGATTGATTTTGGTCATTCAACAGGTTCATTTAAAAAAACTGAACACACTGCTTTATCATCTGTTTCGCAACTGTGTCTGGGGGACTTTATCTTGGATCAGGACAGGCTAATTGCTGTACAAATAAAGAATGGTAGGAATAAAATTGTCTCTCACCCAGGGAGGTTGTGATTGCAGTTTACTTTCTTCGAATGAAAAGCATCATTTTCTGATTTGAAATAGTTTGGATTTGATCTGCCATTTAGGTTACTTTTTTACCATAAAGCTTGAAAAGATTAAAAATTAACAGCAACTGCCAGGATTGAAATGAAACACTCCGAAACCACTGATATAACATCTGACCAGATAGGAAAATATTCTTAGATTAACATTTTGAGAAAAAGCTGAGGTTCTTACTTTTCATTATTATTTGTTACCCCTCTTTGGAATAGAATTTTCCTTTTAAAATTTCAGAATAATCTCCAGGGACAGGAAAACCATTTTCTCCTTGCTTTCTTTGTGGCCGCTGCAATTAGGCTATTGTTAAGAGAAGGGTGTCAGGGTGTGGGAGTTTTTCCCAGTGTTTTTTCTAGTCCCACTCTAAGCAGAGTTAGATGATCCAATACTAAAAACAGCTGAGTCCAGTCTTGCATTAGAGCACTGCTGTTGCTGCTACTGGTTGAACAGCGCTTTTTTTTTTTAATTATGGGGCCAGTTTTTGCAGTGCAGACAAGGCTGTAATTATTCTCTGAGTGTGGGGCGGGTGATGTCATGCTGTTGGAGAAAGTAGGCTCTGCATGCGGTAAAATAGCCATGTATTTCAAGATACAGAGAGAGAGCCCTCGTGGCTGTGGGGTAGCATCATACATTTCATTAATAAAATGCTGTCCCAATTCCACTTTCATCAACTGCGTGGCACTTCACACACGTATGTTTTTTGTATGTGGGGTGATGTCATGTCCTGATCTGCAGAGCTGTGTGATAAAATGCATGCGTTTTCACATGTAGGTCATGTGTGCCCACACATGTGTGTTCTTATGCGTGCTGTTCATGTGTGTATGTATACAGAGGAACCAGTTACAAGCTGCTAAGTTTTACAAAAGTCTTTCTTTTTTGATTTAAAAAACCAGATTTTAAATAATTTTTGATATCTTCAGTCACTTGTTGCATTACTAAAACATTCCCTTTCCCCCTGCCCTTTCCACCTTGCCTCCATTCCCCAGCAACAGTTACCGTTTTTTTCCATACCAGCAATAGCTTGCTGGACATTTCCAGTGTCAGAGGAGTTTAGTGGGGGCATTAGCAGGAGCACTCAGTCTGTGCAGGCAGTGGCAGTGCTGTTGCTGCATGGGTGTATCAGCAAAGGTGTAAAAGCACCAATAACAGCCACAGCACAGTGGACTGTCCTAAAGATCCTGGGAGGGTGAGAGAGAGAGGATATGCTCTCCACCAGGCTTGTTTTTTTATCTTGGACGCCAGCCAGAGGTTCTCCAAGGCACACAGTTTGGTTGCTAATGTGTGCGGAAGCCCTTACCACCACGCTTTCGTGGGTGTCTGTCTCGCTGCTCAGGTTAAAGCTCGCAGATGCGTGGTTCTCCGGGTGATGCACAGCCCTGCACTGCAGTTCAAAGGCTGGCATTGCAAATGTTCACCATCCATAAGGTTTTGAAGCTGGGTGTGTTTCTAACGTCCCAGGCTCACAGGATGACACAGGCTTACTCACTACAAACGGCGTGTTCACACAGGAACAGAGGAACGGAGTCACTTCTGTATGAAACACTGAGTCCCATGGGTTATGCAGGCTGCTTCGCCTTAAGGTTGCTGCACAGAGTTTCTTCCAGCTCAGCCTGCTGCCCATTACTCCAGTCTGTCTCTTGCTCAGAAGTGAAAATAGAGGTTTTCTTGTTCCAAAACAGCAGCCAAGCTGGTAGCGTCAGTCCAACGCACCTCCCAAACCGCCCCACCGGAGTTGGCACAACAGGCACCTACTTCCCGACCTTTTTAGCCACGATACATCCCACAGCCTTCCTCTGCACTGCCACATGGGTCTGGAGCTCTGCTGTCCTGTGTGTCATGAGACCCTGAGCTGAACACGGCTGACCTCTCTGCATCCTCCTCCTATGTCATACCTGAGGACAGTTTCCCTGCCACAGCGGGGAACTTCTATACATCTCTGTATAGGTGAGCTTTCTTCCCTGCTGTCAGCGGTATAAGTTCTGTGACAACTGACACCCCCCCCCCCCCCCCATATGTATAAATAAGATAATAGGCTTAGCTCTTGGCAGTTTGTGGAGCCTCTGGAAGTTTTGTCCTTTACACAGCATGCAACTTCTTCCTTCCTCTTTGCTCATCTCTTAATATAGAGTATTTTCCTTTTGCTCTTTCCCATTCCCCTCCGCTCCAGGGAAAAAGTAATGCTGTACCTGGAGGCCGTAGGGCCACAGAGTCAGCCCCTTCCTCCTGCTGATATATGATTATCTGCCTGAGGGGTTTCATTTAAATCACAGAGGATTAGGTGAGTGAACAACTGCTCAGTAGTGAAAGAAAGGTTCATAGTCCAGTCCTGGGGAAAAAAAAATATAAAGCAGCTTCACGTTATTTTAAAAGTCACTCTAAAGAAATCCCTTTCACTTGTATAATGATTTCTTCTCCTGGGACGTCTCTGCAATAGCTGTCCTCTTCCTTTAAGTGGTTACATATTGAGAATGTGATATCTTGCCAGAAGAGCCTTGATTGCTCTACTTCAGGCTAAATGAACTGAAAAAAAGAAAGAAGCTTTATAAGATTGGTGCTTTCTGCTAATTATTCTGCAGAAAGGCTTTTGCTAGCTCTAGTAGGTGGGTAAAAAATCACTGCACAGTTGTATTTCTTTCACACTTCTGGGGGGGGTGTTTGCAGTAATAATGTCAGGACTGCTTCTCTTCTCAGAGGTGTCTTCATGAGTCAGAAGAAGGACCACTGACATTTTTAGAGGAGAGCAAGGTATAAATCTTGCAGGGGTAAAAGTTGAGTTAAATGTGGCTTTTTGTATTGATTGGACTTACGGACATGGCTACATAAGCACATCCACAGGCTGAACTCTTCATGCTGAGATAGTCTCATTCCTTGCTGTAATTCCTAGAGTTGCAGCTGGAATTTGGTGCATCTCCACATGACTTCGTGTCATGTCACTGTGCCCCTAGCTTCTTAAAATGATGGATTTCCCCTGCTTCACCATGATCTGCCATGCTGCTGCTCCACAAATCAGCAGCTTCCTTTTCCTTCTTCCACAAAAGCTTCTCACTGCAAATTTCTTGGTTAGTTATTAATACAGGATTTGAAAACCCCGGTGCTTCCTCAGCTCCTCATGCATGGAGGAAGCATGTTCTGGGAGGGGAAGCATCACCTGGTCATCACAGTAGAGCACTGGGAGTCAAAACTGGATTCCTGATGCTGCTGCCACATACTTGCAGGGCAGCCTTGGGCAAGTCTCTCTCTCTCTCTCCATACTGAGCTGCATTACATTTGCAACGCAGCTAATGTGAAATGGGGCACAGAAGCCAGCAGGGATCCTGGCAGCAGTCGATGTGATCCCTTGTGTGATGTAGATGGACCCAATATTTTCTTCTCCATGAAGTGTATGAGACTACCAGTCAAAGTATTTTGAAGCCTTTAATTCATAAGGTATCCTGTGTCATCCTTATGTTAACAGGCAACTATACAAAGTATTATTAGTCCTGATTCTTGTATTCCTGAAGGGAATAGTGAACAAGAGCATCTTCTAGAGAATTTCCCATGCAGGTTATTGTATTCCTGAATTGAATAGTGAGCAAGAGCATCTTCTAGAGAATTTCCCATGCACAAATTAAGTGGCCAGAATGACACTGTTCACCTTCAAGAGGGCGTATCACTTTCTGCCCTAAATTCTGTTTTTTGGATAGTTTAAACCAGAACTTTTTTCTTTTTTTTTTTTTTTTTTCCCCTCAACTTTTATATTTAAAACACTGGAGTACTATACCTCCTCTGTGCTGGATGTGCTCCAGTCTAAACAATCTCCATTCTGCTTGCCTAAATTCCCTTCTATAGTTTCAGCTGAATGCGAAATTCTTTTCTGGTCCTCCGTCTAAATTGCCATGTGCCGTTCCTTGGGGCTGTGGGACAGCTCGTATGTTCCTCCCTGGAAGTGGCAGCATCTCAGTAGTGTGCGAAGTGGGGTGTGCGTAATCCTTTGGGATCTTTCAGGATAAAAAGCTACTCTATAAATACTATATCATTTTCATTGTCAGTCTGGATTCAGGAGTGAAATGATCCCACTTAGTTAAAGCAGGATGAAGTGTCTATTTTCATATTTGTTTAATTGAACCACTCAGTGTGTCTGATAGTAATGGCTTTATTTGAAGCATGTGGTTCTTATGAGCTGTTAAGATACCAATAGCATTTGGATTAGTCTTTCTGCCAAGAAAGCCAGGTCAATTCTTCAGGAAAATAAAAAAACTAAGGCAAACTTTATTTTAACAGTGTCTTGAGTTTCACTTTAGGTTCCATAAATATTTGTCAGTGTTCCTTTTGTAAGACCCATGCAAGCCCTTGGCAAGACATGAGGTCTATCTCCAGAACACGGAATGTAAATAAATTCCCCAAACCGTGCCGGAGAATTGGAGGTAACTTTAGCCCATGCGAGAGACCTGAATCCAAGCAAAGGGTTGATCATGGTTCTTGAATTATTATTTATATAGAGGAGAGGGAATGGGAGGGAAAAACGAAAAACAGAGAGAGGAAAATATAAACATTTGTAAAAGGTATGTGGGAGCCCACACCATCCTGTGCAGAAAGGTGGAGGTCGTTTACCAAGGCAATGACAGAAATGTGACTTCTGCTTGAATTCCAGTTGCTGTCTGCTCCTAATGCTTCCAGAAAAGTTAACAATATCTTCTCATGCCCTAGAGGATAAGAGAGGAAATTTCACATTCTTGATGAGGACTGGTAATGCCATCTACTTCAGAGGATCAGGCCAAAAAAGCACTGTGGAGCCACCCTATGTGCCCCCTTCCCCCAGTTTCCTCTGAAAACCTTTGATATTCCTGAGAACTTGGTTTACTTCTGTGGTTTTCGGAGCTATATCTAAGAAAAAAAAAAAAAAGCCCATGATGATTTCAAAGACTTGCCTACAGTTAAGTACTTAACCAGAGGTTTAGGGTGCAGGGCTTTTGATTTAAGAGCAAGCCCTGTTCTGTGCAGTTGAGGGGGGAAATAGCTGAAATTTTATCCTATCCCTGACCACAGATTGAGATTACCAAAGCAGTACAAAAGCAGGGAGTCAGAATGAAGGAGGTGTATTGAAGGAAGCGGGACCTTGGCTTCTAGCAATGCGCTCTGGTTGCTGGATCAACTCCAATAAAAATTTAAATTCAGACGAACTGAATGCCTTATTTGTCTGGTTAAGGGGGAGGAAGGTGGGGATGGGTGAAGTTTTTCCTCTACCTCTGAATGTTAAAATAATGGTAGTAGGATGTGAAAAGTACATATTCCTGAAGAATGTACTGTTGTAATATCAGATAGTTAGCAACTGGGGTTTTTTTCTTCATTATGTGCATAAGCTGAAAAATTACAAAGCATGGGTAAATAGAGACATGAGAGGGGTTTGCTGGAGGAGAACCCTTTTTACAGTGAGATGGGAGTCTACCTGTCCATAGATTTAGGATTTCCTACGAAATGGTGGATATCTTTGATCTCCATTTAAATGAATGGGAATTGAGCATTGCCCACACTTCACAAGATCAGACTGTCTCTTTGCATGCAGAATTTCTAGCAGTGATCAATGATCTCCATGCCAGTCCTCAGTTGTCTGCAAGTACTAAAAGAAAAATATAAAAGAACCGTTAACCCCATGATTTCTGCTTTCACAGACAGCTGTCTGGGGCCCTGTAGTGGTTGATACTCTATAGCTTTCTATTCCTGCCACACTGTTCCTACGTATGGTTTTGGAAACAGTGACTGAGGTTTGCTAGCAGTTCCTTAATCTGGCTGCTATGGGCGTAAAGGAAAAAAAAATCAGGTAACAACCTCCATCTGCAAAACTACTTCTGGTTTTGTGATTGGGCTTGATACACAGTAAGCATAGTCAGATCATTTTTTATTTAAAAATACCCCCTCTCCCTCACCAAAACAGGAAGCATCTTTCCAGAAATGCTTGGGAAAGTGTTTGACTTTTATGTCACTGACATAACTGGAGAAAGTTTTAAACGACTTTAAAGCTAGCAAAGGTTTAGCCAGACAGAAATACTTATCAAACGCTATAGGCATAAGGGCTGTCTCTTCCTTCTTTCTAATGTGAGACTGTTTTCTCTTCAGTGTATGTGTGTGTATCTGTCCATGGCTACATGAACAATTATTGGGCTATAAACAATGGTTGAAATGCAGAGTGTGTCCCTGCTTGGGAGCTGCTGCCCGGGATCACATCCTGCTCCTGTCGTGTATGCATCACAGGTTGCCCTGGTTTGTCCAGGGTACCATACCTCATGCCTATCACAGATAGCAGTGTACACAAATAAAGCGAGTTCAAGGCAACTAGAGTGTTGTAAGCTCATCACCTACCTTTGCTTGTTCTTTCTTATTCTTAAGATACTAATATTTTTCTTCCCTTTTTTTTTTTTAAAAAAAAGTGGTGGGCTTTCAGTTATCGTTTGAAGCTTCATAAACTTGCTAAAAAAGCTTTGCAGCCCATTTCTTAATCCTATTCTATTATATAGCTCATGCCAATGATATGGTTTGGCAACGTGCTGTTTACCTTTCCACACAATGTCCAAAAAAGTGCAGGAGGGGCAGAGTCCTAGTTAGTGTACACTGGCAGGGTGTATACAGTCATTTCTCTGCCTGCGGGCCAGGGAGTTGCATTACTTAGGGGATGGTGCAGCATTTACAGGAGCTGGTGCTGAGCACAGGCTCCCGGCTAACAAAGGAGAAGGGGAGGGATGCTCGCCTCGTTCCTGCGCCGAGGGCTATGGTTTACACAGCTTCATTGTATTGCACAGGGTTTTCCTGCCCTGCAGCTTGACTTGCTCCATGACAAATTATTCCTTAATTGCTGGATGGCAGAAGAAAAGCTTTACAGCCCTAAGGTTATTCCTAACAAATCAGGTTACAGAATCCCTGAAAATTATATTGAGCAGAAAAGAAGCACCATGAAGTTTCCTTGGGTGCTTGGACTGTATTAAGCTTGACTAAGGCAATGTGCTAATGAAGCTTGTTAAAATGCAATTGTAATTTAATGCTGTGGATGCAGAAATGAGGATAATCAGCGGAGAGGTGCTAGTGAAGCTGTTAGTGTGATTTGTGTGTGTCACTGCTGTGCTCAGGGCCTTCACCCCACTGTGCAAGGTGTTGTCTGAACACAAGAAGGCTGTACCCAAATAGCTACCTGAGGGTACGAGATGAAGGATGATGGCAGGAAGATGGGGAGATGGGTGGAGCAAAGCAGCAGTGAGATGGTGTTGAACAGGAGGACCAACAGAGGTGTAAGGCTTAGCTGTGCTGACCTGCAATCCTGCATATCTGGTGCAGGAAAGCTTTAAGGAGGGATGCGTGGGGAGAGACCTGAGCACCTCGGCCAATGCTGATGGGGAGCTGCTCTCACACAAGGCAGGCAGCTTGGCAGAAAACACCTATGATTTTCTTTGAAAAATGTAAAAAGGGAGGAGAGAGCCTGGACTTCTGGGCCAGTTGGGAGAGGGTGGACCTCTGGTAGGGAAGAGGTGATAGCAACAGTGGGGAGAGGCCAGAAGGAGCCTTGACAAGTGAAGAAAAGTAGCAGCCATTTGATGTGACAGGGAAAGGGAGAGCTAGATGTGAAGAGAAGCAGATGTGGCCAGCGCGGTGCCTAGAAAAAAATGAATATGAATGAGGCAAGAGTGTGTTTCGTCAAGGCTGGAGCAGAGGAGTTGTGATGAAATATAACGGGAGCCTGGATGCAAACTGCAAGCAAGTGGATGGACAGCCAAGGCTGGGGCTTATCAGTGAGCTGCAGAAAGACTCTGTGGCTTGGAGTCCAGGAGGGGATGTGGAGAGCTAGAGGGACAGCAAAGTAAAAAATAACACTGAGACCATGGGCCTGAGCGACAGGCAGGATGGTAGCAGTGTCTGCAGCAATTAAGGAAGGAGATGGGGAGGGGGAGGAAGATTAAGAGCTCTGAGCTTGAGCTGACAGCTCGACATCCATGAGATGTCAGGGAGACAGGCAAGGTTTTTGTCTGGACAGAGAGAGACAGGCCCAGATGATCGGATCAGACAACTGGGGGGACTGATTTATGTGAGAAGATTAAAAGAGCTGCTTGTAAATATATGTATAGCTTGGCTAAGTGACACCTGAGGGGACAATAACTGTCTACAAGCTTATGAAGGGGTCGGATACTGGAGCCAGGAGGAGCGGGAGGGAACCGTTTAGGAGTGTAGATGAGGATTTTAACTAGAGGCACTGAAATAAGACGGAGCAAAGCAGGCTGTATTGCCCAGGCAGGGAAAACATCTCCCTGCAAGACTGGGAAGACTCTTCAGTGAGATTTCTTTTTCATTTAAAAGAAACCTGCGTATCTGTCTAGGTGCTCATCTGCACTCCCCTCATCACAGGATGCCTGGCAATCTACTGTCTGTCCTCACAGCACCCCATGAGAGGGAGATACCCCTGTGTGCAGTTGTGACACTTTGGTACTTTGTGTGACCCTTACTATCTGTCTTGAATCAAGGACCTAAGAAAGTATCTTAAACATTAGGGTCTCTCCTTTTACTTTTCTCTGTTTTAAAGGGTCAGTCCTGTTGATAGTACAGTGAGATGGACGGAAAGGAGACCTAATGGGCCTCCTCCAGCCTACAGTTTGTGTGGTCTTCTCCACATGTTCCTTATAATTTTTTACTCCTTCTAAAGTTTTATTCTTCTGCGAAGCCAAGGGAAGAAGAAGCAGGTATTACGTTTCTACATGAGCTCCTCCCACCAGTGAAAGAGAGCAAGTTTGACAGGGAACCACTGGAAGTGGCATGTTCAGATGAGGAGTTAAGATTGAAGGAATTTTGCCCTAAACACACCTAGACCTGGTCAGCGCCCTGGATAGCAGTGTGAATAGGGTGCATGTATGGTAGGACTGTGTTGCTGGTTTCGGTCTGGTCACAGCTATAGTAACTGTTGGTTTTGTTGTCAGCTGTGTGGTTTATTTTTCTAAGGCAAATGGCAGACTGGTCTAATTCATAGAATCATAGAATCATTTAGATTGGAAAGGACCTTTAAGATCATCCAGTCCAACCGTTAACCTAGCACTGCCAAGTCCACCACTAAACCATGTCCCACTAAACCGTTAACCTAATGTTGCCAAGTCCACCACTAAACCATTCAAAGCAAATGGCTTCATTTTGGCTCCTGGACTGCCACTCTGGGATCCATCAGCTGAGGATCTCAAAGCACATATGCAACACTTCACAAAAAATGACTCAGTTTCCCAGGTGGTGAACCAGAGGTGATCTGAGGTCAGAAAGAAAGCACGTCATAGATGGAGGAACAGTATATATCACATATTTTGAATCCAAGTCCTGTGCTGGGCTCATCTGTGGGCTGTGCAATCCAATGCCTTGTCTCTGCCCATGGTTTTTTCAGCTATTTCAGAAGGAGATGCAGGGCATTTTGCAGGAGGTGGCTCCAGAATGAGCTGTCTGTTGATAGACTTGGTTTCCTAACACTGGTTACAGACTGCCTCATATTTTGCAGGTCCCGAGTTTCTGTTTCTTGTGAGCAACGCTGGTCAGGACGTGGGAGGTCTTTTCTCCTGGGAAACTTTAACAAAAGCACTCAGAAAAGTAAAAGAAATCAGCCCAACTTTTGTGATCTGGATTTTCTGGTGAAGGTTCTGCTATGATACCAGATGTGGGTTATATCTTCAGAAAGAACTCTCAGAGCGCCCTGCTTCCAAAGCTAAATAAGTAACCTTCTGTCTGAGTGCCCTTTTTGTACCTATCCCTGTCTGTCTGATTTTTAGGCTGGGCTTTAGATTGGTGTCCTAAGGAGATGAGACCCATGTGGCAAAATTTTTTGAGGGTTGATCTGTCTCCATTCCTTCCAATAGCTTCTGAGCCAATTTTGGATGTATCTGAGAAGGAGCAATGTGGGAGATAGTAAGTTCTTACAAACTTTTTGAAAATGGGAAGCCACGTAGAGGGGAGTGATTATAATAGTGCTGCCTCCCACTACCACTATGCTTGAGGCAGAGGCCATTGCATGGCTTCAGCCTTTTCTAAATGTTAGAGGGAGATGAATGCACCAGCAACAAACAAATAAATAAATAAAGGTGTTAGCAGGTTCTTGCCCCTTAATAGGCGCTGAGAAATCCAGATGCAGAAAATAGGGCCAGTGGAAACTAAGCTTTGTTAGTCCTGCTGCATTTTTGGTAAATGCAAAACCATCTCCGGATGGTAGTCCCCAGCAGCGGGAGTGAAAGAGAGACTATGTAAGGTGAATAGATGGCCTGTCATTGCAAACTTCTGCATCCCCAGAGTGGGATTGTGCAGGCATCAATGGGAGACTGCAGAAAGATGTGCATTGCTGATGGCTATTGCACCTCTTTCTGTGCATGAAAGGCACAGGGTGTCATCCCTTACCAATGCCAAACCAAGTACCTTAGTTGCACTGTGCATTAGCAATAGAAACAGGTGGGACCCAAATAATGCAGATTAATGCAGATAAGATTGTCTTTTGTGGCTCTTCATGCAGACTTTAGCTGCATTTTAATGGTGTAGCACTTCAGCAGAGACCATAGGTTTACTTCTTTTTTCCTGCAAGGAGTTAATTTTTGACCTCAGCAGTCACAGTTAAAGCAGAGCTCCTTGCTCTGACTTTCACTCACTTGTTTCAGCAGGACCAAAATCTGTGGGGTCTTTCTCAATATTTCCCTCCTCACCCAATATTGCCGAAAATGAGCCTGAAGTGTTGACAGACAGCAGCACACTCAGTGTGTAGGAATCCAACATAAACAGACTTGCTGGTTGTGTACTTGGACATGTTAAACGAGGTCTCTGCTTTGATCTTCCCTGCACTATCCTAAAGCCCAGCAAGCAAAGGCTAAGTAAACAGACCTTTGATTTCAGGGCTGTTTGGACCAGAGGACTTGTAAAACTTTTATCAATGGCAGAGCTGAGCTACTGAAGTCCCTCATGGACTGTAGGTGCTGCAAGAGTAGCAGCGTGGTTTTATGGATTCTAACGTCCCCCTCTCTCCCCGCTTCCCATAATGACAAACATCTGGGGATATGAGCCAGCTTCCTGTTGATTGTAGCATACCACTTTCTCTAGGAGAGACACCTGCTTATAATCTCCTCTGTGGTGAATGGAGCATAAGCTATATTAGATCCTACAGCTATTGCATCCCACAGCCAGTGTAGCTTTTTGTTAATGGATGTCATAAAGATGCTTAAATAAATCACATGGGACACATCCGTGGGAAACACTCACGTTACTAATCCTGCGTGTTCAACACCCCTGGGTCAAACCCCCAAAAACAGTACTCTAGTTTAAATAGCATGAATGTTCCAACAAAAGGGATTTTATTTATTTGCTTCCTGGTTTTAGAGCATTTAGTGATTCCCCACAATCACAAAGGTCACAAATTTCCTTTCATGTTCAAATAAACAGGAGATTCTCCTTCAGGATTATACCCTCAGAAAAGAGACATTAAGAAACAAGCACCTAATATCACAAGATTTAAAAAATGAAATTGTGAATGCTGGCAAATTCCCCTCAATGGATGAAACACAGGAGGTAGATTGGGCTCTGCTTGCTTTTCATTTAATATTTTTCTTTATCTTTTCGTGGGTTACATGAAGGAGACTTTGGCTTCCCTTCTAGCCACTGTAGAAAAGTGATATGAGAGTGAGATCCTGCCAAGTTATTTTATTTTTATAAGTGCTATCAATTTTCCGTTGTTTTCAAAACTAAAAACCACTGTGCTTCGCAATGCTGGAGCCCACGCTGTTCCCAGTGGGCCAGAGCTGAGGTCCCTACTGTGGGACCATTTCAGCGCAAAGCTTGATTGAGATCAGGACCAAAAGCTGGAGCATTTTGCTCAGCCCTACCAATGATTATTGCTTCTTATCAAGATAAATACCAAATGACAAATTCATTGGCCAACTGTTCCATGCCAACGCTGCTCCTGCTGTACCTTCTATAGGTAAAGCTGAGATCGTTGGCTGAGTCTGAGCTCCTGTGAGTAAATTGTGAGCCTAAGTGCATCTAGTCTCTCTTGTCTTTTGCCCTCACACTTTTATAGCATGGCCTTAAATGATTTATAGCATGGCCTTAAATGATGGCCTTTCTTACGCTGCTTTTTCTGACTTAGTCTCCAACTAATCCTTTACTGTATGAAAAACAATGCCCCGGTTCTCCCTTCAGGAGTGCATTTTGTCTTTTGTCAAATAGTCAAATCCACTATTAGATAAAAAACGTTTTTAACAGCCCTTTATTTGTTGGTATTTGGTGGCAGTTCTGTGATCCCTGAAGGGGTGCGTAGCGCGATAGCAAGTAAATTAATTTTACACATTTCCATCTTTTATCAATGAGTCTTCCAATGGGGTTTCACTGTAATCAGATTGGAGATTACCATGACACAGCCGTTGGGAAGGGATTGGAATTTACATGCAATAAAGATTACAGGATTAGCGACTGATTAGGAAAGTGCTGATTTATCCAGCCACAGGTACAGCAAGGGGTCTTGTGTGTCTGCTTTTATCTGACCTTGGGTTTTGACCTCTTGACTCCTCACTTAGAAATGCCAGCATGCAGCACAGAAATGATTTCTGATGTGGCTTCTCTAAAGAACAAGTTCAAGTCATAGCAACAGTAAAAACTCCTATTTCTGTGAACAGAGAAGCTCAGAAATCTTTATGTGAGTGGACACTTTGCTCTGATGTGCATCGACCAGGACAGGCTGAGCAGACAGACTGTGGCAACACTTTAATCTGCAGTCAGGAATTCCTGCTGACAGCTGATGCGATGTGCGTGTGTTGGTACACGCACACACGCGATGGGGGATAAAGCAGCTATGTAATCACGCGGCGAGACAATATTTCTCCATGCACAGCTTTTCCTAGATAGCTGTTATGCTCTCCAGGTTTCTCCCCCCGCACACACTTGAAGGAGGGTAGCTGGGACTGTACATTACCAGACTGTGAGGTAATAGGAGTGCACATTAATTGATATTCCAGTGTAGCTCTATCTACCTGATGGATGTGACGTTACATGCCAGTTTGCAGCCCGCCAGTGGAGTGACGTCATTTGAAAATACAGAGCAATCGATGTCAGCAGAACTCCTGTACACTCTGTAGCTGCTGAAGTCTGGGCAGCTCAAATAAAGCAGCCGCACTGGCAGTCACAGGCTGTGCTAATAACAGCGGGTTGGTGGTTTGCTTGTGTATCAGATAATAATTACCAGCATCTTTCTACTCTTGCAGATTTGTAGAGATAAAAGGCAGGCAATATGGGATCTTCAGCAGAGGAGAAATATTTCCAAATCCTTTGGATAGTTTGGAGCATTTAAATGGATTTATATTTTAAATATTTATTTTTAGTGTTTCAATTTAGGCAGAATATATCCACTGTTAGGTGCTGTTTTGGTAATACCATTCATTCATCGTGAGACGTGCCGCACTGGTGTGCAATAGAGGCATAGGAAAAATACCTTCCTCCAGATGAAGTGAAGCAGCTTTTAAGCAGCAAGGGGTGCAGCAGAGCTTCAGACATACCACATGAAATGCACTGATTTTATCTGATCTTAGAAGCTGAACAGTCTCAGGACTGTCCAGAAAAGCACCTGGCAATCCTAGGCACAAACCATGGTGGTGCGATCAGAGATATAGGAAGCCTAACAGAACAAGTCTTTACTATCTTCTGCTAGAAAAACTAATGAAGGCCACTTAAGAGTGCACTAACCCTATTGTCATGAGCAAGCCAGCACGTAGAAAAGGAGGAGCAGAGCAAGTGGATCTGTTTGAAGTCATCCTGGTTGCAGGCAGGCTGCAGAAATCTGGACTAGCATCTGTCCAAGGCACCAGCCGAGCCCTCAGACTGTGCCAATGATAACTTGAATTTTCATAGCCAGAAGGTTGCTTGCGCGTGGACTTGTGCAGACATCATTGCATGTTTTAATGCTGTGCTGTGGCACTGGACCAGGGTCAAACCATTTGAAGAAAATGTTACTGCTTTCTTTTGGGTATGGCCTGGAACTGAGGCTGTTTTCTATATGAGATCTGACAATATAATATTCTGCAGTTATGAAGGTTTCATGCTTTAAGAAGTCCTGGCTCCTGCCAATACTATTTAGTATCATGTGCTTTTACATTAGGTAGTGCGTGCTCCAGTGTCTGGGGGCAGGAACCAGGTGTGAATGCTATAAGAATTCAGTGATAGTTTCCCTGCTTTCACATGTGGGAGACTTGGTGTCTCTTGAGTTTAAATGTAAGTTTTCACTGAATCGACCTTGTGAACACTTTCTTTTTAAATGCATTTAAGTATTTTACCCTCCTGGAAGAGATGTACAGGTGTGTCTAAGTTAGCTTGTAGAATGGCACAACAGGAACAAATCTTTAAAGAGAAATATTTGGTGCCGAGGAGGTGATGTTCACACTATAGGCATTTTGGGAGTTTACTCTGGATTAGCTCCAGTCTGGTCGAGTAGATTGAGTGCTCATTAATGGAAATCCAAGAGCACAGCTTCTGCTTGTCTTTTACTGGGGACCCAGCTAGCAATTGCTGGCAGTGTCTGCATTAGCAGCTGGTGGGGATTGGTAAGATTGGATCAGCAAAGTGTTTGGCGCTGAGGACCTGACAGTCCCATTTCAGAGGGATGTTTCACTTCAGAATAGCCCCAATCTGGTCCTGTGAACTAAATGCCCACCTGAACTGGAGCCCACCTTGCAGCTCAATTTCATATAAAAGAAACTCAGTTCATGTGCACCAAAACTGTTTCGTGATGTGAAGCAAAGTATGATTGGTGGGGATGATCAAAATATTCACTTTAAAGAACACCCCCGGTCCAAACTGATGTAGGCACATGTAAGGTAGACCCTTACAATGACAGTTTAATTTGGAGGGAGCTGGACAGAACACTTCCATCACACCTACCATGAACTGGAGGTTTTGGTAGGGCAACAGTGAATGGTTTCAGGCAGAATTTTAAAATGCTGCTGTCTTAGAAGGTGGAAAGTCAGCTCTGGTTTGCATTTTTCTGTTGGAGCAAGATAAGGTGTTTTTTTTTTCTAATTTTTCTTCTGGAGGAAGACAAGGGGTTTTTTATATATGCATATTTGTCCTTGTGATTTTTAAATGCATTTTAATTTTCTCCTGTTCCAAATCAAAACTGTTTTCATATTTTAGTGATACAGCAACCCATTAAAAAAGATTACCATTGCTTAATCAATATACTTTTAAAATCCTGACTTTATTGTTTGTATGTGTTTCCTTTTAAGTTGCCAAAATTATAATGCAAAAGATTTCCTAAACAGAAAGGGAATATTGAATGAGAGAACCAGACAAAGTCTTGGTTCTTGACAAAAATTTCAGTTTCTGGTAGAAAAACATTACTGCAAAACACTCCATACCAAGTCTGCTCTGCAGCCATTCAGCTAGAAGTGCTTTCTCTTTTAGAGAAGCCTCTGAAAATATCTTCAGTTCTTAAATACCACGGTGTTTATCTCTTTGTGGTCACCAACAAACAGTTGTTACTGCGTTTTTGTGGTGACCAAACTTAGAAGCCCCCAGTGACGAGGGCAGGGCAAAGAGAGGGCTGAGAGCAGCCTTGCCATGTAGGGCACTGCCACTGATTTCCCAACAGCAAAAGGCTTATGGATATTTTGGCAGTGTCTCCTGTTTGAGAATGAGTGTTTAAGATTTTTTTTTTTCTGAGCCCTTAAAGCACTAATTACACCTTTTCCATCTTGGGTATTGGGAAAAGCCAGTAGAAACCAGCATTGGATGGAAGAGTGTGAAGTCTTCTCCAGTTTCATCCCTTAGGGAGAAATTTGTTAAAAAAGATTTTAAAGAATATTTTGAGGAAAACCAAATTCTTAGATACAAATGAAAAAGGCCCCTGTGTCGATGTATGGCCAAAGACTAGCTGCTGTGGACTAGCAGGAAGGCAAACCAACTATTTCAAGATCTTCGCTCACATCGCTCCCAAATATGGCACGGAGTCAACCATCGTGGTTTCTGTTTCCCTGCAGACATAAACAATGACACTTACAATTTCCTGCTTGTGCAGCTTTCACACAAGCATCTGTCTATAAGGGAAATGGCTAATTACTTATTAAACCTTGTACTGTGCCTAGACTGGGTTAAACATTGACTACGAAAGTTCAAGGGGAATCCATATCACCAAACATGAACTTGGGCATCCTATTTTCTAGGATCTGTTCAAATAAAATGATTAGTCGACAGGATACTGCACGTATGCAGGGGGACAAAGAAGGGGATGAAAATCAGAGCAGATTGGCTCAGAAGTAAATGCCTGTCTTAGAAGCCTTGGGTTTTGGAACGTGATTGCAGCTGGTGGCTCGAAGGGGAGTTTTGTTACAAAATAAGTGAATTAAACTGAGATTTGCAGAGTGTCTGGTTTGTTTTGCTGAAAGTCTTGGAGATGGTGGGCGATTTGGCTGGGAAATCCACTGGGCTTGTGAAGCAGGATTTACATGGTTGGGAAGCAGTTGGAAGGGCAGAATACAACAGCGTTTATGTTAAAATTGGAGTAGATTAACCCCAGAAGCTAATTCAGGGCTGCCTGACTGGATTGTTTCCCAGAGATTATGGGAAGCAAACAGATGCCTTATGTTGGCAGCAATGGTCCCTGGGTGACTTGCGGTGGAGATGCTGTGGGTTTGGGTTAGGTTTGGTGAGAGCAGGCTGGGGCTGTGGGGCAGGATTTTCAGTTGGGTTCTGGATCCTCCTAACTCCCTCAAGCCAGAGGATTTCTAGCTTTCTTCTGGAATTAAGCAGTTTTTCCTTCCTGGAAACAGGAGACTGAAAAAAAGCCTTTTAATTTCAGAACCTTGAAAATATGCTTTAATGCCATTTCTTTTGAAAAAGCAAATTAGGAATGCCATTAGTCAGATGGGCTTGCCTTCTTGAACGGGAATGAAAAAGGTAGATTGTGTGGCTATGTGTGCTGACACACCTTTGTTGTACTTATCTCTTCTCTAAAAAAAAGTTTTCTGGTTACCCATTGAACTGCATACCTGAACTGCGCCGTCAGTATAATTTTAGCCTTAGAGTAGAAATATTAGTCCTCTCTTTTGGCTCACGCTAAACCCACTGGCAGCACTTAAGAAACAATAAATAATATCTTCTCTTCCACACTAGAAGAGAAACTTTCTAGCATATGAAGTCTGTTTCTTCAAAAGTAATTTGAAGTAATCCTAACTCTCCTCTGCGTTTGCTACCTCAAAACCTAAGGGATAAAGTTACTATTTTTTGCTGCTGAAGAAATATTCGGCAACACTTGAAATTGAATGTCACCCATGCACATTTAATTTAATAAGATGGTAATTTAATGTTAAATAAATACCAACTGATTATTGAAAACATATGCTCAAAGGATTTAAAAACCATGTAAGAGATACGTATCTCATCTACGGTTGTTGAACTGCAATAAATCTATGCAATAATCAAGTGCCAATTGTTTAACATACAATAACTATTTTATTAAATCTCAGTGAAATGTGTATGCAGGGCACTTAATTAAATGGAACATGTTCCCAAATATTCTATTTTTCTTATTTTTGGAACATCTAGAGTAGAAAATTTACTGGCAGCCTTCACCCAAGGGGCTAGTTATTACTCATGTAAAAATATGGCAAGCACTTCTTGTGCTATCAATAAATATCCATTTCATCAGGAAAGCAGCTCCTACCACAGAGGTAGGGAAGAAAGAGAAAATATGTCACTTTACTTGCTGTAAAATGAATCCACAAAGCTGTTTTCTCCATCATGTTGTTGGGCTCAGCTGTGCAGTCCAAGCCTAGAACTTGCTCCTGCAAACAGTCCACTGTTCCCAAAGCTAAGCCTGACCAGTCATCAGGGCTGGTCAGCAAATACTTGTGGTGTTTTTGTGTTCCTCTCTAAGAGTCTTTGTTCTACAGAGATGCTGTTGTTTTTTTCTTTAATCTTTTGATTGTTTTTGATAAGCATTGTTTTTGTCTGTGGGCGCCTATGTTTTCAAGCCAAGAAGAACCCATTAGCTCATCTAATCTGATCTCCTCGTGTCGCATACCAAAGCATTCGTCCCAGTTACCCCTATGCTGACCCCTACTTTACTTGGCTAATGCATACCTTTTGGAAATGCAGACTGTTTTGTTCTGAAAATATGAAAAGATATTTGATTCACCAGTCCTTTGAACTGCTTATTGCAATAGTTAGTGGTATACATGGGCAAAGCATTCGTCCTTTTATCGCTGTCAAAAAGCATTTTTATCAGTTCTGCTCTCCGTGTAATGGCTTCCCACTGTGCAGGGAGCCAAGAGTTTCTCTCGTTGAGGAACACCTACTCATGTTAATTGAAACTCTTGCCATCATTGCTTTGTAAGCCCTTCCCTGTGGGAATTGTTCTTTGGTAGGTGTTTGTCCAGCCCCTAGCATAGCAAGACCTCTAGCAATTGATCCATCATTATAGCTTGAATGCCAACACAAATAATGGTGATAATGATGTGCAGAGGGTGTAAGTGTATAATCATCATGTTAGTCTTGCAGAGAGGGTTAAACTATTCTAGTAAGGGTTAAACTCCTACTGTAAGCAGTAGTTGTCCAGCCCAGCTTTCTGGCAATGGATATCCCAAGTTAACCAACTCTGGAAGCAAGATTAAAACATGGCTTTTAGATGGTCCTTTCTAGCCATCCATGTTCATTCTGTAGCATTGGAGAGGTGAAAGAAATCAACTTCGGTGTGAACCATCCTTGTACTAAGTGCTCTGGAGGATCAGGTTCTACAGTGATGAGTATGCTGAAGGTGAAGTGTTGCCTCAAGTTTTGGTGTAAGATATTGTGTTCACACGGAACGAGTGGTCTGGTTAGTGGCCATTGTCCAACTCCTTCATCTCACTGTCACGATGAAAGATTTCTCTGCTTTGCTGTATTCTCCTCGTAGGACACACATTGTGATCCCCCAGTCCCTGATATTAATTCCTTGCGTGTGTTGATGGGTTGTTTGGGTGCTTCATGGTAAATGACTTTGCTAATTTGCTAACACAGCACTTCAAAAGAAATCTTATCTTCATGGCAAGTGAATGTGTTTGGTATTAAATAATAAAATATACATAACCCGTGGGGCTCTTAAAACTTATTTAACTTCTTTATAAACTTTACAATACAGTATGTGGATATTATAAATTACTTTCCATTCCAAGAAACTGTCCGGGCTGGTTGACCTTCCTTGGAATTTCCTCTTTGTAATTATGTTTAATGTGTTAATAAAGTTCACTTTGAACTATATCATGGTGAATGGTCTCATAGGACATGGGTCAGTGCTGGTGTGTTCATATGTGAAGCTTGACGTTAGTGTGCAGTGTAGTTGCAGGAATAACAAGGCTAAGTCCAAACAATTGTAGAAGCAGTATTTCCTCCCCAGGTTAGCAGTAAAAGGGGTTCATGGAAAGTTAGGAATGTGGAGTGGGAAATCATTTAGCTTTCACTGCTAGGTGTTACTAAATTGTAGCTCTAGGTTCGAGTCACTATCAAAACACCATATATCTAGAGGGTTTTCACACAGAGCCATAAATCATGTTTACTACATGTAAGAATTGAACGAGTGCATGAACTTTGCAATGCAGTCCAGCAAAATATAATTACATGTGTGTGTGTTTTTGACTGTGAGAAATATGGACAGGAAGCTGCAGGCTATTCCACAGTTGTGTCTTAAATACACTTCTAGAAATTGTTTTTGCTGCTTCCCGGAAATAGCTATTTGCTAAAGCAAAGAGGCTTTCTTGGGTTTTACGTAACTCCTTTTGCCAAGAAGTGGCAGCCACCAGCCCTTCCAAGGGCACTGAGGGGGGAGAACAGGAATGCCTGTAAAGCAGTGTCAGCAGCAGAGCAGCAAGTGGGGCTTTTCTGCGGTATAGGATAGTGGAGAGCAGTATCGCAGGATATAAATTGAAAATTGCCCAGCTGTTCAGTAAGACAGGTGTAGGATCTGTCTTTTATATAATGGAACAGAATGGAGATTCCAGTTGCTTGTATTCGTAAATGAGGCAAATAAATCTGCACACTTGTCTGCATGTATATGAGCAGAAATATTTAAAACAAATGAGGTGATCATGGCATTTCCTTGTTAATGTTTGACTGGGCTTATATGATCTTGAACAGAAAACTTGGCATCTGGCTGGGATTGTTGGTTTCTTTCTGGGTGTACTTATATGTATTTGCAGATGGGGAAACTACAAGCAGGAAAATAACTTGGTGGAAAATGTAGGGTCTGGATTGTTTAAATTATATTTTAAGCCTGATTGCACCCTGGCCCTTGGAACCCCAGGCATGATCTCTTCTAGTAACTAAAATGATTTGAATGTTATGGGGCGAAGTTATATTTAGTTTGTATTTGGAGAAAGAATAACAACTAGGCGCGGGGGGAGGCAGCTGCATTCTCGTCACTTCTTCCTAAGTCACATCCACAGATGTCAAACCCCACCCTTCCCCCTCGGCCGAAACATTAAGAAATTATTCTCTCAAACTATTGGGTTGAGGACAAGGGGGACTGAAGAAAACCTGTCCCCACTGGGTTTATGTTGAGGTAGGGCTTAATTTATCGTAATAGCTCCTTCTGTTTGCACAGGCTGTGAAGTTAGCTGCATCCTCTCCAGCATGGTGTGGCTTAAAAGGCTGTTTCTCAGAAGCGCCCTGTGGCCGTAGAGAGCTGCCTTTGTGTAATGGAAAATTGCAAGAGTGGAAGCAAGAAGTGGTGGGTTTTTTCTCTCCCCACCATTTCCCCCTCCCCTCCCGACTATAAAAATGTGTAAAAATCTGTGTCACAAGTTTTGGTGGAATATCTACCTGGCGCCTTGGTTTAGGCCCCTTCTCCCATATTTTATGGCAAAATGCTGCGGGAAGTTATCTCTGTCTCCAGGAGCATCAGATTTTGCAGATTATCAGCTCTTAAAAAGGTTAATTTTTTTCAAGAATCACTACCTAATGGCAAAGAAACCAGGGGGGTATGGTGTAGGGACACCTCCTCCAGGACTTACACCCAAGGCCAGAGAGCACTGCTCTCTCCTGCTCTGTCTTGAAAGGATGCAGTCTGGAGCTTTGGCCCATGGGTGCAGGTTCATGGCTGTTCACAGGATCCCCCCCATAGCCGGAAAGATGGTATATATTGGCATTGATAAACTTGTGTTGGTAGATATATGAATTCACAATTTTAACAATCTGGTTTAACAGAATGATTTCAGGTTTCAAAGCAATCCCTTATGGTGTTGCTAGGCAGCTCTTGTGGTGTTGCCCTAATGCGTAACTCACAAACAAGGCAAGAGTGACAGTACAGCAAGCAACTCTAGGGTATTGCTCTCAAAGCACATTAGATCATTTCTGCTCACATCCAGCACAAAGCTGGAGTTTAGGATGGCTGAGATTGTGACACTGGCTGCCTGAGGAGTAATTATGCCTGCTTTTTAGCGCTGCATTAGAGCACAGGACCGAAGCCGTCAGCGCTAAGGGATGGGAAGTCGGCAGCAGCCAGGGTTCAGCCTGTTTTTACCTCATTGGCAGCTGTAGGTGAAGAAGCAGGTGCTTTCCTGGGATTTTGCCTCTCTAAGCAGCTGTAGAAATGTATCCAGCCTGCAGGGCCGCGGGCTGTGCCCTGGGCTCTGCTCCCATGCTGCCGCACACAGCTGTGAGCTGCCTCAGCCCCGTGGGAGGCAGCCACCAAGGGACACCCCCAAATCAGCGCCTTGGGAGAGCTGGCAGCTATTGGGCACTCTGCTGTCATGGCCACCCTCCTGGCAGTTCTGCAAAGTGGGAAGCTCCCTTCAGTACCAATAGTGCACATAAGAAATTGGGGTGCTCAGCATCTTTTTACTACATCTTTTTGCTCTGTTCATATAGTAGAAGATAGAACTGCCATAGAGAAGGCCTAGAAATTAAACTCCAGGGAAACCTGAGGGGTTCTGGACAGCTTAATGTATGGATTCAGAGGGGGAATACATTTCTATCTGGATAATGTGGGATTTCCACGGTGTGCCATGCGAGGTAGCTCTGGGTCAGCAGCACCCCCTGCACAGGGGATGTTGCAGAAGGGCGTTTTTGCGAAACAGACTTCCCCCTCTCCACCGCCTCCCCTCCAAATACTGGCAGCGCAGAGTGGCGAGATGTGCCAAAGTGTATCTTGACTTGAAAAGCATTCATCCGTCACTGTTGCAGTCCCAAGGCAGGGCTGTAAAGATATGTAGTGAAATAAGACCCAGTGGATGCCTGTACATTAGAAAGAGAGACAGAGATCCGTGATGATATCAACATTTTATTCTTGCTGTAGCCATCTACAGGAGGTCCAGCTACCATTGGCTTGCCAGGGCCTCTGAAACCTCTGGCATATGCGAAGGCACTGATTCCGGAGCGAGAGTACTGCTTGTGCAGAACCTTATTAACGCAAAGATGATAGGTAATAAAATGGGAATATTTACACCACCAAATCAACAGAACCAAGGTTTTAACATCTATGTCCTGAGGCTGTACCTCATTGAGAAGTGCTTGCAGCTGAATTGGGCAAAATTCAGAACAGGAAAAAGAGTGGGGGGAAATTTTTGTTCCTCATCCTGAGAAAGTCACTGGAGGGGCTAATAAAGGGCTGCAGAGGACTGTGCTAGTGTTTTTCTTCTCAGGCAGAAAGGCTTCAAGAAACGCACGCTTTTCTAAATGTCATAAAGGTCTGCGAATAGATCCTGTGACAGCGATCCAACAATTCCTCAGAATGAAAGGTCAATCAAAGGAAAATGGCATTTAGGAGGACCAAGCTTACCGCTGACCCAAACATGTGACAGATCCAGAGGCAACTCTGGTGCCATCAGGAGAGCCGCTTGTGCAGCCTGCCCCAACAAGGCACATGACGTGACTGGGAAACTATCTGATTCCTCCAGGTCTCAAAATTCATCAGGAGTCAACCTGAATGTCGGAAGGAAAGGGATTTTGAAGGAGCTACAGCAGGTTTCCAAGTTGGGAGGAGGGTGCTCTCTCTCTACTGTCCCTGCTTGCCCTGCACCAAACATTTTTCCCCAGCACTAATTATAGATCTGTTTTTGCCATTTGAATATGCATGGAGTAGTGTCCTGGCTCACAAGTAGATTGCAAATAAACTACTCTTAAAGTTTGACTCAGCTTGGTAGGGCTCTAGGTCAGAAAGGACCTCTCCAAGGGCCAACCCAGAATTTCAACAAGGCTGTGGACTTGTCTGGACATTTCTGCTCCTTTATGCTGAGTGAGACACTGCACTGTGTCGGGGAAATGTAGCAGAATTTGGGGTTGGATCCTCTCTTGTGTTGGTTAATTCTGCTTTATCAAAGCCAACACACAGGACCCCTCCTGATGGGCGGATTTCCTCCTTAAAAGATTCATCAATGTGATTTGTATCAGATCAGCATTCAGAGGATCTTGGGATTATCTCTCCATCCACAGAGCTGGTTGGAGATCTCCCAAGGTGAAGAACATTAACAATGTGGTTTGCAGTGCTTAGAAGGACCTGGACAGGCAGAATTTCTCATTGTGTTTTGCCAGTTCCCTTGGAGTCTGGGAAGGCACCATCACCTCTAAGACACTGTCCCACAGGTGTCTGCAGAAGCTGTGCAGGGGTGAGTGTTATCTTTGCCAAGGATCCCCACTTTGGGTCTTCAGCAGTTCATCAGAATCTGAGTGTGTTTATGACCCATTGATTTAACCAGGCTCTTAGTTAAACTAATTCATGAGTTTCAAGCTAGTTCGTGACTCTTTTCAGCTTAAGCAGCTCTTCTGTTCACCAGCAAAGCTGCAAAATTAATGGGTGCGATTCAACATGAGTAACTGCAACAGCAGCTCTGTAGTCATTCATGAGCTGGACTGTATGTACTGCCTTAGTCATGCTGGGGAAAATTCAGGCAGACATTGGAATAATAGGAATTAGTCATGAGGAAGTGCAAATATGAGCTCTGTAGCTTATCCCATGTGGGTCTAATCCTGCAAAACACTAGGAACAGGAATAAAATATGAGGGAACAGTTCCAAATCCCACAAACATCTTGTGGGTTTTGGGTGCAACTCAGCATCAGCAATCCTTAGCAAAACATTTTGTCCTTATGCAAGAGCAGGGCACTTATTATCACGTCCATTAATAGACTATTCTGGGAAGAGCATCAGTATTGCAGTTTGTGTGGGGAACTTGTGCAATTAATGAAAAGGCAGAAAAGGCAGATGCAGAAAAAAGACTCTCTGCTTCAACCTTTCAGAGCCTCGGGAAGAAATTCCGGTTTGAATTCAGCTATGGGACCATTCCCACTGTCGGAGACTTTATCACTTCTTTTTTCTGAGTGTTGGCCTGTCCAAGTGCATCCTCTTATCACGTGGCAAACAGTGTGTTCACTCTGTGGCATTCCAGGGACACTCTTGTTTTGCACGAAATTATCACCTTTTACAAAGAACAAATATTTGTCGGTCAGGTCAAACCAGAAGGGTTGTCAAGGCAATTTATAAAAATATCTTCTTTTGGACTATAGGCAATGTTAACATGTCAAGCTATGCTGTATCTTTCAGTGAGGCACTACCCAATGATTGCTTTATGTACGACAACTGCAGGCTTATGTGTCTCAGATAAAGCCCATCTGGTGACTATTAAAGGGAATTACTGTACATACAACATGAAAGGATTATAACATTTGGGGGGGAGGGCAGTGGTTTTGTTTTAAGTACCAGTGCTGTTACTAATTTTGCCTTCAGGATAGGTGTTAAGTTTAAAACAACTACAGTTGTTTTACCAAATACAGCTGAATAGTTTGTGTACTGGACTCTTCCTTGCTATAAGAAAATGAGGGTGCTTTGGAAAAGCAAAAGAGACTCAGAACCAGGCTTCCCTGGTGGGTTAGCATGAGCTGCTGATGATGGCAAGGCTACAGCTTCAGGTCTTGCACAAACCAGTATGTCTGTTGTTGTATCCCTCTGTATTTGCCAGCATTTTTAGCCTTGGTTGTAAGTGGTTTTTGGTAAGCACTTTTCACTATATCTCTGTATAGCAGTCAGCGTAATGCCCTGATTGATGACTGGTCTTTAAATCAGTGCTATATCACTGGCAAAAGCAATAATAGCTCTTCCTCTCTCTGTTCTTTCTTAGGCCCCCCAAGGATTGCTGATAAAGTGATTCACCGTCAGTCCGTGAGGCTAGGGAGGACCATCAAGCTCCTGTGCCCAGTGGAGGGTGACCCCCCTCCTCTTACCATGTGGATGAAGGATGGACGCACTATCCACAGTGGCTGGACAAGGTTCCGAATCCTTCAGCAAGGGCTGAAAATCAAGGAGGTGGAAAGCGAAGATGCGGGAACCTACATTTGCAAAGCCACCAATGGTTTCGGCAGCACCAATGTGAACTACACCCTCATCGTGATTGGTGAGTGGAGCTGGAGAAAAGCCAGGCCTCACCTTTGTGGGGAGAGAGCGAGCTGATTTCTGCGTAGTTGTCAATGATTGCAGATTTGCTTTGCTAATCATTTACTGACCTCCAGTCTTAACTGGCCCTTTCCAGTGTTTGAGGATTGCCAGATCTGGCTATGTTGCTGCACATCTTCTGCTGCAGCCGGCTGCAGGCAGATAAGATTACGCAGTGCCAAAGGTTACAAATAAACAGAAATGATGCAATAGCCACTAGGGTCCAGATCACAATGAATTCCACACAGGAAAGGCTGTGCGATAAGGAGAGGTCACACTGATCTTTATGTTTGCTGTTGGAACAGGATAATTCTCAAAACAAATGTTAAGGCACCCATGTAAAAATGCACAGCTGGAAGATCGATGTACTGAGCTTTTGCAAAGCATGGTGTATTCAGGAATAATAATATTTAGGTTGAAACAAAGCTCAGAGCTGGCATATGACCCAGGGATGCTCAATTCCTGAGAAATCCCCTTGGATTAAAAAAGCTTCAGATGCCACCTTGGTGACCATGGGTTCTCTGGCTGTACTTACGACCGGCTTCAACGGGCTTGCTTGGCCTGGGGATGGGATTTTGAGGTCACCTGCTGGGCTGAGCATTGCTGAAGGCCCCCCAAAGACATTTCTCCGGGTAATCAGAGATTCCTCTGCTGTGGCTGCCACAGAAATATGCTCATTGCTCCTTGCCTGCGAGAAGGAAAAGAGCTGGATGAAATTTGGCATGTTGGAGGATGCTGAGGGAGCAAAGGGGAGGGTTACAAAGCAGGGGGTGAGACCAGGTACCTTGCTTACCCTACTGCCTGATCAGCACCCCCAGTATCTGGTCTACAAAGTTCTGTTTCTCTCAGACAGTGGAAGTGAGGACAGTTTAGGGCTGTTTCCAGCTGCCTTCTGGTTGGCACTTGGCCTGTTTTTGTTGTTTCTTCTTCTTCACCTTCACAGTAGGAGGGCTGCTGTAGACTCAGAGCGTGTAGCAAACACTTGGTGTAGCTTGCTGGAGGATTATCACCCGATAACAGGGTGATTCTTGGAGAATGCACTTTGCTGCAGAGCCAGTATGGGAGAGAGACCAGAATGTAAATGTCTTATCAGGAAAGAGATGCTTAGGTGAGGGAAACCCTTTTGCTATATGACTCTTGTAGTATTGGTAGGATAAAGCCCAAAAGCCATCTTATAGTTTACGTAGTTTGTGGACTTGGTTTTCCTCGTTCACCTCTCTCCTGTCCACATTCATCCATCTTTCTTTGCTACTTGAGCAAAAAGGGTGAAGTGGAAATAGTCTATAAAGAGCCATGCCTATACAGACTCTTTTTGGACATGCTTTCCAGGCTGTTTGGTGTGGAGAAAGGAATGCTATAGGAGCCTGCTTCAGTCCTGCTTGTGCTTTTGCAGTATGTGGATGTTGCCAAATTCTTTGATCTTCTGTGTCATCCGGTATCTTCTGTACAGCTCAGGGCCCAAGCCAGCTCCCATTATTCCAAGGCAAAGAGGCATTGAGGTATCTGCAAGTCAAAGAAGGCTCTGACTATTCTTGGTAGCACAACAGAAAGAAATGAAAGGGAAAAGCCAGGAGGCACAGGGTAAAAGTTGGACTAGAATTCAGGAAAGATTGAGGCAAAAACTCCAATTCAGTTGCTCAGAGAAATTGGATTATCAAATTTAATTGTGTTAAGAACAATAGTGTTCATTATATTTGGCACTGAAAAGCCCTGGGCACAAACACTAGTTATTTGGAGCCTCATCGGGCAGCGATGAAAGGAAATGGCAAGTTCCCACTGGCCTCTGTGGGTGTGAGATTGAGCCCTGTGCAAACAAATATTGATCACCAAGTGCCAAGAAAAGGGTAACTTTAAACTAAATGTGTGGCAGACATATGGGCTGAGTTATCGTTCATCTCCATGCATCCTTGTTCCAATGCTTGGCTAAAACCAGTACTTCTTAGACCCTTTGCACCTTCCTTCCTTGTCTCACAGTGTACCCTTGTGCATTGTTGTTGCTCAGACCATTTTTGACGGATTACTTATGTCCCTCATCTCCAGTGGTACAGATGTGTTCACGTAATGTTTCAGACCAATTCCTTTTCACTAGAACAATTTCCCCTGAAAACAAATGTTCCCCTAGTGTCTTTCTTGCCAAGGTCTGCAAGTAAACACAAGGTATCACTGACTTATTCTTTCAAAGGATCCAAACTTTTAATGCATTGGCCAGATGCTCCTGTTCGCCCTGGTGAAAATGCTTTTGGTTGACAGCAAATCAAGCCTTTGTTGATTTTGAGAAGGAGGCAGTGTTTTAAGACCAACTGCATGTCGGTTTTGAGGATGAAGATCAAATTGATGGAGCTGTTTTGTTTGTGCTCCGGAAAGCACAAACTTCATTAAGCAGAGTGGCCTTTTGGACCATATGGCCTTTCTATTCTCCCACTCCTTCAAAGGAGAAAAAGCCCTCTTATTCCAGGTTTACTGCTGACACAAAACATGTAAAACCATGCAGGTGTCAGACATGCGCAAGGTGGTTAAGGTATTAAATCTAGGATAGCATCAAATGATTCATTAAACGTTGGGACTTGAAAAAATAAAATCTATTTTGACATGAAAATATTCTGGGATTTTAAGCAGTAATATCTGTAAACCATAAAGTAGCTTATTGAAAGATTTTGGAGTTATGCTATATGTTTTTAACTGAGCTCTGCCACACCACTGGCAGGTGAGGAACTGGCACACCTGTTGTATATGTATACACTGCAGCAGGATAAGGTGATGGTTTACGCAAGGTCCTACAGAAAGCTAAGACTGAAATTCAGCTGTCTCGAACCTCTCTGCCTGCACTCAGTGCTCTGTAACTCTTATTAATCTTAACTCTTATTAGTCTCTATATTCTATTAGAGTATGGAGAACCAACAAAAATCTGTGACATTGTACAAAGGAATAAAAAAGGGCAGTGCATCCACCAACACCAGTGGGTGCTGGCAGACAGCGCAGAGGTGAGCTCCCTTGTCTTCATTGCAGGTTGGCCTCTGTGAGATGTAATAATTTTGGTAAAAGCCTGTTTGAATGTCGCTTTGTGGCTTTCATGACAGATCTTGCTTGCAACTAGCCAGCTCAGTGCATAAGCAGAGCAAACCTGGGTCTGCCTCTACACGTCTGGTAGAAATACCTGCACATTGCCTGGCTGGAGGACTTCTCCATCTGTAAGTGCAGATGAGATGGTTTACTGTGATTTTACAGATGATAACTAAGGCAAAGAGAGACCAGGTGATTAGTCCAAGACCACATAAAATACGAGCTGTGGCTCAGAGTTTAGTCTAAGCCTCTTAAATCTCACCCTAAAAGACTATTCCTCCTTCACTTGGTAAATTCTTTTCTTCCTAATTTAGCATCTCTCTACTGCTGTGTTGGGAGTCTCTTATTCTAGGTTTTTGATCTTGCTTCTCAGACAAAGGTTTTGCCAACCCAGATGGTAGCAATTGGTTTCTGTCCTTCGTATTTCCCCATCTTCTCAGACTGCAGTGCCCAGATCCCAAAGACCCAAGGAATCCTGCCCTAATACACTCCTGCACGAAATATAAGCCAGTAAAAGCAGATAACCAATATAAGTCAAAACTACAATTTCCTTTCCTAGCCAGCTTTAATAGTTTTTGTGGCTTACCACAAGATTTGGGATGCCAATTACACTGCAGACAGATTTACAAATGCTGGAAGAGGAACTTCTCTTTAATAGGTATTAAATCAGCATTGCAGTTATTAAGTACAGTGGTTCCTTATTGCAGAAAATTATCTGTAGCTCATCAAAACAAATGTGCTGTATCTTCCCAAAAAGTTACTTATAAAGTGATGCCCATGAAAATCTTTAAGGTTTTTTCCCAGCTGAATCAATTCAGAAGAGCTGGTTTATAACCTACAGGTGTGAAAAGTAATTTTATTTTGTTTTCAGACGCTTGGTTGAAACATGCGGTTTCTTTATGGCAGAATAAAACTTCCTTGCCAGTGTGTTCTAAAAGGAAGCCTAAGGCCAAAGAGGAAGAAACAAAATGTTGAGTAGCTGCTCATTATTTGAAAACTGTCCACCTTGTGTGCTGAATGGAGGTATGTTTTGCACAAAAAGAATAGCATGTGATGCTGTAACTGAAGCCTGTATCAAGCTGTGGCCAGCCTGGAGAAACTGTGAGGCTGCACGTATGGAGCCATCGCACGCTCCAGCCGTCAGGCCCTCCCTGAGAAATCTTAGCCCAAATGGGTGAGATTTGCCTGACTTATAAATGACTGAAAACAAAGTCTTCTAACAAGGAGGTGCTGGACGACCTCCATTACCATCTCTTTCTGCAATAATAAACAGTATCACTTGTTCCAGAAGTCTGGTCATTCACTGAAGGGAAAATTGTTGGTGAACAGCTGTAGGAAGGACTATTAGTAAATATTTATGCTGTAGCATAATGACCTCTTTCACTAATGCACAACAGAGAGGACTTTTCACTTGCAGAAGTGTTATGGGCCATATCCTGCAAGGTGTGCCAGCATTGCAACATGCAGGGCTATTGCTACAGGTGCTGCCAGTAAACACTTCATCTTACATCAGTTGCTCAACCAAGTGATGAAAGATCAAACTGTCTCTATTTTTGCATCTGCATGCATGTTTCTTATTACCTTCTGTAGCAAAGAAAAAGGAAGCATCAACAAGAGTAGGGTTTGGGATTGTCTCTGCACTGTAGACTTCTTGCTTCACTTGGAGTTTGTAAACTGCCAAAAACACATCTTGCTTGGGTGTATCTCAGCACAAAAAAGATCAACATTTAAGTCCAAGGAACAGCTCCTCCAGTGTTTCTCTTTCTTGCCCTGTATCTCTGACTGCTGCAATTCTTTTCTGTCTTCTTTGGGTTTATTTGGAGGAAGATTTTGGTGAAAAATCCATTGTCCATCCAATTCATAGTCCCCGCTGGTGCCTGGCCCTCTGAGTGACCAAGCCACTTGGCCCCATTTGGGCTGTGGAGTAGTAAAACGTTGATGCGGAGAGCAGGAGGAAGAGTACAGCTTGTTATCCTAAACCTCTGATGGGCTGTTCAGAAATTGAGCAACATCTCATTTTCAAACAAATCAAATTTACTATTAAATGTCTGCTGTCTGTCTGCTGCAATTCATTCCTTTGAGAATCTTCCCTGACATCAGATGATTTATCTTTAAAGTAGCTTTTTCCTGCTGAGCCAGCTGCTATTTTATGCTTTTTTACAGCTTGTCCAAAGGCAGCTCTCTTTGATAACAGGCATGTGTGAAAAATTTGCATTAAAATAACCTTTTTTTTTAAAACAGTCAGCATAAGTATCCTGAAAAAAATCATGGCAATGTCTGAATGGATATATATTTTAATGTGCTTTTTTCTGCTCATAGTAGTAGAAAATACTGTGTGAAAAAAAGTCAAGTACAGTAAAATATGGTTTGCATTACAGATCTCCAATGAAGTCATCAATCCATGTCTCAAAACTCATTTATAGTGCAAAAGCTGAGAAAACATTTGTAGCAGAGAGTCAGGTGCCACCAGCCATCTTGGAAAAGCATGACAAATTCATTTATGTTTGGATTTTGGCCTCTTAATAAACTCTGGGGACCAGAGAGAGATGTGCTCAGCAAGAAGATGTGAATCAACATTGAGTCAGCAATGTGTGCACCAAGGGACTGCTAACGCTAAGCAAAAACTGAAATGAGTCAACACTTAAAAAAAGAAAAAAAAGGTGCAGTATTTGCATTTGAGAACAAGGTGGTGTGGCTTGTGCTGGTCATGGTATGGAGTTAGCAATCCATCTTTAGCGCATTTACTTCAACACAAAGTGTGAAAGGCAGCCCATCCAGTGTGGGACCGTTAACACAATCACAGGGCATATAATCATGACTAATGAAGACTAGTCAGTTGTTATATGGAAATGAAGAATTCCTTGTGACAATAAACAGCAACAAAGTTCTCATGTTTAATTTGTTAAGGCCCCAATCCGGCAGCTGGATCTACGTTGGTGGCCTCCTGTGCATACACAGTGTGATTAACACCAGATGAGGATCTGGCCATAGTCACTGATGCTTAGTAATGGTTATGTTGCTAATTAAAGCTCAGATTGGTTTTGGCCTTTGGGAGCTGAGCAGAAAAGGAGAGCCTTCGTTTACTACTCAAGGCCTAGCAAATGCAATCATTACACAAGGACTTCTTGTTAGCATGTGGCGTGGTGTCACTGGGTCACAGCAACCCCTCTGTGGAGATGCGGGTAAGGCTTTGGTTCATAACAAGACCTGTCTAAGCAATGTTTTCAAGTGAGGGCATCCTGTGTATCAGCCTGTGGTAAGAAACTGTCGATCTGCATGAACTGATCCCATTGACTACAGGAGTCAATGAAATGCTCAGTACATAAAATGTGAGTATTTTCATGTTTTGGTGCAAACTCATAGCTGAAAACTTCACTTGGAAATGAAGCTCCTTTTCCACTGGAGGTGACTCATCATTGACTAATGATGCCCTCACCCAACTGAGGGCCCTTCCTTCTGAGTGTTTATTAGTGTAGGCATAAAGACACACACCCTAACCAAACTTGGTATTGCCTAGGGACAGCAGAAGCATACGTGTTAAAAGGAATCTAAAAGCAATCAGTTATTCCTATCCCCTGAATTTCAGTGGTGCTTCATTTCCTCCTCATTTGGAGAATCCTGCTCAGAGTCTGACAGACTCCCTGTCCACATATGCAGCGTGTTTAGCCTTGGAAAATGACCACTCTCCTAGGAGAGGAAAGGAAGAGAGAGAAATACTCCAAAATGAAAGGGTGACTCTTCATAGATTGCTGCAGAAAAACATTTTCACTAGTTTTACTCATTTCGATGAGTACTACACTAGATTGATGTCACAACAGCCTATAATAATTTGTTCTTGAAAAGCTCTTTCTCCATAAAGAGGTGATGATGTGAGTGCCCGTTTTAGCTGTAACTATCCTAAAAATGACTGATCAGAAATGTAGCACCAAGTGATTTGACTGATGGTTCTCGGTGAACGGGTGTAAAAGGCTGGAAAACATCACAACCGGGCAGCAGTCTTGTTTCTTCCAAGTCCAGATCTATAATGTAACTCAGTGCTAATGCTGTATAATGTCCACAGTTTTTACAAGATCTTTGTTAGGTTTTATTAGTTTCATTTGATTTTATAACAAACTTTACAGTATGCTTATCAATACATCATGTTCTGGCTAACAAAAGCCTCACTGTTTCGGGTAGATTTCTTTTTTCCCTTCATGAAGCTGTAACATAGAAGCCAAGTTAAGAAGGTGACAACACCTGTTCACAATTTAAAGGAAATGAAAAGATTTTTTTCCATGGATGTAAGCATGAAATTCATACATATATGTATGGATATATAATTTCCCCCCATACTCCATCCTGTGGTAGACTGTGGCAAACCAGAGCTGCAGCCAGTGTAAATTTGAGGCATGCAGGACATATGGATGCATTTAGCCCACAATCCTTTGCAGATGCTTTGGAGTGTGTAGCTGCTGCTACACCCATGCAAATAGCAAGCTGCAGCTCTGGTTGCTGCATGAATATTGTTTGGGAATGAAAGCAATACACAATGCCTGGCAGGCTGACGTTAAAAGTGTGTTTGATCTGAGCAATTTATGGCTTCCTTCTGTTAAATGATATTAACAGAATTAGCCTCTGATCCCAACGAGTTTGTGGCGTACATGTTGGATTTTTCTCGTCAGTATGTCTGAGGCTAAAAACATCTTTTGCCTCTGACTTTAGTCAGAGTTGTCTTTGTTACAATCATCCATATAGTTAATGGGCAGAATTTCAGCCTGTGTTGACAGAGCAATGCTGATGTGCACAGCTGCTCATTTGTCCACATCTACAGATCTATAATGCTTAGAAATAGCTGCATTTGTGAGTAAAGCCAAGGCAGTCCCTGGTCCAAGCAGGTGATATGTATGTGTGTGGAGAGCAGGCATGCAGAAGGTGGTCTAGATTACCAGTCAAGGTCTCCTGTGATTGCAGAATAGTAGTTAAGAGTCTTAATTAATAGTACCCCAAGTAATGAGCAGCTATCACGCTAATTGCAGATCTGGTCATCAGCAGTTTTGAGATATCTACCATCTTGCCAACCATCCAAGACGACCATCTTCCCCAGGCAGCAGGATCTTTCTGTTAACTTTCCTGCAACTACTACTGTCCTCCCCTTTTCCTGACAGTGTTTCCTTGGCACCTGTGCTCCATCCCTCTTCTTGCCAAAGGCTGGGAGTGAAGGACTTACCAAGGGCTCATTGGACTCAGAGGACCAGTGAAGCTGGGTTGAGCTTCATGGGCATAGTGTCTCCAGGACGTCTCTGGCAGAGAGCACTGAGCCGCATTCACTAGTGACATCATACAGCTATGCTGTCCTCAGTTTGCCTAGTAAATACCACTGATAGGGGTTTTTTTTAGCCAAATTTTAGTCCCTTTGATATCAGTTAACTCAGAGATGCACAAAAGACACACTTGTAAATTAAGACACAGTGTATAATATTTATTATAGCAAGAACAGCACCAAGTTGCGCTAGTTTATAAGGTGTAGCTTGAATATCGATTTTGGAGACTACCTCTTTATGTGTAAATGCACATACACACCATCGATCGCTCACGTGCTGCTTCTTGATCCATACATGTAGGTATGTTGCCTGTTAATATGTATGGTTATTGAGGTGTATTTTTACATTTCTGTAGAGTATGGTTCTCTGCCTTTCCTGTGTTGTCTTTGGCATCCACATTAAGAAAAAGATGAAAAGGAAAACAAAAACCAACAAAACTGCTGGCAATTAGTGTATAAACCTATTTCTAATCCAATTTATTTTTGTTTGATGAGAGAAAGAACATATTCGGTGTTGTGCTTGATGAATAATATCACTGTGCTAGAACACTTGGATTCTTCTTACTTTATAATAATGTGGGTTTCATAGTCAGAAGACCTGAGTGTTTGCATTATACACTTTTGGCAATAAATTTGGAAAAGAAGAGGGAAAAAAAAGCACTAATCCCAGGAGTTCTGAAACCTATACTCCTTCTTAAACGTACCCTGTTAAAGACATTAAGTCCCTTGCAAACATCCATCTATCAGCAGTTGAGAGTTTGTAAAAGGCGTACTTTGTTCTGAACTCCCTGCCCTACTGATTATGCACAGTTCTTTTATTTTGTGAATAGGATGACGACCCCTTAGCCTGGTAATGATGACAGATTTATGTATTTTAACACCCAGATGCTGCTGTATTTGTTAAGGGCTGCCAGACTCCAGCAGTGCTGCAACCGTAGTTTATTTTCATTGTCAGTTTGTGCTGCTTTTTAAGGTGTTCTGCAGCAACTGGAAGCAGTGCCGCTGCTGCTCGCAGAGGTTGAGATGTCAGGATGTTAAGAGCATAAGCCACCATCCTTGGACTGTTTCCACTCATAAAACGTCAGTTTTACTCTCGTCGCGCTGACGGGGTGGAACCTGCTCCACACACTGAAGCCAAGGAAAAGAGGGGAGAAATAAAACCCCTCCAAGCAGTAAAAGGAATCAGATAACACAGAATTTATCCCTTCACTTTCTACTCCCATGATGTGTTTTGCAGCTCTCAAGTTAATGTTTTAAAGAGAACCTTCTTTTAATGTGCAGTAAGAGCGAAGAACGTAAACATACGTTGCAAGCTTAGCTGTTAAAGCACTGTATGGGTCAACACATCTGTCCTCTACACAATGCATCTGTCTGTGATTTCTTCTGGGTTGTTTTAAATTACTGCAAGTGGCAGAACAACAGGGAGACAAACAGTATGAACAATGCTGTTGTTTAATAACAAGCTAAATTATTAACAGCCCTGTACAGAAAATATTTCATGTAAATTAAAGGGAAGCAAATAATTTTCCATTGTAGTGATCCAGTGCAACAAAGGCAGTCTTTCTTCTTTTCTTCTTTTCTTTTGTCTTTCTATAGATATGTGTGTTCCTGTGTGTATATATAATTTTCTTACAGACACACTCCAAAGATTATAGGGCAAAAAATGCAGAATATGGATGGTTTTCTGATCTCTTCATGCCAACCAAGCCACTAAATCTGAGTTTATTGCACAATCCAAATGATACATAGGAATTTTATACCTTTTTTTTATTTTTTATTTTTTACTTCCAGTTCATTGTTTCCCTGAAAAGTGTTGTCAAGTCAGTTGAACTATGGAGTTGAGTCAGTTTTCTGCTTGATTGTCAACAAAGGGTTTTGAAATTTTTGGGGTTGAATCCTCCATCACAAAACTATTTTGATTTGGAAAATGCATCACCACCAAATTCTTCATTGAGTTTTCTTTGTTCCAATATTAGATGTTTCTCTTCTTAAAGAGAAACCATATGAGTTGGCATGTTGGTTTTGCATTGGTTTTTTTCAAGCTAGAATAAATTGTGATGACCTTTCCACTGAAGTAAACAAGGATCTTCATCTCACCTTTGTTGAATGTGCAGCTGGCAGGAGAAAGAAGAGCTGGTGACAGTCCTCGTTCACTGGCAGGGAATTTGGGAAGGGAGCTGGATCCACTTCAGATGCGGGCTGGGATTCCCAGACCTGCCTGCTTCTCTCTCTAGAGCAATCCAAGGAATCTCATGGAGGAGAGGGATGGCTTCTCCCCAATCCCTGGCACAGCCCAGTGTTTGTGCTCTGTTTGCAGTGTCTCTTGACAACTGCAAGCCCACTGCAGTTTCTCCTGGTAGCCCTCACGTGTGCTTTGGCAGGAGAAACGCCAAGCCAGGAGAAAGCTGTGGGAATTTGACATCAAGAGGGTTGTTTCAGCTGAGGTCTCTTGTGAGCTGCTTTGGTTTGAGTGTGGTTTTTTTTAATCCCTTTCCTTCAAGGAGGCTTGGGAGTTGCAGCAGCCTTCACTTGTGGGAAGTGAGTAATATTGAGGGTGAATTTTGAGAAGCTGGTCTTTGCCTTTGGCTTGAAATGCAAGTAAGATGCTAGGCGTGCTCCTCCCGTCCTGACAGGAGTGCTCCTGAGAGGCAAACCATCTCCTGCTCACACTGGTTGGTTGGTTGGCTTCATCTATGGGGAATCCATCAGCCCCTTTCCTCTGGGATGGTTTTTAGAGCCTATGGGGAGGTGTCCAAGAAGCTGTAATCATCGCCATTGTAAAACTTGTCTATATGAGCTTCAAAAAGAAGAGATTGTTCTCTGGGTGCTCTGTTCTTGGGTAATTACTGAGAATCTTGTGGTGGCCCCTTGAAACCTTGCCCTGGTAAACAGACAAAAGGGCAACAACTTTCACGGGTAGATTGGTGGAATTGCATCAGAAAGGAATTTGGCCACCCGACATCCTCAGTACCATCAGCACTCTTGTGTATCTCCCATCCCTTTGCCAGGAATGATTTGGATACGTTTTATTCTTGTTCTAAGCAAAACCTGGGTCATGGACACTATAAATTAAACTGTTAAACCTTAAAGGCAGAAGTTACACCTTATATGTGGTTATTGCTATTTGTTTGTTTGACCCATGTTAGCTTTTCTTAGGAATTTTTGGCCCTTGTGTTCAAAGCTCCACACTTAACAGGAGGATGGACTGCACACTAGACTGCTCACAAGTGACATTTTTGCCACCCTTCAGCATCTGCAGCAAGGGAGGGAATATTTCAGATCCTGTGACAGCATCTCTGTTCATCCAAGGCTATGTTGGCATGTCCTGAAGGGGAAACTCTTTAAATGTTTCACCAGATCTTTCCCACCTGGTATTTGGAGAAAGCACTCTTCTGTGTTTGGGGCCAAATCTATTCATTTTCATTCATGTGCTATGGACCACAGAAATAGTTTCAGACATGGGGAACAAAAGCCAACAAGTTGCCTGCATGTCTTTCCTGTTATTTCTGCTGCAGCCTGTTTTTCTAGTATTTTATTGCTTTTCTTATTGACAACTACCTCCCTGGAGCCCTGTACCAGCTTTTTTGACACTTAGCACAGGGAGCCTGTTAGCTGTGGGGAAATAATGAGTTTTCTTATTCCCTTATGGAGTTCTGACCTGCCTTTTTATATTTCAGATGTGGCATGATACCTGGTGCCACCCCAGCTCTGCAGGATGCACAGTGATAACAATTTAGCTTACTGGGAGGGCATTGCTTTTGTGCCTTGCTTAGATATGATCCCATGAACTTGGAAGGTAGTTTCAAGCCTGCTCACTTCATCCTGCCTGTTTTGGGGGATTTGCTATTGTAATGCAGTGTGATTTCTTTTCCAGCCTCAAATGCTAAACCACTGCTAAGCTGAGATGATACAGCCAGTTCTTTGCTGATACTTTGGTCTCTGCTCAGAGTGTAAATTAATGGGTGGATTTTTAATCACTGCTTTTCTCAAACCCCTCTTCAAATATGGCATGACTCAGGCCATGAGTGAAATGCTTTTCATGTTCTTAGTGAGGGAAGAAGTGGACCTCACTTAGAGGTCTGTAATTTTAAAGGAGGATGGTAAACTGAACTTACAGCACTTTATCTCTGGGGCTGTCAAAGATGGAAGATAAAGGGGAGTTTTTCAAAAGCAGTCAGCCGAGGCTGAGTCAAACCCTTTTGAAGAATTCCCATGAACTTCCATGGGATGAGCATTGCCAATGCTGAAAGCTTTTGAAACCCTACCTAACCATCCAGTGACACCTTTTGAAAAATGTGTGTACTAAGCACACATTCCTGGGAAAATGCAAGTAGGGTTCACATGTGTTGAATACTGAGGTGCTTTCTTAGAAGCAGGTGTTTTGACAGGAATTTGAGAAAATGGGTTTCTAAAGCAATTTTAATGAGCTATAGTGTCTGCCCTAGTCAGTAGGGACATAGTACTTAAGCTGAAGCTATTTTTTAACAGTTTTCTCTCCTGTAAGCAAGGCCTGACCAATAATTTGCCTCTCCCAATAAGCAATCCCTCTAACACCAGTCCAACACGTTCAGCTGTTGTGTGAAGTCACGCTGAGCACAAAACAATTGCAAGGTTTGCTAGTGTCTAACTCAGAGCTTGTACGATGCTTTGGGATTCAGAATGTGAAAGACATTTCTGTGCCACCTCTGGATATGAGCTGTAACTGCTGTAACAGTTGAACACAAATTAATAAGAACATGGAAGCTGGGGCCTGAGACAGTCCCAAGTTTGCAGTAATCAATTTTTTTTTTTTTTTCTCTTTAAGAAAACTCCAGGCTCAAATATCAGGAACACTGCTGCTGGATGTAGTCCATGCATGCAGTTGCTGTTGGCCATGGTGGGAAATCGGTGGAGTTACTCAGAAGGAATGTAAGTGAGTGAGGAGCAGGGTGTTCTGCCCATGTTGCAGGGAGGCATCCTAATACCTGCCCTTGTTAGCTTCAGGACTGCTAAAATTCATTGCACTCATCTCAGGGGAGTGGCTTGTCTTGCAGTTCTGCGGGGATGAAATTAAGGAGAAAAGGAGCAAAAGGAGAAGAACATCAAGGAGGGATTTTTAAAAATCTTTCCTTCCTTTTGCATTGCAGACACATTAAGTACTTAATATTTTAAGAGCATCTTCTTACTTAGAAAAGCTGGCAAAGATGGGATTCTGTATGAGTCTGCCAGATTGATTTACAAATCGGCCTTATGAACTCCTGCTGCTTAAACATACCAGAATGCGACAATTAAAGCCAACATCTGGAATTCATTGGTGGAGCAGATCCTAGATAAACATTAAATGAATGTCCATTTCCTTAGCATTGGATTTCCTCTGGCTACCACAGCTTAAGTAATGTCATCCTATCAGATAGAGTTGATGATGATAGCAGAGCAAATGTCAAAGTTATGAGCCAGATCTATTTGTTCCATCTTTTAGCACTGAAACTAGAACTAAAGCTGGGCTGAAGGGACACCCGCTGTTTTTTCCTCTAGGCTGTGGGGATGGGATCCTCATGTAACTAACCTGGGCTTAGCTGGTCATGTGGCTCATGGGGGAAGTAAAAAGCACCTTTTGGCTTCCACCTGTGCTCATATTGCCCTATAGTCTCTGAACTCCTTGGTCATTGGAGGAGCAAAAAATGTGGTGGTCCCTGGTTGGTTTTATTGGCACAACAATTGCGTCCCTCCTCTGAAGCTGCTCAGTCCTGGATCACTGCACTGAAGGTGAGGAGAGGTGTTTCCATGTGGGCAGGCACTCTGGAGCCAAAGAACCTGAGGAGAAAAATGTCCCTTTTATGGAAAACCATAACTCCACTAAGGCACATGAAAACACATTTGCTCAGATCTGTGCTCACGACATCAGTCTTGCCTCTGATCTCAAAGAAACTGGATGAGGTTTGGGATCTTTAGGAACTTTCTAAGAATCCAGAGCATATACTGAAGTGTCTGATTTCACCTGTCTGAGGCATGAGGTTTTGCCCACAAGCAAACAGACATGGATTTTGCAGAAAATTTTGAAGCAGTCACTTTCTGCTTTGTACCGCACAGGAGCTATATTGAAAGAAGTAAACACATTGCTGGTGCAGGGCTCCTCCTTCCAACCTTGAGATGATCTCCAAAGTCTCAATTAGTGCCTCTCTGGGTCTCCAGGTCACCTCTGCTGGGCTTGCCTTCTGCAGGTCCCAGCTTCTGCTCGAACCATGGTGTCTCTCTCCCTTGGGACCCCAGTATTCAGCTTCTTACCCCTTTCACCAATCTGGCAGTCAAAAAGTCCTCCTTTACGTCTTGCCTAGTCATCCAGCTTTGTAAAAGCATTAGCTCAGCACCTTGGTTTCTTTCGGGAAAATTGCACAAGTCTTTTCCTTTCCTTCCCTCCCCTGCTTTCACAGTCTGCTTCCCCCTTCTTTGTGGAGAAGCTGAATCCATATGGATCTTCTTGGCCTGGGACGTAGCTCCCAGGAGGCAGCCAGGTGGCTTTCAGGAGGCGTTTGGGTTTCCAATCTCTCGTCCCCAGTTCAGCAAGGAGCAACACAGCCATGAAGACTGTGCTTGACATACCTCAGACCGCTCAGTGACACAGTAATATCTTAAGGGCCAGTGCATTTCAGAAGTGGAGCACAAATAGGTTCCCAGAATCATCCTACCGAATCAGCGGGACTTTCTGCACAGAGCAGGCACCTTCTATCCTCTGAACGCCCCCAGCCCGGCTTAGCTGGAGGGAGCCAGTGACTCCATGCACAGTGCAGAGCGGGCTTGGCGCAGCGATGCAGAGGAGCTGCAAGTGAGACCCATATGGCCCTTGCGCTTTGCTTTCTGAGAGTATAGAATTCCCTGCTAGGGGTAGGCTCAAAGAAGCAGAAGTAGTTCCCTTGCTGGTTGGCCCTTTTTCTCTTGTGGCTCTACGAGCGTTAATCTGCAAGTTGAAACCGTAACATGAGAGCTCCACAAAGAGGAAAGATTCAGGTAAGTTTACAGTTACGTTATTTTGCTTTGCTGGTGACTTCTGTATCTGGTGGGTTTTCTAAAGCAGCCGATATATATTTTTCTCTCTGTTACGGTGCCGACAGTAGCCTGAAGTCCCAGTTTCCTCCTATGGAAGATAGACCTTCGAGGTCTATAAAATTTATACAGTATACTTTCTGATTTTTATTAGCCTAGTGAAAGAGATCATATTTTGTGTGCTTCTGTATCTGTGGACATAATGACTGGGGAATTATTCTGCAGGGCAACAGGCTGAATGCTGTGGTTGAAAATACTGATTTATCTGAGCTGTGAAAGCAGTAGACCGAGCAGATAATGAAAGTCCTTGAAATGCTTCAGACATGTACAACCATTTTAGAATATCCCGCAAGGGGGCTGTGGGTTATGTTGTCATTTAGCTTTTCTTTGTTGCTAATTAGTTCCACCTAAATACTGATTTCCCCAGCCCATTCCTCGTCTTTCAGTTGTAACACCCCAAAGAGTGAATTTTGTTTGCTCTCCCTATGTTTGAGAACAGATTTGTGGCAACTGGTCTGTTTGTGGATGTGCAGTGAATCTAAATACCTTAAAAAATATAATGATTTTTAATAAACATATGCTTCCAGGCCCACTTAAGAGTGGGAAGAGTAGGGCACAGCAGAAAGCAAGTCCTAGACTTTATAGTCTAAACAGATAAAGTTGATCTTTATCTGTTTAGGACTGGTGGAATAACAGAGGAACGAAAAGGTAAACGGAGTTTCTAAACCTTGTGCAGAACATCAGTGGCATAAGTGGCCTCTTTATGCCCCTTGTTAGTTTCTTCTCTGCATTGTTTTTCTTATCTGGGCAGCTAAAAAAAGAAACAAAGTATTGGCCAGTAAAGCATGCATTGTTTAATAGCCTCTGTTTCTATTCAAATAGAAATTTGTACCAAGACTGGGTAAATAGTTCTGCTTGGGACAGAGCAGGGTTGGAATGAAGCTACCATTTAGGTACGTGTAACTTCTCCCTGCAAGATCAGCCATGACTTTTACCTTGATAATAAGGAAAATGGATTTCATCCAATAAAGGAGAAAAAAAAATGGTAGAAATGTGCAGTGAAGAAGGAATAAGAGTTTTTTCTGTTCCTTGGCTCTGGCTGGAAAGGGTTGTCAAACATTGGAACAGGCTGCCCAGGGAAGTGATTGAGACACCATCCCTGGAGGTATTTAAAAGACGTGTAGATGTGGTGCTCAGGGACATGGTTTAGTGGTGGCCTTGGCAGTGCTAGGTTAACGGTTGGACCTGATGATCTTAAGGGTCTTTTCCAACCTCAACGATTCTATGATCCTATGAATATTTTTAAGTATATACATTTTGCCAAAATCATTTTTTTGCTAGTAGGAAAGCCTCCAGAATGACCTTATGTCAATACACCAACAGATGTGGGAGTGGAAGCAATTCGTACAGTGTCATTTGGGTGGGATGTTAGGAGGGACAGTCCCCGCTGGGGATTTCTGCTCTTTTCTCCAGGATAACAATTGTTGGTGCACAGTCTAGACGCAACCTAGAATTTGCCTCCATTGTTTTGTGCCTCTTGCAGCCAAAGGGCAGCTGAGCACAGAGGTGAGGAGGCTTTGGGGCTGTGTTACTCCTGCATGGTCCCAGAGGTGCTGTTAGAGGTAGATGTCACATCCTCCTGGTCTCCTCCTTCCAAGCAAAATTCCACTAAATAGCTGGGTCTTTGTCACAAGCATAGGTGAGTCCCCCTTACCACCGCGTGAAAGAAATGACCAAGCTCTTTGGCCTTTTGTTCAGTAAAGGGCAGTGGAAGGTAAATCCGAGGTGACTCTGCTGCCTTCTGCATCATTTTTCTGACCTAAAAATAACACTGCGGCCCCTGCGGTTGCCATTAGGGTTATTTAGTGCTTCAGCTTTTTTTTTCCCCTTCCCTTTCCAGAACACTAGTGCTGCTGAGCAGAAGAACTGCCCCATTGTGTGAGCCCAAAGGAAACGCTGCATAGAAAATGCAAGGAATTTTTAGGCCATGATATGTTTGGACTAGGAAGCAGGGGACTCGGAGGAATGCGGAGTACGGTTCCAAAAATATTCCTTGCAATAGCGCTCTTGGTCAGTAACAGTTATTTTTGTTGGCCCGGCAGCCCCCTCGAGCAGAGGTGATGTCATTCCCCGGCATGGTGGAGGTGGAAATACAGAGAGTGCCCTGTGGTTTTGCAGGGCTGAGAGTGGACAGCTGAATTGAATGCCTTCTCCTGTCTCAAATGCTCTTTCTGTTGTAAAAAAAAATTAAAAAATAACATATCGTGGGGGATGGTAAGGATAACTTTAAAATAATTAACAGCACTGTAGAAACATTTTCTATAGTCGCAGTCTCTTCCTCTCATGTGAGCTCCCTTCCTGTTACCTCTTCTGCTCTTCTCCTTACAGCGATGTGCATGCTTGGGGATGCTTTTTGGGTTGCGTTTATAATGTTATATTTCTTTAGTTATTGAAACTGAGCAAATCGTAACATGTAGCGCTCTTGGTATCCTGAGCACCTCTGGCTGAGATGTGGGCACGTGAATGTCTTCACAGTGATTAAAATGGGCTGGTATACCCTAGAACACCTCTGAAGAAGAAAGCCAGCACTTTTTAATTTAATAGTAAACAGGATGGAGCGGTAAAATAGTGGGATCATTTTCCATGCTGGTGACTCTCAATGTTCATTGTGATCTTGGTGATGCTAATTTGGCTTTTAAGTGCACATGAGAGAGAAACCAAGAAAGAGAGGAACTGTGATTTTTTAAAAGACGTTTATCTAGGCTGGTAAGATAGTAAAAGCTGTGTGCATTCGTGTGTGGTATGAACCCAGCAAGACTGTAACTTCTCCTCAGTCCTCCCTATCCCTAATTACATTCAGCATGTGTAGCTGAGCCAAATTTCTGCTTTACCCCAGAAAGAGGGTGCCACAGCATACTAGACATGAGACAAGGAGTTAAGAATCCTGGATTTTATTCCCGGTTCTGGCATTTAGCTACTGGGTGCCACTGGGTATTGCTTTCCTACCTGGCTCTTACATATGCCTCTTGTGTACTCCCAGAGGGACAGTGTTCATCCTGTGGGGCTCTAATTTTTGTTATGGCATCTGGATTTAATTGCATGGCAAGTAGTAGCCATACTGATGATGTTTGTTCCTTCACCAGCACTTGTGGAAGTTGTGTCTTGTGACGTGACATGAAGGGCAACAGATTTGAGCTATTTTGGATCATGGGAGTGGTCCAAAACTCTCATGTTCAGATCTTGTTGCATGGTGTTTTATGGGGGAAGGAAGAATCTGTAAAAAATACAGTGCTGCCTTTCCCAGAATTCCTCAGCCAGGTATCTTGGGGCTGCAGAGGAAAGAAAACTGTATGAAAACAACCCAAAAGCATATGAATGCAAAGGTTTCCTAACCTTGAAACTTAACTTCTGGGTTGATAAAATCCATGCAATGCTGACAGTTATACAGTGGCAGGAAATTGTTAAAGTTGTCAGGTTTTCCATTTGAATTCTGGGAACACTCTGGCAGTAGATTTCCTTGAAAATGCTGTTGAAAAGATCCCACTTTCTAAACTGGAAAGATTTACGATTTACCTTTTCTGTTAACCTCTTGTTCCTCAAAAGGTTAAGTAGGGGAAATTCCTCTTTTTAACACTGGTAGCTATTTGACAGGGTTTCCTCAGCACTGGGTAACACTGGATTTCTCAGCAAATGTGCCAATGTAATGGTAAAAGAAACACTTGCAAGTTATCTACAGAGGTCTTAGAAAATTGCTTATGTTGCATAACTCATATAACGCATTTAATTTTCACTGTCACTTAACGTACACTAGTAAAATTTACCACTTGCACAAGTGTCTTACCTCTTCAAGGTGTTACACAATTTTGAGTGAATTAATCCTCAAATAACCCAGGAGGGAATCAACTAAGCATATTTTTGATGGCAAGATGAGCTTGGGATATCAGAACAGCCAATTTATGCAGGAGAAATCTACTTCATTTGAGGGCAAGTAGGTACATTTGGAATTGCTGTTGAAATATGAATCCTTTAGGATAACTGTAAAGCAGGGTGAGATCTGGTAGATTTGGAGTAGGCATGTTCAGTTTCACCTGTGATCAGTACATCTTTCCTCAAGTTTTGCTGGAGAAAAGATGGAGCTTTGCTAATGTGAGGTAGAGGCAATGGAGGCTGCTACTTTGGGTGCAGGATGGTTGCTGAGTGTTGGACTTGTAGTGCAGGAGAAGGAAAGGATGCTCCAATGTGCTTTGGAGGTGTTATCCCAGCTGTTGGGGGATGAAGGCTGGGGCAGTGCTGGGATACGTAAGAGTGCTGGGACAAGGAGATGGGAGGTTATTCGGATTAAAACTAGAGACTCTATGGGGAGGACTACAAGGTGTTGTCTCTCTGGAAAGAAGAAGTCTGTGGAGCTCTTGGAGGGTCTGGAAAGGGATCAGGTGATCTCAAGGCACAGTTCTCTCAGGGCTAATCCACCTCTCCAGATTTCTGTCCATGAAGCTAAATAACCAGCTGCTTCTTCTCTGCCTGGATCTTAATATGGTTGGGGCAGGTTTAAAAAATTAGTTGTGTCTGGGCTTTCATCAGGACTTCTTGGTGTAATGGATTATCTGCTGACTGTGAAGGAGGCATGGAAGGCTACGGGCAGACTATGGGCTGGGGAATATGTCAGGATTAATAGGCCAGCCAGTCCCTTGATTAGCTCTACACTGGCAGCTGCCTAGTAGACAGCTTCCAGTATAAATAATCTTATAACTCTGGGTTTGATATTTCCAAAGCTTAAGATATGAAGGCCATACTGTGCTCTTTCTCAACACCATGACCTTAATAGGTTTCCAGTAAAAGCTGTAAAAATTGTCCCCGCACCCGCTCTGCTTTGTGACTTGAAAACATCTGTGCAACAGTGCATGGCTTACTGTCCTGGGCAGGACTGAATGAAGCCCCTTGCCTAACTGGAGAAGAAAGGTCTTTGATGTGCCCCAGATTAAAGACATCTAATGGTCTCTTTAATTAGTGACTGAAATAGATTTGTAGTTCTGAAGAAAATTGTATCAGAAACATTAATGGTCATGGCTAATTATTTTTGTTGCTATTCTTCAGATAGTCAGATAAAGTGCAATTAGGTGACTGGGTGTATTGGCCTGTTGGGACATATACAGAAGGAGACAAACAGGCCAAAGGAAGGTGCAGCACATTGTACTGCACTGGGAAAAGCAGATAAAGAGGGTTTGTAGAGGGTGATGGTCAAAAGGTCCCAAGTGCTTTGTTTTAAGAAACTCAGTGGGGCAGGTTATGGACACCTTATGCTGAAACCTAAAGTATCAGGTTTTTATTGATGCACACTTCTGTGATACCCATTGGTTAGTTCCCAAATGCCATCAACATTGAAGCAAAGTTGTACAGAGGCAGTTTTATACAGCTGTCTGGAGCAAAAAGGGAGCATAAGTGACCTTTGGAATTAAGGGGTCCTGGCCCTGGTGATGAAGATGGTGAAATGGGGACCACCAGCAATTTCCTGGAGGGGAAGTCTCATTTGTCTCCTAGAGCCTTGCTACGCTATTGATACAGGTTATTGAAACAGGGTGTTCCTATAGTCACTTCATCACGTTGGCATTGTAACACTCTCCCAAGTGAAATTCCTGCCTTAACTTCAGTCATTAGCAGAGTCCCAGTTTTCAGCCAGCTGTTTCCCCATAAGGCATGGTTTGCTCTGTAGGGCAGGTCATTTGCTGCCAGGACCCTCTAAAGAAGATTTCTCTATCTGGATTGTACCCTGTAGCAAAACCGGCAGTGAACACTGGATTCATTTTCTGTGTTATTGTTAGAGTGAGCTCTTTATAACCATTCAATTTTTCTTTTAAATAAATCCCATTTGGAAAAACAAATCCTGCCCATAAAAGCAGCTCTCTATGCTGGGTTAGTTTTCAGCATACCGTACACAGCTGTATATTTGGGTTTATGTCTCCAGGCTAAGCTCTCATTCCTGTGTGCAACCAGTGTATTCATGCCAGAGCAATGGCAAAGCTGTTTCTTGGGAGTCTTAGGGTTTCATTTGGTCTAATGGCATTAAGGAAGATGGAAGAGAATAAGGTGGGAAGGTGAATAAGCAAGGCAGTTTGTCCCAGGGACTCTTGTGTGAAAGATTAGAAAGGGCCCAAGTTCATGCCCATAAAGTCTAAGGTAGTAGAGGTCCCTGTGTCAGCCTTCCCCAGCCTCCTGGGCATCACATGCATCCTGCCAGTCTGGCTCCCAGGTTTGTGCTTGTTTGTCCTTACCCTGTCTTCTTCCTCCATGGTGTCCCAAGTCCTTTGTGCACCGTGGAGATAAAGCGTCACCTCTGGCCACATGCAAAGGTAGGAGGGACATTTAACCAGAGTAGCCTCCATCCAGAGCAGAAGTGAGACTTTTCTGTGCCCACAGAGGATTCTGAGAGGGCTGAGACTGATTAGGAATAGATGCAGTTTTGTGGCACCCAGGACTGCATTAGAAACTTCCTGAGATCATCATCTATTTTTTTAATCCCAAACAGAAGTGTATGACCAGAGTATTCCATGGAGGACAGTCCCACAACATGGCAACAGAGGTCCCAGATCCCTTGCCTTGGGGACCTTAGCTGTATTCAACAAGTTGCAAACGCTATGGGAGAAAACATAAGAAGACTATCATTGTTTGCTGTTTGAGTTCACTCATAGCAAACCCCTGTTCCTGGAAGTACCCAAACGGTGGCTTAGACCACCTTCTGTTCATTAAAAATAATTTACCTGTACTTCACTGGATACTAGTCCATGTAGCAAGTAGCCTAGGTCTATGTTGAAAGGCAGTGGAAAGGTAGGGGGTCATTCCTCCCCTTGCATAGCATGCCAGGAAGAAAATGGAGCTCCCTGTCCAACTCACTCCAGGGCTTCACACTATTTTCTCCATGTTTAATATCTCAACGTCAAGGATGGTCTCACCAGGCTCTGAGCTCTAGTGTCTGTGGCAACAGAGCAATCCCACTCAGGATGCCCTATGGGTCTTCTAATTGCCAAGTCAATGCTCTTCCAACTTGACCACCTCAGTCCACCAGCCCCTCCTGCACACATCCGCATGCTAGGGAGGACGAATTGAAGTTGTGTGGGTGGCATCTGACTGTGTGAGTCATTAAGAGCCCTGTGATACAAGTCCATTGCCCTTAAATTCCACTTCAGGTAGCATGGTAAAGAACCTAGACATTGAGGTGTGTTGCGTTTCTCCAGTTTCCCAAGCCTTCCACTTCACAGCTTCATGCTCTCTGAAAATGTGTAGCTTACGGTTTAAGCTTTACTGCTTCATGCAGGCTGTCTCTTTAAATTCCTCTTTTTTCCTTTTTTTTTTTTTTTTCCCTGCAAGAGGGAGATGAGAAGAAGCAATTGTCCCACAATGGTTGCCAATTCTTTGCTGGCTGACACTTAGATATAAGGAAAAGTCAGCAAAATATAGAATCTGTGAAGGGGGAGAGAGATCTCGAAAGAAACCATGGGAATTGGAGCTCATTTGAAACAAAAGCACTATTATTCATTGTGGGCTTCAGCTTAGCAATTCCAGTGTGTAAGGCACTGTGAACCTCCACTGCTGGGACACAGAGTGGGAAATTTCAGCTAAAGCAAAAGAGTCATCTGAAGATATAATTGTGAAGGAGCGTGAGGCACCCTCTTCCTTTCCATCCTCATTACATCTGGAATTATTTCACACTGTTATTTAATAATACTATAACAATAATACTTTGCAGTTCTTTAATAAGGTTTCAAATAAGGCCTCAGGACATCATTAGTGCACAGTCACAAATTACATAAGACTATTTAGAAGTATTTTTTCTTTTAATTTCTGTGTGTAATTCTTGAGACAGGGTAGTTTATTTCTGCTTCTGTCTATCCTGGATGTGAGAGAATTCAAAGACCTATATCTGGATATTGTCTTTGCAGAGAGCTTGGGGCTTTTTTTTTCAGTGAGCTTTGAGTAGTGGAAGAAAGCCTGGTTTAACACTTTAGCCAGAGCACAGGATAAAATATTTTAAAGCGGTTTTTGCTTGCTTTAGGACCTACATGCCACTGTTGAGGAGGTAGGGCAGGATTTTTGGACACTGCAAAGAAATGATATTGTTCTATATAATGCACAGCAAATTCCTAGTGGGACTTCCTAGTCCTCAGCACACAAAGTTGGCCAGAGGCTCCTGTTCCTCCGTTGCTTTTGACCTCCTGTTCATCCTTCCTTGTGTAAAACAATGCAACAGTCATGGGAGAAAAGTTCTTCAGTTCCTGTGGATCTTCACAGCTTGCAAAAGCTTCAACATTTGCATAGCTTCTGCTAAAACGATTTCCTTGCAAAAATAATTTAATAGAAATTGAAAAAGTAGTCCCTTTATTTCAAGTGACAGATCTCAGGCTCAGGCAAAAGCAGCTGAGCTCAGGATTTCATTATGATTCTCCTATCTTAGGAATTAAGTGAAATGTGGGTTCTGGTAATCTGAAAGGTTAGCGTGGAGTGGCTGAATCAGAAGATGCAAAGAGAGAGTGAGAAGTGATTTTCAGACTCGTGTCTTCAGTATTACTAGAAGCCCATGGCTCAAGCTGCATTTGGGTCGGACCCTCAGCAGCATTTCTTCAGCAATTCATGTCACACCAGCAACACTTTGCTTTTCCTCAGGTAGATGTTTTACTAGCTGTGTTCATGTCCTTGGGGAAAAATAACAAGTGTGTATGATTAGGAAGGTGATTTGATAGGACTGAAAGGGAAAGTAGCTCAAGCTTTTAAACTGAGGTAAATATTTAGTGCTCATGTCAGTAGTGCATACAGCATTTGATTTCCTTAGTGCATTAGTTCTCCTCCTTCCCTCTCCACTTACCTCTCTCTGTCACTTACAGTTTTGTATGACATGGAAGTACCTGATAGAGGTTTATAAAGTGAAAGCTTTTGCAGACCTTTAATTTGAAGTGTGGTGGTGTGATGGCCAGAAGTGCATTGCTAAAAAGTAGGATGCTGCCTTGTGCAGTCCCTTGGGCTTCAGTCTAGCCTGAGTTGTCCATTTGCTTGGGAATATGCCAAGGCTGAATTTGATTCTCCAGTTTTGAAATCCGCTTTCTGTCTGAGGGAAAATCTTGCATGTATTTTTCAGGTTCCAAGATTTACACTGTGGGAGAATGGGGCTTATGACATTATCTTCTCCATGTCCTTTTGTACCTCTCCTGCGGTGGCTAGCAGCAGAGAAAACACCAGCAGATAAGCGGGTGAAGGGGTGGATGATATGATAGACCCTTGGTGAGGGATTGGGCACCAGGCTAGAAGATACGGTGGTGCATCAAAGTCACCTGCGGTGCCATGTTCTGGAGGGCAGAGCAGGAGCTGGTGACAGAGCCCCCAGCAGCACCTCAGAGTGGTTTAAGACAGAAACTAAAAGAGAAGCAGCCCAGCAGGAATCCAGAGCTGCTTTCAGCTCCCATCCTGCTGTCCTGGATATTGAGGCAGCATCATCTGTCTGCCAGATACTGCGAGTCTACTGCCCATTTCCAGCTATGAACTCTGCCTGTCCCATCCCAGAACTGGTCTTTTCTTCTTCAGACAATATCATTTGCCTTCCTTCATTGCAGGAAACATGTTTTTTTATTATTATTGTTTTGTCCCCCTCAGCCTATCTTTTATTTTTTTGCCCCAAGCAGTTTTAAATACATTGGGGTTGTCTCTTATTTATTATTATTTATTTGAACTCAGAGGTGCAAATAGAAAGCAAAGCCATGTTGTGCTGGTCATTTTACTGTAGCAAGAAATAGACCTCACCCCTATGATCTTACAGGCTCAGTCAACTACACTAATGATGAGTGACAGCCTTTGTCCCATTTTACTGAGTGAGGGAACTTGCCTGAAGTCCCAAAGGAAGTTTGTATAGGAACTGGAAACTGAACCCCTGTGTTACAAGTCCAGGTGCCATAATCAGAAGTCTGTCCTTCTTTTCCAAAACCTATTAATAGATGTTATTTCTCTGCCAGAGAGGGTTTTTTTCTCTGATCTCCTGATAGAGAACCTAAATATTTTCTTTTTGGATTTCATACTGCTAGTTTGAGGTAGACACACTGTAAAGAATTCAGTATTCCCTTTTGATTTGGCTTTGACTTTCTGCTATTGACAACGCACATACATGATAGAGAACAGTGACTGTTGGGTTTGCTTCTGCGCACAGATATAAGTTTTGTTGGTGCAGCAGGAAACTTCTCTAACACATATGGAAAGTACTGTGTGTTAAAATTTGCCGGTCAGGCAGGCTTAAAGAGTGTATTAAAGCAAGCTATAATGTCTCAGTGTGAAGAGGAGAAGACATGGGACAAGAGTGTTTCCATGCACACATACCTGGGCCAAATGTGGAGGATACATTCTTTCAACAATTTAGAAGAATCTGCTGTCTAAACCTAAACCCTGACTATAGTATTTTCTGCTTTAATTTGTATTTTGGTTTGGGGTTTTTTTTTTGTCCAAATTTATTTTACATGCATGGGATTTTCCATATTTCGGTTGTTAAATTAAGGATCCAGAAGGATCTGCTAAGAGTGTCTCAATGTACTGTAGGTGCTGTAAATCTCTTTGACCCTCTGGCAGTAGCAGTTCGGTCTTAGAATTTTACAGCATTTATAGCTTTACTACAATAAATTAAGTATAACTTCTGTTACCTAAGAGTTTTCTTTTTTGAGGAGTCTTTGAGCTTAGAAATTGTGCTGGATACTGTGCTATGAAATTATTGGTACTATCACTGATAACTGTGTTATCACCCTACTATCACTGAGTTAATTTCCTCAGACAGGGTCTTACATGCTGGCCTTAGGAACAGGATATCAGAATATAGGCATGCCCAGGTCACACTGAAGCAGAGACCTATCTAGCACAATCTTCTGTCTGTAACACCCACGATAGTGGATGCCCAAGGAAAAGTGAAAAAACCACCGAGGAAGCATATTCCCCTGACGTAAGTGCCCAAACTCCATTAGTTGGCTCCTTGGGAATTCCCTGAACAGAAATGGTGTCTCTGTACAGCATGGAAAGCACTGGACCCCAACCTGTGCTGTCTCATTATCAACAACACGGAGGAAATAATGTTGTAGTTAAAAATTGAGTAAAAGGCCCTGTTTAGGATATAGGTGACATGGCTGGATTTTTTGTTGTGGAATACACTGGCTGTGAGAGCAGCAATGGACTTCACTCTCCTGTCAGAGGGGGCCGCGGTGGCTGACTAGTCCTTTCCATAGCTGCAAGCAGCATTAGGGTTGCTGCTGAAGGGTCACCATCTCCTGCAGCTCTGGGTGGCTTGTAGCAGAAGTTACTCCTTCCTCTCCAGTGGACAACAAGCCCTTGAAGGCTTCATCCCAACTCAGTCCCTTTCTTGTGACAGGAGTTCCCTGGGCCTGACCCTTCATGCTAGGAACAGCCAAATTAAATGCATTGCTGAAAAACCATTATCTGGCTGTACGTTAACCACAGGTTGGCATCTGCTACTTTAAAGATCCTCAAGATCATCTTTTTGTTTTCCTTCAGGGTCGTCCACAAATCCTTCCAGATTTGCCTTGATGGTGGCATCCATGGGCTTGCAATGGTAGGGGGAAGTGTACTGTGTGGGGAATACTGGAAATGGCACCCAAAATGACGGTGGGGGTGCTATACAATAGTCTTTCCTTCACTGTTGTTTCTTTCCAAATAACACAGTCATTTCTTCAGATTTGCTGCTTTCTGGAAGAGGTTGTTGCAGCTCATGGTGGTGTCTAGAGCAATAGTTATTCTGAGAACTGGCCCCAAATTTTCTTTCTGAAAATTTTCTGGAGTTTGTTGGAACCAGAATTTTCTGTAAGAAGATGGTTTCTGTGCTAAAAGCCATTCACGTTTTCATAAGGAAAACAATAAGGGAAATACCTCCATAGAAGATGTCACCTTGGGCAGAGTGTAACATGGCTGTAAGGCCCTTCTGACCAAACCTAACTCAAAGCAGGGGCAGAAAAGTTGAGATCCATGAGTCTAGCGAGGTGTCTCCTGGCAGGGCTGTGCCCTGCACTCACTATGAAGGTTTTCAGCTTTGTAGCAAGGAAGCCATGTCTGAAAGCATGGAAAATGTTATTCTGTCCTTCTTGCTACACTCCCATGGCCTGCATGACTTATAATGCTCAATTCTCCCTTGCACAGTATTGTATGTGATGCTTTACCCAGTAGGACTCAAATACAGTGTATGTAAATAACGTTTTATATCCGCTTTGGGTAAGTGCAAATGACTTCACAATCTTGAAGAAAATGACGAGTGAAGGCTGTTTCCTATGAAGAGAAGATATTATAGAGTAATGCCTCTGTGATTCAAAGGGAAGGGAATTTTTTAGGTAGATGTGCTGGTTTTGGCTGGGATAGAGTTAATTTTCTTCCCAGTAGCTAGCTGGGGCTATGTTTTGGATTTGTGCTGGAAGCAGTGTTGATAATACAGGGATGTTTTCATTCCTGCTGAGCAGGGCTTACACAGAGTCAAGGCCTGTTCTGCTCCTCACCCCACCCCACCAGCGAGTGGGCTGGGGGGGCACAAGGAGTTGGGAGGGGACACGGCTGGGACAGCTGACCCCAGCTGACCAAAGGGATATCCCACACCATATGGCGTCATGCTCAGTATATAAAGCTGGGGGAAGAAGAAGGAAGAGGGGGACGTTTGGAGTGATGTTGTTTGTCTTCCCAAGTCACCGTTACGCGTGATGGAGCCCTGCTTTCCTGGAGATGGCTGAACACCTGCCTGCTCGTGGGAAGCAGTGAATTAATTCCTTGGTTTGCTTTGCTTGTGTGTGTGGCTTTTGCTTTCCCTATTAAACTGTCTTTATCTCAGCCCATGAGTTTTCTCACTTTTACTCTTCTGATTCTCTCCCCCATTCCACCAGGGGGGAGTGAGCGAGCGGCTGGGTGGGGCTTAGTTGCTGACTGGGGTTAAACCATGACAGTAGGCAGTGTATAGTAATTATACAAATTGGAATTTTGGCTAGAACAAACATCTCTTCTTTTGTGAAAAATGCAATGAGATTTTTAATGATGATGAATGATCAGCACACTGGTTTTATGTTTTGCTCAAAAGAGAGATGAATCACAGATGTAAGAGCTGGAAAAGACTTACAGAAAGAGATCATGTAATCCATCCCCAAGAAGACAGGATCACATTAATGTTTGATGGTTAAAGATGCTTGAAGAGCACTTCAGTAATAGTAACTTAACTGTTCTGTTCACTTGCTTTTTTCCTTATGCTTTCAGGGTTTCCTTCAGTTTCATTGCATTCCTTCAGAAGAAGAAAACTCATCCTAAGCCTTTCTCATGAGAGATGCTAAGCAGTGCTCAAATCACATAAGCCAGATTCTGCCCAAAAGTTTTTGGTAACTGCCAATCAATGAAGAATTTCATAGTTTGAGCATTTTGCAAGGATAGCAACTGCTGGATCAGTCATTTGCACAGTGCCAGGAAAATACTACGTTGTTTTTTTACTAGGCACAAAGCTGGCATTTTCTCTGCAAGCTTTTTATGATGGTTTAATTTAAGTTTAGGAGGTAGCCCAGTCGTCTCTCTCCTTTAAAATATGTGTGTGTATGAAATAGCTAAAAGTTAAGCAAATGAGTATAAAATTACATACTTTTCTAGGTAGGACTAAGCAGCATGATTTAAAGGAAACTTTTTTTGACAAGATCTTCTAAATATAGCCTTTAAGCTTGTTCCTCTGAGAAGTGATGGCAGCTCAGACTTTTAAAGTTTTGCCTGAAAGTAGATGTCTACAGAAGGCACCCCCAGGATTTTAAGAAACATTAGAAAGCCACCAACACAACATCATCCTTTATTTTCAGAGTTTCTGTAACTGTTTCCTTTTATACCATTTGGATTAAGGACACTTAAATTGCACCAGAGTAGGGGCTGTGTTGACAATTTGCCAGGCGCTTGAGAGCCACATGTAATTTTCAAAATATGGAGAAAATTGCAGCTGGTGCTTATTTGGAACATGGCAGGTTGCATCACTTAACCATGCAAGACCGTTACTATGCCCACAGAGGGACACATATTTTGACAGAGCCGTGGTTATGCCAGCCTGTCCTGGGTGTCCTAAAAACCCTCTTCCTGTGTCCTGTTTTTGTAAGTGGGGATTTCTGAGTAATTTCTGAGCAGGAGACGTTGCATCATGGGATGGTGTTAGGAAAGTTGTCTGAACAGCTGCAGCTGGTGGACTTCATCGCCGGCAGAGCAGGGAGCACTGTATGCTGGATGCTCATCCAGACCTGTGCTGGATTGCTTCTCATTGAGTGTTGTCAAAAATAACCTGCAATAGCGCAGTGCCTCAGAGTATGTGGAACAGAAAGCAGCAGAGAATTTGGCAGCCAAGTATTACAACCAACTCTTTTAAAGAGAAGTAAAGATAGTTAAGTTTTTTACAGGTAGAGAGATAAGCTTGACCTTGACTTTCCAGAGGGCCTGAGCCAAGACACAGTTAAACGTTTTAACAAGTCACTAACCTGGGTTTCTGTGAAATATCTGAGATCACTTAACATGTTTTTAAAAGCGATAATCCTTGTTCAGAAGGACAAATTATGTTGAATGTTGTGCTAACAAGTATGTTTGCTAACACAATGCTTTTCTCCTGTGCAGATAAGACTGAAGTATATTGTTCTAGGTAGCCAGAGGAGGGAACTGTGCATGTCCCCTGCTAAAAGCAGTTCTGTGGGCTTATCACTTGTGTGGCTAAGCAGGCGCCAGGAAGGATGACTGATACCATTACATCTTACATTTACTTACCTGACGAGAAAATAATAATAACGACTCAAAGCCTACAAACCAGACATAAGGCTGTTTGCATATCCATGTCACCTTGCACTTTGTGCTCCTGGCCTATGTGTCTCATGGCCTGAATGGAGACCCTAGAAGAATAGCTATGGAGTAAATAATAAATAACAAAAATGGCAGTCATTACAGCGACTGTGATCCTACATTGTTAAAATTCACAGATTACCCAAAAGTAAGCCAGGAAAGAATAAGGAAAATAGTTACTGCCACAGAATAGTTCATATTATCCTGTTTTCTAGCCGAATCCAGTAGACCATACCAACAACATGGGGACTTTGGTCTTATTTCTGAGACAGCACAGTGGTTTCAATGTCTGTCTTCTGTGTCTTTCTCACATGGCAAGGACCTTTCTTTGCCTGACTAGCAGCCAGCAATTTTTCCTTTAGGGCTTTTGGCAGGGACCTCTCAAAATGTTTTTTTGCAGCCCAGGGATATTGCTAGCACTGGGGATTACCTCAGGCAATTAACCCTCTTCTTCACTGGGACCTGGAAAGTGATTCAGTGGTTGAGCCTTCACTGTGGTGCTCGATGTAGTTGCTTGAAAATTGGAAACTGTGTTAACTAAAGACTTTTCTGTTTCCAGCAAAGAGTATAGGCAACGTGCCATGCCATGTGATAGGTAGGTGGTCAGTATAAATGTTTCTGTGATCTCTTTTGAACTTCAACTGCAACATCTAAATGTACAGGTTATGTGGGAAAGGCCAGTCTGATCCCACAGACTTTTCTGTGATTGCCTCAAGAGAGGAGCCATTCAGCTTCTGTGGGCAAGGATTTGCATGATTGTAGAGCAGCAAGACTAGGCCACCGCTGTCCACTGCAAAATGCAGTAGCTTCCTTTGCAATTTATAAAGAAACTCGATCAGGAGCAATATTTGTGGCTTAAAGGGGCTTAAGACAAGTTGGAGATCTCACTGAAAGCTACGGAAGTGGGAAGCTGACTGCCCACATGGTTAGTATTCTGTTCTTCGCTGAAACAGACATCTAATAGAAGTGATATCAGCCAAGGCTAGGTCTGGGAAGCCACATGAATGTTGCTTTTACCTGGGGATCCCTTTCTTTGTGTGAATCTCTGCTGGGACTTTCTTGCAGAGCAAATGAAGCCTGGGACCAGCTACTCAGCTGGAATGAATCGTTTTTACTAGCAATAGCAGGATTTTGTCCATATGATAATTTTCTGTGTCTGTTTGAGCAAGGAAGGGTCTGGCAATAAAGCTATGTGAGTATAATGTTTCTAGCATAGATGAAGCTTCAGTAAAGAGACTGTGCTGAAGACAGGCTGGATTATGTTTGCTAAGTGGATAGAGCATGGCAGGCAGATCACACTTCCCTCTAGAAGCCTGTCCCTATGTATAGGACTGTCCTGTCTTGCAAATGCTTTTCAGATGTCTTTCAAACATGGACTGTTTTTAAAAGAAAGAAAGATCAAGCATTTCTTATACTGTGTCCACCCTTGCTGCATGAATCTCAGTGTGAAATTTGATTTTGCTGAGTCAATGTCCCACACCTGGACTTTGACTCTCCCTTCTTATTGTTCCTCCACTCATTTTGTCCTGGACTTCCCCCTTCAGTCCCTTGAGTTTACCACTTGCTGGTCAACAAACAGAAGAACAAAAGTATTATGAGGCCTCATCATCAGTTTGTGCTCACTTTTAATTAAACACTCTCATGAAACACTCCTGGAGTTTTAATGAGGCAGAGGAAATCAGTGAGTTACAGAGTGAAGTGCTAATGCACTTTGCAGTAATGACAGGCAGTGGGAATATCTTTGAGATCTTCTGAACTGTATAGGAAACCCAGAAATGTTGTAGTATAAAGGAGCTGGATCATACATCCTCTGCTGGGGAAAAAGAAGTTGCCTTCAGATTAATGATAAATGAAGATTTGTGAAAGGTTGGTAAACTATGTACTGTGGTTTAGTGCAGGAACATGCCCCGTCTTGTTTGCTAACTGGGGTTTTGGTGGTTTGGGTTTTTGTTTTTTTTTTTTTTTTTTTGCTTTTTCCCTTTTGAGAAGAATCCCACTGTGTGCTGGGACTATGTCTGATTTCACCAGCCTTTTGGGAATACACAATGCATAGTTCAGCCTCTTTGGTACAGTGCATATGAAAATACAGGACTAATGCACTGGCTCCCTTCCATGCCACTAGGATTTTTGCAGGGTAAACTGAAGCATAGGCTAAGATCTTGTTGATGGCATGAATAGGGCTCCTTGCCATTCAGCACAACTTCTCAGAAGGCAGATTAGACAACCAGCATCTGAACATGTTTTCAGCAGAGGGAGAATACACCAGGGGGACTGTAAACATTCACATTTGTTCCTCTTCAAAGAGATGGTTCTGCTCTCATTACCTCCCTTCTCTCCTCTGCCGGGCTCCAGCCCTACCCTATTTAGACTCATGATTTACTGGTCTTCCTTGAACTCTGACCTGTGTCAATAGGACCATGACACAAACATCTTCCTGAGGCTACAAAGCCGTGACCTGCAGAAGCAGGTGGGAGATGAGAATGGAGTAGGGGTGAGAGTCATGTCACGTGTGCAACCCTATTTTTGGCCCAGGGCCGTATTATGAAGACTACAGTTCCTTGCTCTCCAGAGCAGCAAGAGCCAAAGCCTATAGAAGTCAAGAGGAGCCTTTCTGTTGGCTTGAATGATCTTTGGATCAGGCCATATGTTTGATGTGCAAACTGGAAGATAGCCCTCATAAAACCCACCAAGTGAAAAAGAAAGATTTCCCTCCAGGCACATGGAGGTCCCGCTCTGTGGGTGATCTTTCTTTGCGAATGAAAGCAGATACGTGGTTCCTTGTGTAAGAGGTGCTGTACAACAAAAGAGAAGCTGGCATTGTGAAAGCCAGGCAGGAAAGTATCTGGCTCCAGACACGTAGGCATAGCTCAGCGCCTAGCCCAGGAGAGCAAGATTTTTTGTGTTTTGTTGTTCTCATCAGTACAGCTGCCAGTATCAAACTTCAGTCCATCTGGGAGGATGCAACGCACTTCTCTGGGGAGTGGGAGTGGAAGGCAAGTGGGTGCAGAGAGATGTTGTTTTTGTGCAACTCCTGAAGGTTATTTGGAAGGAGTCAAGTGTCAATCAGTGGTTATAGCGTTCCTTCCAACCTGCATTGTGGAAATGCCAGCAGTGCTGCTCACTTTTCCACAGTGTTTAGTTTGAAATCAGGTTTCAGTCTGGCTGCAGGACCTCTGTGACTATCGCTGACTATTTTCCATTATTTATTTATGAAGTTGAATATTAAAATTGTTTTGGGCACTCTGTGTGCTTACTCTTCTACCTGAGAACAGCTAGTTTTCTGCAGGACTGCATCTGTTTCTGATATGTTTGTATTTGTAACATGATTTTCTCCAAGAGCCATTTATGGAGCCAGTATTACATACATGAAATGAGATCTCAAACTGGAAAACTTGGATAGCATGGCTGCTGTGAGAAGCTCAGATACTGTGTTATTTTTTCCAAAAAAGTCTTCTCTCTGGTGAAAGCAAGACAATGGAAAACCAAATTTTGTTCTTTCTACTGACCTCAACTTCTGCTGAGCTCCTCTACAGGAGGATTCAGCTCAAAACTGCATGGATAAATAGGTTTACTTGGATTTCACTGGAACTTTAAATAATTGACCTTAATTTCTTGTTCTCCCTAACTTCAGCCAGTCTGAACAAACTCTTGTTGAATGTAGGTGGACATATTTGCACTGCAACAGGTGGATTTGGCCCCAGCAGAAGCAAATGGTCATTCAGGCAGTGATTTGTGTGGCCCAGTTGTAACTGTCACAGTCTCCTGAGAACCAGCCTGGATATTTTTGCATGCATACCTGCAAAAATGATTTGGTGTTTCAGTAAGCTGAATGCTTTTGGAGAGAGTGCTGCAGACAGTGGGGACCTGACAGGGTTTTTTTTGAGGCACTATCACAACATAAATGTTAATCATCATTTCAGTGAATAACCTTTATCATGAAACTGTGACATCAGCTTTCTTGGTAAGTGCCAAAATAATTCAAGACAGTTTTTAGAGTAAAGCAAGGACTTCTTACCCCTCTGAATACATTTTTAGTTTGGCTCAGATGGTGGGTTAAGGTTTAGGTCAGCACCTGTGTTTTGTGTTCATAGACAGCTGACAGTATTTGCTATCCTATCCAGAAGAAAGCTAAGGCAGAGGCCTGAGCCTGAATGCTCTTGTATTTTCATGCCATTAAGGTGCTAGTGAATTTACAGCTAAATTCAAGCAACCTAAAATCCCAGGCTTTTGATAAACAGTGCTGGTGCAATAACCATTTAATGAGCTACCCCTCATCAGCTGAGCTGTGGTAGCCAAAACGGCATTCTTATGCCATCACATTCGCAGCAGTTTAGATTTCCATGTTTAATTTGCTGCTGGAGCAGACTGAGGGATTATTTACTGTGACAAAGAAGTGGCTCAGATAGAGCAGTTCCACTGTCTTTGGTTGTGAGCCTTTATGCTAAAAGGGAGCATAGCCAGAGTTGTTGTCTTGGAGCTTCTAATATCCTAAGCCATAAGCAAGATGCCATGTGTGGAGAAGGTGAAAAGCAAGTAGGAGTGTCACTGCCTGTCACTGTCGAGATTATGTGTCCCTGTGGACTGGAACGTCAGTAAAACCTCCTCGCAGAAGTGCGTGGAAGGCATTAGAGGACTGGGACTGGGAAGGGATTAGAGACATGAGTAGTCACGTGGAAGGCAGCAGAAAAGAAGCGTGGAAGAGGGATACAAAGAAAGAGGGTAGACAGGCCTGTGATAATTTGGTGTGAAGAGCAGAGGCATTTCAGCTAGGTGCACAAGTGGGACTTGTTCACCCTTCCTTGGTTAAAGCCCCCATTGGGGTTTGGCAGTACAGCAGAAAGATGAGGGTTTGCACAGACTCCTGGGGAAGAGCAACTGTTTTGGACAAAGGACGCTGGAATCTCTGGTGACCTAGAGAGGAGACTGCGAGTAGCGTTATATTGTCATGCTCAGCATGTAATAACAATTCCTCAGAGTCCTACATCTTGTTTATTGGGTGGGTTTTTTTTTTCCTCTTTCTGCCTATCTCTATAGTGTATATGAACCACAGCTGTTGACAAGCAAAATATGCAGTTGCTCTGCAGCAGCAAGAAGGAAAAATAAATCATCCTCCCCCCGACCCCTTCTGTTACTATTGACTTACCAGCGACTATGCTAAGGTTAAAACCACATAGCGCTGCATGCGTAAATGACAAGGAATTTGCTCTGAACTGGAGCACACTGCCACTCGTGACAGATAAATTCTCTCTTATTTCTAATTGCATTCCCCTTGCAGGCAGCTCAGCTTTATGGTAGAATGGCTACGATGGTTATTTCAGCAAAGTGGCTCCTATTTTGTGCCAACACAATGTTCAGAGAGCATGGCTCTACCAGGAGTTTTGCTACAAGAGTGGTGAGAACTGGGCATTGGATTGATTGTCTGGAGCAGAGCTTCAGAGGGGGTTAACTGCCCTCTGTGCAACTGAGGGTGGAATTTGTTCATCGAGATGTTTAATGATGTAGTGCTTTTTATGCCAGAGCATTCCCTCTGCCCCTCCTGATTCTCCCAGCAGACAGAGCTGCGCATACTCCCCAAACAAACTTGAGCAGATAGTAAAATTTGCCCCAGAAGGCATGCATATTTTTGTGACTAGATCAGATGTGACCAAGGGCACAATTTCAGTTTGTCATGAACAGATCTTCCTCTAGTTTATACTATAGATGCTCCTTCTCATTAGTGGAGTTACATTCATTTACACTAGCTGACAGTGTAGCCTTATATTTTAGATGACTTTGGGATATATATTTTTTTCTTTTTTGAAGCCTTCTGCCCTCAGGCTCCCATTCTGCCTGGCAAATGAATGCTTCAGAAAGACATCCAAACCCAATCTCTGTGTCCTGCGTTGAAAACAAGACTGACTGTATTCATTCTTACTTGTCACTCTCTAAAATATGTCTTCCTGATTAAGTTAGTGGACAAGAGCTAGTCGCACACTACAAGATGATGCAAAGAATATAAAGATGCATACTCTGCTCCCCATGACCTTTCCTCCTTCATGAATAAATTTTTTAGGGTTTTTTGTCATTGTTGTTAAATACCTTCTGTCTTGAGAATTTCTCTTCCTTTGGCTGATCCTGCTGACTTCTGTGTGAACAGATCAGCCATGAACAAGGACAGAATTCCAGTCCATCTTACACAGACAGCACATATTTCTGGTTTGCTGTAACTGTTTTTATCAGAGTAAGCAAACAGAGGACACGTATAAAATCTGGATCCAACATACTACATGTTGTACAGCAAATTTGGTGTCATTGGCCTACGCTGCCTTTTATTTGCCTGGTAAGCCTTTAAAATTGAATAGCTTCACAGATTTCAAACCATCCAGTCTGCCCTCTCCAGCTGGAAGTTTGAAACTGGATTATAGGACAACCTCAAATGTCATCACAATTGCTACCTATGCTACATTAGTTCCTTTTGTTTGGAAAAATGGTGAAACATTTGGGTTTGATTATTTGATTTTTGCCTTTTTTTTTTTTTTTTAAGAAAGTAGGGTTAAATATTGCTGCCTGCCAAGATTAAAGTTAATGAAAAATGACAGGTTTAGGAATCCATGAAAGATTTGCTGTGAAAAAACAGTTGACTTCTTCAGTCCCATATTACAGCTCTACTCCTGTTTACCTGTCCAGGAGAAGGTTGGAAAATTGTTTACTCAAGGGCTTGAAGGTGCTGCTAAATGAAACATAAAAAAATGGTGCTGTTGCAAGTTCTCCTTTGCCATTGCCATTTGCTGACTTCTACCACCAGGCGCTGGCTTATGTTTTGCATGGTTCACCAAGATTGCAGAGGCCACATTTTATGTGTTGGCTATGCAGTACAATATTTTAAGGGGGCTTAACTCACTTCTCAGTCTTCTTTCTAACTATTAGGATGTGTTAAGTACTTCAACATTTACAAATGTTTTCTCTTGCTCTCTTAATTGGTTTTGGCTCACTTTTTTACTCTTTTTCTTCATTCTTTCCATTTAATTTTTGAGCCATGACATCGAGTCTAGACCCAGAATGCTATATACTATTGTGTGTACAGTCAGGTCACCTATCTGCTTCTATGTAGTATTCTCCTTGTATCCAAATAATGCATTAGCTGTTTTTGCCACAGATTTTGCCTGAGAGTTCGAGTTGAGCTGGTTGCCCTAAAGTCTCTACTTTTGAAGACTGAGTCTCACAAGCTGAATCTTTTCACTGTTCCAACCTCAGATATATGCACACTGCATTGACCTGCTAAATGGTTAACTATTCAGTGGATGATGCAGTTTATGCTCTAACAGTCATCTCTCTTCTCAGGATACACAGTCTCCTCAGTTTGCTTTTGCTTCTGTCTTTTCTGTGCTACCACTGATGGGTTTTCCTTCCCTATACAGCAACAGGCTTATCCTGAACTGGAAATGGATTTTTAAATGCTGCTTTATTGATTTTGTCTTGATGAGTCCCTGGTGTTTCACTCCTTTAACTTGAGTTTTTTGCAGGCTGTGTTTTTTAAAGACTAATGACATTCTTTGTCATCAATCTTCTCTTCTCCTTGTTTTTGTTGAACCTGTATATATATATGCGTGTGTGTATATATATAAGCTTTTTTCTTAATATTTTAGTATTACTTTCACACATCATTTTAGCCAAGACAGCTTTTTGCCACTGGGAAGTTCGGTCTGCATGGGGTATCCAGGTAAATACTCCAAGGAATCCCTGGAAATCTCTTTTTTTTTTTTTTAAGAAAAAAAATCAAAACCCACACATGCTATGACTAAAGGCTTAAGGAGCAGCCATTGTCTTTGCTAATGGCAGTGGATGGTCTGCCAATGAAAGTAGATGCTCTGTGAAAAATCCTCATGGTCGTCCCATTCTTAGCTCATTGGACTGAGCTTGCTGTACATAAAGGTTATAAATCTCTCTTCCTCCTTCACATGGTTTGGAAATGTTTAGTTTATCCTGCATTACCCAGTACAGTATGGCACAGCCATTATAATCTCTCCACCCTTCCAGACATGGCTTTGTCTTTGAAGGATAGTAAATGTTTAATTCAGCAAATCCTATGGGGAGGATGACTGCTGGCAACTTCCTCATCACCCACAAGTTACCCAACATGCATTTTCTTCTGCATCTTTCTGTTTCTGTTCACTCATCTGCTGGTAAGTTAGTAGTTAGACAGGATAAGAGACCACTAACAAGTCTCAAAACCATCATGGTGCACACTGTTCTTTACTTCCTCTGAAGTTCAACTTCATAGAAGATGTGTGTCAAAAATTCAGGCTTTTTGCATATTACAAAGCTGTGGAGATGCAGTTAACTTCCCCTGAAATTTGTTTTCTCATCTAAAGCAAAACATACCCTTTTAGCTTGACTGCACCTGTGTATGGCATCCCTTGTTTCAATGCATTGAAGAAAAATAAGTGCCTAATCTTCTCTAATGAGGAAACCGACCAAGGTGTGCCTGTGGTTTTATTAAATGTGCCGTGCAGAAAGGATAAAAGGGACCAAAGAGGAGGAGAGTTTTGCTGGAATCATGGTCCAGTTGTTAGGCCAGTGGGGCATGCTATATTTTCCATTTCTCACATTGGCAGTAGGCACATGAGTAATCGTGTGGTAAGGGAAAGAAAGGAAGGTACTGAAAAGAGTGCAGAGGGTGAATGTGTTGGGGTTTAATGAATGCCATGTTACAGTCCAGGTGCTCGTTGCTAGCAAAGTGTCCATGTGTCACTTATTATTTAGAGTTGCTAACACTTGCTCAAGGTGCCAGAAAATAAAAACAGACGCTGACACGTAGCGGGCACAAAATGAGATTGCAGCAGTGCAGATGCGAGGTTGGATTTCACGCTCCAGCGTTCGTTAACATGGCGCGAGGGGGATCAGTTTCAGAAAGGCCGACCGGGCTGCTCTCCAAATGAGGCGTTCCACATGATTTCACATCAAACAATCACTGGAGTGACACATTCGTTGTTTCCACTTGTGTGATAACGCAGCAATGTGCTAGTGCAGTCATTGAGGATTTATTGATAGGGCTATTTTCCTAATGTGTTTTAAGCTGCAGTAGTACAAATTCTGGATGGCACGTTACCATGTTTCACTGACTTGGAGAGGCACACAGCAGCCATTCGTCCTGATCAGTTACTGTCAAATACTTTCCCCAGGCCCAGAAAATAACTTCTCTTGCCTGGAGGAGTAGGTGTGTGCCATGAGAATGAAGCCCAGCATGAAACATATCACTTATTCACCTGCCTATGAATTGCTAACCACGGGAGGAGACCTATTTGGTGGTGTGTCAGTGAAGCATAAGAAATCAATGTGAGGCTTCTCTTCTGAGTGTTTTCATAGTAAATTTGGCATTTGAGCCATGTTCAGTAAAGTTTTGCCGGGGTAGTAAGCTTTGCCAGCTTCTTTCATGATCCAAGGACAAGTTCTTTGTATGGCAATGAGAGAAACTTCATGAATGTAAAATCAACTTATGGCTTGGAGATGAAAGAAATGTGCCAGAAGAAACCAAAAAAGCTGTTACAAAACAAGGCAATAGGAGTGTATTTCTTCTAGTAGTTAATGATATTGGTAACAAGGTAACATCTAAGAGCCCCAACACAAACTGGGACCCTAACATGCTAGCCCGTGTACAATGAACAGAAAGATGGTTGCTGCCTCAACCAACAATATTTATGAAAGCTATTTGCAGACTTTTTCCCGGAGACATTTTCTAATGGAAAATGGAATTTCCATAAAATTATAAATCCATTAATTCAGAAAACTTTTGATTATGCCAAAAATATCAGTTCTTCTGTTGGGAAAATCCCAAAGAAATTTTATTTGAGTATGCATGATTCAAATTGGAATATTTTATTTTATTGAATCTGACTCAACTTACTTTGTTTTGAGTCAGTTCAATACGGTATTAAGTTGCTTCTATTAATGCAGCAAGCATCTTCTAGCAGTTATACTTTGTCTTACATTCTTTTCCATGGGCTATTTTTGTAATACAATACCTGTATCTCTTGTCCAAACTTGTCTGATCCATCGCAAGAATCAGTCATTCTGCATACCTAGAAGATGAAGTATGGCCAGGAACTACAGCTCCCATAAGGCAATGTGCAAGAGGAGGAGAAGGCATTCTATTGTCAACATAGTGAGAAATTAAGCATTTCAGGCTTTCTAAATACGTCACAAAGGGGTGTCTAATTTTTTGAGAATATTAGCATGTTTTGTTTGGTCTGACAACATGAAAATGAAACAGTTTCATGTTTTGGTCCATTAGACAAATATTAAAAGGTGTCAACATTTTAGACCCAGGATATAAAACAAATGTTGATATGTCAGAATTTTCCACAGAGCAGAAATGTTACATTTTTCTGTGCTCTTCAGTTTGTTCCATTCTCAAAGTTGTCTCAAGAGGTCTGTGTTAGTTGCTTTTGCACACTTTTAACATTATCTATGTAAGATCACTGGGCTATAGCCATGCAGTTATTTATTTCAAGATATTTTGTATATTTCTTCCCTAAATTATTCCATCTTTTTTAGTTCAATGAACTTACAGGTTTGCATAGTGCTTGTATCAGAAATAACAGACAACCAATACTGATGTTCTAAAAAGCCATTTAGTCTGAAGGAAGGACTCTGCCAGAATTTATGTCTGGTTCAGATGGGGAAGGGGTCCCTAATTTCTTTGCTGCAAGGAATCCTCTTGATACGTTGCTGGAGATTGGCCTTAATTCTGTTGGATCCACATGTTTTCACAACCTGAGGTTGTTTAGATCCTGGCTTTTGGTTTGGGCTAATCTTTAAGTAGATCTGTAATGCATAGAAAGGTGAGTATAATTTATTTAAATGTGTTACGTGTACAAGTGCCATTCTCATTTTCTGAGTTTAAGTCGACTCTCTTTGGTGAAGAGTGAATACTATATCGTTATGATGTGGAGCAGAGATTAACAATTTATTATATGAATACCTGGAGATTTGAAAGATTCTGCAGTATCTATAAGTGATAACACTGCTGTGATCAAACAGTTGTGGGTTTGTGTTTAAACGTTCCCCTTTCTTTGTGATCTTGTGCAGTGGGTGTGGCATTGAAAAGAGGGATTTGACAGTAAAATCCATCTCCGAAGGGAGACCTGTCTTCTAAGGCAAGGCTGGTAAGCAGAGCAAGTAGGGGCAATGATTAAACTCTACCCACACTGCTTTGATGGCGGAGAGGGATAGTGTTACACGAGGGGAGTGGGCACAAATTACTCGTGCAGCAGATGAGAGAAACCTCACCCTTTCTGTCAGCAAAGAAGACAAATATTTAATCTGTGTCTCCTGAGAAGTGATTCTTTTTATTATTATTATTATTGTGAAAGCAACAAAGCTACTAAATTCTCTTTTGATGTAAAAAGACCATTATAATTGGGGTTTTAATTTAATTGAGTTCTTTCGCCTTCATTACAAAGAGTACTGGCTTTAAAAGAAACTTTGTCAGCTCTGCTATTTAATAGGGTTAGGTTCTCTGCAGTGGATGGAGCGACCACCTTTCTTGCCTTCATCTTCTGAGTGGCAAGGGGTAGACCTAGCACCCCTGTGCACCACAGGCATGTCTCTTTTCTGCCTCTGGGGTTGGAGCGTGGACTTAGAGGCGAGAGAAAAGGGAGCCCTTGGTCATCACCGAGGGGTCGCATCCTGCCTGCAGGGCAGCCCTCGTCAGGCGTCAGCCTGTCTGCCGCTAAAGATGACTCCCATCCAAATGGGAGAAGCCAAGCCAAGGCGAAAGTCCTGGCATCACCAATGAAGAGCATCTGCCAGGCCTGGCCGTAGCTGTGTATTGGAAAAGCAGAGCCTTGTCTGCGTGGGGAATGGCACGGATTCAGCAGATGACAGCCAGCACTTGGCTTGGCCCCACCAGCCCTGACCTTTGTGGCAGGCGGGAGGGCAGGCCAGCATTTGCCTTGGCCAGGCTAATCCGGGTTTATTCCTCACAGAAATGGCAATACACCGTGACTGCTCCCTTCCCACAGATCCCAGTGTGTACCAGTGGGGTACACTGCATGGCATCGCTGGCAGGATCTGACCCACTAACCATCCCCCATGGCAGCAAGTGGTGACACGTCTTACTGCTCAGGTCACCAGTCTTCTCGGAAAAAGCCTTAGCAGGGCAGCTTGCATGCTTTATTTATTTCCCAGTAAAATCTTCTTTGATTGACAAATACAATGTGAAAATGCCAGCTTTCTGAGCACCTGTACTAAGGTGCTCAGAAATGGTTTTGTTTGTGTCAAACATAGCTTTAAAGAGTTAGTGCTCAACTAGACAGGTGTTTCATCTCCCTGTATTTGCCCTCTACGACAGGGGCAACTACCTCTTTGAGGACTGGGCTTCCTTCATGAGTGTGGGGCAGTATTTCTGGAAGGAGATTCCCTTTCTCACTCCTTTGTAAAAAGAATTTTATGAAGATACTTTCTCATAAAATAAATGGGGTCATGCTGGGGCAAAGGTGCAATTCTAAAATATATGTATGTAGGTATTGTACAATAAAACTCCAAGGCTACTTGGAGGTTTGCATTCTCAAGAAAGACTGGGAATCCTGTGTTGCTTTGGTTGGAAGATGCTGGAATGGAAAGAGATCAACATTTGGCTGGACTGACAACTGGAGCCCCAAATCTTAACTGCTGTAAAATACTTATTTAATTTGATTTAACATTTGGCTCACTCATTAGGTCCTTTTTGGTCCAGGTTGAAATCTATATCAGTAAACCTTATATATGTTCAAGTGGCAGATTTTTTCCCTTGCTCTTGAAAGACAAAGGTCATAAGGGACATTTTTCTTGTGATCATAAGCCAGGTCCTGATCTTGTTTCCACAACTAAATATCTGGAATAACATAATGTGTTTAATAGATTTGCTTCAGATCTTTGGCCATGTGAATGATACTGTGAAGGATGCTCCCATCCCATTTAGCCCACATTGCACTGACCCACTGAGCCGAATTACAGGCTCATCAAGGAAAATATGTTTTCAGAAACCCATGTGCAATCACACACTGGTTCAGCACGATGGATGCAGCATGCGGCTTGCTGTGGTTTATTGTCAGAATGTTTCATTAGTTAAAGCCAACAACAGAAGTTGATGCTTGGACATCGCCCAGTAAAGAAACTGTATCCCTCTGCAGAAGGCGCTTTGAGTCCTTGGGAGGACTGCGGTGATAAATATATGCATGCATGCACATTTGCCCATCCTGATACAGTAGATCTCCTCCCAAGCTTTCATCTAACTGTTGTGCTGGAAAATATCTCTGGTCATACAAGGGAAAGGCTAAATCCAGTAAAGTTTGAAGTCAGTTCCTTTGCTCCCTTGGGTTCCTGCTTAGGTGTGTTGTTTGGCACCTTGTAGTTAGAGATGCACTGATAAACTAGTAGCTGCTGATAGTTAACAGGAATTTAATTCAGAACCATTTAACATGAGGATGACCTTCTGAATGAAATTCTGAATGAAATAGTTTGTTAAGCACTTGTTCCACACTGAAGAGTGCTGCAATGCTCTCTGCTCTCAGTAGCTGTGCTGCAGTTACTATTCCAAGCAGCCAAGGTGATCATCCCTCAAATATTGCATATCACTTTTTATCAACATTTTAGGAGAAAAGTATTGCTCTGCAATGGCACTTTAATGGGGAACTGCTAATGCATCACCCTACAATTACATCTGGAAGACAACAGGGATAGAAGGGTAAAGGAGAATTAATGGTTGATCTTCACAGAACAGAGCACTGCATAAGCACTTTGGTACTCTTGTGACTACCCCACCACAGGTATGCTTCTGTACTAGGAGTCTTAGTGCATTGAATCCTTGTGACCAGAAACCAGAGAGAGACATGGAGAGTTCAGCACACTGCACACCAGGCTCTGCAGAAGGGCAGAGAAAGACTATAAGACCTGTCAGAGCTGCTCCAGTCCTACCTGGGCAGAGTATGTAAGTGGTCTTAAAAAAAAACCAAACAAAACAAACAAACAAAAAAAAAAAACCAAACCCCCAAAAAAATCAACAAACAAGCAATCTGTTTTTAGTGTTTCCTTCTAGGACATACACAGTAGACCATGGTGTTTTTTTCATTCCCAGTCCTTTGTAAGCCCACTGCAAGGTGATTACCTTCATCTGGTTTTGCCTAGTTCCTGAAGCCTGAATCTCAGATAGTACATTTTTACTTAGATCTGCTGCTGCCAGTGCAGCTGCACTGATTCACAACAGTAATGTGATCTACTTACTTTTCCTAGTAACACATTCACAAAACCTTTCTGTCTGCTTTCTCCGACACTGGCAGGGTAGAGTCTACATGGGCAGATTAAATCTCTGTGAAGCCTGGACCCTTCCTGTTTCAAGGATCCCTGCGTTTTGATGTCTCTCACTACAGGTTTTTGCTGTACCCTCAAGTCTGTAATCCCAAGCAAAGCTCTCCAGACATGCAGTTGGTAGTAATTTCTAATCTGCTACACCACCATCTGCTGCTTTGCTCCTAGTTCATTGCTGCATGATCTGGGGGCCCAGCTATAATGTGCCCTTGCTGGTACTTAACGTTTGCTAAGAGGAATAGTTTACTGTTTTGCATTTTCCACTCTGTTTCTTTCCCTTCTTGGCTCCATTCTTTTGTCTTGTTTTCGCATTATTGGGCAGGGTGTCTGGTTTCTAGTAGCATATTAGTAATGTTGGAAAAATGAACATAATTGCAAAAATACCACACAAAGGACTCATATGTCGCTTTCATTGCTTAATCCACTTGCTGGGAATAATTGAACGGGATTCCTTTTGTTTTGTAGCTGCTTGATTTGCTGGGTAGAAGTCCCCTCCTCCTATGCCTGACCCTTCAAGTACTGATAGGCGGACAAGCTTGAGAGAAATAATAACCGAATCCAGCCCTTTGAAACTGAACCTGCTCTGGAGAGTCAGAAATGCATGGTTGAAAGTACTAATACTTGTCACTTCTCACGCCCTAGGTGCTTTACAGACATTGGCAAAGATTCACCTAGACTGCGGTGTGAACTCTGCTGTGAATTGGTGATGATAAGCTCTGTGCTACTTCTGCAAAAACCTGGAGTAACCTGGATATCGGGGGGGCTCTGCCACTTGAATGGGGAGAGCTTCTCCTAAGAGAGCCATAATTCAATGGTGTAATAGTGGGAAATAGCCTTAAAAGAGACCTCTTCTGTCAAAAATGCATTTTCCTGATTCTGTATAGCTGTTACTAGTTCAGTTTAAAGCCTTGTTGGTCCAATTGTGTGTCATCACCCTTGCTTTAGATAAATGTGGTGGTTCAAGGTGGGCTCAAAGCCACAGAGCTCCAATTCACACCAGCAGGTTTCAGCTTCTCTCTCCTCTGCAGTACGCGGCGATGTGAGGTTGCTTTGCACAGCTCTGATCTTGTTAGAGTTCCTATTTGTCATTTCCCCAATTGTTTCTGCATTTGTTGGATCTATCCAAAGCACAGGCAGAAGTATAGTGGTAGGAGAGCAGAGCAGGCACAAGAGGAGCTGGGAATCCTGCAGGGAAAAATGTGTCTGTGAGTTCCCAGACAGGCTCTGTAGGCTGCCGGTGAGATACCCAAAACTCCGGGTATCTACACAGGGGCCTGTTAGGAAACTACAGTTACTGTTGCTGTGATGGTTGGTAATAGGAAAGGAAACGCTGAATGTGTGATGCCCCAGAAACATGCTTCGGGTCTTATTTGACCTGCTCATTGATGTAAACTTTTATCCATTGAGAGTGTTTGGTCTTAATTGATCTACAGCTGCTCATTTAATCCATATACAGATTTCCCCCCCCCTTTTAAAATATAAAATAACTGTATATGAAGCCTACTGAGACATGGATTCAAACTCCAATATTTCCTTATGACAGGAACATGAGTGAAGCCTGTGTCCCAAAGCTGTGTGCTGGGATAGGTTTGGGAGTTTTTCCTTCTCCCTTCCCTTCCAGTCAAATCCAGTAACTAAATATTGTCTTGCAAACAAATTGAAGTCTGCCTTTTCCCTTAGTTCAGGTAGAGAAAAAAAGCAGTATCCATTCCCAAAGAAAGTCCAGAAAGGCATCTTTATATGCTAAGTACCTCTCTCTATTTGTTAAATATGATTGTATATTGGTGTAAACAATGTCACTGCAAAAGGGCTAGCGTGGTCTCATTTGTTGGGAGCGGGAGGTTGTTTAGCCATGTGAACAGCATTGGCGAGATAGAGATGTTGCACACAACCAAAGGGCCCATGCATTAAAAAGCACACTGGCATATCAGGGGGGCTATATAAAAAACCACAAAAATGTTGACAGGGTGAAGATAGGGCCTTCAAGAAAGAAATTTAAAGAACTCCAGCTATAAACCTTATCAACAGGAGGATTGAGAGGTGACTTAATTGCAGTGTGCAAGTACTTTATGGGCAGAAGATAGAGGATATTGAACAGCTTTTTAATCGGGCAAAAGAAAGGCATAAGCCATTATGAGAGCTAAAAGGTGAGTCTGGACAAAAGCAAGGTAAAAACTAGCCAGGCAGTGGAGGTGAAAAACCCCTGGGAGAAACTGCTGAGGGAGAGGAGGGATTTTACATCTTTTGATGTCTTCAGCTTATTTCTGGAAGCTTTTCTGGAAAATATTTTCACCAAATACAGCAGCACTGACTAGAGGGAAGTTCAGATTAGATGTTCAAATGGCCCCTACTTGCTTTAAGGTCTATACATCTTCTTGTCACACAGGAGTGTGAGACAGAGGTCATAGCTCTGGAGGGAGGTTTGGCAGACCTGGCACATTCCCAGCTCTGATACTGGTGTATTTTGTAAACTTGGGGAAATCAACTTTGAATGGTTATCTAAAAGGTCATCCAAGATGGAATATTCATACTGTATTTGGAAGGTTAAACACTAAAATAAATGGCCTGGTTTCATTGTTGCTCTGCAGAAGTGAGAGCTGCAAAAGCTTTGCATCTTTATTATCTTGAAATAAGGATAATTATTTATATACCAAAATAAAATTTGGGTGCCTAACTTTTTTATACTCAATTAGATAGCATATCTTCCTTTTCCTGTATGGAACTGGCAATATTTGAGCTCATCGCGTGCATTGTGAAGTAATAAATTGTAAAAGTTATGCCTACTATTTCATTTTGGAAGCAAACCAATAACTCTTTCTTGCAGTAAGTTGTTGTCCGTACAAAACTCGGCACAAGCTGTGGCAGCTTTATTGTGCAGCCATGCAACATTCCTACCAGTAATATATGTGTGTATAGAGAGGGCGGGCAGGAGGTAATTGTTTCACTGACAGAAAAGATATAGACAGATGCACAGAAGCATTCTGGAACAAAAATGGGGCTGCATCCAGTGAAACAACAGATGCTGCCTTGTGAAAATATTTTTTCCATTATAGATCCAATGTCATCTCCCACTTATCTCTCAGAAGTGCAGAAGGAGCTCATTTCAAGGGTACCTATTCTTGCCAGTGGCATTCCTCCTGCCTCGCAGCCTCAAAAAAGGGAATGGGTTTTTAACAGGCATCATGGTGGGGGTACCATTTGTCTGCGATTAGGCCCGAGAAAGGAAAGAAACTTTTGTCCGAGTGAAAGGGAAGCTTGTAGTTCATTAAGCGGTGGAGGGATTAGCCATGTCGAGGGCTCTGTTCTGAAAAAGTGCTGGAGAGGGCCTGGGGAGGGGAGGTCTCTCTGTAAGAACTTTCTTCCTTTTCTCTTCTATTCTGTGGGTCTTTAATGGCTTCCCTGCAGTGGGGCATGGTGTAAGTAGGGGATCCTGGTCTTATTAGCAGGCTTTCGGTCCCCCACCTCCCTCCAGCCCAACATCTCTTTATCATTCTGCCAGTTCATTACGGGCCCCGGCCAAGACTTCACCAGCTTGGGACTAAGCTAAAGAGAGAGAAAGAAAAGGGAGTGGGGGAGGGAAGAGGACGCAAAGCAATTAATTTGGGAGTATTCAGGCCTGAGAATGTAGGCCACTCCAGAAGAAACGGGCCCCCAAAGAAAAGAGAAAATACAAACCTTTAACAATGTTTTCTTTCAGGGTTTTGGCTACTGTTGCATAAAACCCTCCAGAGCTTTGATTTTTTCCAGTTCTGATTTGCCCGCACTGAGGAGTTTCTCCACAGAAATGTTTCCCTTCATTAGGAGCTTTCAGACTTCCCCTCGATTCCCAAATGCTCCTGCTTTGGAGGCAGAGAGGATTTTTTTTTTTTAGGTATCAATAGTCCCTTGGGGCTGAAACATGAAGTTTGTGTGCAGCTAAATTCCCTCTGTCCTTGCCAGGAACCTTGGTTGAGTATCGGCCAGTATAACAGGCAAGTCAAGGCTCCAGGATTTGCCTCCTGCTGTTCCTACGGAGCATTCCTTTTGCAAACAAAATAGTTCTTGTTCTTTCAGGAGAGTACGATCAAATGCAGAATTCCTGCAGGTTTAGCTGGCACAGAGAGCTGTCCAGGGAGCCTGCTTCACTTCCCTTGCACTAACACTTGGAAATTCTGGAAAGGGTATTGTGGCACAAATTTGTTGTTAGACATGGATTCTGGAGCGCAAACCTCTCTTTGCAGAGGTCTGAGCTCACCACTCATTCCTCATCTGGACTGAGAGCTCGGGAATAAGGGTGTCACCATGGGGCTGATGGCAAAATAGTTATTCCGGAACCAACTCCAAGCACAGATGCTCTCAGAGCTATTTCCTCTGGAGCAGTGGGAGTTTTGGTGGGCCTGGAGGTCCGGTCTCAGTGCCTCACCATGCCAGCCTGCATACATAAAGGCATCCAAATCATTTAGCTTAATGAAAGAGCCACAAATGAGTAATACAAAAAATACCTTCAAGTAGGAGCAAAAAAATCATCAAGTTACAAGTTCCAGTTGTTTATTTTCACCTGTGTGTACCCTCTTGTGATTTCCTGGCCAGTAAAGGCACACCAGCGTGCACACTTCTATGGGTAAATGGATATATGGCTGCTCATTAGTTTAGACATTTTTCAAAAATATTGGGGTAGATGGAGGTGGGTTGAAGATCAGGGAGTCTGTCTGAGATGAGACTGTGTTGCACCTCCTGTAAAACCAACCATGTGTTTCTCTGGGCTTGCATTTCTGTGCTAACTGCATTCACCACATCATTGAAATACTCAGCATATGCTGCATTTCCACTAGAGATGAGCCACAGCTGAACAACTTGCATGCCAGTTTGACTAAAGAAATCTGGGCTAATTTTTTGCTGTGTTGTCTCCTAGTTTTGGGTGCCAGTGTATTTGCCATAATCTGTTTGGCTTCTTCAAAATGCATCTGCCCATTTGCTTATGATCTTACATGGTGTAATCAATGCAGGAGCTCTCTGTTACTATGAGAAATCACAATCCAAATATTTATTTTACAAAAGTCCCACGGTAACATGCTGACATTTGATTGCAGACAAATGTAAAGGTGTGTCGAATCAAGGAGGGATGCAAACACAGGGTGGGAAAGGGCATCTGCACTATGTTGGCACAGCTTAAATTTATGAAACGGGATGAATCTGGGATGATCATGAGATCATTAGACTCCTAATGAGAGAGATGAGAGGAAGCCTTGCAAATGTTGGGACATTGGCCACCTCACTGACATCTTGCTCTGTCAGACACAAGCAGCTTTTTGTCACACCTGGAAGGCTGTAGAGAGACTCCAATGCCTTAAGAAGAGATTAAGATGGACTGATTTTACTACTTCATGCTGCCTTTTGTGTTCTGCCGCAGGGCTTTTGGGGTCTCCTGGCCACGTGGAGGACCCCTGGGGCCCCGCATCTTTGCAAAATGACCTTTTCCAGTGCTGCGAAGGGCAGTAGCGATGATTTGCTTTACAGTGACCTGTGGTTAGAAACGTGGGTGCCAAATTCTTTGCTCAAGCATTTGTTTAGCAGCCGAGTCGCCCATTTCTATCTGAGGGCAGGATTTAGGCACATAAACTGAGTCCTTTATCAGGAATGCTATCTTCACTCATTTTCTTTATTTCCCTTTTCACTTCCTTTTTGACCAAAAAAGAGCTCTCATGGGTTCCCACTGGAATGACTGGAGAATGTTTCTCGATATTTTCCAGACTGTTTTCCAGCAAAGGCTGCTGGTATGAGGCTCTATAAACACCAGCACGAGGTTCATACTGGCAATCAGCAGCTCTGACTTCCAGTATCTTACCGCAGGGTGAGCCATAAAACAGGGGGTGGCGGGTAAATTGAGAATAAAATTGTGGCGGGTAGAGCTACAGGCAACATCTGCCTTTCCCATCAGTGCAAAGGCAGAGCAGCTACCCCTTTTATTTTTAGGAACTTTATTTGCAAACATGTGATATTCCACTGAATAAGAGGTGGTCAGTGAAATGGATGTTTTGACAAGTGACTTTCCTCCTGGAGTCTAGTCTCGATGGAGTGAGGCTGAGCTGTGCCCTGAACCTGAGCCCACATCCTATCCCGGGCTGTCCCTCCCGCACAATTCTCAGACACATGTTTTGATTCAAAGCCTGTGGGGAGAGAAGTTGGGGGTTAATTATGGATGGAGCTAATCAGTTAGATAAAATGACAGCCCACTTGGGTTTTAGCACAGAACTCATGCTGCATTTTTTCAGTGATTACAAAACCCAAATCCTCCTGTTTCTCTCCTCCCCACCCCCATATGTGTATTCATTGGTATTTCTGGGGTTTGGTCTGGTCCAAAAGCAAAAATGTTGAGCGGTAATAAAAATCAAGGTTAATCTACCATAATATTGAGTCTAGTGACTTGTAAAAATTCTTGCTTTAGTTTCTTTTAGTTCACACACACATAAGGTTCAGAACTTTTTACAGCAAGATTTGCTATTGCAACATGCTCTTATTATGACAGCTTTTAATTTTAGAAATATTGAGTATCTCTTTGGAAACTATTTTTAGGTTTTCTGCTCAAGTATGCTAGAGCTTTTTATTTTTGTTTAATTATTTTAAACATAGTTTTGCTTTAATGTTGTTTTTATTTCATGACATGGATTTTTTTTTTTTTGAGTGAAACTCAAACATAGAAGCCATTTGTTTGCTGATATAGATATATATTGAAAAAGTTTGGAAACAGGAATCTTGGGGCCTGCTTCTCAAGTGAATTTAGATTCATCTAAGGCATGATTGAACTGTGGTAGTTATTTGGGATAAATTCACGTGAGTAGACCCTCAGATTAATTTGTCAGATGCCCTGGGTGAGTGCTTATTTGTCAGGGTTTTATGCAATTGATAAAGAAGCAGTCAGTTTAAGTGTTCAAGCTGACTCCGTACAGAGGGGGATGCTTTACTCCATCCTTTTTCCCGTCATCTGTCCCCTTCTGTTGCTTTGGGTAAATCTTCTCCATGCATCCCAGCTGCTGAATGACAAATCAGTGCAAATAACCTTGCCTATTTTTTGATCACTTATTACATAGAAGGTAGCTTCCATCATTATTTGAAATTATCCGATTGCTTTGTTTCTATTTTTCCTTCACTAAAATCTCAATATTCACAAGGCTCATTGCCACACTGTAGAGGCCAGTTTAGGAAAATATCAGCATGCCTATGATTTTATGAGGACTCCTCAGTGGAGAAAATGGATATATTTGTGTCCAAGTCAGAATGACAAGGGCTGAAATACATGGAAACATTTTAATCTAGTATGTTAACGGTTCTTTTCCTGTCTCGGAAATGTCCGTTCTCTACTCAGGCAAAAGAAATAAAATGAAAAAAAGTTATGAATAACATCTAATTGAAAAGCCATCCCTGGTTTTAGGTTTTAGAGCAGAAATTAACCATGACAGCTGCTTCTGGAAGGTATTTGTCAATGCTATTATGCAGAATTCTGAAAAATGCTGGTTTTTCCTGGGAGACTGTTATCAGGAACAGTTATGTGTTTTGCCTAAAGACTATTACTTCCATTGTTTTTGAACTTTACACCAGGCACTACCACAAAAATAATCTCTTGTCTTGTGACAAAATAAACCATTCCATTTCTTTCTTTTTTTCAAGGCACCTTATTATCAACTTTGGAAGGAAGTTGAATTTATAAAAAGATAAGTCATGTAAATAAGCTGGAAGAAATCTAATGAAAGTCCTTTGTCTTCTTTGGCAAGCACAGATCCATGAAACCATGATTCTCCTTTGAAGCTTCAATTACCTGACTTACCAGAGCTGGAGCAGGGGAGAAATGGCTAATATTTCTGAACAATGTGCATGTGTGTATGTAAGGGGAAGTTATTACCTTTTTTTTTTTTTTTGGGGGGGGTGGAATCTGAGCATGTTTACAGATTGCAGTTTTATTGTTTTGACCAGCTGCTTAGAATCACAGGATAAAATTTATCCCTGATGTGTCTCCACTGTAAGCAAGTGGAGGAGCAGGGCCAATAAATGCTGCCTCTTGAATAACTCCAGTAAAATAGCACCAGAGATGCATGGGTGCATGTGGGTGCAACTCACACTTGTACCCACTCATGTCCATATGTGTTTGGGGCTCCAAACAGTGCTTTTATTTCATGCACATCAGAAATGCCTTGCATTGCTCCCACACTAGTGCTCCCTAGACTGTATTGCACAGGGTCCTTTTGGTGTTATTCTTTGCCACCATGTTTATGTCAGTTATCCTCATTTAAAGGTAAATGTCAAGTTCCTCTACTGTTTTTTGGGTATGCCTCCACACTGTCTTCAGTGTAATGGAGTGATGACAGATGCAATTAGACTAGATGTCATGGGGAGCAGCACCCACCTAGCCATGGTGGTGGGAAAGTCTGTGTGTTGTATCACACTGTTAGTGTAAATCAGAATAACTGAGGAATCCTGAGTATTTGAGTAAAATCACCCCTTCTGAGTTTTGTGCTGTTGCAACTAAAATTTTGCTGCCTGGAGAGCTTCCTCTAAATTCAGCCAGACTCCAGGAATCGCCACAGAGATGTATAAGACTTGCAAGGCAGTAAAACCTATCTGCCTTCTCCCAAACGACACAGAGCCACACACTTTTTTATTCTTCAGTCCAGTATTCAGCTGATGCACCTGTGAGCTGTACACATGCAGCTGGCCACAGATTTTTTTACAAATGATTTTAATCCTTCTAAAAACCCCCTGTCATTCTGGGTTGTATAAATAACCTAAAAAATGAGGGCTAAAAACATGGATTTTCTGTTCTTTGTTGGAATGCTACTCTGGTGTAACTGAGAGGAGAATTTGACCTGCTGTATCCGTTTTTGCAGAGTTCAAACCGTAATTCCAGGCCAGATTCTAATCTGTGCTTCTCGCTCATATTTCACTGAAGCTCTCAAAAAACACACACGCTGTGGGCTGAAGTGCAGCATTGCAGGCAGTGAGTGACTATTATCTGGCCTGAAGGGTCTTCTGGAAATAAAAAAAAAAATGATAGCGATCAAATTGCTGAAGCGAACAACTGATGGGTGTTTTAAGTCTTTAATTTGTTTTCCTTTGCTTGGAAAAGTAGACCACGTTTGTCTTTAGAGCAAAAGGCAGTTATTTATAGTGCTACTTAAGTGAGCAAAATAAAATGCTTGCAATGACAGTTATCAAAGGTTAGGTCCCTGGAGATAAAAAGCTTTTGTGTGCATGTGCACTCCAAACCCAATCTTTCTATGGGCCTACATAAAGTATACAACAATGTGCTTCCCTTCTGAACTTTTTTGGGACATGGTATGGAAAGACTGTAGCAGTCTTCATGAAGTCAAATCCCAGATGGGTATTGGTTTCAAAGGGAACGATGACTAGCCAGTATGTTAAATATTTTAATTCAGTAAAGCCTCCTGTTCTCCTTGATGTTTGCTAAAGTTACGTTCAGCAGCTGTAGAGGAGAATGTGCACAAGAAACCGAAGGAGAAGCCTGTGTCCTCTCCTCTTGCCTAACCAATAAATTTTAGCACTGAGTAGGCAGGCACAAGCCCTCCTCACCTTGGCCTGAGGGGTTGGGAGATGAGCAGTGAGGGGTTTAGATGGAAGTGGAGCTGCAAGCAGCTGGACCAGGTGCCACTGGTGCTCTGAAATGTCACTTTAAAGGCTATTAACATAGTGAAGGCTTTTGAGGGCTACTGAACTGTTTGTAGCATAATCCTTCCGCTTTTCTCCTGGAGCACTCTGCACGTTGTGCTAATAGGCATTTGTGCAGATGAAGCCTACCATGCCCTCAGCTTTGGAGAACAAAATTGCGGTAGGTGCCTTAATGGCACACAGTTGCAGATAATTACTGTTTGTGCTGATACAGGCAGGCAGTTGGGTCTGACCTGCCCCATTTTTAGGTACATTGGAATTTTCCCGGACTCCAGAGTTATCTGGATCTGGGCAGAACTCCCTGAAAGATAAGAAATTATTAATGGTAGGGGCAAGGGGTTTTTTGGTGGAAGGTTTGTCTTGAACTTCTTCACATTGCCAATACTTTCTGTAGTATTAGAGAACAATCCTTTCTGTAATATTAGAGAACAATCCTTTCTGCAATATTAGAAAGTTTCTTGCAAACAATTTTTGGAGAAAGGGACTGCTTTTGCAGTCAGCCAATACAACAGCCTTTTCTCCAGAGCAACTGCACTGGCTTTTGGGTTCTTTTGCTTTCTTCCACTATTTTTTGGCTTCTGTAGAATTTGTCTGATCTCACCTTGCTTGAACTGTGAATCAGAGTCTTTAGACCTGCTAGATTATCCCAGTGGATTTAAGGGAAGTCTTAATACATAACTGATTTCTCACGGATACCCCACTTCTCTCTGAGCACTCATTTGGCTCTGGGCTGTCCGGCTTGGCTAGACTGGAGTCAAGGAGGCAGATACCTACTTCTCATGCTGAATATGCAATGGTTGAGACATAACAAAAAGAAATCTCCTGCTGTTTGTGAGCCTAGTTTTGCTACTGAAAATGTTCTCAGCTGTGACTTTGCACTACCGGTGTCTCTGCTTTTATGTTCTGTAAGTTATGAGGCATTTAGCTCATTTTCCAAGAGCATCTCCTTTGCTTTTCACAGGGCGAAGCTCAAATGTCATTCTGCACTACCCTGCGGCTGGTTAAATCAATTTCTGCTTAACGACAATTCTTTGTGCTGACTATTTGATCAGCTTGTTTCTTTTCATTATAATTTATTGCCAGTTATGTTTTCCTTGCTCAGAAGCAATAATGTATGACATAAAAGCCAGCTTTCCCCTCCCTCCCGGGCTACACTTGTCAACTGCGTTCGGTCATAGCTGCTGCCATTTTAATAACCAGTTCCTGCTCTTAGATCTTGAGGATGTATGATTAAAAAAATCCAACAGCTGAGACCCGCAGTGAAATGCAGTGATTTTTGCTGGAAAAGGCAATCCTTCGACTTATCTTTCACCTTAGGGAAATGGCAAAGGTGGGAGGTATTACGCTGGTTGTCCAGTCCCTCTCCTTACATGGAGTAAGGCTGTCTAGACAATTAAATTCTCACCTTTCTGAGACTAGCTGATGCCTGCTCAGTTCCAATCAAACATAATTTCATCTCTTCCCACCAGAACCTTGTCCCCTTGTCTCTGTGGCAGGATTTATCAGGTAAATTGCCCATACTGTCCACCATTCCCACGGGGGATGTTTGTTGCTGAAGGCAAAGCACTTGTCATTTCCTCAGCTCTGGTGGACCAGAGGGTTGGATAGATTCCTGAGAAATATGCTTTGTGTCCATGGCAAAGATGAGTGACTTGTTTTAAGAAATCACAAGCACAAAGAGGCACTTAGGGCCAGGTGGTGTTTCTCTTATATAGGGTAGTCCCTTTCCTAGTAGCACATGGGAACTCACTTGTGTCCTGTCTGATTTGGTGGATGATGTTGGAAGCTTGTCCTTTGCTTAGATGACAGAAGCACAAACCAATGTCTACTTATCTATTGTGTGCAGACAAGCAATAACATATTTTGAAAAATTAATTTCTTTTTAAATCAACAGCTGTAATAACCATGTTCCCTAAGAATAAGATCTTGCAGGTACAAATTGCCAGTGGGGCCATTGACTGTGTATACACATCAGGATTTATCATAAGGCCTACTACTTATTAAGCTCAAAAAACCCCAAGGTATAGATCAAATCAGGTATCAAAGAACTCACATGAATAACCTACATAGTATATGTTGTCCTAAGGCAACATGTTACTAAACAGATGGTTTTGCATCTTTCATTGCCGCTCTTTGCATTGCTGCGGCTAACTAGGTATTTCACCTTCCTGTCCACTAATACTCCTGTGCAGCTAAGGTGTGATTTAGATTTGGTTTCAGGCAGAAACTTTGAAGGGTGAAGGTGGTAATTTTATCCAGGCTTTCCTCCTAAGCAATTTGTATTGTTCCTTTTACTGGGACCTTCTACAGCTTGTGCTTTCCATTGCTTTTTTTCTTTACTTTTTTTTTTTGTTTGTTTCCCTGTGGCATTGCTTCAGTCTTGTTGTTATAATCCTTTAATATGTGATGGAGAACACTTCAGCCCTTCAGGGACATGCCACTGGAGAACAGTTTCAGGTTATTGGGTCTTTCAGTGCTGTTCACATCCATCCTTAAACATTAATGTTCTTCGTCCATTCTACTTTGAAAGCAATGAAACAATTTAATTGGCTTTAGTGTGCTTTGATCAGACATGTGATTGTTGTATAAGGTTGCTCTCATGCTGTACAGGTTGTTAAAAAGAGTTGTATTTAACCTTTCCTCTAAAGGAGTACCATCATTGTTCTTAGTTATTACTAACTCCTTGTAGTAGGGTCCTGTTGCACAACTGGTTGGAGGCAGTTGAGCAACCCTTGCCCAAAGAATATATAATCTTAGTAACAGCAGAAAAGGCAGAATTAATATTACCCTGGGTAAAAATTTGAGGCGGTAAGAGGAGTAAATAACTTGCTCATTTTCACTCACAGGCATGGGCAGAGCTGAGAAGCAATCAGCACCTCTGTGCCTTAAACCTATGCCTTATTCTTCTACCACTTGTTTTTCTTGAACACACCAGCTACTCCCATTTCAGACCAGTGGAAACCGTACATATTTAAAAGCAGTCTGGCCTTTTATATAGGAATCAATTCGCCCATTGCTATGGAGCAACCACAAAGAAACTGTTTAACAGTACAAAACCCACATTGTATATGAGATTAGGACAGGAAATATGGGATTGCAAGTTGAAACTGCATGGTAAATTTAAGTGAGTTATACACACTGACTAAAACAACATGCCTGTCTCTCTGCATCTATGCTTGTACCAGAGAGGCTCACAATTTGGCTGTGTTTATCCTCATATTACTCCCAGTTGGTGGGAACCTGTTGCTCCTGGTTTCACAGATGAGGTCGTGGACCATTAACAGGGAAGGACACCTCCCTGGTGGCAGAGGAGAGCCTAGAGCCTGGCTAGTGCCATGCCATCTGCTCCACCTTTCCCCTTGGAAGGAGAGGAAGGGGAAGGGGCAGGGGCTTTGACAGCTTTGAGATAACAGCTCCCTGAAAGTCTCTTCTGAGAGATGTCTCCTGCCCAATGTTCATGTGGTGTGTTTACCTATGGAGATGGGTATGTGTTCCCCAGCTTTACTGTCTCCAAATTAGCTTTTTAACAATTTTTTTTAAATCGGTAGCTAAAAATGCTTTTTTGCTTTTTTATGCTTTTCCTTTTTAAAAAAGGCTAATGGAAAAAAAATTCTGCTTTCAGAGGTATTTTTTTTTTCTTCTGATAAGATTAACCCATTGTTTATAAAGCAGAAAATAATGTAATTTTTCCATTAAGCAAGCAAAAACACAATTACTGTAATGAATAATGGGTAATTAACCCTTCTTGTCTGGAGGAGATAACACATAAGACCCACTGCCCTACTTTCCCTGTGGAATAAAGTAGCAGTGGTATTAATCCAAGCTAAACATTGAAGTTTTACAATCAGTTGTATTATTATTGCAGTTGTAGCATTTTTATAGCCAGAGCAGAAGGTTTCTGAAATTAAGGTGATATTTAATCTTCTTAAGACTGCTGGGCACCAACTAACCACTCATGCTATAGAAAGGAGATAGCTGTCTTCTGCTCTACTTTATACAGAATTAATGCCACACCTCAGTTTCTGGGAAGTTTCCAATGCAGTTTTCATTTGAAATATCTGGTCACTTGAGTAACATGTAGCTTAGAAATAAAATAGAAGCAATTTTCTGCTTCATTTAGAGCATAATCCTAAATTCTGCCAGCTTCAGCCTGGCAATTCAATGGAAAGGTTTCAATATGGGGCTTTGTGACTGAATGTCATGTTATGAAGTCTGTTTTGCATTTCTGGTGTACTGAAGTGTGGTTGCATTAACTCTTGGTTGTGAAGGGGCAACGTGGTGCATCACCTTCTCGACAGCTTTTCTGGAGAGCCATCCTAGCTGCAGGTTGGGCAGTTGACCTTGGCCAGGCTGTCCTTAGGGATTGATGAACTTTATGTAGACTGGGCCAGGACAATGTGCGCAAGTTTGAATGGAGGCAATGGAAATCTGGTGCTGAGCTGAACAAACTGGGTTGTGCAGGAGGGCCAGCTCTATCTATTATGAGAAGGTCTTGCGGAAGAGTCTTCTTAAAGTTTGAAATGCTGACAAATTATGGTTACACCAGCCAGAAGTCAAATTAGGGAAGATTCATGTGGAAGCTGATATAGTATTCCAGCGGTATAATTTTTGAGTGCTCAAAGAGCAAAGCCAGCACAGTTAAACCCTGCTTTCCTGCTGTGTTATGTCAAAGAGGACTTGCCAAATCACCCTGACTTGCCTCCCCCTACATGGGGCTCCAAGGGAGCACGTGGGAGTCAGCTGGGGCTGCCACTAATACATGTTTCAGGGCATAGAGGTAGTGGGGTCTCTAGCCCTCGGAAATGCATCAGACAGCAGATCTTAGTCCAGGATTTTACTGTAAAAACAGTGACTAATCTCTACCCAGATGTGGTTGGTTTGGAAGTACATGGGGATATGTAATCAGACTTCCTTGCAATAGGCTGGTGATTGTTCAGTGAGATATTGGGCCAGTTCATTACACGTCATGCTGATACAGGAAAGACCTGATTGCTGTGAGCACTCAGAGATCCAGTGACTTCAGCAGGAAGATGTAGCATCTCAAGCCTGTTTTTTCTTATAGAAACACCAGCTACAGATATGATCCAAAAGCCCGTGCTTTTGCTAGGTTCTGAGGAGTTTTCCTATTTTTTTGAACAGGAGTGCATCTGCTGTGTCTTCTTTTTCAGAGTTTCATAGCTATAAGACTTCCTACATCATATTGTTTAGCACAAGGATTTTTTTTTTCAGCTTGTGTATCCCCAGCATTTCCAGCAGAAATATAGACAAAACTATATCAAATCATTGCAAAAGCACGGCTACTGCTGTTTGACTTGTCCTCCTCAGTTATCTTCCCTGGGCCTTCAGAAATGGTCATGGATATGCAGATCACAGGTTGAAAACCTGCACCAGATTGCAGGGTTCATCCCAGAGGCTTGCTTCTTCTCTTGGAAATTCTGGTTTTATTCAAAATATTCCTCTCCTTGGTTGCTTCTTCCTCCTTTCAGCGAGTCTTCTTCGGAGCAACCCCTCTCCAGCGTTCCTCCCATCCCACTGCCATGATGCTGCCTTTATTCCTGGTCAAATTACCGAAGCCTTTCCTCCTCCCCACAGCATTCATGCGTCCCAGCACAGGGTTTACCCCAGGCTTCCCATTGCGTAGGCCTCTGTACTGCTGCCAGACGATACTTGCAGTATATGCTGCGGGTGATTCTCTCAGCCTCTGGAATGAATTATTTTATTGCTGCCAGCTTGTCAGAGAAATCAGCTTGAAAGCTGAGCCAGAGAGCAGTCCTGGGAGCGACCAATTCAAAGTGGAAGCAAGTCACCATTGAGCAAAATAAGTAGGAGAATGCATCAGCTGGATAATATGAGCACTGTTTTATAAGAGAATTTCAAAAGAACCAATTAGGCTTCAATAGGGAACCAGGTCTTATATTTAAAGTTCATAAACACACAAATCATGATATTTTAATTAAGAGTTGTTGTTTCCTAGGTTTTGTTTTTTAAGGGCGTAGTTTTCTGTTTAACTGCTGTTCTTGTAAAGATTTGGCATGGTCTGGAACATTTTTCTCTTCTTGGTTACCTCGCAAGGAATTTGCATTCCCGCTCTGTGCCTGCACTTTGGTGTGCGTGCTGCCACTGAAAAGGCCGAGAGCCATAAATAAAAGAACAATATGACCACAAGCACCCCCTGCAGAGGAAGAAGAAAGACATGAGTAAAATAATATTCCAGAGAAAATCGTAGACCAGATAATTTATCCACCCCTAATTATTTCTGGGCCAGAATGAGGTATTTCACATAGTAAGGAAACAACTCTCTTATTTTTTTTCTAGTGATTTCAAACCATTGGCCTATTACAGTTTGATTCAGTTTTAGTTGGCTGTTTGTCAAGAAAAAAATCACCAAAGGTCAGTTATGAGCACCACAGAATCAACTGCATATATGTTTCTGAAGCAAAAAAACTATTTTTTCATGCATTTCTGACACTTTCAGCCATTCAGACTCCTAGGTCTTGAAATAAAACACATCTCAGGTGTCACATTCATCTGGTTGGTATGAGATGATGGCTTGCAAATTGCTGATTTTGGATATGGATGCCGGTCCATTTAAACGACTTCAGCATAAATAGTAATAATAGACTACAGTGGCACAGTCTTTCAGAAGACAAGACAAAAAGCTGTGCTTGTTAAAACAAAAAGATACCCCAGAAGCAGGAAATTTAATATTATTAATGAAAACAGGAGGAATTATTAGGAATGTTTTCACACGATAGAGTTCCTCATTCAGGATGTATTACTGTGGGGACTTTACCAAGGGGTCTTGCTGAATCTTTTTTCCTGAACGCATCTGCACCACTGTGAACATTCCTCTGCTATAACCTATGATGTATTTGTAACATTTGCATGTAATCTGTCAGGCATGGCCTCTGCTATAGAGCGTGGGAGTTTCAGGCCCATGGGATTTGTGAGGCTACAGATGCAGAAGTTGAAGTCAGTCAGATTTGTGGCATGGATAGGGGTTTCCCGGTGTTAGAAGAAGTGAAGAGTAAGCCCTGAATGTGCTGCAGTCTGACTGTGCACAGGCTATTCTCACAAGGTTTCCGTTTTCAAGGTTTGGATGCATTTTGGCATTGGAGTTCTCCTTTTAAGCTGATCCTCCGCAGTTTTTCAAGGTTCACCCACAAGTCATAATTACCCTAGAGGATAACAGCACATGGATGCAATGAAATGCATTCATAAAAGTGCTTGGTTTTGCATTGATGGGGCTCTAACTGCTCGTTGTCTCTGAGCATGATTTAGAGGGACATAAATGTAGCATCTCAGCCTTACACATTCATAACTCCTTCCATCAAAAAATCTCAAAGCATTTTACACACAGATGTAACCAGATAATATGTCCTGTTGTCTGTGTGGCATCTCCAACATCAGTTATCATCATTCTAAACCATATGCCAGGGTCTAGAGTATTCCCTGAAGTATTTTACATGGGAGGAATACATGTAAATAGAATATCTGGCAATCTATGAATGGCTCACAGGATTTTAATCAACTGCACAGTTTTAAAATTGGCATTTAAATCCCTCTCACATCTGTTGTTTAAAATAGCCAACAGCGTGTGGGATACATTCAGTATGCAATATTCATATGAGTATGTTAATAATAGTACACATTATCACAGTAAAAAATAAGGTGTGTAACTGCAGTGCTCGTTAGAGTAAGTATTTAGAGGTTTTGGAGAAAGCACTGTTTAATAGTAAAAAAATAAATATTTTCCCCCACAGATAATACTGAGATATATTATTTGTATTTTGAACAGAGGACTTAAATGTTCCAGTTTGCACCCTTGGCTTGCACTGTGGCTTCCAGTGCTCTCCAAGATCAGTCCTTATGGAGTAACTTGCACAGAAAGCTAACAAACTGCACCTGCTTTAGCTTCTAAATATCAAAGAAGGTGAAATACTTCTTGGAAAAAGTTGTTTACGGATCATCTAGGCAAGGTCATAGGTGACAGCTAACTCAGGTTAGTTAGCTAGCTCTGGTTCATTGATAAGTGCTGAATCCAAATTGCAGCCCTAATCTGTCTTCTCAATGCATTTGTATGGTCTCCGTGCCTTTGTTCCCCATCTGCAAAACAGTATTACTCATGCAGACTCTCTGCCACTCTTTCCTCATCTCAGTGAAGCCTTTAAAATGGTTCAAGGTATGAAGTGCACTAACATGGGTTGTGTTGCGCCTCTGATTGTAGAGGGTTCTGAATGTTGGGGAGAGCTGTACCCCCACTCTCAAAAAAATGCAGTAACTCTGCGACTGAACACCCAAAAGTGGTTGAATTCTACCTAAAATAATCTTGGGTTTCTCATGTTTTCTTAGGTAGCTTCTGTCTCTGGTCCTTTCTCATCCTACGCTGGTTGTTGTTCTCATACACTGCTGGTCATGTGCTAGGACAGGGATTTTAAAAAAAAAAAACAATGCAAAAAACACACGGGAATTTAATTCCATCCCACAGGAATGACTGTACTACACTAGTCATTGTTTTGAAATATGTTTTAGAAATTTGTAATGACAGCATTGGGATTATATAGTTAATTGTGGAGCAACCATTCTTACAATTTGTGTTTTACCCCACATGGAAAGCTATAATTTACTCCAAGTAATTAGGTTAGGTTTAATTTTGGCGAGACATAGGCCCATATTATCCCATGTAATGTACTGCAATCCTCACATTAGGTAGGATGCCAAGTATTCCGTTTGTTTTGGGACCCAACAAAATTGCCACTTGTCCAGAGTTGTTCTTGGACAGAATTGTGAAAGTGGTAACATTTTGCTACTTAACCAGTTTATTATTAGTCTGACGATGACCCAGAGATATGTGTATCATTCACTGAATATTATGTAGAAGGTGTATGGCACTTCACTAATAAAATTATGTATTTAACAGCATATGGGGGCAATGTTGAAAGGATTGACATCATCAGACACTGAGGCTACTTTCTGTCTTTCATGACTGGACCCCAAAAACTCTCAATTTCTTTAGCTTCTTCTCATGCTATAAAGTATAGTGGTCAGAGGGGTTGCACCACCACCATATTGCTATTACACTACTGCATATCTATTTGTTAATAAAAGATAAATCTAAGTTAAAAAGTAAGCTAAAACTTGTTTTTCCTCTCTACCCTTTCAAACGCCTTTTCTGTCTTAGTGGTTTACCTGTCCTTTAGAAAGTCCGTTTATCAAAAGATATTTGAGTATATAGTCATAGGTTGGTGGCTGTTGAGGGGCTGACAGCTGCAAATGACATATTTTTTTAAATCCTTACTTATTACATATATGGACTGTTTTCTGATGCAGTTCTCTTTACTTCTGAAATCTGAGAGGAAGGATTCCCTAACAATATTTTGTGCTTTATTGAATATAACTACCATCTTAGACACTGAGACTTTTATATGTTCTTTAATGTCCAATTAAAAACTCTCATCATCTGTTGATTTCTTAGCACTTTTACCACTTGTAGGTGCTGTTATTTCCTGAAATCAAAGTTAAAATATAATAGGCTAATGATGGATCTTGATGAGGTGTGATTTTTCACCTCAGGCAAACACACATGGGGCTCACTTTTCCCATTAAAGATGTTAAAGCAGCTTTCCTCTCTGAGAGTTTGCTTCATTTGGTAATTGTCATACTGCATAGGATGTTTCATTTTCTTCCATAGGAGATAGTTTTACTCTTCTACCAGAAGACTATGAAATATGTAAGCCCATAAAGAATGTTTCGATAATTTTCATACTGGTGTTGAAGAAACAGCTGGATCCACATTCCTGTGTGTAAAGTCCAGTATTGCAATTCCCAGTTCATCATGATGGATTGGGTAATTCCACACTAAGGAATTAACTCAGTGTTTGGAAGGGACAGGATTGTACAATTGATTATTTTTGTTTTATTATAAATGCCATCCAAAAATAAATCCTGTTCCCAGTCACTGACATATATGACCTTTCTTTCCTCCCAACCCCTCTGGAAATTTCTTTGTGCTGGCTATTTTGACCATGTGAATGTTCAGGAAGATAGAACATGTATCAGTGATGTTCCTAGACATCTTGGTGGAGGAAATAATAAACATTGATCAGTGCTACTAGGAAGAGGAGTGATAGAGGTATAACTTTATGGGGAACAGCAGCTGCGTAGTGGTTAAAATAGAAGGCTGAGAGCCAGGTCTTTATCAGTTTATCCTTGGCTCTGCAGTAATCTTCTTCTTATCATTAACCTTGCATTAGTCCTTTCAGAGGCATGCCTCTCTCCCCCAACCCTAGGCAATTTAGGATTGTTGAAGATGGAATTTTGCCTATGTTCTTGGGTGGAGTTTTCATACCACCTCGCTTTTGGCACCCACTGTACATGGCTGAGGCCCCCTCCGTCATCTCTTTTGCAGTCAGAGAAGAGAGGTAGATGTCAAACTGATTTTTTCATTCTCACTCCTAACTTGGGCACTAGAGTTAGGTTTCTAAAGTAAGGACTATTTCAATATCTTTATTGGTGAGATAACAATTAAAATCACATAATTCTTCCCAATGTTTATAAACTTACTATTGGTAACTAATGTTTTATTATTATGAATAATAAATGCAATAAAATTATTATAAATTGAGATAGACTGATTGGTGTTATAAATGAAGCTTTGCTTCTTAACTCTATAAAAGTACAAGTCCCCCATCATTCCCCACCAGGCCAAAATGGGTGGATGCTAAAAAAAGTTTCTTGAGGAACCTTAATACATGTGATGCCCACTCCGTGCCTGCACTACGCAGGCAGTAAACTCTTTAAATGGGGTCTGTCATTTGTGCTGTGTGTGAACAATGTCTAATATACTGGGAACCTATCTCTAAGAAATCCTTGATACTATCATAGTGCAAATATAATTAAAAAATACTGGGAAATATTATCAATTTGTTCAAGGTCTGGAACAGCTGATTGGTAATTGCTGTATTTTTGGTGCTACTATTTCATGCTCAGAAAGTGCTGGTGACAAGGCAGAAGCTTAACCACTCATCTTGTTCTCTGATTGCTTCTCCCATTCATCCTCTCCAGTAGTAGATCAAGAATATAACCATACACTGGTGCCTGTGGTGCAGAGCTCTCAGGGCTGCTGTCTGTGTGTGCTGGAGCATGCTGATAAAAAAAGTAACCTCAACAACAACAACAAAGAAGGAAAAACTGTTTTCTTGCCCCCTGTGGAATGGAGACCTAAAGGCAGGCGGGAGGTCCTGGTGTCTGGAAGAGTCCGCAAGGCAGAAGGCCTGTGATTGCCTTTGTAATGTAATTGTTATAATGGTAGGCCAGGGAATTGCAGTGGTTCACTGAAAAGCTCCAGCCATTTCTCCTTGTGGTTCTTTGTGTGGTTACAGCAGGAGCTGGAGCATCCCTATATGCAGATGTGCCATGACTGAGAACGTGTCTCAGATGACTTTGTGAGCTCTGTGGGTAGTGATAGACCACAAGGAGCAAGGGAACAACTAAACCTTCAGGAAGGCTTCTCCCTCCACAGCTTTATGGAAAGTGGTTGGGGAAGGAGGGGGAGAAAGAGTTTTAAAGTAGGTGCAGATCTGAGCCAGATACAGAGTCATGGGGACAAAGAAGGGGAGGAGAGAGGTGAACATGGTATGCAGAGGTCTCACCCTGCATGGACTGAGAATAGCTCTATGCAGGAGCTCAGAAGAGCTCCAGAGGTCCTCTGTATAGATATAGCCAATAGAGAATCTTTTTATGGTCTTCAAGGACTTCTTTTTCATGAACATCCTTTTCTGTTGTCCTTTTTCATTCTTACCAGCCATACTGTATTCACAGTACCAGTGAAGGAGTTACAAAAGATCTCTTTGGGAACTAGATGAGCAAACTTTGGCATATGGACTTGTAAAACCTCTAGTTCAGCCATAGTTAGACCATTATAATTTTAAATGTTCCAAAGATTGAGGCTGGAAAGCTGCCTGGCGGAAAAGGACCTGGGGGTATTGGTCATCAGCGGGCTGAATATGACCTGGCAATGTGCCCAGGTGCACGTTGCATCCTGGCCTGTATCAGAAATGGTGTGGCCAGCAGGACTAGGGAAGTGATTGTCCCCTTGTACTCAGCACTGGTGAGGCTGCCCCTTGAATACTATGTTCAGTTTTGGGCCCCTCACTGCAAGAAAGACATTGAGGTGCTGGAGCGTGTCCAAAGAAGGGCAACGAAGCTGGTGAAGGGTCTAGAGCACAGGTCTTCTGAGGAGCGGCTGAGGGAACTGGGGTTGTTTAGTCTGGAGAAGAGGAGGCTGAGGGGAGACCTTATCACTCCCTACAACTACCTGAAAGGAGGTTGTAGCGAGGTGGGGGTCGGTCTCTTCTCCCAAGTAACAAATGATAGGACAAGAGGAATGGCTTCAAGTTGCACCAGGGAAGGTTTAGATTGGATATTAGGAAAAATTTCTTCCCTGGAAGGGTTGTCAAGCATTGGAACAGGCTGCCCAGGGAAGTGGTTAAGTCACCATCCCTGGCGGAGTTTAAAAGACATGTAGATATGGTGCTGAGGGACATGGTTTAGTGGGACTTGGAAGTGTTAGATTAATGGTTGGACTCAATGATCTTAAATATCGTTTCCAACCTAAATGATTCTATGATTCTATGGTTGTATGAAATAGAATTTTTTTCTCTTCTGGGTAACTATTCCATAGTCTAGCAGATGCCCCTCTTGGGAAGCTTTCACATATGTTCAGTTTAAACACTCTCATTTTCTATCTCATTACTTGTGTATTAATCCCTTTATATGCCTAAAATACTCCACTTTTCTGAAGTTCCATCTCTCCACCTTACACATTTACCTCTCTAAGGAAATACGTGATCCCTTTCCATACCAAAGTTTTTTAATCAAGCCCAAACAATAAACCACAGCATTCTTCAGTGGTCTACAAGGGCATGGAGCAGGGATATGTCTATGTTGGAATTGGTGGTAAAAGATTTAGCTCAGGTGCTGGTAGCAGCTTATGCACAGCAGTGCTAGATTCTCTGTGGGCTGCTAAAACTCTCCAGAGAAGTAGAACTGTTTGCCTGTGCTGTTGATGCTACATTGGTACCAGCCCATAAAATAAACTGGATCTGATATGTCTATGCTACTCCATAGTATCTCATTCTTTCATTTTGTGGAAGGGAGTTAAGTTTTCTTTGGTCTTAAAGCAGTCGCTTCTGATACATGTTCACCTGTGTGTTGAGATGTGGGATGCAGCAATAACCACCAAGTAAGACCTTTGTCATCTACAGGTAATAGGATTGGCCTGTACATCATCATAACTTAAAAATGTGAGTTACTGATCTAGCTAGGGACAGAAGTCTTGTTTCTTCACTCTCCAGCCGGGGCTTTGGTCTTTAGACTGTGGAGCCACTCCAGTGTTTCAGGAGGTGGGTGGGCTGGAAACGTTTCTTTTGTGAAGCATCCTGCTTACGAATAGTTTCCCAGTACTGGGGCTGAAGTGAGATCCATGAAAATTTTTGCATGGAAATTCTCATGAAAATGGCCAGAGCTGAAAATACCAAAAAAGCCACTAACACAAACATTTTTTATTTTTATTTTCAGGAAATTCCAGTATCAATACCTCTGGTTATTTTTGGCCCAACTGGAGTCAAAGGCCGTAGGCAGTAAAGTCTTCAGTGCCCGTTACAGAGGCAAATTCTCTGCCAGTAACCTTTTAGTTTGTGTTGGTTTTGTTGTTTTTTTTTTTTTTTTATTTTTGGTTTTTGGTTTGTTTTTTTTTTTTTTTTGTGAGAAAAATAGAGTGTTTCTTGGCTATGCGCTCCTCTGAGTGGGTTTCTTCTTTTTCATCCTGAGGGGTTTTGTTTGGCTGGGCCCAAGGAGAGGGGTTTCCTCCATGAGATCTTTTTTCTTCCCTCCAAATATTCCTGATCCCTTTGCTTTCACTGAATAAATTGAATTTAAAATTCTAAACACATTTCCTGTCTTTTCATAGCATCAGCACTGTTAATACAGTAGGTGACACTGTTAATATTGTAGGCAGGTTAAGGAATGGGGAGCGTGAGATGAAGGGTTGAAGGACGAACTATGAAAAACATTGAAAATAGTATCTAAGATTTACTCCAGTTTGTGTTAGTGGGATGAGTTCACTGGAGTTTTGTCCTGTCTGCCTCTGGCAGAAAGGAGGGTTCAGAGAAGAGGCTTGCTAAATGAGACTTCAGTGATGGAAGGAAATTTGGATTTAGTCAAGATGAGGACTTTGCATTTTAATCTTTCTCATCATTTCAGATCAGCCTTGGGATTCCTCTATGGATCACTAGTCACAAGGGTCCTGAAGCCATAATTCAGACCTTGGAAAACCATGAAACAAGCTGAAAAATCACAAGATCTCAAAAATTAGTGTTTTGTTCCTTTTCCTCCAAGCTTTTAGGGTGTATTTGTGTAGAGTTCTTCTTTACAATCACAGATGTTAAGAATTGTTATTCAATAACAAAAAAAATTAAATTCTCGAGTAGTCACTTGCCAGGATCAAGGTCCTCCAGAAACTCCAAATATCACAAGACGAGCAATAAAATCCTGGCAGCTGGCAGTGGTAGCTTTCAGACAGAAATCATGTGCTAGCCAGTAGGTTTCCCTGGCCATTGGGGGTTAATACCAGCTGAAATTCTAATGAAACCTGGGGTGTTAATCCACATTAAGGAGATCTGGGGAAAGCAACTGCCTTAATCCCCTTAAACCTAGTGATAAAGTTGTTACTGCCTGCCTACATATATACCTTATGGACCATTCATCTGGCAATCAGATGAACCAGTCGGGATAGCAGAAGACTCCCTAAAACAAAGTACAGAATGATCTTTCCCTTGTGTTTCCCCTTAAATTCCAGCAAATGTTACAGGAAATCCTGAATTTATCTGAGATAAACTGCAGAGACCTACTTTTTCAGACTGCACTTACTTTCATGTGTTTATCTTCTGTCTACTGCACCATCAGGACTACTGAAAAATAAGTCCAATCAATTCCTGGTCTAAACTTATGGTGTGTTCCCACCCCTCAGTTTTACTGGTTAGGCTCAGCAGAACAAATTCTGATTTAAATCCTAGAAAGGCCCAAGACCCACCTCCCACAAGCAATGTGTTTTGTCACTCACTAGACATCTGCAGCAGTGAAGGACATTGGGGAGCAAATATGATGTGCAAATATGATGCATCTGGGTAAACGCGAGAGTCAGCTCTTAAAGCTGGAGTTCAGAGAGATCTCTTTCATTCATCCATGGGAGAAGGCCTCATTATAATTGTTCAAGCCTGACTGGATTACATCACTTTCCCCCTCATTTCACTCCCTCCCCACTTGCCTCCCTCCTTTTATTTACACCCCTTGTTCAGTGGCAGTGTTGAGCAGGGGCTGCCTTAATGATGCATGCTGATCGCTTCATTCCCCATTGCCCCCCCATCACCTCCCCCAGTGCTTTGAAGTGTGCTCAGGTCTCAGGCTCCAGTTCAGAGGTCACTTTGTTTATTTATGCAAAGCTGGCTCATCTGTGAAATGGGGCTTTCAAGGCCTCTGACATCAAAGACTCCAAAGCTGGTCCCATCAAGTCGGAGCAGGGATGGGCCTTGCATTATAACAAATTAAAGCAACTTTGTGAATCATAGAGAAATATTGTGGCTAGATTTTTGCTTCAAAAATTATTTTGACTGGTGGTTGGATGCTCAGCACATAGCGTTGGTCTGAAAACCAGTCATACCCATTCAGCTAAAACACGAAGCCTTCATGGAGAGTCTGTGGGTAAATAAAATCTGATCCTGGCTCAGTAACAGTCTGTGAATATTTCCCATCAGTTTCTCTCAGAGCCGGACCGTTATGCAGAATTTTCCATTTGTTTTAACTTTTAAGAGGGAATGGAACAATTCTGCTATGGTAATAAACAGTAACTATACCCCGCTTATGTGGCAGTCTTTGTCCCATAGGATCCCCAGAGTGCTTTGTCAATTGATGGAGTTTCATACAGAAATCCCTTTTCCGCAGAAATCCAGCCTGCTTTGGGACAGGGGGTAGGCCAAAAAGACACATGGCAGGCAATATGCATAAAGCAACGTGCTTTCTGGAGTGAGAAAGGGCAATTTGGCCACTGATAATCAGGGCCTCATACACTCAGACGTGTCAAGTCTCATGCAAAACCAATTCCATGACTGCCCCTTTCAGCCCCACCACACACTTCCCCAGCACAGCACCATCATCTCAGTCCTGTGGCATCTCAGTCCTAAAAGCCAACTTGAAATGAGATCCTGAAGCGAGAGGCAATGGCTGGAGAGCAGCTCGGGATCTCGCCACTTGGATGACACTTCTGAACGACGGGCTGATGCCTCTGGATCCATCCTGGCCCTGTCTTGTATGGCCAGGTGCGGTATTTGGAGGGGAAAGGGCTACATGAGTTTGTCCCATGTCTCCAAGTCTACCACCTGACATGATATCGGAGCCTTCCACTTAAGGTTTCCCAACCAGCCAGCATGCTTTGTAACACCATGGAACCAAATCGTACAGTGAGGACACCTAAATCATATATATGTTTTCTTAGCCTCAGATACTTGTGACATAAATTTAGTCAGTGATTATTTTTCAAGGCAGGTTTTCCACTTCGTCTTCCAACTGGCTGCTCTCCTAAGCCTGTGATACTGTCCAAGAAGTCCAGTACGGGATGACCTTCCAATATAGTTCACAGAAAAGGGAGCTTGTAGGAAACTTCAGCAGCTCATCGTTCCTAGCACTGCCTCTTGCGGTAATCTGCTGGCAGCAAAGCTAGCAATGCTGCATAGCTGGTCACTGCTGCCCTTTGGCTGCAGGCTGATTTTTTTGTATGGACTTATCACCCTGACCTGCCTGCCTCTGTGGGAAGTGACAAGAGCATGAATAAGCAATCGGCTTATTAGGGCATTTTTGAATATAGCTAAGACTCATGTGATTTCTGCTACTAACTCATCGTTTTGTATGCTGGCCATACGTATCTGAATGTGGCTCATTTTTTCAGGTCCACTCTCTGTCTAATAAGAACATTGCCGGGCCAGTTGCATTTGTAAAGCTTGGGGTGAAATGCAAACAGCAGGGCATTCAGATCTGGCTCTATTAACCAGCTTCAGGCTGCAGGTTTGGGCTGAACTAGATGCCTCTGAACTTTCAGGAAATTTGGTTTTGCTTTCAGTGTCATAGATCTCTCCCTAGGAGTGAGCAGACTGACCGAAGTGTGCTTGTGGTACAGAAAGATACCCATCCTTGCTAGCACAGGGACTAGAACAACTGGAAAAGTGTCCCTACCCTAGAAACCACTTGATATTAAAATTTAAAAAATAAGAAAGTTCTTCAAAACAGGGAGAGACAGATTCTTTCCATGCAGCCGCACTTTGGATGGGGTAGGTGGAAGTCAAATCTTGGTGATGTCTGAATTAGACAGGGGTGTTCCTGAGATATCTGTCTCCCACAGTGCTGTTCCACTTTAGATAATCATAAGCTCTTTTTTGGCTCTCTGAGACCACAGTTCAGAGCTTAAGACACCCAAGGTGCAAGAGGGGAGGTTCAAATCCCTCTCTGAATGCAGCAGAAGCGGGACTTGACCCTGGGTCATTCACATCCCAGGTTAACGCTTTATCATTATATCACTGGCTGTTCTGCTGCCTCACACTTCTCAGTTTGACTGGAGATTCCTAGGCTTCAGGGAATCTTCCCAAAATGAGTTTCATCCAATTTCTGGATCTCATGAATCAGCTTTTTTTCCTACAGTTCTCAAGAGTGAGTTCATTCAGATACAGTCACGTTGAAGGCGGGAGCCCCATTCACTGCATGTTGCAGCTGGAATGGAGACTGCTGTAACACCCCTCAGCCAGTGTGCAGCTCAGGGGATGGGAAGGAGTAGTTTTGCTCTCCACGAGTTTCCATGTTTATGACATTTCCCCACCATGACCAAGATTTCTGCTGTGTGATGTTGTTAACGTTACCACATTCCTAACAAAAGTGAAACCGGTTCCAGTGGATCTAAAACAACATTTCTAAATGCATGCAGTTATTTATTTCAGTCTTGCTTCTCTGCCAAATTACCTATTTCATAGGCTCAGCATGGTGGCATTAGTTATCCTGATCTCTTCCCCACAAAATGATTTTTTCTGGGTTTGGTAGGTTACTCCGCAGGTTTGCTATTTGGCAGGATAACAACCGAAGAAGCGTCTTCAAAGGATCAAACAGATTCAGAACAACTTTACTTACATCAAAAGCTTGGCAGCATGTCAAGAGGTGTTGAGAACGCCAGTCAGTCCTTGTGTGTAGGCAGGAGGAGTGCACATGGGCTGACATACTGTAACATGAGGCAGGAGGCAAGGGAGGATATACTGCTCTTTGTACATCAAGCTGAGTAGGATTAAGATATAATTGACAGAACATTGCCACTTAAAGATCTTAACCACTTTTAAGATATTCGGCAGTTAACAATCGGCAGGAATCCTACATCTCTGACCACAGTTTTTCTTTATTCTCCATTACTCAATACATTTTTCTAATTGTGCTAGGGGTTTTACTAAGTCCTTTGTCAGAGACCATCCAAGATTTCATTAGTAGCACTACTGATATTTATGTGAAAAACTGTACAAGTGCCAGAAGATAATCGATTCAGTATTTTGACTGAAAGGAGACAATCCGACATATGCAGGCTATCATATGTAATGGGTATATTTGTATTCCCTGCATTCAGTTTGCCAAGGCTGTAAAAATATATTTGTAAAACACAGCACATGGGTTACTCATCTCCTCTGTAACACAGGCTCTGGGCCAGCCTCGGCAGAGCCTGGGCGGTACGTCTGCACTCACGGCACTGCGCAAGAGTTGGTGTTTCCTGAGTGTGACTGCATTTCACACTGCTTCCCTGTGGTTTGGGCTGGGAGCTGGCTGGAGCCCCTGGGAAAGCCTCCAGGTTTCCAGCGATGGACAGAGGGTGAGAGGGAGGTGGGAAGGGTCAGTCGGCTGGAGTGAGCTTCTGAAGTAAGAGCGCGGTGTGCTGCTGCCCTGAAAGTTTTCTTTTCCCCTCGAAGTGACAGCTGCACATACCTCTGGGGGAAACTGTGCCGAAGTAACCACAAGGAGAAGGGAAAAATCTGTCAGGGGTGAGGGGGGACAAACCCATATGGCATTGCAGCCTCTCTGCTTAAGGGACAGTGGCAAACGAGACTGGAGCATGTGTCGGCATAAAATGCCCCATGCTGAAGTGACGGGATGATTTTCCTAAATAGTGGAAACTGGGGTGAGGATGGGGTTAAACACATGTTCTTCTCGCACAAAGACTGCACACAAGTTTACACACCAAGCACTGTTTAAGCACAACCGAGCTTCTAAAACAACTGTAAAGAACAGCTCTACTATTTGGACATTGTGGGGGGGCATGATCATGTATAAGCTGAGTTAAGTTTTTCCTCTCTGCTGCAGAGATTACAGCACGATATTTCCTCTCTTGCTCATGAGACCTTTTTCTTAGGGGTTTTAGGAGTTGGGCATTTGGAGGGATTCATTCCTTAGGTCAGATATTTCCACTTCTCATGATTTTTTTTTTTTTTTTAACACCATTGCAGAGCAGCTTCTTATTCAGGTGAACTTTTTCCCAGCCTTCACCTGACCTATCTCTGAAAATCAAACTTCACACACTTCAGTGCACTTTAGCCAGGAACTCAGTAGCTCTTGATCAAGATCTTCACCTCAAATCCAGCTGCCATATGGGGCTGTGCCACCTGTAGAGCACAGAATTAGCCTTGGAAGAGCCATACTTTGGTGTGCCATCACTTGTAGGTGTCCAAAGTCCCTCAGGTGGACCTCTCTCCTGGTGTGATGCATTGCTGTAAGAGGATGCTCCGAGCTGAGTGCTTGTGCAGTAGAGGTCAGGCTGTTACTGGAGGAGGAAAAAACTTCACATCTGGGCACTGCAGAGGTATGAGGCCACCAGCATCACCTAGGTTGCAGAAGGAGACTCAGGGCACTCTCCTGCTCCCTTGGCCCTCGTAGAGACCTTGTAGGTGGCCATATCACAGCGGCAATTTAAAGTGGGGGCTGCTGGTGAGATGGGGGTTTTGCTTTGTGGTGATTTCTATTTCTCCAAGCAGTACAAGGCACAGAGTTGAGACCTTGATGCTGCTCTGTGGTAGTGGTATAAACTCTTAGAGTGATAGGGACAAAGCAGGGTGTTGTCGATACAGGTAGATGGGTGGTCTTAATAAAAAAAAACAACCAACCAAACAACAAAAAAAAAAAAAACAAACCCACAAACAGTTTTTCAATTCAGTATTGCTTTCTCCAGCCACAGCTTTGCATTCAGCATTCCTTGAGGGCTCATTTGACCCCAGACCTGCTTGCTTTCCTGATTTTGTATGGAAGCTGAAAGGCGAATTAGTGGCCCCAATTCCGCTGCTTGTGCTCTGTGTGACTGATCACATAAGTCTTCCCCCACCTCCTAGGTTTAATTATCTGTAATTTTGATGTATACCATTATTTGCATAGAAGGTACAATGGATCAGCTCCTCCTAAGGAACAGCAACCTGTAAACATAAACAAAGAGGCTTTTGTCAGCTATTAATGGAAACATTGATTAATCTCCTATTGCTTTGGTAACCTGCTGAAAAGCTCATAAAGCAGGAAACTAAATTGTTCATTAAACTGGCCAGGCTGTAAGTGCCAGGATGTGGATGCCAAATGTATGTTGAGTGTGTTTCAGCTGCATGGTGCCTCCAGGAGGAAATGCAAGCTTGTTGTTGTACTGCTGTGCTGCAGGAGACCTTCTTAACATCTTCCTTTTCCTTTCCTTTGCAGATGATACCAGCTCAGGAAAGGATAGCCAGGTACCTGAAGGCTCCAATGGAGAATATGAAGATCATTCTGGGAAGCAATGGGGTAAGGAGCAATGTATGTTTTTTGTTTTTTCTCAGTTCTTGGTTCAGCGCTGTTCATGCAGCACATTTCTCAGTTGCTGAAGGAAAGGCAAGGCAGAGCAACTGGAGTGAGTTCTCCCTACAGATGGTCAAATAATAAACAGAGCGTCAGCTGAACATGTCGGTGTGAATGGATCCCATCCAGGAGTCCTTCTGCGAAATGCAGCCCGTGGTCCGCTCTAGGGCCCCCTGCCATATACCCCAGCATGGTTTTCCCTTGCATTTGTTTTTCTGGGCAGTGACTTTCTTTTGCATGTGCAGCTATTATAGCTTTCATAGACTCTCTATAAAAGGCATATTGACTTTTACAGCAATATTTCCAAAAGCCTTCAGTGCCAACATAACACTGTTCCCACTGAGGGCAAATGGGAGGTCTGACTTCACTTCAGGAGAATTAGCATTAGGCCAAAGCTGAGTATTTTTTAAAATTACCCTCTGTTTTAGACACCTGCATGAACTTCTCTAAGCCCTGGACTGTTCAAGCATAAGATTTTGATGCTGTTGCAGAGCTTTGGGGAGCTGCTAAAAATCTCACTTGGAATAGGTTCTGAATCACCGCAAAACTTGCAGGTCCAAAGTTTGGTCCAAGCACTCCTTGAAGGACAGTAAGTTGTCAGGCTGATGCCAAACAGCTTTTGGCCCTTACTGACAGGAGTATGATGTGAGTTTAAGACTTTGAGGGATGAAGCACAGCATTTCCATTTTGCTCTTGCAGTACATCCGTCCTTTTAATTTTATAATACAGAGGTGGCTTTGTACCACATTCGTGGCCGGGGATTAACCTCACAGCAATGGTAGGGGTGGAACCTGTCAAGCTTTTACCCTATGAGTCCCCACCACTTGAGCTGAGGCCAGTTTTCTTCAGGAGCTGGCAAACAAGGTATGTGGTGTGCTGCAGTGTAGTCCAGTCCACATCTGGAGGAGGCAGTGGCATAATAACTTAGAATTACAGATTCATCTGAGACTGAGCTTGCTCTGAGAGAGGAAGGTAACCTCCACTCGTTCTGGAAAAGGATGACAACATTTTAGAGCTAGAGAAAGGGTGGCTTAGATAAACTACAGGTCAGGAGTCCTTCAGGAGGGATTCAGCAGCTAGCAATAAAAGCTGCCATCTCTCTGCAATTCATTACCCTGATGGAGAGAGGAGCAGACCTTGAAAACCATGGCAGATATGCTCCTGGTAGAGCTGGTGGATGATGGATCAATACAACAACAATATTATGAAAAAAGATGTAAGCACTACTAAAATTATTAGGCATTGACCATCTCATATCAGATTGTGTCTTAGTCTGTGATGCCCTGGCCCCGTCCTTCTTTGTGCTGCAGAGTGTTCCTGCACCTCTGCTTTCTCCCCTTTCCCCTCCTCCTGTCTCCTCTCCCCAAGCCGGGAAATGGCTGGGGCAGGCCACACATGTCCCCAAGTGCTTCCCATCCAGCAATGTTCACCAGCAAAATGCTGGTGTGCAGGGAGGGTCAGTGTGTGTCTGCAGGTCTCTGGAAGATAATGGGTGAAGGAGCAGTTTGTGTTTGCAGAGTCCTGGGCCCTAGAGAAGTGGGAGAGGAGAAGCATGGTTAAAAAAAGCTTCACTTTGCTTTCCAGCTACCATCATGGAGTGGTATCACTGGGGAAGGGTCCTGCCTCCATCAAGAGCAGGGAGCTGATGTGGGGAAAGATAGATACGCCCATCCAAGTCTTCCCACAACTGACTGATCGCTTATCCAAAGGACTTGGAAATATTTCAATACTTAGTCTTATTGTGATACTTTTTTGTATAAGTATCATGAAAGCTTGAAGTGGTACTGACCGTCACTATGTGGAGGTAATTATGGCAGATCACAGCAGAATACATGTTTTAGCTAACCACCTCACTTTGTATGAGCAACGTCTGCAGGAGCCTCTGGGACTAATCCATGAACCTTGACTTGTCCCACAGGGAGAGGAGACTGCTCAATTCCTTCCCAGGTCTTTGTGCTGACAGCCTTCTGTTTCATTTAATTTACATTAGCTTGAATAAATCTTCATGGTAAACAGCATTTCAGCAAGGAGCCCGTACACAGTACTGTCTCTTTGTCCCCATCCACTTGTGTTTTTCCTTGCTCTTGTGTGTGGCATAATTTATACTGTACAAATGTGCGGTTTGTGTTTATGAAGCAAACGCCAAGTGATGTGGAGGAGAACAAGCATGTGAAGTATAAATAACACAGAGGCACTTTGTAATGGCCTTCACTGGCACTCCAACAAGCAAAACTTCTGTAAATGGCATAGATCTGGGGACAGACATGTACTAGCACCAACTCAGAAGAGACTTTTTCTGCCTCTCTCTCACACTGCTGCTTCTTCCTCTTTCTCCTTTGTGCTTGCTGGGTCTCCTTTTCTCTTTTCTGTGTGTGTGTGTCTCTCTTTCTCTTTTTTTGTTAACTGGGTTTTCTAAACTTGTCCAGTTCAGGCTTTTGTCAAGGAAACATTCAGGACTGTGTAAATGGGATCTAGTTTCAGCATATTGCACGCAGTATGGAGTAGCTTTTGAGACCACATAATCACTTAACCCTCTTTAAACAGAAGAAGAAAGAAAGACAGGAAGAGCCAAAGAAGTTTAGCTATACCTGTAGTTTGGTATGTGTTTGGGCAACAATGTACAAGGAGTAAATGCAAAACTCCGGGCAGATTCCTGGGAGTCGCAATGGGAGGAAAACCAGAAATGTTATAGGCCTGCTTTTTTGGGATGAAAGAGAGTTTCTGTCTTGCAGTGCCCTTACTGAGCAGGGAGACCACAAAGTCCTTCTGAAATATTGCTGTGGAAGCAGGGAAGAGGTAAGGGAAAGTGAGAGCTTAGAGTCACGCACTTGACCCTTCACTCTGCATGGGTAGTGTGACTGTCCTGTCTCCAGCCTGCTCTTTGATGTGTTAGTTCCAGCCCAGGAATCCTATCCGGTAAGGATTGATCTATCCCTACATGGACCTGCAGTTCCTGGTCTCAGAGTAAATTACTGCCATATTAGAGGATAACTGTTTAGACCCATTTCATGGCTGGTTCTTAACCTCTCCATGCACCTTGCAGACATTTTCTCAATTTCCACAATGACAGCCCTTATCAACATGTCTCCCTCGGCTCAGACTTAAACTTCGGCATGTCATTGCTCACAACATGCAGCTCTGACAGGGTTAATTGTCTCTCCTAGGATGATTGTTTTTGCTGGGAGGGGGCCTCCTCTTGCAGCAGAACCCCAAGGGAATACCCAGCAATTTACGCACCATGACCTGTGGAGTGGGTTAGTATGTCACACTTGCTGCTCAGCTGTCACGGCAAGGACTTTCAGTGCTGGAGTTGCTCTGGTTCATTAGATTACACATGAAAGACTCTGTATGGAGAGTAAAGCATTTCTGAACAGGAGTTTGAAATAACATGAAAGGGTTGGGACCCAAAATGACAGCCAAGGGGGGCAAGGGAAGGCTGCAGAGGCAGATGGCTTCCCCTACAGAAAAGGACACTGAAAAGAGGGGTATGCCAAAGGGTGACTTCTTCTGAGAGGGAGGGATGTTGGGCAAGGCTTCAGGGGAGTGAGAACTAAGGGATATGCTCACAGACCTCAGAGGACAATGGCTGCCTTTCCCAAGTGCTTGGAGAGAGGAAGCTGCAGACCAACATCCTCCATCCAGCAAAACTCCACTATAATGCACATCCCAGAGCTTCTGGCCCTCAGCCCTGGGCAGCAGGGCTGGCTTTCTAGAAGAGAGTCCCACCATGCCATCCTGTACCTAATTTCCCTGATATCTGAAGCACAATATTCTCAGCTTGCTTTGGTGTGTTATATGCTACTGAGGTTGTAGCTTTCCAGTTGCTGTTGGTGAAGGTCAATGGCTGATGGGCATAATTCAATCCAGTGTGCCACAGAGCAGGCCACTCATTACCTATTTCTCTTATATCCCAAGAAAAGGATCAGGGAGGATTTACCAGGGGAGTGCAAAAATGCAGGGTGACTGCCCTTTGGGGCTGAAGAGTAAGGTCATAGTAAGCAAGAAGTAGGGTTCAGAAGCAGAGGGACAAACCTGCTGTGGAAATGCTGAATGGACTTGGAGGAGAAACTGGCTTTGCCAAAATAAAGAATAAAGACAGGTGAATTTGGCAGGAGTATTTTGGATGTAGGAGAAGAGTGCCAAGTGGGAGTCAGAAGTGGTGTTAATCTCAGCAGGGGACTGCAATTAGAAGTGCCCCTGCACTGGCACTGCATAATTAAAGTAACTGTGAGAAATTCGTGATTTCTTTTGAATTCATTACAGAATACTATTAGACAAGCTTTTGCCTTGCAACAGATCATGTTCTATTGTGTCAACTGTCTTAAAAGTTTCAGATTTTCCCAGGTGGGGACCTTGCATTTCTTCAGTATTCTTGTCACTGCCATTAGAAATATTGTGATTTCCTTACTAAGACAAGGTGACTATCTTAACCCATGATTCTGTCCACCACCAGCTATTGCTTCAGCTTCTTTTTTGGGATGGACTGGCATGGGGTATATTTTAATAACAAACTCAAGGGTTTTTCATTGGGTCTTTCCAATTGTTTGTTTGCTTCTTAGGGCCTTTCAGTGTGAATGCTTCATAAATTAATGTTGAATGAATTGCATACATTTAAGTTCAGATCAATGTACAAAAGTCTGGCACACTTCTAAGACTTTCCTACATATTGAAAAGATGTTGACTCTTCTAAAGTCCCATTAAAGCCAGTGAGAACTAAGGGGCAAAACATCTTCAGAAAATGAAGCTTCAAGTGACCAGCAAAAGATTGAGAAAATGGCCAGCCTAACAGGAATCTGAGGTTTTTCCTTTGGTCTTGGCTAAGGGCTTGCATTTGTGGCATGGAATATGGTAACAATTATAACGTGATTATGGGGCTGCATTTTGCCTTCAGCTAAAATAGTGTGATTTTGGTATTATTTTGTGAGATGGTCTGACACAGTTGCCTTACAGACACTGAGATATTCCAGGGTTGTGCCATGCAGAAGGCTAATGCGGTAGCCGTAGCAGTCCAGTAGACATTCAAATGCATCAGGCTGGATGGTGTCTCCTTTCTAAGGAAATCAGTTTGAGCTGATGATATAAGAGCAAGGGATACACTGGTATGTATGGGGTTGCTGGGTGCCTCTCAAGCAAATTTGGCCATAACACTTGACAGCCGTATCTTTCTTTGCATGCCCTTTGCTCACCACAGTCAATTTTTCCTGCCTTTTGCAGCCCGGCCCAGGTTCACGCAACCTGCCAAGATGAGACGGAGAGTGATTGCCCGTCCTGTCGGCAGCTCCATCCGCCTAAAGTGTGTGGCCAGTGGGAACCCACGGCCTGACATCACATGGCTGAAGGACAACAAGCCCCTCACACCCCAAGAGATTGGGGAGAACAAGAAGAAGAAGTGGACACTGAACCTGAAGAACCTGAAGCCAGAAGATAGTGGGAAATACACCTGCCGAGTATTTAACAAAGTTGGAGAAATCAATGCAACATACAAAGTTGAAGTAATCCGTAAGTGCAGCCTCTGGGGTGGAAAGGCAGGGAGGGAGCTTTGGAAAGGGGGTGGCTAAGTAAAGAGAGCGTGATGGCAAGCGTGCAGCGCTGATAGCTGAACACAGAAATGGGGAAGTGTTAAAAACATCAGCAGAGACAGAGAAAACGTTACTGAAACTCTAGAATAAACCTAACACCTGGGCAAGACAGAGTAGCAAGGATACAATTTAGTAGCTGAAATGAGGAGAGATACTTGGGAAACAGTCATCTCTAAGGCCACCTGCATGATAAAAGTTCACCATTGCCCAGTTCAATCTTACACTACCAACAGAGTCAATTCAAGGACAGACTGAGATCTATCTGAGAAAGCCCTTTCATGTACCATAGAAGAGGGGTTGAAATATTGAGGATGACCCAGATTGCTCTATCAGAGCGGTAATAGGGTGAAACCAATCAACTGAAAATTTAGTCTAGATAGCTGTAATAGGAGGCCCACTTCATCAGAGAAGTCTCCCAAGGGAATTAGCATAAATCTTATGACCAGAGTGATTAACCAGACAAGGCTTTAGGGACCGATTTTAATAAACGTTTGGCCATCTGAAAGGTTCAGGTGGGTACAAATGAGATACTTAAAAAAAAAAAACCCACTGGGATCCTGTCTGTATCTTTAGATGCCTGCATAGCTTTAAAGATTCAACCCTTAGAAGATGAGCTGGGCTGGATTACCCTGCATTGCGGTGGCGTAGAGTAAATTCCTCTTCTTACTATCTAGCTATTCTGATTCTTGGTCTCTAATCTCCTGTTTCTCCTATTATTACTGAAGATAATTATACTCAAATCCTACCAAAGTCTACCAGAGAAGAGCTCTTATTCTTAAATCATTGTGCTTTGTCTATGACATCATCATAAGTTGTCATGGAAATGATTACAGAGCAGCCAACTCAAGAAAGTGGAGATGAGATGAGTGGAGGGAAGATTGAATAGCCTTCATTAATGAGGAGCAGGGGCATGGACAGCTATTTCCAACCACATGGAAAGCACGTTGTTTGTCTGTCTATGCATAGATTTTAGTATGAGAAAGTTTATCCCAGTGTGAAAGATTGTTCTTAAAGGTAAAGATCTGTTCTCTGATAAGTCCTTTCTCTAGAATCACAGGAATTAAAAGCACATGTGGGGAGCTCTGTTGGGCTCCAAAGGCACAAACCTGCTGGACATCTGGGATTGATAAAGATGCAGCTGTGTGGAGACAGTAAAAACATGTGTTTACACTAAAACCAGGAGCAGAGACAGGGAAATGAATCAAGCCCCATCCTAATGGCAGCTGTGGCATTTTCACTTCATCAAAACCAGACAGCACCAGGAACAAACCCCTTTCTGTGTCCCTGTTTTTCTTGGTTTTTATCAACTTAAAGATGTATGTAACCTTTGTTTTCATTAGCTTTTGCTGGCTAGGAGTGAAAACAGTAACCAAAGCTGGAACCAGAGTCAAGGAGATAAGGGCATTAAGCAGTTTTCAGACATCTTTCTATTTTTAACATCATTCTGTGGAGCACTACATGTTTCATTCAATTTTCTCCTTTTTTTCCCCCCTGAGCCTCCACTCCTAAGTGTTGCTTATCTGAGTCTCAGTGTCCCCAGCTGTGATTCCTGCTCGTAGTCCCAAGGCAAAGCCTATAGAGACCACTGTGGTATTTTTGTTTCCCAAGCACATCTTTAGAACCCTCATTATTGAAAGTATCCTGAGTTTTTGAAAGAGGGTCCATTGTTCCTTCCTCTCACCCCAAAGCCAGTGCTGGTGGGAGCTGTTTTGTTACATGCTCAATCCAACAGTGTTTGCTGTCAAAAGTGGTTGATGATTGCCAGCAGTTACCACCCACTGTGATACCATAATTTCCCTCTGTGCCTAGGATACAGGTTTGCAGTACCTCCTCATCTGGAAACTGTGACTGATTTCTCTGTTGCTAGCACTAAAAAAAATCCAAACATTCCTCGGAATGAGGGATATATTTTTCCTTTGACTTTATGTGGTGTTGACACAACCTAAGGCTTAACGATCACACTGGAAAGGATGCTCTTGTGAACCTCTTGTGTTTGATTTCCTTTCCTACCATCTTGTTTCCTTCATCAGCTGAGACTCGAGGCAAAAAAAATTTTGTGAGAAAGGAAAGATTTTGTTATTGGCTAGAAAAGCAAAAGCCTTCTGAGCTCTTTCTCCACAAAAATTTCCTCCATAGTGAGTGTGGGGATGGTTCGACTGAAGAAAGAAATAACAAAAGCAGGGAGGTGAGGATGAGGTGAGGATCTTCCTCACCAGTAGTGCCTGTAGTCTCAGCATCCCCAGCAGTGGATGACATGGCATGGGATAGCTTCCAGTAGAATTTTGTCCCCACGGGCAGCTACCAGGCCCAGCAACAGTGATGACAGATATCTCCTGAAGGACTCCCAGACTAAAGATGAGACAATATCCACAGCCTTCCATTAGTCCGTGAAAGAAGGGGCCTTTTCCCATCCAATTTTGTCTGTCTTTAGGGAATATTTGAGAAGACCAAAAGGAGAAAGAACGTGTCTTACCCTGCCCCTCAGTGTCCCCAAACTGGGGGTAGCCACAGTGGACTCTCAATAGATATGTACTTGTAAATAATCTGGTAAAAAACTGAGATTATGTCTGACAATACATAAGGTTCTGTCATATTCACCTGTAAATTGCACCCTACCAGACATGGTGGTGAGAGACACAGCATCACAGAATCGCAGAATGGCTGAGGTTGGAAGGGATCTCTGGAGGTCATCTGGTCCACACCCCCCCAGCTCAAGCAGGGTCACCTAGATCCAGTTGCCCAGGACCGTGTCCAGATGGCTTTTGAAATTCGCCAAGGGTGGAGATGGCACAATCAATCTGGGCAACCTGTGCCAGTGCTCGGTAACTCTCAAAGTCAAAAAATGTTTCCTGATGTTTGAAGGGACCCTCCTGTGTTTAAGTCTGTGCCCGTTGCCTCTGGTCCTGTCACTGGGCACCACTGAAAAAAGCCTGACTTCATCTCCTTTACACCATCCCTTCAGATACTTATAAACATTGATAAGACATCATCAGGGTCAATATCAAGTGAACATTTGCAGTGAAATAATCCACTTCAGTTGTGTTCAGGCCTGTACTATTGGCCAAATTTAATCTGAATTGGGTTTTGGCCTTTTTTGCTACTATGAGGCCATTTATCTTCCTCTGGTCAAGACTCAAGATAGATCACTGCAGCCTCTGACCCTGAGGTCAAGGTACATCATTAAGATCCCATTATTCTGGGATGTGGTCTCTGAGACAAGGGGATAAGTGGGAGTACAAGGAAGGATGGCCCTTTTTGTCATCTCATAGGTGCAGCAAACAGCAAGGAATGGGGAAATTCAGAAGCCCAGACTGGACTTAGAATATTTGCCAAGGAGCAAAAAGGCCAGGTCTGATTTGTGTGGTGCTCAGTAATACCACCGCAAACTGGCTACCCAAATATAAATGCTTCATGAGTGACCTGAGAAAGCAGAAACACAGCAAAGACAGAAAAACCTTCTATAGGAGATTCTTAGGACCCTGTTTGCTTAGCAGTTAGGAGGGTTGTTCAGTGTACAGAAGAGAGGGCTGAAGAAAATCTTCCAAAATATAAGGGCTAAGAGGGAGGGCAAACTTTTCTCCAGGTCTGATGCAGATGAAGTAACTTCCTTGTTAGAAACAGGAATATTGAGGCTGAGCATGAGAAAAGACTTGCTAAGCCTTAGACAATGGAGCAGCTGTCTGGAGAGACCGGAGAGCATCTATCATTAGAGGCTTTCGCAGAGGCCGGACAAATTTATATCAGGAGAGCTTTGCAGAAATCTCAGCCTGACTTCGGGCAGGGAGTTGGGCTAGACAATTATTTTGCATCCTTTCTACACCTTTTTCATATGTTTCTGCAATTACAAGTTAATGAGATTCGCAAACACCTTTTTCCATGGAGCTCCCTGTGTTTTTGTGCAGAGAGGACGAGGTCCAAGCCCATTCTGACAGGGACGCACCCTGTCAACACGACGGTAGACTACGGTGGGACCACGTCCTTCCAGTGCAAAGTCCGCAGCGATGTCAAACCTGTCATCCAGTGGCTGAAAAGGGTGGAGTACGGCACAGAGAGCAAGTACAACTCAACCATAGACGTTGGGGGACAGAAGTTCGTTGTGCTGCCCACGGGGGAGGTCTGGTCTCGTCCTGATGGTTCCTACCTGAACAAACTGATGATTACTCGAGCCAAGGAAGAGGATGCAGGGATGTACATTTGCCTAGGGGCAAACACCATGGGCTACAGCTTTCGCAGTGCTTTTCTCACAGTCCTGCCAGGTGAGTTATGCCTTTTTTTCCCCCATCCGAACCAATAGTCTGCATCACGGTATTTATTAACACAACTGCCAATGTCCATCGGGCTCCATGGCTCTCTGTGATGCTGTCCTGATTTAGGTTAGCCCAGTTCTGATAAGAATGAGTGGGGGACTAAATCAGCCCTGATTTAAATCACCCACTGCTGAATTCCTCCTCATGATGGTTCCTTTTCTCCATTCATGGGGAATAATGATTCCAGCAAAGTGAAATAAAATGAATGATCTGTTCCTGTATGAAAAAGGAGCTGGGAAATGATACTGCAGTTGCAGGCACTACATCATTTCAGCAATAGGCTGTGGGAGGTGAGAGGGGAACTGAATAGCAGCACAGTTTGCAACCCCATTCCCTTATTCTTCTTTCTCTTGCTCTTATTTATATTGGTTTTACTGGTAAAAGGAAACAATGATACAGGCCCATAAAATGAGCAAAGAATAAAAACTGTCCCAGTCACAAGGAAAGGAAAAGAACAAGTGTGAAGGAGAGAATGATTGATTAGTTAAATTCCTATCTAATCATCCCCTGGGGACCCTTGTACCAAACTTGCAACTGCTTCCTTCTCTCCCCAGGCATCAGAGCCAGTGGCCACATCCAACAGAGGCTTTATCGAGTGTGTTTCAAGCGCACCATCCTTTGTCATTTTGTCGTTTACTCCTTTGCACTGTGCAGTTCTGTCCTGATAAATACTTTTTATTGAAAAGGGTGTTTCTTTCTGCCTCATCTTGCCATGTGAATCTAGCTTCAGATCCTCCAGTTTTATGACAAAAATCAATCTTACTGCTTTTTCTTCTCTTCAACACAAGGCCAACACAGCTAAGAGAGTGCAGGAGCTGGAGCCAGTATCAGAACATTTTAGCTGTCAGGTCTAATGGGGTGTCTCCAGTCAAGACACCAGTGAGAGACAGAGATCATTAACTCTCCCAGGCTGTTAGGACTGCTTTTCTGTATAGGTAGTGAGGAAAATGCTATGACTCCTGTAACTAAGGCAGCATGGCTTCTTGTGCTCACTGATTGCCAAAGCTCTGCATCTCAGCAGCCATCGAGAGTCACTGGCTTGAATTTAGACACTGACAGCAGATTGCCAAGAGAATGCTCATGGTGTCTTCTTCTGCATCACTTAGATTTAGGACTAAACTCCAACTAGAAAGCCTGTCAATCCCAAGGAAAAGGCTGCGTGGGTGGGATATAACTCAAAGCCTCTGGGAGTTTCTGAACTATGAGAATCTGTTCCAGCTCCCACTGAAATCAGTGGGAGACTTTCCATTGATTTAAATGGGACTATAATGAGGCCTCATACCAGAACCAGAGCCTGCAGGCCTGTTGTTATTGGCAATGACAGAGAAGGAGAACCCAGCTTGCCCTCGGAGGCAAAGATGTGGTTGCAAGGCCATGAGTTAGAAAAACACCATTTTGCTTGTAAATCTACCAGATTTGACATAGACAGCTCTGAAAAACAGCATGGATGAATACCTAAACACTTTCATTTCAGCCCAGCAGAGGATTTCTGCCAACCAACATGAAGACTGTTCTCTTTGTGGTCAGCTGATGGGTCAGTTCCCTGATCATGTCTTGCTTTGAGCAGGGGGCCGGACCAGATGACCTCCAGGCTCCCGTTCCAGCCTAAATTATTCTGTAATTTCCAGTGCTGGTGAATCAAAGTTTTGTCTATTGAGGTCAACAGTATAGGTCCTTCTGACTTCAAAGAGACCACATGCTATATATTTAATATTTCAAAGTAGCTGTAGAATTATTTCTCAAGGAGAGAAAAAGACATTAGTGTCTTAAAGAAGTTTGGCTAGAAAGTTAAGTGATATATATTTGAATATAACATATTGGGCCTTTTGGATAGCTTGCAGTTTTCAAAGTTTCTTGAGTGTCTCCCCGCAAGCTGAATTCTGTGCCTAGGTATTTTTCAGGGCTTTGGAAATCCCAGCTGGTAGCTAGTAGATGGGGATTTTGATAGCTAGGATCCTACCCCAGGACTCCTTTTTGTCTATAAATTGAGAAATCAGGCTGAGAAACTGGAGTGGCTACCCAGGGATGTACAGGCTGCCAATAGCAGAGAGGGCAAGGGGGAGGTAGGTGTGAAAGATGCTGTCTGAAGCATCTTATCTCCTCCAGTAACTGAATTCTCTCCCCTTGGGAAGACCAATGGCAGCACCAAAGAGACTGGTGGAGGTAGAGCCCATTTGACATAAGGAATTGGACACACACTTTAATACCGTGTGAACTTTCAGTTCTCTATGGCTTGGGCACCAAGAAGGGCACATCAACTCACCTGCATTTTCACATCCTTCAGCTTTCCTCCCTTCAGCCACTCAAGAAATTCAAGACAACCCCTCCAAAACACCACATTTGTGCTGTCTGCGATGGCAGAGCATTTCTGAGTAGCTTCAGTATCTCCAGAAAGGGATACTAAAGCCCACACAGACACAGCTACACCTGGCAGAGGCAAGTGGGCAAAGTGCCATTGCTCTGCACAACCCGATCGTGCCTCCTGGACCGCTGACATGGAGGTATTACCAACAAGTCCTTTGTTGTGTCTTCCAATCTGGGCAGCAAAGCCTAGTCCATCACAGAGCGAGGGTGTTAGGAAATTCTCTAAGGCTGCTTCTAGTGCATCCATTAAAGCTTTGACAAGAAAGTTAAAAAATCCCCCAAAGAATTCCGTCCTGAACGCTAAACCAGAGAAAACGAGTTGCTTGTCCTTCCAGGAGCACTGAAAAGCAAAGCAGTTACCAAACATCATGTGCTGGCTTGATTTCTCCCTTCTTACTTGGTCTGGCAGGGTTGCCAGACAGCCTGTACAAAAGCCAGCCCAAGAGTGACATCTGTTTTGAATTCACTTCGCCTGCATTTAATTAACTCTTTCTGTCTCTCTCCTGCCGTGATGTCCAGATCCCAAGCCTCCAAGTGCACCTGTGCCCCCCTCCTCGGCCAGCAGCCTTCCCTGGCCCGTGATCATCGGCATCCCTGCTGGAGCTGTCTTCATCTTTGGAACGATCCTCTTGTGGCTTTGCCAGACCAAGAAGAAACCCTGCTCCCCACCAGCTGCTGCCCCCGTGCACCGGCCGCAGCCCCGGGACAGAATCTGCGTCTCCCAGGTCCCCGACAAAGACTGCATCTCCTCCATAAACTATGAGGAATATGTTGCCCAGCATCAGCATTTACTGTCGCAAGGGCCTGCACTCGCCCCAGCCATGGCATCCAAAATGTACCCAAAGATTTACACAGACATCCACACGCACACCCACTCACACGTGGAAGGCAAAGTCCACCAGCACCAGCACATTCAGTACCAGTGCTAAGAGGGTGGCCGTGTACAGTAGCTCGTTTGGGCTTTTCCTTGTGGTACCTCAGAAGAGACTGTTCCAAGTCAGCTCACACTGCCAGCAATAGGCAAAGCAGACAGAAAAGATTATATATATAATTTTAAATATATATATACATATATATAATTGTATATGCGTGTGTGTATGTGTGTATATATATGTGTATATATCTATATCTATCTATATAAATATATATATAATAGAGAAAGACAGAGAGAGAAAAGAGATTTTTTTTTTTTTAATTATTGCAATCAGGATGTAGCCAAGGAATAATGAAGGAACTCCAGATCTCAGCAGAGAGGAAGCCATCCCCAGCAGCGGAGCCTTCCCAGATTTTTTAATCAAGGTGGCGACAAGTGAGACAGGACACAGGGACGTGAACCACCACCTTCTTCCTTGTGTTGCTAAAAGTAGCAAGAAGAGCAAGAGGTGACTGTGGTGCTTTTCTGGATGGGCACTGCTGTTCCTGTGCCTGCTGCACATCATTTGCATCGGTGGGAAGCCCCCAGACCTGCTCTGCATGACTTGAGCTGTAAAGTACCTGAGGTTTAGTGCCAAAGCACCAGGAGACACATTTGCCACCAATTCACCTCTTCCAGGGGAAAAAATAACACAAGAGGTTCTGGAAAAAATAATTTCTATTCACAACATGAAATGCCAAATGCTCCTCAATCACGGTCATTTGATCTGAACACTAACCAGGCTGGTTGGTTTGATTTCTTCACGTTGAAGGCATCGTGTTTCCCATGGGGGGTTCCGCAGACCAAACCGCAAGTGCTCCACTCCCTGGTCCTTGGACTCAGTGCCGCTGCCAGGAAAAAGGATAGAGGAAAGAGGAACATTGTACAGAACACCTTTATATTTATATTTAAGAAATAATAATAATTATTAATAATAATAATTGAACTGCTGATGGTAAAGAAAGCAAAACAAGCTGTCCTTCTCTGATGGCTCACAGTGACAAGCTACTGGATTTTCTACATAAATGCAAAATACATGAAAACATTAGAAAAAAGAGTAAGAAACAAAGAGAATGAAATAATAATCTTGTAGGAAAAAATGCATTTGCAAAATATTCACCTAGGTTGTGTGTGGTTGTCCCCTTCCCTCAGATAACATTTTGGAAATGATACAACTTCGTTGCAGTTCAAACAACAGTAAAAACAGAAAGAAGAAAAAATAAATAAGGACCATATTAAATACCTATATGGACTGGAAATGAATCCAATTGCAGATATAAAACCTTTGTAATTCTATATAGAGTTTAAACAGAAGTCATGTATATTTAATTTATTTTGTTAAACAAAAAAAAAATGTATGATATTTTCCTCAAAACAGGCATTTCTATACGTATTTTTGATCAAAGAAAATAAAGATTTTTTTTTTTTCAGGTTCTATAGATGCCATGCTCAGAACACGCTCAATGTAGCATGTGACCAACTGTACTTCTCCTAACCTAGATGTCATCTATCTCTATGCCTTTTTACACTAGCCACGTGTAATCTCCTAACATCATCTCAGGTACTGCTGCTGCCATCCTTTCCATCAGAAACTGGCCTTTTCCACTATTTATATTCTGGCTGTGAGGGTCTGCAGGGGCCAGATCACCTCTCATGGACCCCTTGTCATCTTCAGTAGCAAAGATCTCTGCTTGCAGGGAAATCTGTTTTGCTATGCATTTTGCAGGGGGGGTGGGGGGGTGTTAAGCACAAACCTGCAGTGGGTTTTCTTTTTAAAAGAAAATTTTGTAAATCAAAACACAATAATTTGTGAGCCTGTAAAATGAACAAATGAACTTCGGCCTCAGGATGCTTGGGAGGGGAAAATATGAAATGTAGGTGAAACACTTCATTTGTAAATACAGCTGCTGAAGGAGCCAGCGGAGGGTGAGTTGGGTGCAGTTAGAAGAGCACGCGGGGAGCTGCTCCCCGCCAGGAGGGCTCACACTTTTGTTCTGCTGCATGCCAAGGAGAGGCACCCAACCCTTTAGCAGCCAAAATTTTCTTTAGAGAAGGCAGGTTCAGCAATGCTGCAATTGTTTGCTGTTCACTTGAGTTTCACTTAAAGGTTGCTGGGAAAAAAACCCTGAAAATTTGAAACATGCCAATTTTTAAGTTTGAAATTACTTCCTGCTCAAGCCTGTTCCACGAAAGAGATCTTCAGCAAGCCAGCTGCTCCATTTAAAAGTGCAACACTTCATTCAACCTAAAACAAAACAGTGCTTTAGGCTTTGCTTTTCTCTGAACTTTTCTGAAGGTATTTGCTCTGGGTTGACCTGCAGTGATTTTTCTGCTGGCTTGTTTGAGTCACCAGCAAACCAAACAGCTCCCTGTTTGCTCAGCCATAGGACTGTGAGATGGGGCCTCGATTCAGCAAAGCATGTAAGCTCCTGCTTTCCTTCACCAATACATGCTGTTCCAAAAAGTCCCTTTTCTGCCTTAGCCAGCTGGATCAGTGGCTCCATCCCTGCCCACTGTGCCAGTGCTGGCTGGAGCCATGTGATAACTCTGGGGAAGGGGAGGAGGAGGAGAAGGAGGAAGTAGAAGAGGGAGACCTTTCTACTCACATAGAGTTTACCAGCTGGCACTGTTGCAATTAAGCACTGCATAGCCCACTCCTCTGCTGCTTTCTTGCATGCTGTAGCAGGAAATCCATGTTATAACCTCTACAGGAAGACCATCGTAAGTGATGGTCTTCCTGTATAGGTTATAATAAAGCAACTCATAGCTAATTTTTTTTTTTCAGGGGGGAGGTTCAGTTACACTTTGTTAACACAAATTTTTGAAGTCTGTAAAAGCTAAATTCAGATCATGGGTATCTTTGTATGCATCCTCTCAGCTTCAGGGAGACTTAAATACGAGCACTGTGGGCTCTGTTCAGATATAAGGCATGATTTAGGCAGGAGTTCTAAATGGCTGTAGTTTACTGAGTCATTTCATTAAAAAAAAAAATCTAAAAAGCCTTTATACACTAAATGCATCACCTTTTTTCAAGAAGGCAGTAAGTGGATGTTTCCATGAGGGATGCTAAGGGCTACATCTCATATCTCATGCCCATGGGGAGCTACTTGCACCATAGTGCATACTGAGCTACTGCACATTGCAGCAGCATTAGGGGCATGGCAGAGGGCAGGATGCACCTGTAAGCCTGCAGCCCTTCTCTGCTCTCTGTGCCAGCCCTGCAGCGAGAGGACACTTCTAACACATGCTCTCACAGTGGTACGGATACCAGCTTCAAATGTGGAGGTGAGCACTGGCAAACCCTGAGAGATTGTCCTATGGCACTTTTTCAAATGGCAGCTATATCACTGACCCTCAGAGAGAGGGTTAGCAGGTTAAAAGAAGCAATTCTGCATTTCCCGTACAGCTCAGTCTTCCATGCTGAGCATAATGCTCTCCGCTGGTGCCTTCTACCTTTTGTGATCCAGCTCCATAGTGTTGTATCATGCAGTCAAAAACTTTACATATTGCCAGATATGCAGAAGCAGTGGCTTCTTCCTGCCCTTTAAAGCTCCTGCCTTTAGACACAAATCTCTAGTGACGCTGTTAGAGAGATTTCCAAAGGGGAACACTGCAGTAAACCACCCAGCATGGACGATGCAATGGCCAGGTGCAGCTGCAGCTCTGAGCCATGGTGCTGAGACAGCAGCTCTGGTTTTGGATGTGCCATGTGAGATGCTATAAAGGTCTTGATGTGCAGAAAGCTTGGGTTTTTCATCCTGCAGCTCCCTCTTGAGCACCTCCTGTTGGGCACCCAAACTGGTGTGAATTTTCCCCCTAGGAAAATATCATTATATGCTCTATTTAAGAGGGACTGTATATACTGTCAGGGCCTTGCGCTGGCTTGCTGTGTCTGGGTGGGTTTTGCATTTTTGAGGAGTTATTTTGCCTCCGCAGGGTATCTGTAAGTGCTCTTAAGAGTCCCTCTGTCCCATGCCCTACTGCATGCCATTTATTTCTAGGGCTTGATTGTGCCTTGCATGTACTGCAAAGTCTTCCTTACTCTGAATAAATTCAGCCAGGTCCTGCTCGTGTTTGAATTGGTTTTTCATCAGTGGGACAAGATCTGGACTCATATTTACTCCTGAATAGAGGGTGTTTAAAGAAGAAAACCATAGATTTGTAATTAGCTACTGACCCTATTTTGAACACAGAAGTATTTTATGTTACATATAGGTATACATATACATGTAGGCATATAGATGCACATGCCAGGCTGTGATACAGAAGGCAGTTGTACTTTTAAAGCCATGTGGCTTCAAAGATCAAAGGAATTTTAGGCTAAAAACTCACCATCTTTGTTTATTTTATTCGCATTACAGATCAAACGGCCTTACATGCCAGTTTGTGTGTGGCATTTTTAAACTTGTTCGGACAATCTTTGTACAGCCGGCCCCTTTGAAACTAAAAACTTTTATCAGACATTTAAAATAAAAACTGTCATGTGATTTTCAGTTGGTGGCAAACACAGGAACTGAGCACATCAAAATGAGTATGGCAGAGTATGTTTATATCTGTGGCTGTGTAATAAAAGTTACAGAAGAACAGAAAGGAATAAAGGCCTGGAATTATGTTAATAGAATCATAGAATCGTAGAATGGTTTGGGTTGGAAGGGACAGCTAGAGGTCATCTAGTCCAACCCCCCTGCAGTGAGCAGGGACATCCCCAACCAGATCAGGTTGCTCAGAGCCCCGTCCAGCCTGACCTTGAATGTTTTTAGGGATGGGGCATCTCCCACCTCTCTGGGCAACCTGTGCCGGTGTTTCACCACCTGCATTGTAAAAAATTTCTTCCTTATATCCCATCTAAATCTACCCTCCTTTAGTTTAAAACCATTACCCCTTGTCCTGTCACAACAGGCCTTGCTAAAGAGATTGTCCCCGTCCTTCCTATAGTCCCCCTTTAAGTACCGAAAGGCCACAATAAGGTCTCCCCGCAGCCTTCTCTTCTCCAGGCTGAACAGCCCCAACTCCCTCAGCCTGTCCTCGTAGCAGAGCTGCTCCAGCCCTCGGATCATTTCAGTGGGCCCCCTCTGGACCTGCTCCAACAGGTCCATGTCCTTCCTGTGCTGAGGGCCCCAGAGCTGGACGCAGCCCTGCAGGGGGGTCTCACCAGAGCGGAGCAGAAGGGCAGAATCCCTTCCCTCGCCCTGCTGCCCGCGCTGCTGGGGATGCAGCCCAGGACACGGGTGGCTTTCTGGGCTGCAAGAGCACATTGTCAGCTCATGTCCAGCTTTTCATCCACCAGTACCTGAAGTCCTTCTCCGCAGGGCTGCTCTCCATCCCTTCATCCCCCAGCCTGTATTGATATCAGGGGTTGCCCTGACCCAGATGCAGGACCTTGCACTTGGCCTTGTTGAACCTCATGTGTTTCTCACAGGCCCACCTCTCCAGCTTGTCCAGGTCTCTTTGGATGACATCCCATCCTACTGGTGTGTCGGCTGCACCATTCAGCTTGGTGTCATCTGGAAACTCGCTGAGGGTGCACTCGATCCCACTGTCTATGTCATTGATGAAGATATTAAAGAGTACTGGTCCCAATACGGACCCTTGAGGGACACCACTCATCACCAGTCTCCATCAGGACATCGAGCCATTGACCACTACCCTCTGGATGTGACCATCCAACTAATTCTTTACCTACCAAACAGTCCATCCAACAAATCCGTATCTCCCCAGTCTCTCCAATAGATGATAGAGTTCTGTAAACTTACTATGTTTTGAAGGAAAGAGTGGCCATGTGTCGTGGTGAGGATGTGCATGCGTGTGTGTTTGCACACATCAGGAACACGTGATGGCAAGACAAAGCAGACAGTATTGCAAAATTACCTTTGCACCACAACTCAATCTGATATTTTGTGTACATGCTGTGAATCTAGCAGAGGCATTAGTTTTTGAATGGTCTGGAAAAGGTTTCTGGTTTTAGTGAAAAGGGACTATTTTTCCTCTCTTCACCTCTAAAGCCAAATGCCATAGTTGCACCAGGAGCCAAATGCCGCTAGCGAGATGAAATTTTGGGGTCCCTGGAGCTGATGGCCAAACTCCAGTGCCTGGAGTGGAGCAGGGATTTCACAGTCAAGCCTAGCACCTCCACCCCTTTGAGGCGAATGTGTGTCTCACTACTCACTCCAGAGGCAGAAAATGTCCAAGCTGTGACACTAAGTTAAGAAAAGCTGGCCCTCACCCAAACTTCATCTTGACCTGACCTGGACCTTGGACCCAAAGAGCCCCGTGCAGAAATTGCACACTTGGGGTGGGAAAGAGGAAATATTTGTCTGTCAGCTCCATTTCTGTGGCTGTCTGAAACTCTTCAGAGGTTTGAAATATTGGAATAATGCCCCAGGGGAGATGCAGCAGTGAGCAAAAACTGGGAGGTGGTCAAAGGTTAATGGGGAATTTATCATGGCTTTGCTATCTGGGCATCATCTCTGCCTACATGGGGTATGTTGAGTGTGCCCGGGACTCCAAATGCCCTGAAGTCAATGATTAATCCACATATAGCACCAGTTCCAGCTCTTGCAGATGCCAGTGGGAAAAAATCCCTGCAACGTCCATTGGGAAATCAGTTGGACGCATGGAGTCATTGCAAGGTTTTTACATCTTTGTTCTGGCTGGCCTATTGGCAGAGAAAGATGTGACAGGAGTTAATGGCCAGAATATGAAGCCAGACACATTTAAATGGGAAATGCACACATTTTGGAAGGAGCTATCAAAGGAAGGTGTAGACACTGCATCTCTCAAAATCTCCAAAACAAGGCTGGGTGCTTTGTGGAGAGGGTGTTTCCATTGGATGCGAGATTGGGAATGTTATTAAGATAAAGGGATACACCTAGTCCAGATGGGGTATTCTAGTGGTCCCTTCTGGCCCTAAAGAAGTGTAGTCAAGCTGCAGAGAAAAGGAGATGCAAGTGCAGGCCCCCTGCACCCGGCTGTGCTGCTCCTGGAGAGCACTGTAGCTGCACATGTGCACCACAGACCTTACAGCAACATTTGGCACATGACAGCCTCGCTCAGGCTGCACTCCCAGCTCCACTTGCCTCCAGACTGTAAGTATGTGATCTCAACACTTTCCAGCTTATTACTACAGTAATGGCGTTATTTGTATAAACTGGAGCTGTGCATCGACATTTACTGCGCCTGCAAGAAACCCCTTGTGTAAACAGCAATGTAGCCCTTTGCATACACACACTCCGCTCCTTTATGCTATCAGCATTTTAGAAAAATCTTACTGGATTCACTGCAGTTAGTGTCATGAAGGATTTACATGTGAATTTGAATGTGAACACATGCAGTTAATGGCCTGCTCAGTTGCCTAAACACATTACTGGTTTAAGTATCCGTCCCCTTTTTGCCATGCATGGGAGCTGGCCAGGATCCTGTCCTGCCCTTGCCCTGGGCTGGACACAGGTCCCCCCGGCACCCTCATTCAGACACGAGGGGTTGTATGTTGGGTTGTAGAGTTTGGCCAAAGTGACCCTGCAGGTCTCCTACACACACGGGATCCCAATGGGTGTTAGATCTACGGAGAGAGCACCCGTGTGCATTTCTCTGTGGATTGATGGATGTAGTGAGGGTGTGAGGGGCATAGTCACAAAAACACCTAGCTTTACGACATGGGTTTCACTTATAAATCTCAGCAAAAATTTCACAGAGGAAGAAATGAGGCATGAAGGTACTGGCCAGGGTTAGGGTCTGTCATCCAAATCTGCTGGGACGCACTCAGGCCACCTGCCAGGTCAATTCTGCATTCTGGATCTGCCAGAAAATGCTAGTGATTAGGAAGCTGTAGTTTTTTCAGACTTTCTCTTGACCTTATCTTACCAGCAAAGCAATTCTTGGGCCAAGATTCTCAGCTTTTAAAAGTTTGCTACAAATGTCAGAAAAATCCCCACAAAATCATGGATTATTGCAGTTGAAAATAGGAAGTAATGGCTGATAAAACCGTATTTAAAGTACTGGTGTTACATTGACTGTTAAGTGGCATATACGTATTTTCTATGTATAGAATGGAGTCTGGAGAAAAGAGGATGCCCATTTTACATTTTGCGTTTAGCCCAGGCACCTCTGTGTGTGTTTATCAGCTTCAGGTCTTTGAGAGCAATACATGGTGCTATAACCTTTATTTCTCCTTATTTTAGCTTTTACACTTTTTCTTTCTTTTCTCTTTTCCTTTCTGCCAGTCTGTTGTAATTAAGATTTAACATATCCCCCAATATACATGGACATTAGCAAAGCAATGAATATTCTTTTTTTTCCCGTTTTCGCTAACCAAATCCAGTCCAAAGTACTATTTATATCTGAGCTGATCTGTGCTTTAGTGAGAGGAGTAATAAATAACACTTTAGACCAGACTTCAAAATGCCTTTTTCCTTTGATCTGAGTAATTAAAGAGTCAAGCTGCTGTTGCTGAGCGTTTTCTGATGGAATTACACGAGTTACACAGCTCTTCATTTGTATGTCATGAAGCATTATTTTTTATTGCTGCTGTTCAAACAATTAGTACCTAAATATGCCCCATATTCTCATAAAGAGGCAGTAGTGTTAATGTTAATGCCCTGGTTAACAGTTTGTTTCCATCCAGAGTCCACCATCATGCTCGAATGCCATTTAATATCAATCAGGTCTTTACTGATGCCCTTCTGAAGTTGTTCTCTTCTGCAATCATTTCACTGTGCAGTGAAGTGAGGATAAGTCGAACAATAAAGTTAAGTAAAAATGGCATTTCTCTTAACACAGGAATTTTTTTAAGTTCATTGCAAGTTTTGGTTATAAAAAGGCCAGTGCTTCATGGTGATCAGTCATTTTGACATTTTTATGGTGTTTTTATTACCCCTGGCTCATTTCCATACTAAAGGGAACGTTTGTAACAATACTTGCTCGCTCTGTTATGATTAGGATTGTGCTTTTGCCGCGCTTTGTTCGGCTGTTGCTGCGCTCAGTAATGCTCTTGGCACACGTCCTCCCAGACCCTGCAGTGTGTTTATTCAAAAGGAAGGAAAAAGAAGTGTCTACTAAAACAATAAACTACTACTGCTTGCGTTAACATGGCCATAACTTCCTTGTTCTGCAGACAATCAGTTAGTAAAGCTGTTAGGTAAACTTGCTCCTTCACTGTTGGAAAAATAAATACTCATGAAACTTACAGCCACGTTTTCTTGTGCTTTATTATCACGTCGAAAACGATGAAGGATTTTAAAGATAAGGATTTAATCAGAGTCATAAGGATGGAGGCCCAGATCTTGAAACCAGTGGGAGCTGGGATCCTAAATATTGCTGAGGAACTGGGTAATGGTTTAAGGCAAATTTTGCAGAGTTATTTCAATATTAATGCAATTAATATAGAAAATTGAAAATATTCATGCTTTCACTAATGCCTAAGGCAGGAGGTGAATGTGAAAAGAGGAGTCGTGAATGATAAGGAAGAACAATTGAAAAAGAGGGGGAGAGGTGACATGTTGCAGGAGGTTTCCAGGGTAAAGTCAAGACATTGCTTTGGCCTGTCCACAAGGGTTGAAGCCCAGGAGGCAGCCAGGGGCTGCTGCTGGGTGCTCCCCCTGGACCCAGGACAAACCAGAGCACTCATTTCCCACTATAACAGACAATTTCTCTTGAGTACATCACTGGAGAACATCTTTAATTCAAAGCACGTTCTTGCCTTGCTTAGATTTCAAAGAGAAATAAGGATGTGTTTCATTTCTGGGTGGAGAGAAAGACCCCCCATGGTGTTTACTGTTCCACTGAAGCCAACGAGATAAGCTAAATTTGTCATTCAGGTACCACAAAACATAAGGATGAAATCTGGCTTTGACACTGAAATACAACGTTGGAAAATTACAAAAATATGCAGCAAATTGGCGAAGTGTCCATATACATTAAATTTGCCCAAATCCAATAGAGACCTCAGCAAATAATTGTGACTTTCCTTATGCTGCTGTGTCTCTGCAGCATCCCTCTGAGCCTGGGAGACTGATGTTCTCCTGAACTCTCTCTGCCCATAGGAATAGGAAATGAAACTAGGGAATCAGAGGGGAGAGGCATGCAGGGTGGGATTGCCTGCTGGTACAGGCCCCAACTTTCATCATTATTTGCCAGCCCCAGCCCCAAGCTGCCAGGGGAACACAAGCTGCCCTCTGTCATGGTTCAATAAGAGCAAAGAGCTCTCCCACCTGACATCAGAAGAGATGCATTTTGATGTTTATCTGAAAGTCTCTTCCAAATGTACGTGCACAAGAGAGGCTACATGTAACGACAGGTTCAACCCAGTGTCAGAGAGAAGTGATAAAACACTTTTCTCTCATTTTGGTGTGTTAAGACCTAATACTCCCATATGCCACAAAAGATTTGTAAGGGGCCATAAAGTCAGCACCACTCTGTTTGCACTTGCTTGTTCGTTCCTTGACAGTGCTGCAGGGGCCTCTGTGCAAACACGACTCTGCGGTCAGCATTTAAGTGCAAGTCCCTGCAGTATTTAACCTGATTTGCCATCTTCGTCAGAACAGTCACCTACAAACCAAAGGGCAGAAAATCACACAGGCAAAACAAGGTCAAATTGGCACTTAAAAATAACCTGCTTGTTAAATAATTTTTGGAGAAAATATGATATACATTGTGTAGGTAAATGATTGGCTACAATCGGATAGCCTCCACATTTCTCTTAAGAAGCTAGCAGCTTTCTCACAACTGCTGTCATCAGTACAGAGCAATTTCTCTTCTTTCCTTTTTTTTCTGGGTAAGTATGTGCAAGAAAAATACAAGGGGAAACTTTGCTTTGCACCATCCTGGAGGACCTGGGCAAGATGTGTCACATCAAACCTTTGTCCTACAGCTACTACAGAAAGTTAGTTGTGTGTGGTTCCAGCATTCAGAAGCTTTTATCAAAGACCATGTGTTGTCCTTCAGAAAGCTGGGGGGAAAAAAATTGTGATAAATAATTCACATTTCAACCAGTATTAAATGGAAACTTTACCAACAGATTCAAATTATTTAATAAATACTTATAAGTCCCTCCAGGAGTATCAGGCAACAAATGATAGACAATATTTTGGCACTGAAGAGAAATGGCTGCTTCCAACAATTATGGATGACCAGACTGTGTAGGAAACATGTTTGGATTGTTAATCTTGATAGTTTTTGATTGTTGTGATTGTAGCTGGAAGCACCAGTACAGGGAAAACTATATCAGATGTGGATTTTTTGTAATGAAGTAGTGTTAAATTTTGGATGTCCTGTTACTCAGAATTAAAAAAAAGAGTAATAAAAATTTTTGAATTTCCAAAGCCTTTAGTACTTGTACCATTTAAAAAAATTTATTATAAAGATATATTCTTAATGCTTTTTAATTTTCCAGAAACAAGTGAAGAGCATTTACAGAGACAAAATGTGTTATTGCTGTTTTCAGTTGTGAAGTTACAGTAAGCATTTTATGAAGGTTGCTTTAACATATATGTCACTGGTATTGGGTGATACAGAAACCCCATTTTATTGTTTCCAAGACTGTCAAATATTTGCACTGTCCCATGGTTGTATTTGTAATATTGTAAGTTGATGTCCCTAGGTTATTCCACAGTATTTGGAGCTCGGAAGCTAGATTTTTTAAAAAAAAAAAATGTAGGGGATTAAATGTTGAGCATTAGAGATATGTTTTGGTCTTTGCCTCTGGCAATACCTGTGCAGTGTGTAAGGAGGACTAGTCAATAATTCCCGTTTTTCCAAGGGGAAATATTGGACACTGGAAGCACCCAAAGTCCAGTCTGCATGGGACCCACAGCCTGGAGTGCTCCTTTGTACAACCATTCTCTCAAAATCCAAGCAGTGTTTCCTTTTAAAACACACCCAGAGGATTTGCCTTTAATATGATGATCTAGTGATTGTAACTCTCACTCGAGTGGGAGTGTGGGAGAAAGGCTCTGTTCGCTCCAGTCCCTGCAAATTGTCCAGCTAAAGACCTGAAAATTGCCCCAAATACTTACTGAGCACCCTTGGCTAGGCATGCTGATGCTTGCTATTGCGGGGTGATGAAAACAAGAGTCGTGGGCCAAGCAGGGAAGGGAGGCACGTGGCTTTCTTTCAAACTCCAAGGTGAAGCAGCAGGAGAGCTGTTCAGATGACACCCCAGCCCGCCCCCCCTCCCCCCTTGCAGCCACCTTAATCCCCCCTGGACAGCGGCTTTGTGAGGGATGGCTTTGGCGATGAGAGGGGAACTATTACCTCAGGGCACTCTATGACATCTCTCAGTCATGTGCCCTGGAAGAGGAATGACAGCTCTGCTGAAAGTCTGGATGAGATGGGCTGAAATGGCTTCATCTAATGTATCTAACGCAGACAAGCTAGGGAGAGAGCAAGTTGCCAGGACCCATATTTGGAAGTCTTTCATGGCCATCATCTGCCATCATCTCAAGCCAAAAATCATAAGCATTATAACAAGGAGATATACTTGAGCACAGAGGATTACAATTTTCTCAAGGATTGTTGTCATAAACCCCATAGTGGGTAGAGCTTAACATAGTTTATGATAATAACTGAGTATCACATTGCCCATAGCATCAAAAAATGACAGCAAAATTCAGGAGCAGGTGGGCAGCTTTAATTATATAGGCTCCAAAGGGAATAAACACTGGGATGGTTTTTACTGTCTGTCTGGTATGAGTCAGTCCACAATGACCCTACTGGTGCAATCTGGTGAGAATAAAGCATCTCGCCCATATTTAACCATACAAAGTATCTTCTTTTTTTTCCCTCCTCTCCCTGTGAGAACAGAGAAAATAGGATTTGTAGGAGGAACTGGGGGATGTAATACTGTCAGTGATTTGCACATATCAGGGCTGAAACATCAGACGGAGGAAGTACCCGAACAGCTGGGACTGCAACAGATGTTCTCCAGACAGCTCTGCCTCATGAAGATGTAGTATAGTAATAGGTCATGTTACAGAAACAGAAAATTAAAAAGAGTGATTTTACATGCATGAGCACTGGCTCCCCAGGCCCGGCGGTATGAGTGACACTGAACAGGGAAAGGCAGCTGGGACCCTTCTGAAGAGATCATTGTGTCCCTTGCCACCAGGACCTGCTTTTCTGGCATATAGATGTCTCTAGCAGGAATAACAAGGCTCCCGGTACTCAAACACAGAAGGGGTGATAGCAAAATCCCCTTGTCATTCCTGCAATTTAAGGGTGGATTCTCAATTACTCGGTGCCTCTGCTTCAAGGCTTTTAGCCTCTTTCGCTGCCTCTTTTCCCCCAGGTCACTGAGCAGGGAGTTTCCTGTATACTGACCTAGAAAGGAGAATAGCTGCAGGACTTGCAGTAATTTCACCTGAAATTTCCCTAGATGCTTATCTTTAGTCCTCGAGGTGGTCAGAAGAGCCTCTTATGGTAAAACCAGGTGGTGATGTCTCACCTAGAGCTCCATTGCAGTCTCAGCCAGTCAGCCACATCATCCCAAGGCCTCCCAGAGAATGCCCCAGAGTGTGGTCAGGACAGCTGCTACCTTTGCTTTTGGCAGTGGCTGCTGGTTGCATGCTACTGCATTCACCTAGGAAGAAAGAGGCTATCACTAAGACCAAGGGGCACTAAACCTTCCTTTCCTTCATGCTAAGAGAGTGCCCTAACCACCAGGTCATAGGGTTTGTTGAGGGCAGTCCAGTCTTTTCCTTGAAGCTGAGCTGTTTTGTAGCCGGGAATGCAATAGTGATGAGGTCAGATGGTGAACAGGGAGCAGAGAGAGCAACATCTTGTACTATTATTACTTTTTTTTTCCAAACTGGGCATCTATTTCTTCCACAATGAGCAACATCTGAAAAAAGAAACTGGCCTTCTTCACTCTTTCGCTCTGGGTACATAGAGTAATTTGTTACTTTCCTGGCTGATTGCTCTATTTTAATATGTCTCCATGGTTTTCCTCATTTACTTATTTTCATTAAAAAGCTGAAGGTTGCCCTCTTACACCCTGAACATGCACGCCTCAGCGCTTTCAATATGTTATCATTACTGGTGTTTTTCATGGGTGTCTTATGCAGCATTGCCACTATGACGCTCTAAAAAAATTCCAACAGTAAGTGGAAATGGGCTCCATAGGCTATTAAATATATTTAAGTAAACACATTAAGCAAGCATTAAGAAAAGTGAGTACTCTTAACTTGATGAAATGAGACTGCAAGCACACAAAGGCCCCATAACGGCAATTTCATTACAAACAGAATCCTGTACACATATTCACATGTTCCAGCCCTCTCTCCTAATATGAGAAAAGTGTGATCTGTCATGTCTTTGCATGATATCACTGCTCTGCTGACATTTAAGTAATTACAGTACATTGTGAAATGCTTGGGACCAAAGACATCACAGTCCCAAGTGGAAGGGCCTCGTTTTGTTGTCTCTCTCCAAGTTCATCAAGTTCCCATAGCAACCCAGAGCCCATCAAATAATTAAATACCATATTCGCAAACGCATGGGGCAGCCGCTGGGGATTTCTTAAAATGTTTGCATCTCCTTAACCACTCATTTCTGACAAGAGAATAATTTCATTCAGTCTTTAGCACCCCTCATGCTGTAGTACAGTTCATTTTACAGCAGTATACAGGTACTGCTGGAAGGTTTAGCTGGCCACTCTGATACTACAAATGGCAGTGTGGTCATCTCTTAGTGGGAAATTATATAGACTAATCTAAAAGAGCAATTCACATGCATTCCACTGTCTGAAAGTTATTACTCAAAATTTTTAATTAAGTTTTATGAATAGCAAACACTTGTTCAAAATTCAGGGAATGATTTGTGAGAAAAGGAAAGAGGAAGTGGGATTTTTTTTTAAACATATTTTCTATATTACATTTACAATTAGTAATTGCTTCCTCACTTGGGATTACAGGCTATTATTTTAAGCTTCAGAACATGTGACATGTAGGGATAGATTGATTGCAGGTCTCTATTTTTCTTATTTCTGAATGCAGATGGCATGGAAAACCTGGATATTATCCTTACCTGGGAGATTAGAGTAAGGTATCTAGTCCTTTCCATTCCATGTTGTCTTGTATTTCTGGTGCAGACCAGTACTGTGTTGCAATATCTCTCTGTCCCTCATCTCCTCTTAGCCCTTCACACTTCCCTGCCCCTTTGGGATACTCCTTGCAATAGTGCTCAGAAAAATTCCCTCGCACAAAGAAAAAGGTGTGGAGATGAAAAGGCAAGTTGGATTTTAGAAGGACCTTTAGAAATATTTTCCTACTGCTCGTAGGACCTCACCAAAGCCTTACTTGACCTGTGCTGATTGTTGAACATTCTTCATTGCTGTGTTTCTGGCTGGTCACAGGACTCCCATGGGAACCCCAGCTTCTCCACTGCCCAGGATTGTGGATGTAAATCATGGCAGGGATTTCTGCAAGCAGCATCTGCTCCCAGTGCACAGGATGGCACTTCACACAGCATTGAGTCACCCTCTGCCAATATGGCATGACTTTTGGAGAACAGCCTGGAGCTGTACAGTCATATCTGTTACCTGGAGCAATTTCCCCTGTTTACTGTGGCAGCAAATGTAGGGCCAGTCATCCTGGGCTCCATTTTGCCTCGGCTGCTGTTCCTGGGCTGGTGAATGGTGTGCTCTCTTGGCAACGTCTCCTTGACTCCCATCTAGTAGCTTTCTTCCTGAATGAAAGCTTGGGACAGGCAATAAGAAGAAAAACCTGTATTGTAGGAATCTGAGTGCAAAAGAAAGATCATGAGGGACAGGAAATTAAGGAGTAAGCATGTGCTTTCACGGTAACACCTGAAGAGAGGCTGACATTGGTTTTGTAAAAGTTTGCAAGGGTGGCAGACAATCTTGTCCATACTTCCAAGCCCTCATGACCCTTTGGAAACTCATCGGTCAAGCCCATAATGGAGCTAAAGGCTTGGATGTCCAGTAGCCTTTGCTAAGCACCTCCCAACGTCACAGGAGAAGAGGACCAGCAAGGCACTCGGGGCTGCTCATTTTGCTTTTTTCTGCTGAATCACTGTTTTCTCCTGACTGCTGTGGTAGAGCATGGCAAAGAAACTGATAGGAACCCACATGCTGCTGAATGTATTTATACTGAATTCCTGGCTGCAGAGACGATACAGCCCAGAGTTCAAACCATAAAAAACTGTGTGAAGAGGAGTCGGGGGAGAGCAGGGGGAAACATCTGAATTTTCCCTCTGGGAGGCTTCTCTAAAAGATATCTAGTCTGGCATGGTCTCGGATGCTTCAACTGGAAAATCTGCAGACTGGGGAGACACAAGAGCTTGTTTCAGGATTTGAGAGGCCTTTTTGACAACGAAGTTCAAGAGAGAAATGGCCAAGGCCAGGGAGAGAGGGAGAAGTCAAAAGCATCCATAAGAGCCTAAAAAGCAGGAGAAGTTTGGGGTCAATTACTATAATTTAATATAACTGGACTCTTATCTTCCACCACCACAGGAGCTACAGCTTGCATGCTTAATACTAAGCAGGAGATGTACAATGAAACAAGCTAATCTGGAGGAAGAGGAGGAAGCTGAGTTGAGAATGAGAGAAAGGATTGATCACTTTGGCTTAATCTACCCCCCAATTTTCATTATACCCTCCATGACCAGTTTATATTTGAGAAGGGAGTACATCTGTTGATAGAAAGAAACCTTCACCAGGGCTGGTTTGCTGTGAGATCAGCTCTGCCTGGAGAACTTGGCCCCCACAAGTGAGTAGGAAACTTGTTCCCCATCCTGTGAGAGGTTTCAGAGCTTTTGTTTTTCCCCTTCTGTAATAAAGAAGAAGAACAAGTAAAACTCTGCATGCCAAACTCTCCCCCTCCAGTTTCAGATTGGTTCCACTGAAATTTTTAATCTGAAGCATATGGGAACAGTTTATTTCAATTCTGATATCTAAAGATAATGAAAAACTTTTGAAAAGTTTAGTATACTGCAATTTCAAAGGTGCTTTAGAATCAAAAGAAATTATTCATTTGAGAAAAAAGAGGGGGAGAAGTTATGGCAAGTTGAAAAGTATATTTTTAAAACGTTTAGTCTAGAGATTCTTCCCTCCCCAAACGTTCCTGCAAGCAAGTTGGCTTCTGACAAACCAGTTTCCAGGAGATGAGGCTTTTCTTGTGCCAGTTCCCTGCGCTGCTTGGGAGATCCTCATCTCTGTAGTTCTGTGCCTCAGACATTGCCCTTAGACCTATGTTGAAACAACCCACACTGAGCTTTCGTGATTCAAAATCTGTCCACTTACATGGGCTGGACAAGCTGAACTGAGCAACAAGAGGGACTTTTTGCTTTCGCCAGCTGATAAGACAGCACAAGTGAGCTGATGGGCAGTTTTTGCAGTGAGAATTTTGAAGGAAGCTGTTTATGTTCCTTCACACACACACACACACACCTTTTTTTTTTAAAAGTGGTGATGGGGAACTGGAATAAGCAATCTAATATCTAAAGGGAGAAGCATGAGGACCAGACACCGTTTGTCACAGCCTGGAGCAACAGGCAGTCCAGTATATCCAAAATATAAAGCATCAGGTATTCTGGAGACTGGGAGAGGATCCAAAACCAAGTTAACAGGGCATTCAGATTAGAGTAAAGAAGACCTTATTTGAGGAGTTATAAAATCATTTAAATATGTTCCATGTATAGAAGGAACAAGAGGTCACAGAAGTGGCCAGTTTGGCTTACACAAGGCACCAAGGGCAACATGCTGGCAGTACACATGCTAGATGATGCCAAAGAAATCAAATGTAACTTACTTCAGCTTAGGAAGGCCAAGGGACCAATAACACAAGGAGATTCAATTATAACTTGGTCAGTCCCCTGACGCTAGCATGTTTCTGGAGCTGGAACTGAAGCTTTTCCACCCAAAATAAGGTTCATTGTATATGAGCCCAGTGGCTCACCACGTAGAGGTGCCTCCCCCAAATCTGAGCTGGGTTTTAGGTTTTCTTCAGGCCACAGACGGGAAAAACATGCTGGAGACAAAGTGCATATCCCATGGACTATTGCAGAAACCCTGTCTGCCCCCCCTTACACTCCCCACCACACCGAAGCCCCATCCCCTCTGCATGAAAAACTGTTAATAATTACACCAGAAGACCTAATGACCCAACTTCTAAGATGGTCTTCAGCACAGGGTGTGGACACTGAAGGGGGGTCTCTCATGTCAGAGATTATTAGGCTAATATTTGGGTCAGGAGAGCTCTGCAAAAGATACCCTAACTCTAGTATTTTCTGAGGGAAGGGAGAGGAATGACTGACCTGATTCAGTGCTTAGATTTAAGAAAAAACCTGCTGGCTTTTTATAGAGGGTCAAGTACTAGGTAGAGTTGTACTCAGGGTGCTGAGGTGTGTGAACTACCATCTTTAGGAACTGCCTAATGAGGATTAGGAGTAGGGTCTAATACTGATCCTTAAATCCTTCCTGTGAATCTAGTCCCATATGTATAGGCATTTAGTCTTTGGGAGCAATCAGCATAGCCCTACACAGTTTGGTTTTCCTATCTCTAAATTGTGCAAGTTGAATAACAACACAGGGGAAATCCTGTAAGAGTTAGGCTCTGTGTTTTTTTAATCCCTCTGGATTGCTGTTTCTAAATATTTATGTTACCTGAGATTTTGTTACAAACTTAATAATCAGTGCTGCTATAGCCCAGTAAGCAACAAAAACAGTCTGCTGGTTTGCACAATGCTTAGAGAAGGGAACAATCTTTGAGTGTCTGGAACGCACTTTGCCCATGGCAATGCATAAACACGCTAGTGTGAGGTTTTGTGCATGTAGGAGTAAATCGCTTTTGTTATCCCTTCTGAAAAGTTAATCTGAAACAATTTCCTGTGCAAAAATTAAAAGGAAGCTTATCACCCACATAGCCATAACTCTGTAGGTTATCTGACTATATTTTGTGGTTTAAGTTGGAGCATATTTTCAGAGAAATGTCTAATTTGATACTGTTTTTCTCCTTCTATCTGTCTGCTGTTCTTCCTATTTCCCCGATAACAGTCACTATTAATAGATACGTTATTGAAGTCAGCACTTGGCAGCTCTAGTTTATGGTTTTAATTGAGAGAGCCATATCTGAGACGTGTGGAGCACTTTGTTCAGCTTCAGGCACTACAGCTTAAGTAATATGTGCTCCAGACACGTGAGATCCAAATCACAGAAAAGAAGATAGATGGAAAAATCGTGGGTGAATGAAAGATTCAGATTTGCTGAACACCAGAAAACTCTATAACTCAATGGATAAGGAAGCACTGGAATAGACTGCATAGGAAGATTTCTAATGGGAGGTTTTTAAGAGACCTGAGATAGGTGAATCAGGCCTTAAACTGAGCTATTGTAGATGTTCATTGCTGGACAGCTGTATTTCATTGTCTTGAAGAACAATTGTCTTCCTGATTTAAACCTGATTCAGATTAGACCTTAAAAGTCTGTACCATAATATGGCATTTAAGGATTGAAGCCAAATGAATAACAAAACCTTCCTGGACCTCTCCTCCAAGTCATTCCTTTTACTGAAAGGGTGTGGAGATGAGGTTTCGCACCTTGGGCTGTAAACTAATCAGATCTAGCTTTCTTCAGAGAGTCGGAAAGTTGACTACTAACAAAAGCTTCATCTGAAGTCTGGGAAACACAGAGCAGACACAGCTCTCCTGAATTGGTGCAATATATTAGATGTCCTTAGTACACCACACACAAACCCCATGAGAAGAACTTCTATTTCTTCAGCAGGCATTTACACAATAACTCTTGTAAGTGTTTATTTTTTGTTATCACAAGCAAATTGGAGCTAAATATCACCTCCTCTCCCTTAAATTCCTAGACCTCACCCAACCAGCATCATCTTTTTCAATCTTTCTCTAGAAGGACCCAGTCTTCTGAAGCCACCTATTGCTGAATTTTGTCTTAAATGGGATCTTGGGCTACTGGCAGTGTTTCCTATGCTGATGATTACCATTGCTCCATCTGGATCTGTCCTGAAACCATGGCAAGAAGGAATTCACACTGCCAGAGCCCACCTGCTTGTCGTCCAGCCCCTTGTCTTGCTGATGAGCTCTGCTGTGAAATGCTTCAGGCCCACCAACATGTGCTTCTCATCAGCAGCAAAGGAAGCTGGAGCTGATAGGGTCAAACTGTATGAGCTAATCGTTTTAATCAACAAATCCCTAAACGCAAGAGAGATGCAGCTGCCTGGCTGATCCAGTTATCCAGCCAGCTCGTGGGAGGACAGCAATTAGCTTGCTGAAATGCTAATGAAGAGGCAAAACTGCTGAAGCAATATGCAGAGCAAGGCCAGGAGCATAAAGAGACTGGTGTGGAGGAGCCAGGGGGAGATGGAAAAGGAACCTGACTCCATTGGAGATATGGCCAGGTGGCTCAGGGTGGCTAGAAGTCTGCAAATTCAGATCAGAGCCAGACAGGGAGAGGAGGAGCAGGAGGACTGCCCCAGAGCTCCTACATTTGGGTGTAGACTCTGGTGCTGGCCCATCTGGTGCTTCACCATGGGCTATTAACACAGTTCTCACATATTTGAGTGTTTTGGCTTATTAAAGAGTATTGAGAGGATGTTTCTTACCACTAATTAATCTCTCCTCATGTCTCACTTCACTCTCTTTATGATTCCCCATGGGCCTCTGGCTCTGAAAATCTCATTACCACAAACACCATCTCTTGCTCCCTTCAAAGCTCACATCATTACAGACCCCAACTGTTCTTGTGAGAAAAGCAATGGCTCCATTTGAAACTTCTCCTGGGCCTTCCCAGGCATTTTAAGCTGTTCAATTATTTGTCCATCAATTACATGAATTAGGCGTAGCAGTGAAATCAGTACCCACTGTCTGAGGCGCAAATGAGGCAAATAAACCTCAGCCATCTCCCCAGTGAATTTACAATCCACCTGCATGTGCAACATTGGCTCTCCAGGGCCTCGTCAGAAAAATACCCATAAAATGGTATAAAAATTAACCTCTCATTGAAGGAAAAGTGAGCCTAAGCAGCACAGAAACACATGGGAGGGTGTTAGCTTGGAAGCCCATGAAGAGTTTCTGTCACTTCAGTCTGTCTGTAGGTTTTGTGTTTTTTTTATTCCAGCAAGATCTAAGATCTAAGAAGATTATGTGTATTTGAGAAAACATTATTGAGCATCTGGATGTTGATCATAGTACAGGGGTCATCCTGCAGTATCCCCAAAATCCCCTTCTGGGAGATGTGTTGCATAGTCTCAGTACAAAGGCTGAGTCAATGAGCCTCTTTGTACTGACATATATCACGTATCACATTTGGGATCTGGTCTAACTTCTCAAAACCGGAGGCCTAGGGCAAACTGGGTTGTCATCCCTCTACTCCTGGCAAGCTCCTCGGTGCTGATGATACCCACCACAGGCAGAGGGGTTATTTTAGAGTTCCCCTTGTTCTCTCACTATCACTAGTGGCTTGCCCACAGCCCATCCTTTTTCATCCACCAGAGGCATGATAGCTCACTTCTTGGCAGTCTTACAGGGGCTGTGCTTCAGTCCCTGTCTAGATGCTGAACTCATGAACATTGATCATGGCTTCGTGTGCATAGTTTCAACTTTTAAATTCAATGACTGTGTGCCAATTACCTGCAAATCATCTCCCCCCATCCTCCCACACCATGTGTCGTGAGGTGTGCATTCAAAACCAGGAAGATCCAGGCTGAGAAGCCTTAGCTGGACTGAATAGCCCCAAGTTCATCCTTGACAAAACTGCTTAACTTCAGTGGGACTCCAGCAGCGATGAATTCTGACCTTTACACGGAATCCAAGGCAGAGCAAGCAAGGGTGTCTCTGTATTCTAATTTAAATTTTACACTTGAAGGATATACACACATTTTAAACCCACCTCTGTAATCCTTGCAGCTGAACCATTCAGCTCTTGTGGTGCCACTGAGAATTTAGGCGAAATATTTGACAGCGAGCAAGTGAGCTGCTCTGCATCATTAGGGAAAGCAGAGGTAGGGGATGAGAGTGTGTGACCTCTGGAAGAAACAACCCTCAGTGAATGCATCAAACAGTAAAAAGTTGCCAGAAAAGAAGAGGATTAAAACCCTTAAACCGCACTCGAAAACACATATGCCTAGAAGTAGAGAAATTCCTTCCTATCTTGTTTTCTCCCTATATAATTAGTCCTCAAATATGCTTTCTGGAGTGAGCGCATTTGTCCCAATCTAAGGAAACAAATGGAATGATGTAACTGGTTTCTTTCAATTCCCACTTCAGTGCAACTTCACAATACCCTTGGACTTCAGGGGATTAAGTTCCTGTCTTGGCTGTGGTCCAGTTACTGGTCATTGCTATTTGTCGATTATCCCAGCATTCCAGAAAACATTTTATCCCCTTCATTAACTCACAATTGACCAATCACATAAATCAGGTTAAGGACTAGTGGACATGTCTGCAAAGAAAGGCGCGATTCAAAGAAAGGCCAGATTAAAGAACAGGTTGAATTTGATTTTTTTTTAAGATCTCTATTCTTGAAATTGCAAATAATGACCCCTGCAAAAAAGAACATTAATTAAACATACCACTCTTTTGTTCACACTTTGAAAAGATGAAAAAAATCATTGTTCCTCCAAAAGAAGCCCCCATCTTCTTAAAGATACACAGATCATTTCCATCATCGTGTTTAAAAACAGATTATTTACACATGTAACATCTGTGAAGGTGTGAATATGCGGATGCATCTCTGCATGTCTGTTGTGGGATCACTGTGTTATCAGTGCACTGGTGTGCTGCTGTCTACAGACAAGTGAACATCGGTGGACACACTGATGCAAGGTTGTACTCAGGTCTGCATGAGCCTTTAATTCAGGAAGAGTAAGGAGAAGTCTTGGCATCAATTTCACTGTGAGCAAGACTTGTGTCTTGTACGAAATCAGCTTGCCATCCTTATGGGTGATATGCTGGTAGCTGAGGAGAGTTCTGGTGCAGGGCTGTAACCTCTCCTGCTTGAACCCAAGGACCCTCAAACCTCCTCCGAGGTAACAATTAGAGCTGCAGTTTTGCATCCTGCCCTTCCCGCACCTCCTTCTTTTTTTGGCCACGCTGCAATCCTGGAGCCATAGGAGAGTGATGCAATTCCTTGTGCCTCTTGCTGGTATTTGGAATACGTATTTTTCTCGGTTTGACTTGGGGGAGAATGTTTCCAGGAATGTAACTGGATGGGTTTTAAATTGTACACTTCACCATGGGCCATTCTCTGAGCTCTTGCGTACGTGTGACCAACATGTCTCTGTCTGTGGGCAGGACCAGTAAATGCTGCCTGATGATGGGTGACTGGTGTGCCCACATCCTCTCCATCCAAGGCCTGGGTTGCTGTGGGCTCCTGGGGGAGAGGCAAAATATGTGGTTCCCTTCTTTTGATGTCTGTGGGGTGTGATTTTCTGTAATAAACTGTATGTGTTATTTTTGTGTACAAAAACTGCTCTGCCTAAGGGATTTGGACTCTACAAGAAGACAGACATTCTTGTTGCAATATTTGCTTCATCAGTGAAGCACTACCTAATCAGTGCAGGACCTATTGTCTTTTCTCCTGAGGGAGATAGGGATTATCATGACCCAGCATGACAATAAGGGTCAAAGCATAGAATCATAGAATACCTCAAGTTGGAAGGGATCCATAAGGATCATTGAGTCCAAGTCCCTGCTCTTTGCAGGACTACCTATAACTAAATCATGTGACTAAAACCAGAGCCAGTATAGAGAGCTCTTCCTCCTCCACAGCCTCTAGGCATTTGCCTTCATGTAAAACCTCTTCAAAAGCCCAGTAACACTGCCTCTGTGAAGGTTTTCTATCACTCAGAAAACATGGAGCTTCTTGACTTGGGTCTTAGAGTTAGCAGATGAGAGCTGTGGGCCATCTTCAAGGAACTGCATCTTTAAACAGGGATGAGTCTGATGCTGCTATATCTGGGATAGGTATGCACCTTTGCGTTTCTATCCAAGATGCAGCTTTTATGGGAACCTGTGTGACACTGCTGTTAACTGAAGAGAGTCACACATGCTTTTCTGGCCTTGGGATACCCTCTTTTAAGTTGGCATAATAAAAATGGTTCAAGGGCTGAGGGCTCCAGCCATTTTCTTTTTGCTCAAAATGGTCCTTGCTGGCCTTAAGCGCTATGTATGTACTGGTGAATTATGTGTTTTATCTGTGCCTGGTGTTGAGACTTTTCTGTACCAAATGATCCCAGTCACTGTCTTTAAGTCTCCCAAGTGGTGGCTGTGAGAAAACTGCTCACTGGGAACTGCTGACTCCTAAGCCCAGAAATTGTCTGCGGCAATGCTAGCCAGCCCTGGACACAACCATGACAGTGGCTGTTCTAATAATGCACAGTGAAGACAACTGAATTACATTGAACAAGAGTGCTCCTTGGGCCAGTTTGTCTGCTAGTATAGATGGAGCCAAAGGCTCTGAGCACTTCACTCCCATGATCTAGTGACTGCATCCACATAACACTGACCTGGGCTCTTCCTCATTAAGCTCCAGATGTCTTCTGCTTTCCTGCTGACCACCACTCTCCCAGAGGAAAACTGGAAGATCACTGGAGGTAGATAAACCCCATGACAAAGAGCACTCTCAGGGTCTAATCACTGTGGTTAACTAACCATGCAAACAGCTCTTCCTGACAGCACTGTTCAATATTTCATTAGGTGCCAATGACACGGGGATATACTTGCAAGCTCTAGTTCTACCTGCCTCTGCAAAACTTGCAGAGGAGCAGATGATGGTGATAGAGCCGACACTGTCACCCTCACCATTGCTGAACGTCTCCATCACTTGGACCATCACCCCGACTCCTGCATGCTCCTTGGGGGCCATGGATCTGGCTCATCCATCATCTGAAGAAATAGATCCAGTGTTCATTTCACCCTCTGTGGCTGACTGCAGGGGATCTGGCAGACCCTGTTGTGCAAAAGGTGCTGAGCAGTGACCCATTTTTTTTGACTGGGGCTGAAGTGGAAAAATCTATCACCCAAAGGCCGTGAAGGCTCCAATGGGTGGTATGGAGATCATGACTCTGACAAATTTTTCTGGGAGAAGAATCATTGCTCTTGGAGAAATGTAAAACTGGCTGGTGGGACGTAGGAAATGATAGTCTCATCCTCCTTGGTCCAGTAGGGGCCTATTCAAGGTGAGGGCAGAGAACTGTCAAGTACCAGCAGCCCCAAAGCCCCTAGACATCCCACATTGCCTTTGACAACACTACCAGGTAAACTTGGGTCACCTGCCTTTGGTGGGATCATGACCCTGTTCTCCCTGGACCTATGACGCAAGGATGAGGAAAGGAGGGAAAACAGATCCTGCATGGTCACTTTCCTCATTTTAGTACCTGGGGTTTTTTGAGGGCAGGGGGAGACAGTTTTTGTGATGTAGATGCATCATTGATTTATACAGTGGCATACAAACATCAGTGTGACAATATTTATTTTGTTAAAGGGTTTTGAGATGTGCCAGGGAAAAACTCAAAATAATATAATGAAGAGGCTACTCAGGGTCTAAGTTTGCAGCAGCTGCTCTGGTATCAGCAGGACCTAAGTCAATTCCCTCAACATCAGTGGACAAAGCCCAGATTAATGCCTTGCAATTCCTCATCATATTGGGACAGAAAAGATGGAAGTCAGCATGAATTAAGTGTGGAGGGTCTAAGGAATGGAAGTGAGTGAATTGCTTGAGATTCACTGAACTTTGAGCATTAAACATAGACTGTGATTTAAAATCCCAAATGCCATTTGGCATCCATCTGGTGCCTAGATGATGCCTAATAAAAGCAGGTTTTCACCAATTACTTTTAAGCAGTCTTCCTGGCAAAAGGACAATGACATATTGTGCTGCTATTGCATTTGCACCAACTTTTCACTAAGTACTGATTTATGTTTATTTAATCACCATTACTGGTTTATATGTTATGCCTCATTTCTTTAAACAGTATGATCCGCACCCCCCCAAAAAAAAAAAAAAAAAAAAAAATCCAAGTAAAGGATTTATGATGGAAAATCCATAAAAGGTCCCTTTTGTTCCACCTAATTGAATTTCACCTCCCGTTACCATTACCGTATTCCTGTTCACAGCACAGAGAATGAAAAGCTTTGGCAAGTTTTTGGGTGAGTACGTCCAAGAAGTTAGAAATCTTGGCCTTTCTTCTGGAAGGTATTGTGTAAGGCAGACATCCTGGCCACATCCCTGTGCTTTCCCCCTTCACTTCTGCATCATTCCTATAGTCAGCCTGAAGCTGTAGCATAGCTGCTTTCAAATATTCTGTAGGATAGAGTTTCTCAAACTTACATTAGCTCAAAAAGCTTTGCTAGATCTGTTTGGCATTTAAATCTTTAAGAAATGGTTCAGACAACACTGGCAGTCCTTAGCCCTTGATTCTCCAGGTCTTTGGTTCAGGAGCAATTCCAACCCTAACAATTACCTGGCAGCATCACATTGCAGCTATGTATCTTGCCTTTCTTGTCTCATGCCACCGTAAGAAGCAGCAGTTCAGTGACTTCACTCAGAGCTGAAGTCCACGATTTCCTGCCCGAAAAGGACCAGTTTCCTTTGTGTTTTCATTTTTAACCATGCTGAAGTACTGTCTATTCTTAACAAAGAAGCGATCCTTTGTGTGGTAATGAACTAGCCAGTCTACATACAAACTTTTTTCTGGAAAGAACATACTGCTCAGAGAGGTCAAAGGCCCCCAGCTGCCAACAGAAATATAATTTAACGAGTAGGAGTTATTTTGAAAAAGAAGTATCTGTGTTCTTGACTGAGCTCTACAAAATGAATAGGAAACTCCCTGTGGTCCTAAGTGCAAAACTGAGATCCTCCAGCCCTGGCTCAGCTGCTGTCTGTGTGTGCTACTGAAGTCTCAGGACATGATTTGCATGGGGACTTGGACCTTCAAGTGTTCAGATGTGTGAACGATTTAGTTTTTCACTTCACAGTACGAGTCTCACAGTGGTCCAGACTTACAGAGAGGTACCATCAAGGGAAGGAGGGGTCCTTTATATGAATATTTTTGTGCCTAAGGACAATGGAAGACTGAAAAGCTGGGACAGGTCTATTGTGAACTACCTGGCACATGTTTTGCCAGAAGCTGGGGATGGTTTGCTAGTTACCCAAGGTTACCCAAGTGTATAGATATAGGTAGGTAGGTAGGTAGGTAGGTAGGTAGGTAGGTAGGTAGGTAGGTAGGTAGATAGATACATAATCAAGTGCACCCTGTGCACATCCAGCTAAACTTTGAACATGCTGGACACCAGCACATCTCACCTACAGCTAAATCCTGCCAGACCGCATACAAGAGGTGTTTACAGGGCATCTGTTAGGATGGGCATTCCGCAAAATGCAGCCAGCAGACACAAGACTGAAGGAAGATTTTCTAGGAAGATGAGTTTATGCCACTAACTACTTAAGAGTTATTAGGTCACTTAGGTGGCTTTCACCCCATATCACTCATCCAAATAACACAACAATAAAATCTTTTTGCTGGATTAAAAGCATGACTTTGTAAGATATAAATGAGGTTAGCTACTCTCTGCAGACATTAGTCTTGGCAAAAGTCTGTCTCATCTCAGGAGTAAGGGCATTCTTATGGATCCAATTAGAGAAAAAACACTGTCTGGCAAGAACGAACAAAACCTATAATACTTCTGATTATACAATGGCAGTTGTAATAAAATTTTCTCATACGGAAACATGTGAGCTCAATGTGTAAGGAGAAACTGGGCTTGTCAGACTTAATTAGAGTGAGAGAAATGGCCTACGGTCAGAAACTGCATACATTGTCCACTCCTGGCTGCTGGGGCTGAGCCAGACTCAGAGGTTGGTGGGACAGCACCCTGCACTGCACTCCCAGAGAGAGGAGTTCACACAAAGGGCTTCTCACCTGTGATGGTGAGAAAACTGAACTTTCTCTTTCATTAAAACGTTATCTCATTCTGGTGACTCAATGATAGAGGTTTCACCGGAAAGTCTCAAAGCACACTCTAAATAGCTGTTAGTGATGGGATATGGGCCAGCGTATTGCAGTGAAACGTACACATGCTGGAGGCTGGCTTGGACAGTAAGAGGGCCATCGCGGGTAATACATCAGATCCATCCACCTGAAGTACATAAATAGCTGTAATTACATCAGTATCTAAGAGCCCCATGGCACTCTTCTAAGCTAGAGATTTCCTGTTATTCCCAATTTATATGGAGGCCTGGGGGACAAGGAGACTATAGGATTTCAGTGGGATCTAGACATTCAGTTACCCTTCCAAGACTACCCTTGGGGACATGTGTATCATCATGCAAGAATGGCCTCTGAAGGGCTGCCAACTGCCTGTCCACTAGATGGTAGAGCCAGAGTGCGCTTGCGCTGGTGCATTGCCCTGCTGCGCTCCTTTGGGCACCAGAGCTCACACAGGGTTTGGAAGCTGCTTTGCAGGCAGTGTAGAAATAGGTGCAGATTTACTGGGAGAGTAGAGTAGGGTGAGAGAGTTGTAGCATCCTCACTGGCACCATGCATTGAATCAAGCATGCACCTGCTCTCCTGAGTCAGGATCCTGGATCTTGGGGGATCATTCCCTTAACAACAGCTTCCAAGGTGACATCAAAATAATTTTGTTTTCCTTAAGTTTTTGCTGAACTTAATACATCAACCTGACACAGAATCATGAGGTGTTGGAAAAGATTTAAAGAGAAAGGCAGCAAAAGGGTCACTGTTACTAACCTGCACTAGTGCAAAAGTATTTGAGACAATTCTAACATAGGAGGACTTATCTCATAGATAAAGTGTGAGTGAGGGATTTATAGGGGCTTTGCTAAAACAAAACTTTCCTTTGTGAGCACAGACAAGTCATTTTATCCAATTCTTGGTAATTAGCTGCAGGATAATATTCTTCTTTTGCCTTCTTCCATATTATGTGCTTATATTTCATGCTTCCAAGAAGCTGTCCTGAAGAGTGACTAGGGCTCCAATCTCAGCTGAGGTCTCTAAGTGTCACTGCAAATGCAAAGGCAGATCAGTGCATGCCCTCTTCTGCATCAAGCCAAATATTACTTGCCTTAAAGACTCAAGATCTTTGCTTCTGGCAAAAAATCTTTGGGGTGAGGGGAAAGAGAAGCCCATAAAATTCTCAGTGTTCATTTTAAGACAGTTGTCCCACTTTATGCAAAGGGAAATGGACATATCTTAAAGGAACACAAGAATAATGCTGCTTTTCACCTGACATAGTTATTCATATCATCGTGCTCCCATGTGAAAGGGCATCGTGTACCCTACTAAAGACCAGGAAGGTTTATGTCCCTTGGCTCTCTTCTTGAGACAAATGTACAAATGGTATCTTGGGCTCAGATGTATGTAATCCTTTGAAATTTGATTTGTCCCCTGGTCCTGTTGCCTGTTATGCAGAGTGGCAGTGGGTGGAACTGTCATGTTGATGTCCCCATTGGTAACTGCGTGTATTTCAGGAATGCTCTGTAATACAACCTGGCTCATTGTTGACAGCCAGAACTTTCCATGAAGTCCACAGGCTCCTTTTCTTCTCCTCGGCTTGATTACTTATTAGGGGGCCAGTAATGAAACAGGTGTGCCTGGAGGGCAAGGATGTACCACCACACCAAATAGCAAGGTTCAGGCAGAGCAGGAGAAGGCACTTCCTGGGGAAGAGATGTCTTGCCACCGTATGCAGGCTGTCCTTATGTATCCATCATTGCCTGGTATATTACCCAAGGGCAAAGATCTGACCAACTTCTAAGCAGGCAGTGTGCCATCATAACAGATGGGCATAAATGGGGCAGGCAAGAAGCCATGTATGTGCATCTAGTGTGTTTAAGGGTTGGATTCCCAGCCAGGAACGTCGGAGCAGCTGTCCACCCTCAGTTTACATGCCTATAGTTTAGGGGGATCTGCCATTGCTAATCCAGCTTCAGAGCTGGTTTAACTTTCAAAAATTAAAAATAGCATGCACTGCCCCATATGGAGAGTGAGTCTTGACCCATTTACATCAAGAGGTTGTGTGGGTGAATGGAGGGGGGCTAGCATTAAAGAACGGCAGGGTGGGGAAGTACATTGACCTCCATTTGTCTTTTTGTTGGGATTCACTGTGGGACTACATTAGGAGCGCCTCTGCTCACTGGTTGGCTCTGGATAGGGTGCCCAAGGCAGGATTTGGGCTCTTCTGGAAGCTCTCTGTTCCCCTGCATCAGAGAAGACCAGATTCTGCTATCCTATTTATCTCAGTCCTACAGCTCCATGCTACCCCATGTCAGCTGTGGCTGGATCTAGTGGTTCAAAATTGACATTTTAAAGCTCTAAATGCCCTGTGCTTAAAACTGAGTCCTCCTCACAAATAGCTAACATCTGGGTTTCAGATTCTGCCACTAACGGATGCCTCACCCAAGCACTTAATATCTGAAAAAAAAGATGAGCTGGTGTTGCAGAGATGTGGATGCAGCTCTTCACAGGGAGGGAATAAGATTTTCCCTGAGTCTAATATCACATTATTAGGCATATTTGGAGGTTCAGAGCTAGAATTAATAAAGGATTTAGGTTGAAAAAGGTCAGTCACTTCAGAATCTGCCTTAGATGCTTAGCAGCTAGAGAGGGATCCAGACCCCTGAGTTGGAGGCTGTGGCTTATATGCTTCACAGATCACTTAAGAAAGGGTGTGGACCAGTCAACCTATGGGGAGCCATCCTAATTAAACCCAAGGAAAGGCTAAATATTGGTCTGTGTTTGCAGTCTTGCATCTCCTGAAACTTGGGGCAGTGATAGCCCGGTGACTAAAGCATCTCGATTCAATGCTCATCCAAAGCATGACATCCTTATATCTCCACCTATATGACATACATATGTGTAAAACATGCCAAGAACCCAAGATTTATCCTCTTACCTCCTCCTGTAAAAGGTTATTCTTCGGCCACTGGGATATCAGGGGAAGCTGGCTGTACCTTTACATCTCAGCTGGTCTGAGTGGGAGCTCACCCCAGGACCTCTGCTCAGAGCACTGGTTGTCCCCTACCAGGTGTCAGTGTGAATTAGATGCCTGGCAGAAAGGCTGTTGTTGGAAATGTAGTTGACAATACAAGTCAAAATGTTTAGGGGGAAGCTTTGGAGTTATAGCTGAAGGACTCAGTGGACCTAAATTTTGCACATTGGCACACCTGAGATACCCAGACCCTTTTGGAGTCCAGATGCTCAAACATGCTGTGATCCTAACAGGATTTCAACTTTGAAATCTTACTGGGTATCTTTAGGTGTCACAGATGCTGCAAAAAATTGACCATAAATTACCCAAAAATCCTATTTTTCAGTTACTTGAGCTTTGTGACTTGAGATTTAGGTCATGGTTGCAGAAACAAGTCATCACAGCCAGAGGATGGCTTTATCTCACCTCACTGACTATTGGTAAATGCTTGTTCTTAACCATGATAGAGTGTGAGGTAGATCAAAGGAGTTGGAGTTAGCTGTCACACCAGAGCATTCCCACGGTTAGCCATCATGATGTGGCCCATGGTCTGTACACTCGGTCTTCTCCTGTTTATGGCCTTGCCCATGGGAACATGCTGGTACAGTTGTGGCTTTACCCTCCAAGGTCACACAGATGCAGCTGGAAATTTTTTCCACCATCTGAAACATCTTATCTTTTCCACGTTTCTCCTTCTCTTTACTTGTTTTACAGTTTTTCAGCATTGTAAATTAAGTCCCATAAAGCATGTGAATTTGGAGCTCATATGAGAGACATGCAGCAAAACATTGAATTGTGTCATGGCATCTTCCAGGGGCCCCTGAGCACCCCTCAGTGTTACATAGTATTTGCAGCCTACAAGCGACCTGTTGGGATATGCCAATCACAGTGCGGTCGTCACAGCAATGAAAACTAGCGCACCTAACTGTGGTATGTGAGGTCTCCTGGATCGCTGGGTTTCAACCCATAGTCTATGAATAGCGTGTGTTTACATGAGTGTTGTCCATGTTTTCTGAAAGGAGAGAACATTTTGGAGTGCACTGCATCTCTGCAAAATAGTTCTACACAAAACTTAAGTCTTAACTTCTTTGTGATGATAAATTGTCATGTTTGTCTCGGTGACTTTCTTCTAATTCCTCTCTCATAATCTCAGTAGATTCTAGTTTTATTCACCATCTGAAAACATCTGTAAACCAGGGAGAATAATTTCTAGAAGTGCACACCTGGAAATTACATTATTAGCACCGAAACAATAGGCAGAATAGGAAGAAAGGGGATGTAACATGGATAAATGTTAATTCTGCAGTATTATTGGAATATATTAAAAGAGTAACTGTTAAAACCTATTGTTACCTGTGATATTATATGTATTCAATATTTTGATTTAGGTGGTGCCAAGGCAACCTGAAGATGGACAAGGGCAAGATTTTGGTAGAAAGCTAGTAACCCAGGAATGCAGGGGCTTTGACAACATAGGATTTACCCAGTCTCCATCTGCTGCCTAAATAAAGGAATGGTCTAATTTGTGATAGTGTTTATGAATCTCATGTCATGTGACATTCTTTTTTAAAAACGCAACTCATGGAGTTAAAAACAAGGCAAGAGCTGTAAAATTGAGTGAGCTGCAAAAAAGAGTGAGCCGCAAAAATGAGTGAACCGCATCATACAGGTTCATGATTGTTGAGGACAACATAGGAACCTTACTTGAAGCAGGAATGGTTACCCTCCTCTTCCTCATATTCAACTTTCACCATTAGTTTTACTTCTCCTCTTGCTGGCTGAGTGGATTTCTGTCTCTGTTAATGAGAGCAGAGCACCTTCACCCGAAACGGTTGTGAATCTGTCATTTTGGCGTGGTGATTAGGACTGTTTTCAGGAGAAATTATGACTTATTAATTTGGAAGCAGCATGGAAAAAGTCAGAGTTATTCTCCACCCAGGCTGGAGCGGGGATGTCCATGGCACCAGCCTGTCCTGCATCCTCTGGCTCCTGCTGGCGACATGGCCATGTCGATGTCAGTATCTGCTGCCATTCCCCAGCCTTGGCATCTGGAGCACTCGGGTTTGGTGTGTGAAGAAAAGACCTCTGTTACAACAAAGCAGAATAAAGCTTTGCTTTCAGGAACTTTCTGGACTTGCCCTATTCCCCAGTCACTATAACTCTCCAGCAAATAGTTTGTAAGCCAGCTTTCACACTGCTTCTAGGAACACACAGAATTTTCAACCAAAATGTCATGCGTCGTCTGTTTGACCTCTTGGCATTCATTGACATAAGTCTACCTCATAGCTACTATTTTCCTAATAAATTCTGTTTAGGGTTTGTTTTTCAAGCTTAAATGGAAAATCCCAGACTGTGTCATGACAAGAGTAAACACTCCTACATGTTGAATGTATTCTGTTTTCCATTGCTCTGCTGCCAATGTCTGGGGGTGAAAAAAGGCCCAAACCAGCTGAGTGTCAAGAGAGTAGTAGAAGCGGGCAGCAGCCAGCTTGGAGTCTGGAGCTTGTGTGGTGCTGCAACAGCTGAGTTGCTATTGCCCCAATCCACCCACAAAGGATCAATAATCAAAGCTTTCTCCATAATCAACAAATGCAGCCATCCCTGCCCTCATGAACTGCTGGAAGGAATGTTCAGTGAAAGAAATATAATTAACTTGTGCAGTGCTGGGCAGACCACAAGCAGTTTGAAGATGTGTGCATTTTGCACATCTGCATACTGGATACCTCTGGACCATGGTGCTTGGAGAAGTGGTGGTGCAGCAGAGTTCCCTGGGTTCTTTACTATCTGAATCTGAGCTCTGTCTCTTTGCAAGTCTGAACTTGGAGGAGCATTTCAGGGAAATGAAAGGATTAAATTCCAGAAAGGCCTTGGGAACAGAGCTGGATGATGAGGTGCCTGAATTCAGCACACAGGCTCCTCTGAGATGCTCCAAACTTCATCTCAGCTGCCACCTGACACAGCAGGTGCCTAATTTTCTGCCAGAAAACCTAAGCAAGCCCACGAAGCCCTGGCAGAGCTAAAGTACCTGGAGATGTGCATGAACCTCAAGGGATTCCCATACAAGCTATTCCTCTCCCTTTCCTGCCTATGGACCAAAGTATGGGGATATTTAGATATGCAGGGACAAGGCCTTTTGAGGTCAGCTGAGTGACTTGTGTGGCCATGCAGAGAACCTCTCCTTCAGCTCATCTGAAGCTGGGCTATCACTTCACACTTTGTTTGCAAGGTCAGATAGCCTTTAAGCTATTGGAGCGATGCACCCCTGTTGAAGATTTGTCAGTTTGTGTACACAGTTAAATAGGCATCAGGTGAGGGGAGACAGGCAGAGATGAGCTGGAGGAGGAATATTATATATAAAAGAGTTGGAGGAAAGGCAGACCAACTTTGAAGACCTTACACTAGCACAGAATTCACAGCTGAGTTATGTACCTAACTGCACTGCAATATTTAATTTGCTTTGTCAATATTTTCGTATTTAAGTGCAAGTTTTAAGCTGCAGAATCTTTGTCTCAGGCATACTCCAGATCTGAGCTAGTGTATATAAAATCAGAATACAGCCTTAAAAGACTGATTCTTTGAGACAGACTTTCCCTTCAGTTATACTATTTTAACCCACTGATTTTGGTGGAGAACTCATTTGCCCTATAGGGAGGGGAAAATTGTTTTTTCTGCATGGAGCCAACTTTGAGGTCTGACCAATGAACACGAGTTCAAGCACACTGTGTCCTCCTCATGTCTGTGTTTTACCAAGTTTTTCTGAGGCAGCAGACTGACATCTAAGCTCTCACTTGTGAAAAATCTCAGTGACATTGAAATAAGTGGCAAAATTTCTATTGATTTTCCACTGGGAGTGATTTTTCCGAAAGAAATTAGACCTCAATAACAGAAATGCAAAAACCATCTCAAAAGCTAATGTGGTCTAAACGCTCATGTTGAAATGAGAATTGTCTTGCAGAGATATCTCACGGGGAAGAAATGGAGGCAGCTTCAAGAAGGATTTCCTCAATGCTTTTATATGTGGGCAGTTACTGGAGGTGGAGGGCTGAATTATCTCCTTCCATCCCTGCAAAGGGGCCTGATTTCTCAGAAGGTGAATTTTAAGATGCCTCTTTCTCAAGCCAGGCACAGCACAGCTGACTTTCCCAAAACTGCTAGTCACTTCAGAAATGTTTGGCTCTGGGGTCTGTCCTGAAAGCTCTTCTTGACACGTCCAAAGATAATCTCAAGTCTGCCAGAAAGACCTTGGAGCCAAAATATTAACCTTTCATTTTTCATTTCTGTCTCCACTGTCTTTAGTTGCGTTCTTAGGTAAGAAGCAACTCACTTCTGCTGGAAGCTGCTTTGCTCAAGCCTTGCAGTGCACATGCCTAAGTGTTTTTACAAGGAGAGAAAAACCAGCTCCCCACCAGGCTGGCTGTTTAAGGAAAGCAGGAAGGTGAATGGCAGCTAAGGAGCTTTTTAATGCTCCAAGAGTTTTGTCTGTTCTTTCTCTTCACTGAGCGAGCTAATTGGCATCCAAGACACATTCAATCATGCTCTGCAAAACAGCAATACTTTAACAACTAAATGGCTCATTCACCTAAAACCTCACATTTTCCAAGAAAACATGCCAAGCTGGGTTTAAAAATCTACATGCAAATGGGTCATGGGATATGTGTGATAATTTCATGACTTCTATGACACTTATTGTGAGGGTAGCAACATGCTTTTGTGTATTAATGCAGTGACTGATCCATTTTCCAGAAATCCTTACCTTATGGTAGATAAGACAAGTATAGATGTAAAATACAGGACTTACTTTACCCACATGCAAGTCCAGCTGTTTCTGGATGGAAAGCTGCCATTGTTTCACAGTTCATAATAATGTGTAAAATTTTAGAGCCAAAATTGTATTTCTTCCACATACTGACTGCTGTAGATGTTGTCACAAGCTGCATCAGGTTTACAGCTGTGCGATGAGGTGAGTAAGGGGATGCTGACTTCACCTGTTAGTAGAAAGTGACCAGCCAAATACTGCATTCAAAGCAATCTTGCATCAGTGGCTTGACTCACCTTCACTTTTCTAGCTACTCCCAAATAAGATCTTTAACAGCTGAGCTTTCCCCAGGCTGGATTTTCCATAAATGCATTAAGGAAAAGAGCATTTAACAAAGATACTCCTTAGAAAAGCAATGGAAGAGTTCATCAAACTGGGTAGGTGAAGGTAGTTACTGAACTGGAAAAAATCTACCATAAATATGGGCACATACCAGACCAGTTAAGAATAAAACCACAACAATCGAGCACCGATACTGGCACAGAGTTGAAGAAAATATAGAGTGTGTGATCAGGTGAGAAGAAAGCAACACTTGAACAGAGCTCCATAAAAAACTTGTTTAATGGGGCAGAAGGATACCGACTGATGGAAAAGTAACAAGAGAGTAACTGCAAACATTGGGATTAAGGAGGTGTGAGCAGGTAGGAGGAGGCAGCTCAAAAAAGGGCAGTGTTAAGAAAAATGGGAGCAGAGTCATAGAAAAGGAAAGTGGAAAACTGAGAGTATAATAGGAGAAATAATGAGATCCGGGGCAGAAACCCAACCTACAGGGAAGTTACACCCCACTCCATGACACAAAAGTCAGTTTGAAAGGGTTGTTTTTCAAATACTATATTATAAGAGACCTAAAATAGCAACAGTTTAGGATGGCAGTGGGCCATGTGGTCCATCTACCCACTGTATCTGTCCACCATGGGATGTGTTTTCCCTCCAAACACTGGGCTGACTCATGCTTTAATGTGTTTGCAGTTGCACAACTGCTTTTGGATTTCTGTGAAGCATGCAGGCATTTCTTTTAACCTCCAGCCTTTGCTGCTGTTTATGAGCTTTTGATGGTGTTTTTTGCATGTTCAGACAAGTAAGGACCAGACCCCATGACCCTGTGGGCTGGAGGGGACCCTTCTCCTGGCTCACCCAGGGACTATTAGATCCATATAACAGCATAAATGTCCAAGGCCCAGATTCAGTGCCACTGGAGGCAGTGGGAAGATTGCCACCGGTTCAAATGGATCTCGGGCTCAGAGCCAGAAGTTTCTTTGAACCAAGATAGGGAGACACTTGCACTCTGTCCAATTCACGGAGGCTTGTGTTTTGTGATTCATTTGCCTTTTTCAGTACATTGTGGAAGAAGGATGGCCTTTCAATATGAACATCCACAGGATGTGTACAGTTAGCATGAGACCTTATGCTCTTTACAAATTATATGCACTTAAGAACTGAAGTCATTTAAAGCCAGACAAGTTCCTCTTAAAATGACAGCTCCTAAGCAAAGGGCTCTTGAAGTTCAGGACTGAACTCACTCTTTCTTGAAGTGACAGAGCCAGAAGCAGAAATCAGTGAGATCCAGAAGAGTTTTTCCACTTCCAAGAAAAAAGCAAGACTGAAAGTTGAATGACATTCCTGCACAGTGAAGAGGGGGCATATCGGAGGTCTCCTGACCCCCACCTCTGCTGAGGCTCAGCCTGCTCAGCCTGCAGCCCCCTTGGCCCAGGGGCAACCTCACCAGACAGCCCAGGGTACATGGCAGTGGGCCAGGGAAATGCTGGCAAGGCTGTTTCTTGTGAAGGAACATAGGAAATGGCAGCTGCTTGTGACAGGGTGGGAAGATCAGATAGTCGGAGAGGTATGTGCGTGCAGCAGGTTTGCCTCCCTGGAAGCTATGAAGAATAATTCAACCAAAGAAAAAGAAGAAAAAAAAAAAGCAAGAAGAATCATCCAGAAATTAAATGAGAAAACAAAACAAGAAGTCATTTGCAAGGAGCAATTTTATTTGACTTCCAGTTCTAATGCATTTTTTTTGCATTGGCTACTCTTTTCTTTGAGCACCCGGAGCATCATTAAAAGTCCATTTATTTCACTAGCTTGTGCATCAGGATAATTATATCCTGTGCAGAGCACTCTTGGACTTGACAACCCAAAAGGGACAGCTAGAACTGGATTCGTTAAAAAGAGTATTTCATTTTATAGCACTATAAAAAATAATGATTCAATTCAGTCCCAAAATCACAATAACCAAATTTGTACGGCACAAAATTATATCCTCCAAATTTGAACTTCCTAGTCGAAGCTTCAAAGATTTCTCTCTCCTGTATTTTCTCTGTTTCTCCACCAGTCTCAGAGGACATCAGGTCACTGCCTCATCTGAAGGTGTCCGGAATGAATTAGCCAGTAAAATTAAATTATTGTTTTTCTATCAACAGTAGTGCCTGGGGTTGGCCAAAACTGTGTAACTGTTTCAGGAACACATTGATTTAAAAATAACATTTAATTCCTATATAATATGGCTCTGAGGCCCCTTTCAGTGAGATACTTTAAAAACATAAATGTAGGCAGTGCTGGCCTTGAAAGAATTTATGTGCTGGAGGCTCTGATCCTTCCGATATAAATCTGTGCCTAGATGGAGGACTCTTTATCTTGCAGAAAGTTCAGTACTGCTAATGATTATTGAGCCAGAAATGACCCCATTTAAACCTTGGTTCCCTGGCTGAGTTTGTGAGGCTGACAACTCCCCTGATTTGTAAACAGAGCAAAGAAAGCTGCTCCTGAACCAGATATCCACAATGGCACATTTACAGCCATTATTCTTCTGATTGCAGCTGTGCCATAAATAACCTGACATAGCCCTCTTTAATAATTGTTTAGGAACTGGAAGCATAACTAATAATTTCCAAGTACAGGACTTTCACTTCTAACAGGATGGAAGAATATAAGAATTCGGGGTGTGACTGAGAAATGTCATCCCACAACTGTGTACTCTGGCAGTTTTCCAAAAGCGCTCTTCACTGGCCTAGCATTGCTCCATTTATGTGCGTGCACCACTCAGATATCGCCATGGGAGCAGATTTTGCCTAATACAAGGCTGTTTCATAAATCCTGTCCCTAAATGTATTCTGCATATGGTTTGAGCCGATTACATGAAAGCATGAGCAGCATCCTCTATTCTGAGTTGCCCCTGAGCACAAGCTGCCCTGAATCATCAGACCCTTGATATATGACAGATATATGCAAAAAAAACCCCAGACCTCTCTACATTTGCCTATAAATATGCTTGAATCCTCGTGGAGGAGGATTCCCTCTGGCAAGAGCAGGGTCCCTCTGAGTCCACAACCATGCAACCACCGAATGGGAAGACCATAAGAAAAGTGCCCCAGGGGGAATGTAGACCAACAGGGTGCCCAGTAGATGCAAAGCTGAACTGCAAACTTGTTTCAGACAGAGCAAGGAGAAATCTGCTGGAAACAAAAAACTTTTGTTAACTTGTTACATACCTGGATTTGAGGACAAAATTTACAAATGAGGGTTGGAAGGGAATTTCTAGCAGGTATGTATTAGGCTGAGGGGAGACCTTATCACTCTCTACAACTACCTGAAGGGAGGTTGTAGTGTGGTGGGTGTTGGTCTCTTCTCCCAAGTACAAGCAATAGGATGAGAGGAAATGGCCTCAAGTTGTGCCAGGGGAGGTTTAGATTGGATATTAGGAAAAATGTCTTTACTGAAAGAGTGGTCAGGCACTGGAACAGGCTGCCCAGAGAGGTGGTGGAGTCACCATCCCTGGAGGTGTTCAAAAAACATTTAGATGTGGCACTTTGGGACATGGTTTAGGAGGCATAGTGGAGTTGGGTTGGGGGTTGGACTTGATGATCATCGAGGTCTTTTCCAACCTTAATGATTCTATGATACTATGTATTAGCATTTAGCATAGCACCAAGAGGTCTCATTTTAGATTCAAGACATTGGGATTTAAGTCAAAAAGTATTCATGGCACCTTCTCACTTTGCTTCCACCAGTTCTTTGACAGAAAGTCTTTCTCCTCCTGGGAAGGGCTAGCAGCACAATTCCTTTCTGTCCCAAATATTTGTTGGAATGACTTTCCATTTCAGAAACTAGAGAAAAAAAAATCATTAAAGATTTCTAATTAATTAATATTAACTTTGATGTTAGCCTCTACTACAAGTAGAACCCTTTCTTTCAAAGGGTAAGGTTTCTTAGCTGGTGATAAGAAAACAAGTTATTTAATCAATATGTTTTCCAGCATACGTGTTCTTTGGCAGAGACTTTAAGTTGTCTCTTTTGAGTGTGTGTGTGTGTCTCTGCGTGAATATGTGCGTATGTGTAAGTGCTCCTATTTCAGAAAACAGAGTCATTGGACATGGATAGGAATGTGTCTGGCATCTTTAGAAGAAAGACTCAGAAGGAAATCAGTATTTGAGCAAGTTTTGCAAGATATCCAGCTCTGACTATTTTGCGGTTAACTTTCCATTCCAAATTTGCTAATGGTGAGCTGTCCAGACCATGTCTCTTACCAAAGAATTTTGGAATCGTGAGAAAACAATGAGTTAGCCGTTAGGAAAGATTAACCTCCCAGTCTTAATCTTTCCAACTATCGCATTACATAAAAAGGACATTCATGTCTAAATCACTGCTAAATATTCTTGGATAAATTTCTCTCTAGCGTAATTCCACTGAAACTGTCACCGTTACATCAAATATATGGTGATTTAATGCGAGCTGGCTACAGTTATTGTTGCAATAGTGTTAGAATTGCTATCTAATAATGGAGTCCTGTTAATGCTACTACATACTGTATTTACACAGAGAAAACTTACAAGTTGAACAGACAAGAGAGACGAAGGATTGCAGAGAAAGGAAATACCTTTATACTTTAGGAAATAAAGACTAAAACTAATACGATGATTTATCCACAAATGTATAAAGAATTTGGAAATGAATGTGAAATAAAACCAGCTCTGCTAGCCCACACCATCCCTCCCTATTGCTTTCCAAAGCACATTAATGTTTAATTTATTGTGGAAAGGGCAGATTGTCCCATCTGATTTCAGCAGTGCATCCACAACCAGAACAAAATGTAACAACACAGAATAACTGAAAAAAACATTTCCCGGAATAAGTCTGCTGCAATCCCTTGTATCAATAGCATTTTAGGCCTAGGAGCAAAAAGGTGCTTAGTGCCTGTCGCTTACTCAGGCATTCTAATCCCTGCTGCTTTCCTAAACAGGACCTAGACTCCTCAATATATTTGTAGTTCTCAGGCTCCAGGTTTTAAAAGTCGGAAATAAAAACATTCATCAAGCTGCTATTTTTTTTGCTTTTTTTTTTTAACATTAAAAAGCTAGCTCTGTTTTGGTCAGGAACCTACCTGGTAAATATATGTCCAATCACTATCAATGCTAAACAACCTGATTAGTGACATATAGTTGGCAGTTATGACCTTGACGTCCTCTATCCACATGGTTGCATAAAAAATCTGTGCACTTCAACCTGTGATTCTGCAGACTATGGAGACAGCAGCTGAATCCTCATGCAATGGCAGCCTCATGCCAGCAATGCTGCAGTTTGATGGCTCTAGATCTGGTGGCGAAACAGCAGCCAGCTGTGCTAGTGTACCACCTACACATGTCCATCCTGTGAAATTTGCTTGTTGATCATCTGACTGCAGCTTTCAATTAGCACATTTTGGAGAGGAAAAAAATGGCAAAAGAAGATCCATCTTGCCAAGGTTTGGATTCTAGGCTGCTGTCAGTGGTTTGGAGGGTTTGGATGGTGCTAAGCCCAACAATGCAAGGGACTAACACTGGCTGCATTGAAACCACCACAGAAATGCAGACCTGTGTGATACGATAGATAGGGCAGCATGGAGGGATGCATGCCTTATGCCACTGGCTCTGCAAAGGGAAATTTTTGGCTTGAAGGCTTAACAGCTGTAGCTAGTCCAGTTGCAGGTTTGCCTCTGGCAGCAAGTACTGCAGTTCTTTAGCCAGCACAAGTGGTCAACGCTGTCCTTGACAAGAAAAACAAGCTCATAGCAGGGGACTGACAGCTTGCAAGTATTATGGACAGAGGTGAAGGGAGATGTTTTTGGCATTCCAAAGCCTCTCCATTATTGCAGTGCACCAGAAGAAATAAAGAAAAAAAAGGACTATCTTTCTCTTAAAGGCTGCTGGGCTACCCGGATAACAAGCTGGTTAAAGTCACTTTGATTCTGCTCCTTTTGCCCCCTCAAAGAGCCAAGTGGCTCTTTTCCCTCTCCTTGCCACGGTGATGACTAGTAGGGTGGGATGCCATGCCACCGAGAGGGAGATGAGGTCCCTTTCTCTGTACCAAGACCATCTGGTTGTGTGACGTGTCCAGTGCCTCGTCTGCATCACACAGCAGGGCAAAGCAGAATGACCTTTCAGGCACTTCAAAAGAGGCCATAAAACATCTGCACTCTCCAATTGTCAAATGCAAGTTTTGCAGTTTTGAGGGTTATCTTAGTAGGCAATTCCTACTTCTAAGGTTTTGAACACTAGTGAAGGCAGCTAATGGGTATTGAAAGGATTGGAAGAAATGAAAACTCTCTGAACAGCTGTGCCCAGAGAGTGGTGTTCAACAGCACAAAGTCTAGATGGAGGCCAGTAACTAACAGTGTACCCCAGGGGTCAAGACTGGGCGTAGTCCTGTTTAACGTCTTCATTAATGATCTGGATGGTGGGGCAGTGTGCACCCTCAGCAAGTTTGCTAAAAGGGATTGTGTTGCCATCCAGAGAGACCTCAACAGGCTGGAGAAACAGGCCAACAGGAACCTCATGAAGTTCAACAAGGAGAAGTGTAAAATCCTGCACCTGGGGAAGAACCACCAAGGGCATTAGTACATTCTGGGTGACCACAGCTGGAAAGCAGCATGGCAGAAAACGACCTGGGGGTCCTGGTGAACACCAAGTTGAACATGAGCCAGCAATGTGCCCTTGCTGCAAAGAAGGTGAATGGTATCTTGGGCTGCACCAGGAGGAGTGCTGCCAGCAGGTTGAGGGAGGTGGTCCCTCCCATCTACTCGCACTGGTGAGGCCACACCTGGAGTACTGGGTCCAGTTCTGGGCTCCCTAGTACAAGAGAGGTGTGGAGAGAATCCAAAAAAGGGCCACAAAGATGATTATGGAACTGAAGAATCTTTCCTATGAGGAAAAGCTGAGAGAGATAGGACTGTTCAGCCTGGAGGAGGGAAGGCTCAGAGCAAATCTTCTTAATATACATAAATACCTGAGGGGAGGGTGGAGAGAAGACGGAACCAGGCTCTTCTCAGTGGTGCCCAGTGACAAGGCCAGAAGCAGCAGGCACAAACCGAAACACAGGAGGGTCCCTCTGAACATCAGGAAACAGTTTTTTGACTGTGAGAGTGACTGAGCACTGGCACAGGTTGCCCAGGGAGGTTGTGGAGTCTCCCTCCTTGGAGATATTCAAAAGCTGTCTGGACATGGTCTTGGGCAACTGGCTCCAGGTGTCCCTGCTTGAGCAGGGGGGTTGGATAAGATGATCTGAGGTCCTTTCCAAACTCAACAATTCTGTGATTCTGTGACAGGCCAGCTAGAAGAGTCTTGTGTGATTTTAAAGCTGCCAAATGTGCTGTGTTGATGCACTTGCCCTGCTGAAGGTGCTTGGAATATCTTTTTCCTTGCGAGTGTTTTCGGAAATGAAAAGCACAGCAGGGCTTGCTCCTTTTTCAGAAAAAATAAAAAGCATTTCATGCACAATACTGTTTCCCATCTTCTTGCTTACACAGATGAGGGGTGTTTGAGCAATGCACTTCCTGGGTACAGAAGTAATTTTTGTGATATAAAGGGTGCTGTCAGCATGCTCTTGCCTTCCCTGATGGTAAAAGCGAAACAGTGGTCCTTTTTTTCAGGATGTGCTATGTTTCCCAGTGTCCTCTTGCTGTAGGTGTACCTGCTTTGGGCTGCTATGCTCACTGCAGAGTGTCTCCAGCTGCAGAAAAATCTGTTGCGACAGCAGGACGAAGGACATGTCAGGAAGCACGGGAGATAAATGGCACAGCAGCCATGCTAATGGTCTCACTGATAATGTAGCTGGAGAGCCAAGGCCCATTTGCTTCAGTGCTGGATGAAACAAATCAAAGGCGGCAGCTTCTTTAGGCGATGTACGCTACTGTGTCAACAAAAATTATCCAGATAGTAGTTCATTTTGCCACATCACTCAATGTTTTTTAAAGGAATTGGAAAAATTGATTAATATCTTTACTGCTTTGTTGGATTTCTTGTTGTATTTGGGTGCATTGAGCAGCATTGCCTGGCCAAATAATTTCTAAGATGGTTATTGTGTGTTGAAAAACAGGAAGAAAAGCAAAAAAAGCTATGTTTAATTTTCTGGAGCTATTACCACCATCTGTGCTCCAATGACACCTGCGAGTCCCTTGTAGTGCAATGGTTAGGCATCCTGAAGACCATCCTCACCCCCAAAAGGGCAAAGGGACATTAAATATCTCCAGGAGAATGTACCTATGCCAAAAACAGGAGAGACATCTGCTACAAAACCAAAAATGGATCTAGTCTTAGCTCCAGTATTACACTTAAGGCTGACGAGCTGTTAAATGTTATAGACTTCATACATATAGATGTGGAGCTATATGGACATGCAGACTTTAAATATAGATGACCTATGTTCACAAACTGGAATGACTGCCATTTCATCTGCTGGCAGCGTTTGGGTGGAAGTACTATCATCCACCACAAGATAGACGACCTCAAGTCTGCAAGCGCTACATGACACTTTTCTTCAAAGCCACGATGCTGGTGAGGAAAACGCTCATGCCTACACAGGGCATAAATGGTATTCCTGAAAGCACTAAGACTCCTTATCTGCTCAAAGCCAGCTCTAAAAGCCTGGAGCATTAGTTAGCAGAGATAACCAAGTATATAGAATTTCCATAGCTGATTTATTTTTATTGCTCTGAATGAACTACACAGCCACAGGAGATTAATCAGTTGTCCAGTCAGTCCTCTGGGCATAGCCCGGGCTACCAATTCCCTCCAGCAGTTCCTGCATCAAACCCAACAACAATAGACAAGGAAGTGTCAGTTATCAAACGGGCTGAAAACACTTTTCATTGTTAAGTAAAGGATTTCCTTATGATTTCCCATGCCAAATAATAAATTGTAAGTTATACAGTGTGTGCCATGACAGTCCAGAACTACTGTGAAGAAGATTAGTATTAAAACTGAATGACATCTTTATCATCTCTTGTCATAGCTGGCTCAGGACTATCCCTGTTACCTGGAAGGCTGAGTTCAACTCTTCCCCTTCTCCTTCCCATTCTCCCTCCCTGCACCTCTTCTCCAAATGGAAGAGATGGAAGGGGAAAGGGGAATACAGCATTTCACATCCAGATGTGACAGCTGCCACGAGGGGTATCCCTGGTGAGGAAAGCTTGCCCTCCAGCTGCCAGAGCTGTGGCACAGCTTGGTGGAATCAGGCCGTGACCTTTTCCATTCCACTGGAAGCAAAGAATGCAAACTTGTTCACTGCCTCATAAATACAGTAGTGTTACTGTGTTATTTTTTATGGGATTTTTTCCCCCTTTTTTCTCCAGTGGCTAGAAGTTGCAAATGCTCAGGAAAAGAAGGAGGATTGTAGGGGAACCCAATTCCCTTGGGCAAGCTGTCATACACATGTACAGGAAATTGAATGCAGAAATTATTGCATGCGAGGCTGTTAAAGAAGTGATGGGGTTATAAAACAGATCTTTCAACTGCCACCCATTATGGACATTCCAGTTGTAAAGGGTCACATTTTAATACAAATCTGCTGTCCCAAGTTACATTTGTCTTTTTCCATAAACTAGAAGTCAGCAAAGATTTACAGGAAGGTAATTTCCCTCCTTGTTATTTTAACTCATTTATTTCCTCTCTGAATTTCAAAAGAAGAAGAAGAAGAAGAAAAACCCACCAGTTTGGTAGAATTTATTAAGTTGCAATTGTATAATGGCTTCTGTTCTTGGGTTGCTGAAATGTCCATGAAAACTCTGAGGGTCTTTTTAAACACACACTAGCCTTCATGAAATGGATAGTGTGGTGCTTCAGAAACAGAACACAAAATCTTATTATGCTTGATGTGACTAATTTAGTACATAAATTCTGCACTCCTGATCTGATATTCTACCATTTGCCATGTAAGATCATAGCGCACACTGAAAGTGAGATGGCTTGTTTCTAAATAATTGTGACAACGAAGCAGTTTGATATTCAGATCTTTAGTTGCTACCAGGAATTTTGATTATGCTTCCATTTCTCTGCCTCTGCTTTTCTTCGTGTTTTCAAGGCAACAGATGAAAAGATGTCTCAAGGCCATCTGCAGAATTAGATTTGAGATTACAGTGTAAATAGGTAGATGTGGTACCAGTTAATTTAATTAGTTTTGAAATAGGTAAAAGGAAAACAAGCTCACAGCCCCATTGATTAAATCATATTCGAGGCATGCTCGTTTGTGCTATCATTTTTTTCCCAAAATTCATCTGAATTTTGCTATCGGCAAATCAAAAGCTGATCTTCCAACCTTAACGCCAATTCTGATCTAAATCCTTTTTTCACTTGAAGCCAGACACAAAATACATTTTTAAACACTGCTGCTCAATTTATACCCTGGCAACTAATGTTTCATCTGGCTGTTCCAGTTCTATATATTATTCCTTCAGACTCTGTAAATGCACAGGACCTATCCCCCAAGTTTTGCTTTTAAGTCAGCAGATTCAATTTTGGTGACTCTATGCAAACTTTGAAGCTCTGTTGGACCAGTCACTAGGAACTGCAGCTCTTGCTTTGCAGAGGCTTAGTCTTGATTTTGCAAAGTGCTTTTGTGTAATCAGTCAATTAGAGCTGTGACCGGTGATCCATATCAGCAACTGATAGCAAAGTGTGGGATTGGTACACTTGGAATCCAGGTTTCAGTCTTTCTGGTTAGATAGCAATTCTTGAACAGCAACAATTTCAAAAACATTACATTGACTTCTTCAATTTCTTGACTACAAACACCTGTAGTCAACTCTATTAATTACAGAAGTTCAGCATCGTGTTTCTTTTAATATTTCCACCTACACTTGCACTATTAGGAAATCCTTCCCCGATGGCTTTCTGTAACATCATCTGGAAGCGGAAATAAATGCACTGATACAATTACAGTCAGTTAACTACCAAATCTTGCCACGACAGCTCAAAATGTATTTGGTTAAACTCTGAAATGGTGTAGTTAGGTTGTTTTATCTCTTTGTACAAGCATAACTTTTAAAATAATATTAAGGCATAGTAAATTTTGAGTTAGTGGGCACTTATTTAGAAGCTACATATTTAACAAAACACTTTAATAGCTGCAGTTCTGTGAGAAAGAGTAATGGGAAAAAAACTTCAAACGTTAGCATTATCTTATAATTTCCCCTTTCAATGATCCCCTCAGATCATGTTTGCCAAGATTTTTGTTGGTATAAAATGCTTGCACAATAACTGACAATAGATGTTGAATGCAAACACATTCTTCAGTGCTTACAATGCCATTATAGCTTTATTTGCAGTTGATAGTGACTGCCATTGCTTTTAAATACTCAAATGTGCTGAAAATCAATTGAAGTTGATTTGGATTAAATACTACTAATTCATCCCTGAGTGTAGTTTTGAGTATTCATGAGTTTAATAATGGAGGAGACATCACAGCCTGAGCAGTTGTGAGCATGCTGCGGAGAGCCATGCACAGGGCTGAAGTGACTTCCACCTTGGATGAATCCCTTAGAGGAGGAAGGAGAGCAGTGTGGGTACAAACCAACTGGCACTATTTGGTCTGGGACCTAGGGATTGCTCCCTAAAATGTCTGTTTTCAGCTACATTTGCCCACAGGCGATGGGACTCGGGCACAGGGATGTTCATGAGGATGCCTCACTGCTACCCATGGACCCCTGAGGACGAGGGTCACAGTGCTGGGAGAGATGTCTAACTGGGCTGTTCCCTGTCTGGGCATGGGGGAAAAAAACCTCTATGGAAGTGGCTGTTCAGAAGGAAAATGGCACCAGGAGGAACAAGGAGGGGAAGCACCTAAAACTCAGCTGTTTACAGAAGCCAAGCACCTGAGTGAGTGCATCAGGAAAAGGGAGTACAAAGCCTGAAAATGTTTTGTGGTTGGAGAAGGGAAATGCCTGGGGTTCTGCCACCAGGATTATTTCTGCCATTTCAGCTGACCACATCAACTGTCCTCCAAGCAGGATATGGGTGCTCAGGTCTCCCCCCTGGGAACCATCTCCTGCCACCTCATCCAGGTACACAGCTCCCCACTCCACTGCCAGGCAATAACCATCAGAGCTGGCTTTGCAGAACCCACATTGCAATGAATGTCTCTCTGGGAAGGATACACTGAGGTCTGCAGTGCCCTCCTCCTCTTCCCCATGAGCATCACATGGTATTGAACATGTTCTGCACCACCTTATGAGGTAGCTGTTCTACAAGGCTGCTCTGCCCCTCTGATAACCAGCATCACATCAGCCTGTCTCACTGCCTTTGCTCCAGAGCTGGCTTTCATATAGGTGCCCTGGGCACCTTTGGGCACTTTGGCATTTTAACGGCAAAAGTATGTCAGTATCTGAACCCAAAATGAAGTTGGAAGCTCAGATTAAGCAACCGGGCTCTCTGCATGGGGATAAAGGCATTCAAGCCACACACAAGCCAATGGGACATATTTTATCTGGGTATGTAGCTCATTCTTTCTCCAGACCACGGGTACCTGGTGCAGGAGGCAGGTAGCTTCAGGAGTCAAAGGGGATGGGGTTCTCCATTGTTTCTTCAAAGACTGGAGAGAGAGAGAGAGAGACTCACTCTTTTCAAAGCATGGCTGCAGAAAAGAAGGGTTATAGTTTTGCACCTCTATCTATCTAGTTAGATAGTTATCTATCTGCTAGTTTTGCACCTCTAACCTACTTATTGCTATCTCTCTTCCAAAAATGTGACAGAAATCAAACTGGCAGTGAGGACCAGAAGTCCTCTCCAGAAGAAGTGCTTTTACCTACAGGATCTTTTTGATCTTGTTTGCTCGCCTATCCCTAGGGACCTGGCTTGACTTTGGTAGGAAGGGCGTGGTCATGCGAGGACAATTCTCCTGGGCTCACATCCATCATCTCTGGCTCTCCTGGGACTTGATGGATCTCAAGAGGTATTTGAACCGATAACTTAGTTCTGAGCAAGGGACCTGACCAACTGGGGCTTAAACAGAAAAACGGCACCCTCCTGTGGCAATGATTTTAAAAAAAAGAAAATAGCTGTGACTGTATTAAGTGCAGGGTCTAATCCTGTCAGCATGTGCTACCCATGTGCACACCCACCAAAGGAGGTGTTGCAAGGGCTGAAGGTGGCCCTCTGTTTAGGCAAAAAAATTGCCACTTGAATATGGGAGCTGGGGCAATGCAGGCAGCACACCAAAGCAGAGCCATGGGCAAAGACCCTCCAAGGTCAGGCAGGGAGGCCTGCAGTGTGTTTGGAGGCAACTATTCAGCTGCGTGGAGCCACCCTGGATCCCAAAGTCCACGTCCAGACAGCTTTGAGAGCCTACATCCTTTTTTTGGACTTGGCTCTTTGTCAAAACCATAGGGTACAGTGCCTACATGGACTTCAAAGGAAGGGCACCAAATGTGATTTGGCCCAGGCAGTTATGACCATTTATTGCTAGCATCTTTCTCAGATATTGCTGCCAAGGGTTAAAATGTTTACATGCCCCCTGATTTTAAATGGACCGGGTTGCATGTCAAATGCCAACGAGAGAGACAGCTGGAGTATCTAAACCAAGAGCTTTGATCTTGGTATCTGTAAAAAAGAGGTCATTTGGTCTCCCCAGGAAGCGCAGACATTTAGAAGGTCCCCGTACAACTCATGCAAGTATTTTATTAACAACAATTTGTATTCACATTTAGGTAGGTTGTATTGCTACTTACTAAATGCATCCTATATACATATGTATATGCATATATATGCATGAATATCTGTATGTCTGTGTGTATATAAACATATATATTCTTTATACGCAAAGTTGTATGCTTGTGTGATTACTGGGGTGCTTTCTAATGTCTGGTGTTTGTATACGGACATACTAATCTATCTAACTTGCAAAAAAATGACAATGATGTAAGGATTATGTTTTATCTTTAAGTGAGTGTTTACAGCAATAACCTGAATAATTTGTCCACATGTGAATCTTTGAGTAACACTGTAATTGTAATAAGGGTATGCGGCATTTTCAAGAAGATGCAGGCATGAAAACACAGACTTCATTGTGCTGTAATCACGTCTGACATTGATTCAGAAGAGAGGAATTCTAAAATACAATATTGCACAGGGGAAATATTCCTATTCTTTTAGCAGAGGATTTTGTGGTTAGTTCACAATGCAATTAAAATAGCCACCAGATGTTTATGACTTCAGGCAGCAGTTAACTTCAGTGTCCCTGATCGCCGTCCTTTGCTTCTTTGTCAGAATAAATAAGTATTTTTCTGTGCTGGAGGAAAAAACCCTTAATTTTTAAACATGCCGGGGGGGTGGTATGTATTTCCATTTGGCAGTGCTCATGTTGTTTTGTGACAGTCTTATAAGAAATTATAATCTTAAAGTTAAAATAAAATCTCTCTCCAGGATGAAATAAACATATTTACTTAAATGTGAGATGAAGTGTACAGTATCTTGTCATTAAATTGAAGTGATTTGTGAGAAGCAGTATTATAAAAGACTGTGGCTTTTCCAGATTAGCTAATAAACATAGAAAGATACTCTTTCTTCCTTTGAATAATAGGATTATTAGTATGCAATTTATTTTTAAAGACACATTTAAAGAGAGCCTGCTGTGCTCCTATTTTGGTAATTTTCCTTAGAGTCTATTATTCTTATTTGTTTCAGGGCTATTAATTTTGAGGCCACATTATATTCAAATTATCTTCGATTACCAGGCTCAATAAGTGATAATAGTTTGTGTTTCATCACCCAAAAGGAAGCTAATGAACTTAGTTGCATGCTAACATTTTGAGAAAGAAATTATTGGAGCTCTGCAAAACAGATAAAAAAAATGAGGTGCAAAAAGTTATAGTGAGTTGCCCAGCACCTTACATAAAGCAATAGGAGAGCTCAAAAGGGCAGCGGGGAGGGAACACTCAGGTGTTGTAACTTTAAAATGCTGTATTTCAGCTACTTGGCCATGTCTGAGATGGTATGTTGACAAAGTAATTGATAATTTAAGTGTAAGATTATGAAGTATCTCAGACTGGGGAAATACATGAGAGAAATTTGTGTGCATGGGTACATAGCAGTTTTAAATAGTTAAATGACTGTATGATCTTCAGAAACAAAATCCCGGCACTTTAAAAAAATCACACAGTGGAAAGAAAAGAAAAGACAGCAAGAGAATTGCTAGTATTCTGGTGTGTTGATAAAGTCTATGAAGATCTATGTTAATGCACAGAAACTGGCAGTTTCTCACCTAAACCTCGTAGTGTCATGAATCCGTGCTAATGGGGAGTCCTCCAAGCATTTCAGAAACAAATAAGCAAAAGGATTTGAATTTGCTTGGCTCTGCCAAGCCCCGATTACTCAAAGATTTAATGCTTAGCCCCTCGGGGCATTCAGACGTGATCTCCAGAGCATGGAGCCACCCAGATTACTGCTCCTCTCGGAAAAAAAAAACCTTGCAAAATCGCACTCAGTTCATACTGGCCGTTATACACAAACATGTCAGTAACATTTTGGGGTCAGAAGAGAGGGGAAGTGGTTGGGTTCTCCCCAAACTCCCCTCGTGCTTTCCCAGGTTGTCAAAATCTGAAAGCTGCTGTCAAGCGTTTCAGCTGGGACAAACAGGCATTCTTCCCACTGAAAGGCTGCTGCTTTCTGTATTCCCATCTAGCTGTGCTTCTGATTGCATCCATTAATGCCAGGAGCTGCAGCTCCGGGTGTGCTCATCAGCTCCAGCCCGACAGGCTCTCGAATACAGGGACTCTGCAGCAACACCCGCAAACTGACATGCGATGGCACATCAGAGGCTCAGATTCCATCCAAAGCCACATTCGTCATTAACTCCTCAGTGCTTCTATTATGGCAATCATTTGGATTGGTGCAGCGGGTGAGGGAGAAAGTGGGTTTTTTCGATTTGAATTCAGCACACTGTGGTTTTAGGATGTGCAAATAACTGGGGCGACTTGTGCTGGGTTTGCTGGTGGTGGTGTTCCAGCAAATTTACAGTTCAGCCCTACTGACACACTGTAAGGGGACATGAGTGGAAAGGATTGCAACAGGACAAATAGTTAATCACCCAACAGCCAGGAAACTGTATTTTTGTAGAATATTAGTGCGTCACATTTACTCAAATCAGGGCACAATGCCAGAAGTGAGACCAGCAGGTCAAGAGCAAGTCACCCTTGTGTCTCGCGGCAGGCTGTCCAAAGTAATGGAAGGGCTTATTTTGCTGTGTCTCTAATCCTGGTAACTCAGCTTAAACCCTAAATGAGCAATGGTACTCCCGAGCATGCAGGTCTTCAACAGTATTATTTACAAAAAATGGATTTTTTTTTTTTTTTTTTTTTTTTAGCCAGCTTTTTCTGGCTTAATAATACTTCTTAGTAATAGGATGCAGGGGTACTGCAGAAATATATCACAACACAAATCCCTGCCCCAAACTGCTTTTCAGCCTAATGTGTACAAACTTTTTTGTCTCAACTGCCACTCTTCTCCCCATCCATCAACCAAACTTTGTGATGTTTCATTCTTAATCTGTGATATGTGTTAGCCAGTGTTTAAAATCAGTGCAAATCAATTTAGCAACATCTTCCAGTCTGTGCTGAGGAATTGTCCCATTATTGTCACTATATCTTTTTCTTTGTATAATCATCCAATGCATGTATCCTTCTTCCAGAGCTAGAAGGAAATACAATAGTTCTCTTGTTGCATTTTTGATTAATTTTCAGCATGAATTATTTTTTGTGATCAAGAGAGAATTATGTGACTTGATTAAAATCTAGTATTTCCTTCTGTCAGTTCTCAGTTTGTTATCTTACCTGTGCTACAAGGAGTTCCTTATTGTTTTATTATGAGAAGTTAAATAGTAACACCTGATTTCACAGCCCAGGGTTGTTCACTACTTAGTGTGTTTTTATCATGTCCTTCCTTCTTTCTGACCCCTTTTCGCCTCTGCTTTTCAGGCTCACTTCAGATTTAGGGTCTGGATCTTGCAGACACTTACGCACTCAGATATTCCCACTGGGTCAATGGGACTGTTCAGATGTGCAAAGTAACTCAAGTACTTGAGCATTTGGAGGACCAGGACATGAAGCAGCAGTGATTTGAATGTATACCAACCAAGCAGGCTCCAGAAGAGCTTTGCTGAGCCACAATGATTTCAACGTGCTAAAATTCACAAAATGCAAGGCAGATGTGTGCCGATTAGGAAATCATGTTGGCTACAAGATAAGAAAGTTCCGATAACTTCTGAATCTCCCTTTGATGTTCTCCATACAAAGCTGCACTGGCAACAGGGTCACCTAATGCAAATAATAAATAAGCAGGGAGGCAGAATGCAGTTAGGCACCATTCAGAAATGGTTTGAATAAAGCACAGTTTCAGCCTGCTGTAGCAAGGCTGTTTGTATAACAGCCTCCCTGTTGCCCAGAAACAGCACATGAGACTACTGAGTGTCTGCAGAAACTCGGATCTGGTTTGTTTGACTTGGATGTGCACTAAAACTGACTTTTAAATATTACTTTGAGTCAGCTTTGAGTCAGTGATTACCCTTGTACTTTTACAACCCATGCCTGGAAATGAGATGTTAATTGTTGTTAATGAGTCTGTCCACCTGAGTAAGCTCTGCAGGGCAGAACTTACAGAACATAATTGCTCCATGTTGCCTCCGGAGTCCCTCCTGCTGACCTTGTTGTCTCTTGCATTTAAGAGCAATGGCACCAAATCATGCTCCTTCAGACCTCAGAGCTTTCTTCTCAGTCCAGGACAGTAGCCAATTTCTGTTCTTCTCTCAGTCCCATGTGATTTCCGGAGTGGAGTACCGCCAAGGTTCAGCTCTTGCTGATGTCTTTGGCACAAGGGGAGGACACTGGTGGGTACGGGGTTATGCGATACTGAACAGGGAAAGGAGAGTTTGTATACTGAGCTGGAGCTCTATATAGCTGTGTGTTTTAATCTGTGGTCTAGCTGCAAGTGATGGTGTACCTTGCTGCTCTATCCTGATGGCATTTTTTTTGTGTATTGACAATTTTTGTTCCGTTTGCTCTGAGTAAATTTTCATTGACCTTCCTTCTGCCCCCATACCTTAGGACCAGTTGTTATTGCATTTCTTTGCAACCCATTCACCATGCTTGCCTGTGTAGTGAAGGTATTATAGTAGCTCCCTGTGGGGGCCACAAGTAATGACATAAAAAGGACTCTATTCCTATTTGAGGCAGAGAGAAGACAAAGTCCTAGCAGTTTGAAAGATAGAGAAGCTTTTTGTTTTGTGGTTGTAGGTGACATCTGCCTGAACATGTGCTCTGGTGTTATTCATATGGAAAAAAAACAGTGTTGAGATCTGAGTTTTTCTTTTGGTATCATAGCTGACTACCCTGTTCATCTGCCTCTAGCACACCTGACATCTCATGCAAAGTACAAAGTCATAATTAATACATATGGCGTTATTCCCCAAATGACTCCAGTTGGCTACCCAAAGTCAACACATGGCTATATTATGCCACGAGTTCCTTAAACTCATCCTTTACTAGCAGGGCCATGAAACAGGTGAGTCTTTCAACAAACAGCAAATGTCACTGGGGCTTGGCTGTTTTGGGCCAAGAGGGGCTAATGAGTTCAGAAGGGCTAACGAGCTCAGAGACAAGAGCCTTCTTGGAAAATTCCCTATGAGCAACTGCTCAGCCAGGGAGGCTATTGGCTCCAGAGATCAAAGCTGTCAGGGCATCGCATGAGGAGGTGGGCAGTGATTCAGCTGACTAGCTTTATGGTCATCAGCCTCTACAGAGGACCTCTGCCCATACTGCCTGTGCCCTGGGAAACAATTCATCTCAGCTGGACAACATCACATTCCCTGCCCTGAGATATTCTTCTAGTGTTATTTTAGATCAAAGTTTTCAGCCTGGGCACAGTGTCCATATGTCTGTGTGTTTCCAAACTTGCTTCTGCAAGAAATCAAAGTTTGTCTGATGCACAGTCAGGTCTGCCCATGCTCAGGCTCATGGAACCTCATGTCCTCAGGTCCAACATCTTCATCTCACTGGTGGAACAATTATTTCAGCTCAGTCATCCTCCAGAGCTGGAAGCTGAGGTGTCTTTCCACTGACCTTCTGTGCCACCTTCACTATGCTGCTCCCACCTTTTGGGGTGGGATTCATCTCCTTTATCTGTAGCCTTTTCTAGCAAGGTTGAGCTAGTCCTCAGCCCCGTCAGATGCCAGGACCCCTTTCCAATCTAAGGGAGGTTTGCAGCCAGTCACAGCACCTGGGCTGGGACAGGGATGTACTGCTCCTTTTGGTCACATTCAAACAGTTCTGAAATTTGAAAAATAAAACAGAGAGGGGAAAAAAAAACCCTGCCAAACCCTCATGATTTACGGTGAAGAAAGATCACATTGCACGTTATTAATGCTCCTAGTTAAAATCACCTTGGTTTTATTGCTCTTTATGCAGGTAACCGTGCTGCTTAGAATGTTACCTCAGTGCCCAGAAATAGTGACCTCAGACACACAGGCTTATTGTCAACTGGCCTCTTTTTAGTTCATTTGACATGCTCTTAGCAAAAAAAAAAAAAGACAGTTGAAAGGCACCTCTACCTTATGTAACTTGCTATAAAAGGGCACGTTCTGTTCAGCTCATGTTTTAAAGCTCTTAAAATGTTCTTTCTCGTTACTGTGCTACTGTTGGATTCAAAGCAAGCTCAACTTAATTGGGATTTAATTATCTAATTTACAGAGTCCCATTTTGTAAAGAAAACCTGGTAGAGTTAAAAAATTAATGTCACATTTGTAAAAGAGTACATTTTTCATAGAGAAAGGATGTGTACCTATTTGCAAATCAGTTGCAGTAGTGGTTACTCATGTTGTTAGTCACACTTAAATTAATATTTTCCCACTAAATTAATCCCCTTTTAAAATGCAACTCAAATGTCTGAACAATTTTTTTTAAATTCTGATCAAGATGATTTCTGTTACTAACTTCGAAACAATAAGTCTTTTGAACCTTGGATGGCAAAGACTGTTCTCAAGCACAGAAAAATACAAGAACTATTCTGATACCTGCTTATGGACATATTTTATTCCTACAGTCACGATGAATCTATTTTCCCTGCCTTCATCAGGACCAAAATCTAGAAACAACCCTAAAAGTTACAGTATCTCTTCCTGTGAATAGAAATCTTGCTCTACAGAAGTTTTATAGATCAGTCTGGAATTCTTTTCAACTTACATTTATTTAATTATCTCTCAATTAAGGAATATCTTCTCAAATGTGCTTTTTAATGACACACTGATGTTTTAATTATATATTTTATATTTATATTTATTTAGATATGTAAACAATAAAGGCAATATTTGGAACAAGCAATATAAAAAATGATCACAGTAAAGCTTCACGTTGAACTGTTGAATATAGTAATTGATTTGTGCCTCACTTGTGTGCTGACTTTATTCCTTTGGAAGATAAAAATATTTCAGGATTCTTATAAAATGTGAGCCTGCTCTAAGTTAATAAAACTTAGATGAAAATTACAAAATTACAGGTAGAATCCACCTGATACTGGATACTTTTATGTTCACATGACTTTTAATAAGCAGGAAAATAATTAAAATACACCAGAGTTTTATACAGTCTTATGTTAATTGTCAGAAAGGCGGCAATGCAAACAGTAAACAGTTTTTTCTACATGTAATATATAATAATGTTATATATAATGTATACAGTTATATAATTGTACTATGTAAGAATTTTATAATTAGCAATTAGTAAAATAGAATTATAACAATTGAAAATTATTTTTATATATTTGTTTCAATAGTTATTTTTAAGAACATATTATTGAAATACTGTTATGATTACAATAATACAATATAATATGATAATTATAATATATGTCTCACCTAGATGTATAATATAATGTAAACACATAATTGTAGGTACATTAGATATTATTGTTCAAAATACTTTTTAAAATATATTGTTCATATTATTCATGTCCTCTTCAATACTGAGGAATAGGTTAAATTTTTTTAATGCCCTATGCTTACTATATGCGTTTATGTCTATCTCCTATAACATTAATTTTTTTCCATAAAATTCTATAATTCTAGGGAGGAACTTTTCTTTATTTTGTGACATAATGTTGCCTTTACTGAATATATGCAGTGCTCTACATGGACTGGCATAGTCTGATTGTATGCCGTGTGGATGTTTCCTGGAATTTGTACATTAAAAAAATACATTCTACACAGCTCTAGCCTATTTCAGAAAAAAAATTCAAATTTATTTCAAAGAATTTCCATATAATGGAAATGTACACACACACTTTTCTATTCTTCCACACTGACACAGACAAAGAAAGTTTTAACAGAATACAAAACAAATCAGGAAAAGTTAATTTAAAAACCAACAGCATTGTGCTATGTCTCTTTTCTTTTACACTATCTATGTAACTTTAAAAAATTCAGAAGGTATTTTAAAAATTGTGATAAATGGTGTTACCTACCTCGGGACAAAGGAAAACAGTTATGCACAGAGCTTTTACTTTCATTTTTTCCCTCTATGTTATTTTCTTTTTAAATTTTGGTGCAGAACTTCATCAATAAATTCAGTAATGTCAGAAGTTTTCCCTTCCGAAAAAGAAAACCCATCCTTCGTACTTAATACATTATTTAAGATCCACTGCCTTCTGTCTCTCTTTTCTAACAGGTTTCATAAATACAGTATATCCAGCTATTAACAAGAATTATAAAATCCTTTGGCTCCTCTTTGGTGAGCCCAAAGGCCAGTGATCACCTTAAAAACAAAATCCTGAAAATTGAAACTCTCAATAGAAACAAATATCAAAGCTTTTGATTAAATAATAGCTTTGGGACTGTCAAGGAAAATAAATACTGGCTTTGTCCTTTCTCTTTGAGGTCAGTTGCAGTCATGGCAGCATTCATGTTTTTGTATTATTCCCATTCCCAGTGCTCTGGACTACTCTGCCTGGATTTTGTCCGATGTCATTTTAAGCTTGACCAGTATAAGGTGAAGATCAATGTAAATAAATTCAAGGGCAAAAGTATGGGGTAGTGACATGTCCGCAAAACAAAAAATAAGACTCTACAACAGCTGTGTGGTATCAGTTTTGCTCGATGCTGCAAAGACCTGGGGCATTACGCAAGCTGACAAGAAAAGATTTGATGCATTTGATAGCAGGTGTTTAGGAGGGATCAGTAATGTCAACTGGCATCACTATGTTAGGAACATCAAGTTTCAGGAGAGAACAAGAAAGGAGAAGATTAAGGACTTCCTAACAAGGAAGTGACTTTGATGGTCTGACCACCTAGTGAGCATGGAGCAAGCCTGGATGGTAGGAGAAGGTCTTGTGAGCTGGATTTGCTTCTTCTGGCTTCCCAGCCCATCCTGAGACCCATCAAAAGGTTGGCAACGTCAGTAGAAATCTCCTCTAGGTTTTGACCTGTCTGCTAAGGATGGAAAAGCCTTAGGTCAAGGACAGTTGCTTTATTTCTTCAGTGTGGAGGATGTGGTCAGTACTCACTGACCCAGTGGGGAGACACGAGGAGGGAAAGAGGTGAGTGGGAAAATGAAAATGAAAGACATCTTTTTGCAAGACACTGTTCTCCAGCAGCAATATTCCTGTGAATCAAGGATTTAAAAACCAGGTCTCTAGGGTTTTGTAATACAAACTTAGACCATGCAGACAAAATGGGGTTTAACAGACTGCAGAGCCAAAGTCTACACCGTTAAGCTCCACTGACTTCAATGAACCTTGCACAGACGTGAGACTGTAAAAGTCCCCTGTTGTTCACATTTTCTCTCAGAAATAGCCTTTCTGCATGTAGCTGAAGAGCATCTTTTAGAAAAACATAGCCCAAAGAAGATAACTTAAAACAGATGGGAGCAAGAAATAATAAAGCCAGGCCATATGGGTAGAGTGGACCTGTTCGAAGCAAGTGCAGCCAACGGTATTATGATGTAGTAATGTGTGAAAGAGGCTGCACTAATGTATGGACTATCTGAAAGTGGAATTTTTTCATGAGTGAATCAAGAAAAGGAAATGTACTCTATCCAAATGGTAATAAGAACCATATTTCAAAAAGATCCATCTTGAGTTCTTTTATCAAATAATGTCAGAAATAGCCCACCATCCAAATGAGGATCTTATGTTTTTTGCTATTTATTTTTAAAACTCTTATTGAGGTTTTAAAATGTTCTCCTTAAATATGCAGCTGATAGAATCTATTTTATGTTTTTTTCATTCAAAATCTCTTTAAGCTGCAGCAAAATTAGATAGTAACTGCAATCAGTCATTTAAGTCAAACAATCAAATCTCTGTTAGCAATAGACATGTATCACTGTTTCTGAGCTAGAATGCTTTACTTTTCCATGAACAGTTTAGGGTAGCCTTCCAGAAATAGACACAGCTAAAATGTAATACTTCTAGCAGTAAAAATGTTATTTCTCTGCAATGTTGTGTAGTGCACTTTAAAAGCCAGGTTAGGAACACTAATCAATGATTCCATTAACAGACTGTATTACAAAATTAATTTCAAACAATACTTACCCCAAGCTATTTTCAGTTGAAATTTTGGCTCTAGCATTGACTAAAAGAAAGTGAAAATATTTGTCCAGGCTTCTAACTGGCCTATCAAACATCCAGTGTTCAGAAGATCTCATGACAGAGCAAACACTCACATGAGTGTGAGGGGAAAGACAGGCTGCATTTTAGCAGGACCTCAGCATGCCAGGGCTCTGCAGAATGAGGCCTGGGTAAGAGCAATGACATTTAGCAAATTACTGTAGAAAACTGATAAGGGCATGATCCTTTTTTATGCAGAAGATCATGCATAATGCCTACTGTGCCTCAGTACCTTTTCATAAATAAAGAATGAAAACTCATGGCAAGATGGGGACAAATGCCACAGAGCAAGTAACAACCCCCACCCCCACCCCAGGCAACCACATTCATGCAGCCAGTTTATACCTTGCAGCCTCATGTTGTAATGCTATGGCTGATCATCCGTCCTGCATAGCTCAGGAGGTGACGTAGCATTTGTGCAGGACAGAAAGTTGGAGGAAGAGCGGATTTTTGAATGGTGAGATTAACTCTTACTATATTATGGTTGGGCTCTGACAAAAACAAAATACACTCTTGTTTCAATAGTATGTGATCCTATGCTACCTATATGTGCGTATGTACACAAAAATACATATATATAGAGAGAGAGAGAGCTAAAAAGATAGTGTGTTTTGGCTAAAAAGTTGTTTTAGAGAAATTTATAAACTGATCTTTGGCATCTAGAGAGAATTACTATTAAAAGATATCTTCCATGTTTGTCTAGTGAGGGACTATGCCTGAAACATGAAGAACTGAGAGTCTTACATAGTAAGATTGGATCATCACCCATTAAGATAACTTGGGGCATTTTCCACCAAAGTCCCTGGAGACAGGACCCCAGCCAATGGCAGCTAGATAATGGCACGTGATTGATTCATGGACAGACAATGGCATGTGCATAATCTTCCAGAGAAAGTCCATGGATTCCCTGCTGAAAGATGTGATGGGAAGGGCACCACCTTCATGTTGCACATCAGCCACAGAGGATTTGAGAGCTTCAAGATCCGACAGGTGATTAGCTAAAGGGCTGTCCAACTCATGGACATGTGTTTCTCTTTCAGTGACTCCATGCTCTGGTCACACCGACGTTTGTCCTCAGCACTTTGGCTAAGGTAGTGTGATAGGGGTTTGGACTGTAAGGTTCACCAGCAGAGGCCCATATGCCAGGGGGACACATAGCATGGCAGAGAGGTATAAATTCACCACACCTCCACCTCCAGCTTTTTCAGTGGGAAGAGCACATAAATGGATGCATCAAGGTTAAGTACGCACTTTCCTATCTTACTCAACAGTGATGGCAGTTGTCTAAAATTTAACCTGAATGTCATGGAGAAAGTTCATGATTATGTCTCATAGATGATTTCCTAAATATCCTTTCCTTTAGAAAAAATGAAGCCATGCAGTCTGCCTATAGCCTTTGTCTAGATCTTCTCCCTTTTAGTCAGGCTAACACCTTCTCTCTCAGTTCTAGGAGCAAAAAGTCCAAATCATTGTGCTAGTGGGAAGTAGCATCACAATCTCAGTGTATTTCAGATGTATGTGCAGGGGTGGAGTATGCCAATAAAAAAGATAAGTGATGATTGTTTGCAGTTTTGCAATTTTAGCATTCTGTTCATGTCATTAAATATTCTTCTATTTGAAATTTTTTATGAGTGTAGTGCTGTGCAATTGCCTCATGCCATAGCCTCTATTTTGCCTGACCACTCTTCTTCTTCAAATGTTCTTTGGAGGTCAAGGGCAAGAGCACCTCTGGGATAAAAAAAAAGCCCTACTGTGCTTTCACACAGAATGATAGCAGCCCTTTCTGGGAAATGTCTCTGATTACATAGCATTTCTCACAGAAGAAGCAGTACACCATTTTATTTGGGTTTTTGTGGTACTCCAGATCATACGATGAATGTATCATAGTAGAATAAGTGTAGTGTTAAGTCCTAAAGTTTCAAGTTGTCGTGGTTTAGGCCCAGCCAGCAACTAAGCACCACACAGCCGCTCGCTCACTTCCCCCACCCCAGTGGGAAGGGGGAGAATTGGAAGAGCAAAAGCAAGAAAACTCATGGGTTGAGATAAGAACAGTTTAATAATTAAAATAAAATAGTAATAGTAGTAATGGTAATGATAACAATAATGATTATGACAATAATCATAATAATGATAATGATAATGATAATATAATTTTAAAAAAGAAAATAATGAGAAAGAGAAATGAAACCTGGGGAAAAGAGGGAAAAGGGGAAAAAAAACCCCAAACCACAAGTGCTGCAACCGCTCACCACCCACTGACCAACACCGCCAGTCCCTGAGCTGTGATCGCTGCTTCCCCCAGTCAACTCCCCCCAGTTAATATACTGGGCATGACGTCACATGATATGGAATATCCCTTTGGCCAATTTGGATCAGGTCTCTTGGATGTGCCCCCTCCCCTCTCAGCCTCTTGTGCACCTGGCAGAGCATGGGAAGCTGGAGAAGTCCTTGACTAGTGTAAGCACTACCCAGCAACAACTAAAACATCAGTGTGCTATCAACATGATTTTCATACCAAGTCCAAAACGCAGCGCTATACGAGCTACAGTGAAGAAAATTAACTATTCCAGCTAAAACCATGACACAAGTGAAGGTGCAATTCTGTAGGTGAGAAAGTCTGAGCATCTTGGCCACAGATACCTCTTTCCCAAACTATATAAACCCATCTGATTGGGAATGACTCTCTATGGAGTCTTTTGTTACCAGGTCAGAGAGTGCCAATGTGTCAAATCAGTGAATGGCCTCATCCACCGCAAAAGATTTTTGTGGCAAAGGGTTTTGCTGTGGCAAAAAGACCTTTAGAAGAAGAGTGTGGGTCTCCTCTGTGTCTCTGTGTTCATGAACTTGGCAGAAATTAAGGAAGGAAAAGACTAGGCTTAGATTATAACTTCTGGCTAAATGCTTTTTTTTTATTCTTTTGGTCAGAATAATTCTGTTTTGTCAAAACAAAAAGTCTTCTGACAATTTTAATTGACTTGTTTAAGAAGATCATAGGAAACTTTTAAAAATATCTTTTCTCTATTTTGATAGAAAGAGGAAATAAAAGCAGTTTGGCAAAAACATTTCAGCTATCTTCAAATGGGGATGTCTCAGGTGATGGGCAATAGGTTTGTTTGTTTTTCCCAAGCTGGGATTTTTCAACATATTCTTTTAATTCTAACTGAGAATGGAAACACAATCTGAAATGCCAGAATTATAGGATAGGAAGTCCAGGTTTGACTCAGTCCTAGGACGGAAAAGATGAAAAGTTATAGTAAAACAGAGTGTAAACACTTGGAAAGGATAAATCCAGGCACTTCAGACCTCAAGCAATATCTAGGCGCAGGGGGAAACTATAGAGGTGCTCAGGTCTCTTTCAAGGGTGCACATCCAAGAAGATGCCACTTTTCCCTCTTGCACTGATTGTCCCTGCTGCTGGCTCAGAGGGATCATGGTGAGTCTTTGCTACCACAGTATTTTCAGAGAGCACCTGTAAGCATAAATCCCACAGGATTTATGGAAGAGGAAAATGACCAAAATTATCAGTCCTCATGCACACAATGTGCTCGGGTAAAGGAAGAGCTGATCCGTTGTAGCTGATGGCATTTCAGTGGTGAAGAAACAGAATTGGGTGTATAAGTCATCCAAACAATACCTGGCTTACCATCAAAGGCAGGTGAGGGGGGGACAGGAAGGGAGATTAGACACAAGTCTAACTTTTGAAGGTCTGAACAGGGGAGTTTCCTTTGTTCCAAGAAAAATCTGGCTGATCATGTCAGATCCTATGAATTTCAGCAGGTGGATTTTCACAGCTCCCCTGCGCAAACACGAGTTTTATTCAGGGGATCAACAGAAAAAAACATGATTATTCCTTCATACTGGGGTTTATGTTGCCAGCCTCATGGTGCAGTGGCAATGGTCAGTTGGCTGATTTGTTAATTGACCCATCACACTGCTGCTTGCTAGCAAAGAAAGCAATGTGGATGGAAACCCTCCACAACCACGTTCATAGAATCGTAGAATCATAGAATGATAGAACGGTTTGGGTTGGAAGGGACCTTGAAGAACATCTAGTTCTACACCACCCCTTCACCACCACCCCAAGGCTAGGGATACCTTCCACTAGACCAGGTTGCTCAAAGCCCTGTCCAAGCTGGCCTTGAACACTGCCAGGGAGAGTGCTGGAGCTAAATACTACTTTCTCATTTGTCCTGGACATTACAGGCTGTCCCAGGGGAGCTTATGGACTGGGCTTAAAGTTCATCTTCAACATACATGTACTGGTGGTTGGCACAAGGTTGGCACAGAAACCTTGTTATTTCTCTTCCGACTTCCCTAGCCACGTTGAATTTTTGCTGCTTAAAAGTTAATCACTCTAATCTGTATTCGAACAAAACCTCTTTTTTTCAAGTTTGAAAGCTTTTCAGTCTTCCTTGGGACACTCACCATAGCAGCAGAAGTATGCCCCTCTGCCTCCAAGACATTGCCAGTTTAGGCTCTTTGCATATATTTTGGACCTTTTCACACTGAATAATTCTACTTCTGTCTCCATGAGACATTTTTATTACAGGCCTGATCCTCTTCACCTTCAATGCAAAACTCAAGGGAAAACAGTATTTCCAGATGAGTCTATATGAAAAGAGACATTAGCTATTTTCTGACATGAAGTTTTTTCCATGTTGTTCTTCACTGAAACACTGCGTAGTTTTTATTCTCTTTGTTGTAATTGATGGCAGTGTGACAGGGCTCACTTCAGGGAGACAGGACTTTATAGCAGGAACAACTTGCATGGCACATGGCTTTGTTCCTTAAACACACACTTCTGCTCAAAAAAATCTTGCAGAGACAAAACTCCAATGCTCCTAAACTAGTTAGGACCTTAGCTGGTCTCATTGCTGTTACCTCTGAACGCTCAACAAACTATGTGGAATATGTTTATTCCATAGACAGCAAATGGGAGCAGTCACTAGCTGGGTCTGTATTGTTTTTCAAACACAGACAGAAACTGAAACTTGTGTTCAAATCTGTATTGCAACAATACAACACGTACTTAAGTCTGTGCCCTGGTGGGAGAAGGGATCATGAGCCTGCAGGGTTTGTACAAGGTTCAAAATAAAGGTTGCCTGTCTTGACAATTCACAGTCTAAATAATTCAGCAATTGTAAGGGGGGGGGGGGGGGGGGGGGGGGGGCGTGTGTTGTTTTTAGTGAAATCCAAGGTGGCAGCATCCTTGGAACTCGGGTCTTGTTTGTACAACGGAGCTTTTACACCAACATTTGCACGGCTCAGCTTCTCCTCTTAAGCTTTTAAGACCTCAACCCACTTTACAGTGATTTAAAGGGCATCAGTGATTTTACTTAACAAATGTCTTCTGCTGCATGAAGCGAATGCTGCACGAAGTGTGCAAGAGCCTGTCTGCAACATGGGTAAGGAGCACATTGCAGAGGGGGGAGAGGTTTTTACCAGATGAACTTCGGGCTGGGCACATAACAAATGGTATGAATTCTGCAGGCAGCTAAAGGAATGCCACGAAAACTGCACCACCCTGTCATGCCCTCTACTTATGCCCCTTCCCTTACAGAAAGGGCTATTTTAGGAATGTTTAGGAGAGCTGAAAAATATTTAATTAGGACTATTTTTTACCCTCCTGTTAATAAAGTAAGGGGTTTTAATAGCTTTGGTCCATCACGGGGCCTTCATTCTGACCAAAAATAGCCTTCTCTGTTCATAAGAACAGTACAACTGTAAATTCAGATAACTTGAGAGCTAGGAATGAGCATCGAGTATCTAAAAATGTCCCTTTTCTACAGTACTAAGAGACAAAGGCTAAATCTGGATATGAAGCTATAGCATTTTTTACTATAAACAAATGCTGTCAATGACTGAGTACTTTATTTTGCTGGACCACAAGCCAGAGTAGATTTGTAGGGAAATATTCCAATGCCAAAGCATTGGGGAAGGGGGAAAAGACAGGGCTTAACTGGGAGCCTATAGATTGCCAGATCAAGAAATTAGTGGATTGACTACAGTTGAACTTAGGAAAGAATGTGTGCTGAAGTCATTTATCACAGCCCACCTAGGAGGTGTGCTTTTTTGTATTTATGCGCACCCCCTCAACAATATGTATATTTATTTGTACAGATATACATATACATGAAAACATGTGCAGTGCCCTCCTGCCTGCATTGCCAGGACTGCCATGCAAACAAATTCTGGAAGATCTATAAGTAAATATATCTGATTGTGTTTTATCTACTAGATCTTGGAGCTTACAAGGGAAAACCATCTCTGAAAACTCTCAATTAGCACAATGGCACAATGGCACCCTCTGTTGCCCTGGTGCCTCCTTCAGTAGCTGCTCCCATGTGGATACATTAAATCCCAAAAGCATCTGTGCATCATCTTCTATAAAACTGACCTCTTCCTGCCCAGCTTCCTTGTTTGTTTGGAGTTATCCTCTGTTATTTCCCTTTGTAATAAGTTTGTACTTTGAGCCTGTATTGAGTGGAGATGGCAAACTCTGGTTTTAATGAGCAAGAGGAAGATTTGAGAGCCTGGATTGCCACACTCATTTCAAGAATAGTGGCCTTCTGTCCCCGTTTTGTCCTCCCTAACACAGCTAATGACAGCTTCTTGCAACAGTTGTACTAAACACTGAGCTCAGTCCTGCAAAATAGTGATCATTTCTGGGAGATGCTATGTGAGACAGGGCACTCAACATTTCCTGGAAAGTGATTAGTCCTAATGAGATCGGGTTGTCCAACTCTCATGCCATTAATTAAATCACAACTTTTCTTTCTTTCAGTTAAACAAAAGCTTGATTCATGAATTAAAATAGATAGTGAATCTGATTTTGACTCTGATCCTCTTTGTGTTCATAATTAAAAAACCAGCTCCTTTTATGAATTGAAACAAAATTCCTTTTAGGGCATGGTGAGTTTTTACTTCTAATCATGTTCACTTACATCCATGTGACTATGCTTTAATTGCTTGTTAATACAGACAGACTTAATGGGATGACACACAACTACCTTGTTCTTGCTGGACTTCCCTAATGATGATATTTTTTAACTGTAAGGATTACAGACATTCCTCAGACTCAATCAGCTTTTTCTCTCCTTTACTCTCCCATACTCTGCCATGCTGTTAAGAATAATAAAACTATCTATCTTGCTGTAATGTTATTATTACGGACTTATTTTACTGTGTTGGCATAAGAAGAATTAGATGTGTACTTTCCATTGTTACTGATATGACTGTGTCTAGTTTCCCCATGTGCAGTCAGAAAAAATGATCAAATGCTTTACTTAGAACTGATCACTTAGAAATGATCACTCAGAAGTCATCAAATGTTGTCAATATCAACAGATTTTCATAAAGAAACATGTTTTTTTCAGTACTGGGCCTTTTTTTAGAAAAAATATTTCAACTGAAAAAGTCTTCAAATCTTGATATAAAAAGGGAGGTGAAGAGAAATTCAGGGAGAATGCAAAAGGCTGTATAAAAAAGTATTCCAATAAATCTGTTGGATAAATACAAATGGTCTCTGAGTATACTTAAATAGAATTAAAACTGAGTTGGAGATCTTTGAAAGAATATCTGTTCTGTTTTTAGCAGCGTCACCTATTGTGCCAATGACATACAGTCAGGTTTGGATTTTACATGTACATAGTAATTTTTCAGAATCTATGCCACATTCACTTGTTTTGATACCAAAAAGATTTATCAAGAAGTCAAACTGAATTTTATCCTAAGCCGAATAAAAACAAGCATGTTTTACAGTTGTGGGAAAGAAGGGGGTTCAAGCTGTATCTATTGTTCGTGCAGAAATATCTCATTTCAGAAGTTAAATTACTCGTAATGATTCATTGTTAATTTGTTATTTGAATCCCCTGCAGTTCCACTTTCCCCAGATAGAGCTGGATGATGGGGAGATGGTAGGGATATTGCCTAAGCTTTTTGGCTTAGTGTAGATCTCTGCTGAAACAAGTTCTTACTGCTGCTGATCTAGATATATATTTTCATTTCTTTTAAAATTAAACCTGCAAGCTTCAGAATTTGACACAGAAGACCAGTTCTTTTCTGATTTTTACTTTGATTTTGTTAGAAAAAACAACACAATGTAAAAATGCCAAAAAAAAGTTCCTCTGAAATGAAAACAAAACCAAAATAGCAGTATTTTGAAAACAGTGCATTTCACCAGGCCTGAAATTCTTCCTCCTTCCTATTTTCTTAAATCAAAGTGCTGACAAAATCAGTATGTTTTCTGAAGTGTTTCATTTTGACCAAATTTGCATATTCTGCTAGAATATGGATCCAGTAAAATAGTTCTGAGAGTCTGAGATTGAATGTTTTGATTCTTTTGGGTTGAGGGCCCTAGGAGCCCACCAAGACTGACTTAGTCTTTCCCAAATTGAGAAATTATTCTAATAAAGACAAAAAAACCCCAAACAACATCCCAAATTGTTTTCACTCTCACCCAGAAAGCCAGCCATAGCTGGACAGTAAAAAAACAGAGAGAAGTGTCAGGTGAGAACATGTTGTAAAGCCAGAAGTTAATGAATACAGCCTACTCTAGGCATTGGGTTTGGCAGTCTCCAAGGCACCATAAAAAGGACAGAGATGAAGGAAAAAGTGAATTATCTGGAGGCAAAGATGCATACAACATGTGAGGAATGAATCATGCATGGAAAAGCCAAGTATTTTCTGCAGGACATATCAGCTGCCTGCTCCTGTTTGTGTTAACAAGGACAAACTGATCTCAGACTGGGCTGGGATGAGGGGGAAGAGTGGTCCTATTTGGGGAAACTGGATTTTACGGGAAGGTTTTGTGCTGGAAGAGGAAGAAATGAGAAGATATGGGTACACCAACAAGGGAAAAGTTTAAGGTAAGTTGGAGCATGCATGTGTGCTTATTCCTGGTGAAGTCACCTGTCTTCAGATTTTGGAGAATATCAGCCATCCACAGAAGACATCCTCTTAGCCTTTTCTTCTCCCTCCCATTTCCCTGTACACACATGTTTTTGACCTGATATGGCAAAAATGCCAATGTGCACTATCTGTGAGTCTCTTCTATGGACTCTACTGCCTAGTTCATCGCTGTTTAATTAATATCTGAGCAGAGAGGCTGGCTCCATCCTACCTTTAAAATGCAGCCAAATTTGCCAAACCAAACTGTGCATATGCTTGTCTCCAAATGGGAAGGAGACAAGAGGAAAAGTAAACTGTTGGCATCTCTTGAGATGTGGTCCATTTCCACACAAAACCCTGGTACAATATGCCAGGAAATCAGAACATGCCTCAGAGTGCTGTCTGTCCTTAAAATAAAGACAGATTCATTGCAGGTGACTCCTGTTTTCCCACTAGTTCAGAAATATTTTGTTTAGCTACACAAATTCCCTGGAAGTGACGGGTGTGTTGGCAGGTCAGAGGACCTGCTGTTGGGTTATATCATTGTTATGAGAGTCACGCTGCTAAGGAGCTTTGAGTTGTACCCCATACTGAGAATAGTCTAAATAATCTGTGACTCAAAGCATCTCTCATCAGGGATCACTGTGAACACAGGCAATTTCAGCTGACCCAATGAGCTAAACACAAACATGTCAAGAACTCAATAGCACCAGAACATTTGTTTTAAATACCCCGAGTGTGAAATCAGGGCCACGGGCAACATCTATTTGGTAATCGGTTTGTTTGCCAGATGTTTCTTTCTCTAATTTTACTGCAGAGCACACACAAGTATGTGCTGGAATCAAAATTATGATTGGGAAGAACACAGTAGCCAAGTCCTGGTTTATTGCAACAGCATAAACTAGAGCGATTCCCAAGACGAGAACAATTATTCCAGATTTGAGTAGGTTTGAGATATGAATCCAGCCCATTCTCTCAAAGGACTGTCCCTTTCAAACAAATAAATTAATCTATAAGCCCTTTAAAATTAAGTTTTGAGAGTGGCAGGGCAAGAGAGAGCTCAGAGTGTAAAGCTCTCCTCTCTCTCATGCTGGAGGTTGTGTCTTCCAGAGGAAAAAAGCAAAGTGCACCTCACTACTGACTGCTTCAGGTGTTGAGGCTGAACTCTATCCTTCAGAAGCTGCCATGAGACCAGAGGAAACCACAGCCCACAGCAGACACCCAAAATGTGGAACACAAATAGATAAAACTACAGACAAAATGAGGCATGGAGCTGCCTGAGACAGACCTGTTTGGGACCATGGCAAGGCTCCCCAGCTATACCTATAATGCACTGTGGGAATTTGTTCTTTAATGTGAATCTCTTTTTCAACCAGTAAGTTATCTTTTTTTTTATTTCTTTTTGGACAAGAGTAATTATCAAGTGTACAACCAATGGACACATTAAATGTGGAAGCTGATTAATGCTGGGACCAGAGAGAGGTTTCTGGCTTTAAATGAGCTGCACTCGCTGAGGTCTGTGTCCACAGCAAAGGTATTTTGCAAAGAAATAGAGCCTACACACTGTTCCACTTGTACCAAAGTATCAAATGACATTTTTAGGGAATTGCTGCTGTAACATATTCTATAAAGAAACTAGATCAGGCATACTGAGACACGGCACAAAACGATAATGTGTCTTTCCCCCCAAACTGTCAATAGATTCAGAGCAGGAACAAAGCCAGTATAAAGCAGAGCAAATATTTGTAGTACAATATTTTATTCACCAGAAAATTCTTCAAGTTTTTTTATAGATCATTTTGGCTGATAAAGCAATTCTTTAACTGCGTAGTTTTATTTGAGTGCTTTCAGAAACACTACTAAGTGCTGTGAGTTCAGGAGGAAGGACGGACGGAGATTTTTTTTAAAAAGCTAACACCCAGATACAAAGAGAGCATTCATTTTTCAATACCTTTTTGTAAGTCTTTGTAGGTTATTAGTTACTCTGTTGTGGGGGGATTGTATATGGCAGGATTTTTTGAATGATAGAGATGTCCTGAACACAAAATCTCAGATCCTGGAGCTTTACATACAGCTCTCTCTTCTTGGTCATAATCCTGGGAGCACAATTTCCCAAACTCTGGAGAGAGTTTGGGTATGAATCTGAAATTAAAGGAAGGTCCATCCATTAAAGATACGCTTTTATTTACGAAAGGAAGCCAAGCTCAAACCACATCGTGCTGAATTTTGGCCATATATTCTGTAAAATATGAATTTAAATGCAAGAAGGCATGCCATCTTAAGAAAATACCTCTTTTTCCTCGTTTCAAACAGATCTTCTTTGCTTTTCTAAGGTTTGCCCTCTTCACTACTCAGACTAGGTATTCAGCTGACAAATGGGAGACCTCTTCCAGATAGAGTCCATCTTGGCTACACTCACACTATTAAAAAAAGTAAATACAATATGTAAGGGCATCAAAAATTTTCTAGGAATGCTTAAACCTTACAGGACTGTTAAATTCTTCAGACTGAACAGGGTCTCTCCAGATGGTTTACTTGGGGATATGCATGCTCATTTCACCAGAGGAAACCGAAACTAGAATTCAGGAGGGCTTATTAGCAAATCCCACACACTGAGTTTTCCTTATAAATGCCTAAGGAACTAATTTATAGGTTACCCCAGAATATGAAAAGAGGAATGCACTGATTTTTCCATAGGTGGTTAAGTGAAAAAATATTTCCTCAGAGTTTTTATTACTCTGAGATATTATAAATTAATTCTAGCTTCTACAAATGGTTTCACTGGCAGAGACTGTCAATCAAGTAACTTAGCTTAAAGACCTTGCTCTGGATTTTAGCAGTGCTTTAGGATGAGAAGAATAAATGTTTCACTAATATTTAAGATGGCATTCATTGATGTGGCCATGCTATTTCATACCCATAACCTATAACCATCTTTTTAAAAATAGACACCTAATAAACTTGCTAGCTGCAGAGGATCCTACACAACCCCTTAAAGAACCCTAACATGAAAACTCAGTCAGAACAAGCTAGTTTCTGTTTATTCCTGAGGTTAGTTCATGGTGAAGCTGGTCAAATATTTAAATAATACACCTACAGCCTTTTTTTGGCCTTCACACAGTACAGCACAAGAGTTGGCACTCAGTTCTGTAAATTTCTAGGGCTCCCTGAAGCTCATACTCATGTGTGGTTGCTCATCTGAACTTCGGTCTTCACTCGCTTGTTGCCAGTCACAGGGGTTGAAACAACGCAGTTTTCAGATAAGTTGTATGGAAAGTACTGGATAGCAAAAGATCCACATTTTTAGTTCACAGCTTGCTGCGCAAATGCAATAAATATTATTGTCTGTTTAAACAGTAAATTTATAATATTTAAATTATTAAATATGATTGATATATTATATATTAAAATTGATAATATTACAAATAGTGCAACAGGGAAGGAAGCTACCTTTTTACCACATTAGAGTTATTGTAGCAGGTTGACCTTTCTGGAAAAGTAGGAGGAATTACACCTTTACTGAGAGTGAGAGCCCATCTGTCCAGGGAGGCTGCCACAGGCAGCTCTGTTGCTTGTATAGGGGAGGAAGGAAACTGGTCTGCAGTACCTGAGTCAGTAGGAAGATCTTAGCAGAGTCACAAACTAGAGACTTGCAAAAAATTTTGAGATTTTTAGCCCCCAGAATTTCTGTGCAAGTTCTTCCTCAGTTTTCACTGCTGAGACTCTCATTTCAAGGCTCTGTGTCCCTGGCCCCCAGGCAAAGCAATATGGTCAAACGGCTGACCAGAACTGCACCCTAAAAACAATCTGTTAATGAAAACTGTCCTGGACTATTGAATTCAACCAGCTCTGTAGAAGTAATGGTAAGGTTTCATAGTAATACTCAAAGCCAGCTGTAAACCCTTCAGTCACGTTCTAATGGCTAACATCAGCTTTTTGATGTGAATGACTGAGTGAAAACTCTTTGCCCAAACATTCACTATTTAGTGAATATTTAGAAATAAGCATTTTGGTAGAGTTGTCCCATAAGTGAAGACTTTTTACATAATTGGTGATATTGTGATTAACCCCTGTGCTGAAGTCACATGCAGCTGCCAGAATGTGCAATGGTGAGAGCAGTTCCTCATGGGAAATCTGTGCAGACTCTGGTATTAACTGACTTTCATGCTTCTGCTAGACAATGCTACAATTACATTAATGTCATTTTGTCATTTAATACTGTTGCTAACCCACATAATTGTTAAGGGACCACACAGTGCAATTTAACATAATTAAGACAACTATACTGTTAAGCACCATGAGCAGTCAGTAGCCAAAGCTTTTGCCCAATGTAAGGAAACCTAAAGGCTCCATATAATGCAATCTGGTTCTTGGACACCCTCAGGATTTTGACTGCATAAAGGTGTCTACAGTGCACTGTCAGGCCATAGCAGATCCTCTGCCTTTTTACCAGCTGGATGCTGTTGTGGAAGGGAGAGGGGGATCTGAGCCTATTTCCACCACCCCATAGGTAACCACATGGGAACTTGACCTCCAAGGTTATTTGAGCCACGCTCAAGATCTCACTGGGGGAAGATACTTAACACATTTCCTCTGCATTTTACATCCATCTGAAATGTATTTAGCTAACTTTTGAGGTACCTTGCATGTAAAACCTTGAACCACAAATGTAACCTCTCCAGTTTCCCTTATTCACACAGTATTTGATTTGGATGACATATTTTTGCAATATTTATTTTTTGGCCCATTTTGAGACTCTCATGTTAATGCCACAAGAACTTCAGTCTCCTTTATAGTATTTCAGACATGGAGGGGAAAAAATGAAGAAATGAACAAAAAGAAAAACCAGCCGTCTGCATCCACTTAAACTACATTACAATAAAGCTCAGTAAAGATCTGATCAGCAGTTTTTTTAGCCTGCTCTGATTTAATATGAAAGAAATTAGTGGAAAACCTAAAGGCTGAAAGGAAATTTTTGCCACTGTTCAAAACAGGACATGAAACCTTTAACATAATATTTACACACATTACATTGAATACTTTCTGCAAAGTTAAAATTTATCACTGCCAACTTCAGACAGACTGGGAAGGACATTTGTTTACACTTAATACATCTGATTTTGAGAAGAAAGAGTATTGTTCTTTTTTTTCCCCATGTATACATTAGCATTCAGAGAAAATTTTGATTTAAAAGTATGTAAATGTATTCATTAAAAAACTTATGAACACTTAAAAAATGACACAATTTGTATTCTATTTGACAGTGCTTTCATCTTGGCCTTCACAGTTGCTATGATTTATTATCTTTGGTGGTCCAGAAATCTTTTGAGATTCTTAAAGCATCACAGCTTGAAGTGATCTCTCTCTCTCTATACCTGAGTATAGCTCTTTTTACAAATATTGCTAGTAGACTTGGTCAGGAATTTTCTGACAAAATATTTTACTATTTGGGGAGAAAAGTGTTTTCCAAGAAATATCAAATTATCAGAAGTAACATTTTCAGCAGAAAGAACTGACTAGTTTCCCCAGGGAAAGTTTCGGGGTCCAGGATAGAGCTGCTATTCAAAACAAGGAGATGGATTTTTGCTGGGGAACAGTCCATAGTCCCCAGCCCAACTCTTTCAGAAAGATTCGGAAGACAAAAGACCAGTCTCTTGCTCCGTCTGACCCAGAACAAGGGCATGGCATTATAATCCCAAAGTCCTAAACCCTGGGCTTTAATCTAGAAGGAGGTAACAGGCTGGTATGATTTCAGCTCTGCAAAGCATGAGGACATTTTGAAAAACCAAGAGAGCTTTCATAAGATAGGAAAACAGCTGCAATTAAAATCATGCCCAATCCCATGAACACACATACTGTTTATTAAGGAAGTTACTAAGATGTGCCATAGCTCCCAGGCAGAGGTGAGAAAGAAGTCTTAACTCACCATCTACTTCTTTCATCTGAGATTTATCATCTAGCCAGACGACTCTGATCATTAGCACATCAAAGATCTTAAAACCTCCCTGATGAAAAAAAGAAAAACTTTTTTCAGACCCTGGTATTTCAAAGATCAGCCATGTATTTGTAGATTTTAAGATCATATGGAAACTTTGCAGTCACCTACTCTGACATCTGCAGAGCATAGCTCAGAGGAGGTTGCCCAGCAATTCCTAAATCAGTTCCAATAAGTTGCGGTTGACTCAGGGCATCTTTCTCAGAAAGACATTCAGTCTGATTTAAAGACTATAGGCAACAGAGAATCCACCACATTCTTTGGCAAGCTGCTAGTTACAAAAAAGGGCAAAATCTCACTAACAGGAATGGGAGTTTTGGCTGGGCTCACATTTAACCTGTACATTAAATATTCACAAAAGATCAAATTATTAAATATTCACAGAAGAAGTGGGTTATAATTTGCTCCTCCCTGAAATCATAAGCCTCTAATTATAAGTCAAGTAAGAAATCAGGTAAAGTATTCCCAGTTTTAAAATAATTTTTTGAAGTCAGAGTAGGGTGCACAAATATCCTTACAAGGAGCATGATATTGTCCATCCAAGGCATATTCTTTCATTCTTTTTGAAGACTAAAATCTTAGTGTTCAGAAGCAGCATCTGTTTAAAATGCATGAGCAAACCAAGGCATAAAAAGTCTGCTCCTTTAACTTTGCTCACAGTATTGGTCTTCTCCTGATGCCAGTAGCAGTCCTAGAAAAAACATGAGTTACACTGACCCCATCGGTCAGATATTACTTGTATGGCAGGACTTCCAACAGAAAACTGAAAATATTTTATCTTGCCATGGCCCCAGTTTTGGCCAATTGCTTTTCTATACTGACAGGCAGAAGTCCTTAGCTAGCCCTATGAGAAGCAGACAGCCATAATGTAAACAAAGTTTCTGTTTATTCTGAAGTCAGAAAAATTATTCCAAGAGAACAATAATGTGGGATCACATGTATTATTTACTTATCTTTAAGTACATTGTTATTCCCAAAACAGGCTGGCTACTTCTCACTTCTCTCGGTCAGTTCCCTTTGCAAACGCATCTCATCAGCTTCAGCTAATTCATCACTGTAGTTTGACAATAATCACTGACTTTCTTTCTAAAGATAATCTGTGTTTAAAGGCTCTGTTATACAATATGCAATAAGCCAAGAATATCTTGCAACATTTGGAAAGGTAGGGCAGTAATGTTCTGCCAGATTCCTCTCAGCATTTAAACACCATTTTTTACATGCCAAAAGTTCCTTCAACTACTAATGGCTTGTGAGTTTTAAGATGCATAATTTATATCTGAAAACAATTAGGGAAGACAGTTTAGAAAAACTTGTCTGTGTTTTGAGAGACGTTAGCACAAGAAATGTCACTGAAAGAAAAAGAAAGAAAAGCACTGAAATTCAAACATGTGTCCTGGCCCCCTGGAAAAGGTCAGTGTCAGTTCAGAGCCAGTTTTCTTCAGAAGATAATACTGGAGGAGAAAGTAAGATGTTTCAGAGCCATCCTCAGAACAGATGAGTGAGCGAGTGCTTGTGGGCTTGAAGAAGCAAAAGAGTAAAGGCAAGGAAAGGGTTTACAGTTCAGTAGAAAAGAACATCCTAGAAAAGGGAAAAGACATAAAGCTGAAAATCTGGAAAAAAATAAATGGAAGGAGATCTAAAACATTCACAGGAGAGAGGAAAGGTGTTAGAGGGGAAGTTTAGAGTCTCAAGCAGGGCATTAAAGGTAGAACCAGAGCTATCAGCGAGCTGGAGGCAAAACACCATCGTCCATCATTCATTAGCTGAGCAAAAACATGTCTGTTCAAACCAAGCGAGCAGAGAACAAGGGTCAAGAGAAGAGATTCATCAAGAGAAGGGCCTGCCAGGTTAAAGCAGAAAAAATATCAGCTGTAGTGACAAAGGGCCTATTTGGGGCCAACAGGCAGGGATAGCCAAGAGTTGCTGTTGCAGCCACAGCCCAGGTCGTGCTGAACCCAGGGATACAGCACAGAGGGGAGCGTGCGCTGGTGCCAGCAGATGAACGGGTCAGCAGCAAGGACTTGGCTGCATGAGCAGAGCAAGCACTGACCTGGTGAGAAGTTACACCACATCTTTTCTGCAAAATCTCTGGGTGCAAAGGATCAGCATTCAGCTGTCCAAACCCTCAGGTCAGCACAGGGGTGGAAACTTTACTAGAATTCTTGTTGCTATAAGAAAAATAGCCATATATTAGTTTCTTTTTATTCTTGTTGGCACATGAGAAAACACTACTGAGGGAACACCCCCTGGTTTCCCTACCTCACAAACATATACTCACATTTTCACTAAAGTAAAGGTGTTACTCCAAATTTCTAAACTCCTCCAGTTGTGCATTTAATGACATTGTTGTTCATCTGTTGGCTAGCAAAATTGTTTTAACTCCTTACTCTTTGATAGCTACATAATTATCCTACATATCTAGAACAGAGCAAAACTTTTAAATATGGAGGGGGAAAGACATGCAAACGCCAGTCCCTCAAATCCAACTCTCTGGTATAGTTCTTCCAGATGAAGCAACGTTGCAGAACTGATTCCCTACAAGTTCAAAGGGGAAAGACCTGAAGGCTCAGAAAGAAAAAGCCACATCTGAAATCTGCAGAGTGTCTCCTCCAGTTCAAAGAAAATGAAAGAAAAAAAAAAAAGACATGTATCTGCTTGTAATGTACAAAGTGTGCCTGTCACCTGATTAATTAATTTAGTTTTGCATTTCTAGATGGATTCCAGTGAAGAACCCAAACACAATTCATAGGTGCTAATATCTATAGCTTTATGACTAACTAATAATTTATTACTGCTATCTCAGTACCTCAGAATGGGAAAATAAGGTAAAAAAACTGACTGGATGGCCAAGCCCAAAGAGTTGTGCTGAATGGAGTTAAATCCAGTTGGTGACCAGTCATGAGCGGTGTTCCCCAGGGCTCAGTTTTGGGGCCAGTCTTGTTTAATATCTTTACCAACGACCTGGATGAGGGGATCGAGTGCACCCTCAGTAAGTTTGCAGATGACACCAAGTTGGGTGGGAGTGTCGATCTGCTTGAGGGTAGGAAGGGTCTACAGAAGGATCTGGACAGGCTGGATCAATGGACCAAGGCCAATTGTGTGAGGTTTAACAAGGCCAAGTGCCAGGTCCTGCACTTGGGTGACAACAACCCCATGCAATGCTACAGGCTTGGGGAAGAGTGGCTGGAAAGCTGCCTGGCAGAGAAAGACCTGGGGGTGCTGGTCAACAGCCGGCTGAACATGAGCCAGCAGTGTGCCCAGGTGGCCAAGAAGGCCAACAGCATCTGGCTTGTATCAGGAATAGTGTGGCCAGCAGGAGTAGGGCAGTGATCATGTCCCTGTACTTGGCACTGGTGAGGCCGCACCTTGAATACTGTGTTCAGTTTTGGGCCCCTCAGTACAAGAAGGACATTGAGGTGCTGGAGTGTGTCCAGAGAAGGGCAATGAAGCTGGTGAAGGGTCTGGAGAAGAAGTCTTCTGAGGAGTGGCTGAGGGAGCTGGGGTTGTTTAGTCCGGAGAAGAGGAGGCTGAGGGGAGACCGTATTGCTTTCTACAACTGCCTGAATGGAGGTTGTAGTGTGGTGGGTGTTGGTCTCTTCTCCCAAATAACAAGTGATAGGACCAGAGGCAATGGCCTCAAGTTGCACCGGGAGAGATTTAGATTGGATATTAGGAAAAATTTTTTACTGAAAAAGTTGTCAGGCATTGGAACAGGCTGCCCAGAGAGGTGGTGGAGTCACCATTCCTGGAGGAGTTTAGAAAACATATAGACATGGCACATTAGGGCATGGTTTAGGAGGCATGGGGATGTTGGATTGATGGTTGACTTGATGATCTTAAAGGTCTTTTCCAACCTTAATTATTCTATGATTCTATGTTAAGCCTAAGACATTATTTGCTATCCGGTAGGTCTGGATGAAGGCTTGGGATGGAGCGCAAATCTCTCTCATTATTCTGGTGGAAGATTCTATGCCTGAAAAGGTCTTTGATATATGGACATTTCCAAACCTCTCTGAAGCTGATGGACCTCGTAGCAGCCTTTTATTCAGGATATATGGGAGAGCAGAAAAAAATGCTCTTTTGTTTAACAATGGAAGTTACTGTTCATATAACTAATCTACATGACATAGCTGATATATCTATTAAGCTGTCTTTGGTAGTTTGACTGGGAACCGAATACACACCATAAACACTGCTCATGGCTTGGTAGACCTGTATGTGTCTGCGCAAGTGACAGAAGCAACCAGTGGCAGGCAGAAAACAACAGAAAGAGCACCTGTAAAATAAGAGCACCAAAAAGGGGTAGAATTACTGGAGAAGAAAAATGGCATTATGAGCAAGGACTCTGTCTCCTAGGTCATTGCTGCAGGTCTCCGTGAACATTCTCCATAAGCAAACATGGTGGCATTCAAGAAATACCTGTCACTATTTTCTCCTTCCAATGAAAACAATCTTGCACACCAAAAATATTGGCTATGGGACATAGCCAAATATCAGGAGAGGAATCAAGTTTCCCAGGAGAGAAAGGTTGAGCTGATATCTTCAATAAAACTAGAACAAATAATGGAGGTACTCACAAAACTCAACAATGGCCAGAAAATAATTAAAACAAGACCTAGACAATTGTTGGAGTCCTCTAAAAAGGAACCAAGTCAAAATTCTGTAGCTTCCCAGAAAAGACAGAAATATGACCAGGTTTTGGGGTCAGCATGAAGCGTGTCTGAGCAGACTGAAAAGCCCTGATAAAGTAAATACGATTTCGACCAGCACATAAAAAAGAGCTTTAGAAAACTGCACTAAGACAAATGAAAGATTCATGTAGCACAGTATCCTTTCTTTAACATTGGCCAATATTAGAAGTTTAGGGCAAAAGTGTTAAAAAAAACCCAACCCAAACTATAAGGTGATTCTTATGCCTCTGCTCCGCTATCATAGACTCTGGCATTCAGTTTTTTAGGGACTTCCAAGTTGCACTCAGCAATGGATCAACATAATGCTGAGCAATGGGGTATGATGGATCACAAAGCTTCTCACAAAAAAGGGAGGCCTCTTTCAACTGGAATTTACTAATAAATTTCAGCTGAAACAAGGGCTTAAGGAGCTGAAAAGAAAAAGAAGCACACAAAAAAAAAGTTTGCTAAATAAATCAAATGTGGACTCATATTATCTCAATGACTTTCAAAAAGAGGGCATTGGTGGTTCTTTCTACTCCAGGTTCTGTTTGGGAATACCAAATGGGAAAGAAGATATGCGTCAGTTCAAGGTCAGGCTTTTGTGAAGGCATACATACGTCAGCCAATCTCTCTCCCAAAAAGCTCATTGGAGGTTTTATATGCCAGTCTGAACAGAATCACCCTAGGCATACTGCTTTGAAAGTTGTACACAATACACCTACTGTACTGTTCATCTAAATCTGCCTGAGATCTGCCACTAGTCTGAGCTAGACAGATAACAGGTTACAGCTGGATGGAAAGCACAAAGAGAAGACCTTAAGTAAAAGGGAGAAAGTCCAAGGAGACTTGTGCAATCTCAGTTTACATGGGCTTAGATTCAGAGAAAGATTGCAAGGCATAAAAAACTAACATAGGGTTGCTTGCCTGAACTCAAACATGCCTCTTAAATCAAAAGAAGAAAGGCCCAAGATACCTCAGGACATGGAAGAGGTTGCTGTGGTGCTCCAGCTTTCCAATCAACAGTCTTTCAGCAGAAGGGCCCACTGTAGCAAGGAGGCTGGAAGACGGTATCCGTGAGCCCTGATGGACGGCTCCATCCCTGGCACGTCTAAAGCGAAGGGACTCTAACTTGGCTCATGGCTTTTCTGAGCTAACAGGGAAACAATGAAACTCAATTTTTTAATTTTTTGGGGTTTTTAAAGAGAGAGAAAAGAGAGGATAAAAACTGGCAAACACACAAAATTTAGGAAACAGACCACATAGAAGTTATTGTTATGAAAATTCTTTGTTTCATGGCCAAGACTGTTACATATCTCTGGCTGGCCAGGCAGAGCATCATGTGTCTTCAGTGGAAGCTTCTCTTCTACCCGGGGAGCTGGACAGAGGGAAATTAAACTTCAGGAAGGAGCTGACTTGAACGAGCAGCAGGAGTCAATTCAGCCTGAAGCACAGAAACCTTACCCTAGGGAACAGTACAGTATTCCTGTTCATTTTTAGGAATGGGGGACACCCTGTCTGTTGTATTGTGTTGGTCTTAAAAATGGAAAATGCCCCAAACGAGGGGCAAATACACCAGAACAAGACCTGTAGTGATTTAAAGTGACAGCTTTTTACCCTGGAGAAAGAGCCTGTCGCATCTCAGAGGCCCGTGGAGCAGGTTTTGGATGGCTAAACCCCCCACTGTTAGAATATTTTTTAAAGCCAGATAACATCATGGAGCATTTTAAAGTTTTTGAGGAGAACTTTCTATTTTCATTACTGATCTCTAATGGCAAAGCAAGTGGGCTGTCAATAGGAAAGTGAGCACAGAGAAACATAAGTTAGTTTAAAAAGATATTTGCTATGAAACTCAGTGGGAGGGAGATATCTCCTCTTACAGAAAGAAAACTGAGGGTCTCTGGAAGAATCAGCCCTACAAACATTTTTTGACACACAGTTTTCCGTGGAGTTTTTGGCTTACATGGGGTTTTGAATTTACATATAAGTCATGGAGAAAATCTGATACAGACTTTGGCACTGCCAGGTAAAGTAACAAGCTCTCCTTGGGAAATTTTCTTCCCTGCAGTAAATCAAATTCTGCTCCCAGTCCTTTCTGTTCATATATTAACACTGTCCTCATACTGTAAGCACTAGCATGTGTGCTCCCTGAAAGAAATTCAGAAACACAGGTACACTAATACTGGAGATGCCCCCTGAGCCTTTTAAACTTCGAATTCAAAGTGTTTTGTCTGGTTTATTAGATTCTGTGAGTCTAGAAATCCCACACTCACCTCTGCACCAGCAATCTGATCATGTAGTAGTAAGGTTCAATAGCAGTTCATATGGTTACGTGCATCAAACCTCCCAAAAAAGACTGGGAACAGCATATTCCATTCCTCTGAATAGAAAAAACACTCCAAAATGAGAGTAAAATATATCCCGGCACTTTCCACACTACTGCATAAACTCAGGTCCTTCATAAATTCTCATATGTGGTTCCTGAAAAGAAACACAGAAGTGTGGATCTTATACAAGCCTTCTACATGGCAAGGCTGAAAAAAAGCTCATTTCTGCTGAAGAAGATATTTTCAATTTATAAAAGGTTTCCCACCCATTCAAACAGGGAACTTTTAGAAGAGGTATTTTGCTTGGTGTGGGAAGGGCTGTGGAAGAACAGGCTGAATAAAGTTTGGAAGATGGCTCTGAATGCTGTGGGATCACCCAAAAAGATGTCACAGGACTATTTCAGGTTTCTGCCACAAGAACCATGGAGTATCATTTCAGAGACTGAAACACTTGTACTAGAAAGAAATCCTCTCCAGGAAGCAAACAGAGTAGATTTTGCAGGAACAATGGAGACCCATCAGAGACATAGAGAAAGACCCTTTCCAGGTGTTGAAAAGGTATTCAGGCAAGAAGGTTTGAATGATATTTGGTCAGATCAGTGGGAGCTAGAATGGCCTTGGGGGGTGGGGGGGGGGAAGTAAACCTCATTATAAATAATTAATTCTCTATCTTCTCTAAATTACAGTGGAAACATGCTGTGGTATGGAGATGAGCAGCCAGGACTAGTAACAGCCTGGTCTCCAAAACCTGGAAATACCCAGATGCAGAAAGCATCAAAAAGGCAGTAGGTAAGGAAGCCCTTGCAGTATACCCTGGGAGACATCAAGGACACATTTTGGGAAGGGGGCTGGCCTGGAAAGGACTTGGAACTGCAAGAAAGGGAGCTGTCTCCAGTTTTGTTACTGCTGCATCCAGAATAATGCTTTCTGCCAAAGAAATATTAGGTTGCCATCCACTTTTCCTAAGGGAAATAACCTTCATGGTCCCCACTTGGGCTAGCTGTATAGACCAGAATGCAGCGATGTTTATTGGGATTACACTCTTACCTGAAGGCTACAACAGCTGTTAGCACTGAACAGACAGTAAGGAAAAATTACTCTTGGTACCCAAAACAGTCTATAATATTAACAGGCATGGGAGATTTGCAGAAAAAGGTCCAGAGGAGTTAAGCCCATATACAGAGAGGGAAGCAAAACCAGAATCCTCCTCTCAGCCTGCTGCTGTGTTTGATTCTGCCTCTCCAAATCTTCTCAAGAGCATCCTTCCAAATCCATCCCACAGAAAACCATGTGGTTCACTGCTTAAAGTAAACATGCTGTTTGCAAAAGCCTTTGCATTTCACACATTAGATTGAGTGTAAAAAGATCATCACTGAGAAACTCATAAACACACGCACATTTGGAACGCCAAGCTCTGTACTCACTCATGTTTCACTCTTTATATTGCTTCATTAGAGACTCATGCTCAACTGCTCCATCTCAAACCGATGAAATCAAGCCTTCGCGATGGGAGGAATTTACACCGAAATGCAGCCTGCGCCCATGAACTACATCTCCAAGCTGAAGACAATTTGATAGATGGTGCACTGACCACACAGGCAGGTTCAAAAGAAATCAGTCTGGAGTTCTGGAGAATTTTGAATGTATTTTTGATCAATGGTGTTTGGAAGTCTCAAGAACATTAATTCCATATCCAGTTTGCCAGAATGTCTACCTTAGACACAATTTATGAGCATATGTGTCAAGATATATTTAAAATCCTTTGAGACTTCCAAGTACATGAATAACACACGTATCATTACTACCTTTTTTTAACATAGCATCATATAAATCAAGTGAGAGAGCCAGGCTTTCTCAACTAAGGAAAACCACTGCACTTAAAATAACAAAGGTAGTACTTATTTATTAATGTACAATGTCCAAAATTCCTATTAAATTCTGTCAGGAACAGTTTAATGCGGCACACTCTCAGGAATTGAAATTAACACATACTTACTCAGCGGTTAAATCCACCACTTTGCTGTACCTGTATTTTTCATTTGTAAGTTAAAGGTTAGGAAGTCCCTGGTTTCTCTTCTGAAAAAGCGCAGAAGTACCGTGTTAAAAAAATGGAAACATCAACTGAATGGACCCACTGTCTTTTCACTCAGTCATTTATCAACTGTCTCATGTCAAGGTGCCATAAGATGTTTATCTACAAGGCATTTAAGGATGGTAATTTATCAGAAGCATTTCCTCATGCTCTCTGAACTGGTAGTTGTGAATCAGGTTTTGGAATTCCTTGTTAGCCAGTTCATGCTATCTGATGGTGACTGTTGTCAGCAGTTGAAAATGTTACTCACTCTGGATGGTGGATAATGGTAGTTGAGGACACAGCAGTGAAAAAGATCGGCATTGCCATTTTCATGCTTCCAGCCAGTTGATAAGTTACATGGTCAAAGGCCTGGGATGAGCAGTTATATTGTAAGTCAGCTATTCTGAGTGTATATTAAAGCACACTGAGACTCTATCTAGAATGGACACAACTAAATTATGTTAGGACTGACTTTTTTTTTTTTTTTTTTTTGCAACCATCTTATAAATTTGCCAGGAGAATTTCTGTACTGATTTGAGTCTTAGAAAAGAAAAGGAATCTTGACCGTTGTTCCTTAGATAATCATCCAACCAACATAATCATAACCTCAGAGTTTTTGTAAGAAGAATATAGAAGGGCCTGTAATTTCCTTGACTGATGATAATATCCTGAATGATAATGACCAGTGTGTCACTCTACAAAACCCTAACCTCATACAAACTGGTTTCCTTGAGACTGACTCACTGTCATTTCTCTAAACAATCACCACTGGATCCCGGTGCAATTCTTCACACAATAATTGCATTAACTTTTCCTGCCAGGGAGACTCATTTGACTTCTTTTGGAAGACCCCCTAACTACCTTTGGCAGCATGCAAAGGTCAGGATTTTTTTCAATAAAATTGTTCATAATGTGCTCTCGGTCCAGTTCTTTCTCTCTTAAAGGGCAATTTTACATTTTTTATGGGGCAGTGAAAAACACTAGTGGGTATTTTTTGTTCCTAGCATCCATGATACACAGTTTAGCAAGTGGTTTTCAGAAAAAAGAAACCTGCTCCATCTACATACCAAGCCATTTAAGTAAGCGTAGTTATTGACTGAATGATGGACAGAAAGGAAGACTACCAAGATGCTATTATTCTCCCAGGACAAACTTCTTCACTGTTCCCTTGCAAGACAGGGCACTGTAAACAGACCTGGGGAAAGCAGAACTATAGCCCTGTCTTCTTGTGAATTGGTGGTTGTGGGAAAACAACAGATTGCTGGCAGTGGGACCACTTTGCTCACCATAACAGTCCTCAGAGACGTACAGAAAACATCCTCAGAGTAGGAGCAGCACATTTCCTGCAGTTCTGCTGTGATGGGATGGCACCACATTGTCCCTTAATGAGTATGGATTGTGCCTAGTACACAACAGGAGGCCTTCTCCTTTGGTTTGGTGCAACAGCCTTTGGCTTTCCCAAGGCTCTGTCTGCTTCTGGTAATCACAGAGGACAACCCTTCCCAGTTCTTCAGGCAGAACTCCATCCACATCTAACCTTCCCCTAACTCTGGACCCTTCTCCCCCTTACTGCTTCCCATGTGGTTTCTTTAGCTTCTCTTCCAAGTTGATGTTTTGTACTCTTCCTCAGAATCTCTGTTTGCACTCCCACCTCTCAAACATCTGCATTTCACCTTCTGCCTCTTATTCAGACTCTTGTATACCCCATGTTATTCAGTTCTCTTACTCTCCTCATTTTCTACATTACTTAGTGCTCAAACCCTTAATTAAGCACGAAAATCTCATTCCAAGCATTGCACAACTGTGGTGGATCAATTCAAAAAGACCAAGGATACGTCAGGATGTTTGTCAGCAGAGTAGACAAAGATGTGAGCAAACTTGCAGCTAAGCAAACCTCTCCTCTTCCTGCACATATGAAAAACTATAATACAGAATATATGCATTGCAGATACCTAAGTAAGAGAAAAATATTGGTAATAATGACATCATGCCTATGAAGGCCATAAAGGGCCTTTGCACAAAACACAATCTAAATAATGTTAATCTCCTTTGCTAAATTACTTCTGCACAGTTTTAAGCTGACTCTTCCTTTAGCACTTCTTGCCATATTTAGTATCACGGTGAGTTTGCAAAACTCAAAGCTTCATATTCAAGTGGGGCCCCTGGGATCTGTAACATCTCAGAACAAGAAGTCAAGCAAGAGAAAACACCATGAGAAAGACCATTCCAACCCCAAAAATCATTAGCCCATCAGGTGAGGCATACTTACTGGCATATTTACTTTTGACTTAAACTTCACATGAAGTCACAGAACAGTCCAGACTTTGAAGGACTGCCTAGACAAAAGGGAGAGTTCTACATGTGCCACCTTGTGCATGTCAAAGAATGCAAAGACTGAAAAGCTTATCTGTTAGAGTTTTACTGAGGAGGCTAACAAAAGAAAAGAAAATTGGATATAGAAGAAGATGACACATGATTTTTGAGTTTCCAAAAGAAATTTGATTTGGCAAGTCTGAGGACCAGAGTTTGTGCTCTACGAATTGGGGATTAGTTTCAGCTAACAGAAAATTTTATTTTTGAAAGAACAAAACCATCTGAATACACTGTAAGTCCGTGAAGACATCTCATGACTGAGAACTGACAACAGGCAAAGTCATTCCCCTGTAAATGTTACCTGGGGGAATTTAAAATAATTTAAAATTATATACCTCTACAACTTTATTTCATCTTAAAGAAAAAGAAATTACATCCATGTATAAATGTTCTTCTGCTGTGTTGGTGTAATCAGAAACCATTTGTATTATTTTTTCATAAATACTGCATAGAAAATGATAGTAATAACTACAAAGAAACAGAGGGTTTTAGTTGTCACTGAGTAGTTCATTCTAAAGAAAGTTTCCTGCTTCCCTTAAAGATTTAAGTGCTTTAGGGAAAAAGAAAATGGAAGGAAAGGTGGCATTAAGAATTTTCCAGTTAAGTTTCCTACCAGCTCATCTTCTAATGGGCACAGGCACTGAGGTCTCTGCAAGGGAGAGCTCTGCTTGGAGCTGATCATTGTGAAACACTCCAGAGGTGCATGGCAGTTCCTGTCTCCTCTCACTGGCTTTATGGTCATGTCGTCAGTGGTGCTTGAGACTTTCCAGGCTGTGTAGAAGGACATGCCTTGGTTCACAAAAAGGTATATTTCTGTTGCTTTTTGGTTGGCCATTTCCACGACAGTCATATTCACACTTCCAGCAGAAGCGAGAAGGTTGGGACTAAGCCAGGATAACATGAGAAAAAGAGAGTGATGGATTATTCTCTTCTGTGAAGATGGAGGGTAATGCAAGCAAAGTGATGATCAGCCCTGGTCTTGTGTCCTCTTAACATGTAGAAGGAGCTGGAATAAGATTTGAAGGCACTGTATGGTTGGGGGAGAGAAGGAGAGTAGCATTAGAGATAGCAGACTGCTGTGTGGATGTCCTTGCAATGATAGATGCCTTTCACATGGACTCCAGGACCAGTGCAGTGACAGCCATGTCTGTGGCCTCTCCTGTGATTGACCAAGCAGGTGAAAAGTCTGTAAATGTCCCCTTGGGTACTCTTCGTTTCTCCCCTTGTGCATTTCCCACAGTGGGGAATGCTGCAGCTCTATGTCTGAAGTTAAATATAAAACCAAATCAGCTGGCTGCTCTGAGGAGACTTTCTTCATAGCCTGTCCCTAACCCCACGTATCCCTAGCTATCAGTGAGCACTCAGGTGTAGCAAAGTGTCTTTCACACTTCTGTGGTCTCACAGTGAGACTTCATTGCTCTTATCCGTTACAGATCACACTTTGATCCATAAGAGTCTGGCTTGCTTTTCAATACTTTAGGAACATTGATCTAATGTATTAATTATGATTATGTTTGCAAAGAAGCAGCCACAGGATTTGCTAAGTCAGATTGCTGCTGGGAGTGGGCGAATCCTCTGGACCCAATTTCAGTAGAAACTAATCCTAAGAAAAGCTTACCTAAAAGTTAAGCATTAAAATCTGTACAGGAGTTAGAAACAGCTGACATCCAATTAAATATACTGGAAACTGAAGGGAAATGTGGGGGTGGAAGAAAAATTGAGATATTTTGCTGTTCCCTTACTGTTGCCCTTGAGAAAGTCATTCCATCCTGAATTTCTCCAATGCCATATCCTTTGTAAGGTTTCAAAACCAACATTTAAAATATATTTTTAAGGATATAACCATGTCTGAAAGTTAAAGACCTTTGGGGGAGAATAAAAGAATGACTTCAAAGTAACAAAATGCTAAATCTGGCAACTTGTTTTTAATGGAAATAAAAACCTGCACGATTTAATACTTTAAAGTGTAATAAGAAGAGAAATGTCACACGTAGAGTTCAATTTCTACCCGTGGAATTGTGCCCCTGATTTAACAAATTCCAACTTAAATGCTTCCACCACAACTGAAAAATGTTTTACTGACCTCGAGCTCATTGTACAGCAGAGGTCCAACAGTATTCCTAGGACTGGGATCAAAGAAGTAGTGGTTTTCAAAGCAGCTAGCTAGCCTGATGTGAGCAAAATCCAGCTGGCTAACATTTTGCAATCCAGCGAGTGCCGAAATCACTTTTTTGTGGATTTTGTTCAGGATGGGTTTCTACGTGTTGCATCAAAATCTATTCTAACCTCAGAGAAGTGTCTGGTCTCTCCCTCACTAAAGAACATTGCTGCACATGATGCTGCACAACGACCTGATTTACCTTAGGTCAGACTTCAGTCTCACAGGATGACCAGCCTGAACACTGGCATTCAGCTACACTTACCCAGACCAACTTCTGGTGTTATGGCTTTCCTTTAGTCATGAACAACAGACATTCTACATGTAACACTGCATGAAATCAACGGATTTTTGCTACTTAAACCAAGGGCAAAATCCAGTCTACATCTACAGTTTTAAAAAAAGTCTTTTTTAATTATTATTTTCTTACCAGTTCAGCTTTCACATACTTGAGCACCTGGTTTTAATACTCTGGACATGGGACAGAATTCCGGATGCTGCCACCAAACTGATGCATGTCCCAAGACATTCATCAAGATATGCCTCATAAGGTAACACTGATGCAATAAATATCATCTACGTGCCGCGTTATTTTCAGCTCTGCACAGTGGGAAACTGCTGTCTTGGATAATAGAATGTCTGCAAGTTATTAAATTTTGACCACTGAACCTTCTGGTACTTAACAAGGATGTTAAGATTAATGTTTATGATGTGTTTTGGAGATGAAAGCCGCACCGAAATGTGATTTATGATTTCGCTGTTGAGCCAGCAGGGCTCACTGGTGGGAGCAGCCTGAAACTGCAGTCAGGCATGAGGACTGATCTGCTATGCCCAGCTTCTGGCTGTAGCCTGGCATGGCACTGGTTCTGCTTAGTGTGCAATGGCACAGGAGTGCTGGGGGACCTAAACCAGGATACTGAGCAGTATGTTTTCAGTCTTGTTTAACTGGCATTAAACCTTGCTTTGGCAAAGTTAGCACACATTGCAGTGACAAAATCACAACTCAGGGCATCTGCATGAGTACCTGAGGAGACCAGGCATAGTGACATACCCTGCACAGCTCAGGCAGACTAAAGAGGTGCTGAAACTCAAACTTGGATAATGGAAACCCTGTTAATGAACAGTGGGTCATCACAGATTAATTCAGAGAAAAATCATCGGTCCCTTTGGAGTTAAGACCCCAGAAGACCAACATGCAGAGCAGGGAACTGCCTAGAGCTAGCAGGAGGTGTTAAATACACCCATGTGTTTGAACTCCTACTTCTCTCTACGTGTTGAGGGTCTGAGTGCTCTCTGTTGACTCAGGAGTCAAAGCCATGTGCGCAACCCCAGCTAAGCACTACACTGAACATTTCTAAGAAAAAATTCAGCACTCAGCCCATGGCAGAGCGTGTGCTTTATTTTATGAGATTTAGTTTTCTCACCAAACTTATTAACTCCAATCAATATCTTCCTCTTGGCAGGACCTGTCAAGATACAGAACAGTCTGGCTGATAGGGAAAAAGAGGTCATGCTCTCTCTGTCCTGTTGAACCTGTGCTGCATTAAAGTCTGTCAGGCAAGAGTTATATGGCCAAGAAGAAAGTAAGGTCTGGCCCCCAGATCTTCCCCATGCCATCTGAGTGCCCTGATCTGTAGGCTACTGTCCACCCTCCTTAGTCATTCCCCCAGACATATGTCAACCCACTAATAGCTTTTGCAAACCTGGAGACATGACTTATTAGCTGCAGAACTGTTCAGACAAACTAAAGCCAAGACAACAAAACTGAGTGACTTACCCAACACACTGCTGACACAGTACTAACAATTCAACACACTTGGAAAACAAACAGCAAAATAAGTTTGGCTCTCATTAAGCTTCCTTTGTCCAGATGTCCTGGAATCATGAGGCAAAAGATCCATACATACAGAATCTTTCCCCTCAAGAAACAGCTTATTAAGGCTTTATCTGAGGAGACAGCTATCTCTTATTTGAGAGGAATAGAGGAAGGACCAGGCAAATTCCCATCTGCCATTTACAGACATATTCATTTTTTGGTGCTCATAACAATTAGCATATCTGTGCCAATGGTGATTTGCTAGTCTCCGTCTGTGCTGACTTTGGCTGTGTCTCAGCTGCAAGAAGGGTGAGCTCCACAGCATTTTGCCATTCTGAGTTGCCTAGTTATCCATATTACCCTCATCTGGAAACCAGGGCAGACAGTCAGACGTGTGCACCCATGTCTTTTTCTAATGCATAGTGAGGATGTGGTAAGTGCAGCTTAAGACCCAGAAGCTGGGAAAGGTTCCCAACCTTTTGGGTGTATCCATTCAATTTCTGGAGGGTTTTGGTGAGAAGTTTGGCATAAACTACAAAAGTACAACATAGCAACACTACATACATGATTGATGTAGATTATGACACCTCTCAAGATGTTTCCCTCTCTCCTGCAGTGTCCCAGATATCTTAGCCAAGCAGATGTTCACCATTATTTTGAGCCACGGAAAAAATGTAGGATTCACACTAAAAGAAAAAATACAGAACATGGAAGACATCTGAACTATTCTTTACTTGCTTTGTCTTGCAAGTAATTAGGAATTTGGTTTTTTCTGAGTCAGAGCTGGAGCTGGAATATAGATATCTCACGTTCTGGAGGGACCTTACTATCCAGTGCCTCCAGCTGCTAGGAAAGATGAGGCCTGTGTCCCTCCCTCAAAACACAGTCCTGTTTTTTATATAGAAAAGCAACACATTTCTATGAAACAGTCAGAGGAAGAAAGAAGAGATCTTTCTGATGATATTCTGCTCAGTTTCTTGTTCTAGCACATTACTGTGCCCAGTGTCTGCAGGAGGAAAGAAAGACCTAGCCACCCTTAAGATGGAATGGCTGCTGGCTCCATTGTCTTTCTGGGGGTAATGTTTTTTCCATAATTATAAACCCAGTTCACTCTCAGCCATGAAGCTTTCAATTTCTATAAGATTTCAAGACTCATTTCTATCTAATACGAAATACATCCCTTGAAGTTTTCCAGGAAAACTGTTGGTGATAAAAATCCACTATTGTCCATTGTTGGCACTGATTAAAGGCTGTTGGAACATGGCATGTAGCCATTCCCTCCCACCTTTCCTTCCCAGTGTTAGCAGTGTCATCACTGACCCAAATAAATGCATTGTTCCCTGAAGCAGAGAAAATGAATTTATTCTGAACTGATAAGGCTCCTCCCTGACTATTCCCTGCTTGGACTCTGTTACCAGAAAGATGGTCCCCATCTGACTTGGCTGTTCCTCTTGGAATAACCCCAGGTCTCCTCTACTCCAAGCAATCTGACCTGTTTCCTTCTCTCAGCAGCACATTTACCCATGAAGCACCAGAGAACAAAAAGCTTACCACAGAACGAAGGTCCAAACGGCTCTCCAAGGGCTCACCTCACCAGAAGATGTAATTAGATAGGGTAAGTTTTACTTAGCAACACACTAGCCTGTTTACAACATACTTCAAAGAAGACACGGCTGCTGGAAATGTTGCCTTTTCAGGCTCTCATGTGAAAGGCAATGGCTATTGCATACAGCTCCTCCTTCCACTTCAAGCCAAGCCAAGCATTACTGCTCGGCTTGCACTGCTTTTCATGGTAAGGACATGATCAGGTAGTCGTTGACTTGGCTGCCCATCAGCTTTTCCCTGGGACCCAGGGAAGCCAGCTCTGTGGTGGTGTCAATGTCTGGCTCCGTCCCTCTTTGCCAGGCCTGCGAACACTGACGGTCAGTACATTTTGTGCAGTCTCAGGAAATGGCAGTTCTGCTGAAGGTCAGCGTTTGTGAAACAGGCACCCTTTTTCTTCTTTTTTTCCCTTTTCTGGAGTTTTTTTTCACTCCCTTCTCCCTCCTTACCCCACACTTTCCTTGGGCCTCTTCCAAGAACAACCGTGGTGCCATTCTCTCCCACCAAAGGCACAAAGAGCTTCTTTTACCAACCCACTGGCTGTTCAGGATACAAAGAAGTTAAACTAACAATGTGGCGATGCAACAGCCCATTACAGGCAGGTCTGGATGAGTCACAGAAATAAAGAGTAGGAAGGGATTTAAGAGGCCACCTTCCCCTCTCCCCCAAGGCAGCGTAAGTATTTTCTCCTACTACATTTTCCAGTGTCCAAGCTATTTCTCCTTCTTTGGAGTACAGCAAGCTCTCAGTTTCTCCCCAGGAATGGTATTTATTGCCAGAATTTATCACTCCTCAGAACAAGTTTGCCTAGTCTTTGTGCTTCTTAAGAGAATACAGCGCCTTTAATTGTGGAGTTTAACCCCAGAACAAAATACTATGTGAAAACAGCATTTTAAGTGCACATTTAATCTTGGAAAGAGGCTGATATTCCTCTCTGAAAGTGTGTCTGTTTCTAAGATCTGAGTTGCCTAATGGCTGAGCTCTGGGCAGATTCAGACAGAGTGAATGCTAGATGTACTGTACAGTGAATGGCATCATTTTCAGGTACCGGCTGTAGTATGCAGAGATTTAGAAAAGAAGCTTGAAGATCTAGAAAGAAATCTGGAATTACTGCATTCACCTGCTTAAAAAAAAATGTGAACACAAGTTCCATACTTGGTTTTGCACTCAGCCATGGTTAGATGTGGCATCATCTCAGCATTATTACCCGGACACAACCCATCAGAGATTTCAGCCCCTACAGCCAGATGTAACGGAGATACCCACCTGGTTATCCTCATCCTGCAATGGTGCAAGGGAATTTGTCCACTCATCTCCTGACACAGGCCCAAGTCATGCACAGTGTCCTCCAGTATCACTTGTGCCTCATTTGCAGACTGTTTTGGCCTTTTATCTATTTTACTCTAACCAGAAAGCTATTCTCATTGCTTTAATGATTGGGAAAGGTATTCTACTTCTTTTGGACTAAATATGAATGCAGAACATGGTACCATCTCTTCACACATCTCAAAGTACCTACAGCATCTGGAGGACCTGTTACATTACCTTAGGTCCCACTGAATAAACAGTCCCAGGAGTGTGGCAGCAGAGACTTGTGGGTAGGGCAGTCCCCCAGGGCATGGCAGTATGGTAGGACTAGAACCATGGTCCCCACTGGTGTGAGAGCTCACAGTTTTGGGAGGAAACCCTTGCTGGGCACAGAGGCTGCAGAAGTACCTGATGGTGATGCTCTTGCTCTCTTACAACATGAGCACAAAGCCCAGGCAGCTCTGCTTTTCATGGGAAGGTGAGGCATTTCCAAGGGTAATAAAACAAACTGCAAGAACACACAGCACACATAAAAATGCCCAAACCAGTTTGTCTCCTGCATCTCAAAATACAGAGACCACTGGGGACCTACCTGGGTTTTTTTTTTGGTGTGGAACAACATGGTGTCACCTGGAGGCCAGCTGAGGGTTTCCTTGCTAACAGACAAATAATGTTCCTCAATAGAGCCTGTTAAATTAAAACCTGATATAATGATCTGAGCAGGTTTGCAGTCTGCAGCTCTGCAACCCTCATTTTGCATCTGCCTGCGGCTGCTCACAGGTTCCTCGTCCCTTCATGCAGAGCTTGACACTCTCCAGGACAAGTCAGACCCAGTCACCCACTGCATGTCACCCTGCCACTCACCAGAGAGATGTGGCTCAATAAAAGAGCACCTGTATTCTGTCCCTGTGCCAACACCATTAACAAAATATCACTACCATTATTCTCAATTGGGTCAAAATGATTTTTTCATCAAGGTCTTGCAAACAAAGGAAGCCCGTCATCTACAGGGTAAATATTAACAACCCTTGGACTATTTGTGATCTAATTAAATGCTTTTATGGAGTATTTCCTGTGCATGTAAAAGCTGGACGCTGTTTCTGTTGGGTACAAATCTGTGGGTGTACTAACTGCTGTAAGATAAAACAAAACAAAGAAACAAAAAAACAGCCCAAAGCAACCAGTTCTTTAATATTTTTATTTTAAGGACATAATTTCAGTACTGAATAGATCAAACAGGTTTAGTTTAGGATGGGCTTAGTTCAGCCTAACCTACAGTTTCATAACAGTAGATGGAGATCATTGTTGGCTGATAGCACTAAAATTATTAGTAAGTTTTGTGGGGGAGTTTTTAGGGAGGGGACTTAAACAAAAAACTGGCTTGAATCTCTAATTCTTTTTTTTTTTTCTTTTTTTTTCTTTTTTTTTCTTTTTTTTTCTTTTTTTTCTTCTTTGAACCAAACCATTATTCTGAAGTTTTGTTCAGTTTGACCTGCAACAGCTTCAGTCATAGCTCAATTCAAATGGAAACTGAGCTGAAAAATACATTGGTTCCTCTCTCTGGGCTTTACTAAGTAACTTTATAATAAAGCTGCATGGAAACGGAAGCTCCAGACTTCCACTTTGTGAAGGAGCTTGGAAATACCAGACATGCTTTTGCCCAAATCAGAGCAAAACCCCGAATATTTCAAGTTTCTACACGAAGGAGAAATTATCTCATATACAATTGCTTTAGGTCACTGAAATATCTCATTTTTTAAAAAACATCATTTAATTTCAACTTTTAAAGGATACTAGTATGCAAAGTAAAAAAAACCATGAAATATAAATGTTTCAAAAGAAAAGGATAGTGGGCTCTATTTCTAAATGTCCAAATGGAAAGTTTTAATTCTTTTGTGACATTTTAATGATTTTCTTCTGATAGGCAAGCAATTGACCATCCTTTGTGAAATGTACTAATTTTGGAATCTATTTCAACCTAATTTTGTTCCTTAAAAATTTCTCTGACCAATTCTTTTATAATAAAGGGGCGTTAATTATGTGCATGTAGAAAGCATTTTCCATGGAAAATGCTTTTTATTAATGGTGAGGATATGTGTGAGCATCACAGGCTGAAAATAATTAACAACACAGTTGAAGACCTATTTCCATTAGATATGGCATTAGATATGGCACATGGCTAACTTCAAATGCAGAATTAACTTCACAAAGTTAATGGAAGTAACAGAACCCTTTTCCGTCATAAAATGAGGCAGCATGTGTTAACTGCTTTATTGAGTTGGAACACGAGACTGCAGGCTCAGAAGATCTGATCTGTGCTCCCACCTCTGCCATAAATGCGACAGGTGACTTTTTGTACATATGGGTGTTACAAAGATGCACATCATCAAACCAAGCTAAGGGTATGAATAACAAAAAAGATTTGAAATTCGTAAGTGTTCTTAAGAGAAGAGGTTTGAGCACGCTTAGACAATGCAAGTAGCTCACTAGACAGAGAATAACCTCCAGTTCAGTATCCACATATAAGGAATATTGACACCCTGAATGAATCTTATGGTAATTAAAGCTGCTTGCTGACCTGTTAACCAAAAGAGAATTTTATCCAAGAAATGATGGATCCAAATAATGATCCTCTTCTGAGCCCCAGTCTGTCCAGAAATTTTTAATTTTTTTTTATTTTTTACTATAAGCTCCTGATTTTAACTTTTAATAAAAACATCTGCAAACTTCCAGTGGGTTTAGCCAGCTCAGATTGATACAACAAAGCAGGGGAAGTGAAATCCTGGCATGATCTATATAAGATTCTTTTTAACATACATTTTCCATACACAGGCTTATATTACAGAACAGCTAATCAATGGAAACATTGTGTTGGCATCTGTGGGTAAAATCTAGACCTTGATGTTGACACCTTTCAAATGTTTATAGTGGCTATTGTATCAATGCCTCAGTGATCTTTCAGCCAAGTTACACACACATGCCCACGTTTTCAAAAAGTGGTCTCAAACAGCACATTTTCTGCTGTGGGCTGCCGTGTGTATCAAATTTGTAATAATATATTTGTGCAATTGTTCACCTCAACTTTAGAATTAATGTGCATGAATAAAACTGCTGTGCACAATGTTTGGTTGCAAATACCGAAAGCAGAGGTCCTAATACCACATAAGTATTTCAAATTACAATGACAGGACTTCTAAGTATGTCTGAGGTTGTAGTCCAATTTAACTAGGTGTTTCCCTCATCTGCACCATGTCAGAGCAAATGCAGGCTGTGTCTAGACCACTGGGGAACACCTCCAAACTAGCACTGCTCCAGGACTTCTCTCCACAGTGATAGCACGGCTTGTCCCACCTATTTCTGTTGTGCACAAGGCACAGTCAGTGCTAGCTCTGGATCCATGTAAACTTTCTCCTGCCTCCTCTCTCAGTGATTTGGGAACCAGCAAGTGCTAAATATAACCCCAAGAGATGGTGCTGGGTGGGGTTTGTTTTCATCACTTGCACATGAGGTGCTGGATGAGCTGCCCAACTCGGGTGGTGGAGTGGGATGAGGGAGGGGAGAGGAATGACTCACCCTCTGGAGGCATCTCCCTCATGCTCTGCACTGCACAGCAAACCTGGATAACACGTTCAAGCTGAAGACAGAGCCTGCAGAGAGCCAAGGCTACAAGCCCATCTGGCCCACACTGCAGGCACTCGGCTCTCATTTGTATTTGCACCCCAGATTGGTCAGAGCCTTTTGCTGTGGCCTGGGACAAACCATTCTCTCTGCCTCAGTGCCCACTGATAAAACTCAAAGGTAGCACTCCCTGCCTACCAGCTTGTCTTGTCTATTTAACTTGAAAAACCAGCTGCATATTGAAGTCTTTTGCTGGTGTGGCTGTGCTACAAGCCATACGTTACCCCAAAGCCAGGAAGCTTCCCTTGATCACAGACTGGAACATGGAAAAAAAGATATTACAGTCCCCTTGACAAGACCTCATTTGTCATTTAAAAGTCTGCTTCAGGTTGGTTTTTTTTTTTTTCCAGCAGAGGGGAAAGTGAATAAGGATCCAATTTTCAGCATTCTTTGCTTGTTTGAAATTGCAAAGTCTAGAAACGTCCCAGGCAGACACATGGAATACTGCTTGCATGACACGGGTCCAACACTTTTCAAAGTGCTATGAATATTTAATTAGAGTAGGCACTTGTAAAGTGCGGACACTTCCATGGGTATTTTCCTTCTAGCTATAGTTTCTCCCTCTTCACATGTAGAAATCAGATGAGTATGCCGTTCATTGCGCAGCCAATATTTCTGGCTAGATCTCATAGCCAAAATAACAGCCCTATTTAGGATCTGCAGTGTTTTAACAGACTTATAAAAGGCAGCCCTGTGTCCCATCTCTAAATACTGGCACTCAAGCTGCTTGGTTGGAAGCAGTTGCCTTGTATACGTGTATACTTACAAAGATTTTCTATTTCTGTTGCTGACAGAAAGAAATTACTGTTCTTCTACTGAATAAACAGATCATTGTGGATTTCTCTCTTCCATTGCCTCAGCCACCACAGAAGTCCTTACGTTGAGAACTGATATATTCCTTGGTGTGGGTGTTGCTCTTGTTCAATAAAGAGCTGACAAATGAAATGTAGCAGGCTTTGCTTTACATTGAAGTTAAACTGTAAATGCATGAAGGAGTGTGGTGCTTATTTAAGTCTTGTGCTTCAGAAAAATTCTCTTGAGATTTATTTGGTGGCCATATTAAAACATTAGATTCCTTTGCAATGGTTGAGAGACACCTGCAGTTCCCCCCAAAAGATCATGAACATAAACCTAAGTTTGATTTGGCCACCACATTGGAGTCACTGTCATGGCTTGAAACTGTTGCATCTATGCAGAGGTAGTAAGTTTTCTGTTCACTTTTTATTTGTGGGTTTTGAGAGCAGAACATCTGCTGTATGAGTGTGTCCATGTGACATGGACGCTTGATCTCTTTTTCCACAAGTGAGTCCAGTGATTTGTGTTTGCTCACTGCAGGTCTTCCAGCACGCACCGGCATAAGACACTTCCAAAGAATGGCAGAAGGTTGAGAAACCAGTCACTTATGGGAAATTTTCCCAAAGTTTAATTTTTCTTCCATAAAAATATGTCTGGCTTCAACTTGGCCGTGCCTGTGTCCATGAGTGGAAGGACCATTGGTCTCAGTACTTTTCTCTGTGTGAAAGAACATACAGACTGAAATTAATTCATCTCTTGACCTTTATTTTTAGTCATCTTCTGATAACCTAAGAACTTGCTCCATAAATCCCTCATTACAAATTATTTTCTTTGGCTGTGAAAAAATTTTGCTGCAATAAAATCTGTTTATTTCCCCTGACCTCTCTCCCATCTCATAATATCTTTACTAAAATGTGGATACTACAAACAGACACAGTATTCCGGGATCTGTCTAATTAAAGTTTTAATGGAGGTAAAGTCACATCCCCCACTCAGTCTTGCTGCTCCTCTGTTTGCCAAGAAGAATCATGTCTCTTAGAGTGGTGTATAGAAGAAATCACTTTCATCTTGACATGCACTTAGTAGGGATAAGATTTTACGCATGCCAATATGTCCCTACGTCCAATATTATAGAGATACCACACCATGAGAAATTATTAGAAGCGGCATATTTAATCACTTGTAGTTGCAGTTAAATCATCGATGACGCTTCAGTGACACTCTGAGTAAAGGCATGTCAGTGTTTCTATTATATTTGTCTGTGTTTTGGAATGTTTTAGATTACATTAAGAAGAAAAATGCAGCATTTTGTTTGCCAGCCAGGATGTAAATGTCTTTGCAGTTTTCAATAATGTTCCCACACATGGGGTTAGCTTACTGTGATGAGGACAGTTTTACAGCCTTCTTTATTTCTTTGAAATGCAATGAGAAAATGTGAGTATTTTATTTCTGTTATTTAAATGTTGCTTAATCAGCAGTCTGACTCCTGGTTTTGTGGACATCTCCTGGGAATCACAGAGGACTCCAGCAGGCAGGTGCCCAGCTTTTCAGGAAAACATTAGCATATAAAATATTTAACAACAGTACATTTTCTCCCAACTGTTTGTCAGCCATTTGAATAAAACATTTGATTATACTACAAGCTGCCAAAATGTCATTTAAGTAAATTGCTTGGGGAGAAGAAGAGTGGAAAGATGCAAGTCATAAAAGTACCTAAACAGCTGGGGGAAAAGAATGTGACAAACTTCATCTTTTTAACTCCTGTGACAATGAACAGTACCTCATGCTTTTTTATCCAGCTCTACTAGATTTAGATGGAAGAAAAAAATGTCTTCTTTGGCTAGACAGTTAACATGCAATCTGTTATATTTACAAAGATATTCCTTTCGTCTTTATGTCCGTAATACATATTGTGACTTAGCTTGCTATTTTTCCACATATGCATGTACAGGTCTGTGTGTACAGAAACACGTTACTGTACAAGGTGTAATACCAAATCTTGGGCACATGTTTTCAATACCACTTTCACAAAAATTCAGAGCATAGCGATACACACAGGTCTTGATTGTTGGAGAGCTGGGAAAATGTGCCTTACAGAGAAATGTCAGGCACTCACTCTTCTGAAGTCCGCAAAAAGATCAAGGGGGGATATGATTTCAGTGTCAAAAAGACTACGCTTTTTCTTTAAAGACAGTATATATCAGATATCAAAAGGCTTCTTAACATAGCACAGAAAGACTGAAAATTAAAGGCAAAGACATCCCGACAAGAAATATGGCACAATTGTCTAACAGAGCGGGTGAGTCTGAGGAAACAAATTGCCAAAGGAAATGGTGGGTTCCCATCTCCTGAAGCGTCCCCCAGATGCTGTCAGCTTCATGCAAACAAGGCACTTTGCAGTGTGTAGAAGTTACTCAGTGAAATATGATGGCTCATGACAAAGTGCAGAGGAGAAACAAACATGGCTCCTTCTTACCTTAAAATATGTAATCAAAAGGCTGATCAATCTATGCTCTTTACCTTCCTTTCCCAAAATGCCCTGGGAAATTGGCAATGTTGATTGCCAAACTCTGTGCTGCTATTTATTACTAATTCATTTTTATTATTATAGTGACTACAGTGCAGGACACAACATGATAACCTTTACACAACCAAATTGCTTCCATCTAAGGGCCCTTGTGTTGTCATCCAGGAGAAAAACCCCCTTCAACCATGTTTTTCTCATTGGACCTACTGGGACTCCACAGTGGCTCGGGATGTGTCACAAGCATATTCCAGCAGGCATAAGTATTTAGGAAAGCAAGCAAAAGTAAAGAGGAATATAATCATCACACACAATTACACAACTCTGTAAACACAGTTAATGAAAGAATTTGCATCCCATCTTCCTTTTACCCTAAGGACTTTTTGTTGTATTTAATATGAATCTCCCCCTCTGCTATATGCAGAATAGGGGAACTCCAAAGCCTCAGTGATGGTTCTTGTTTTCAGTATCGTCTCTTTCAAAATATCAATTGTGACTAAATACGTGCAGACATGAAACATTTTGGGTGGGATTTTCAAAAGCCTCAGTTTCCACTGAACTCTGCAGCTACTGAAGTCAGCTGCAGGATTACAGGAAGAGAGCTAAAGGATTGCTAAAAATCCCATTCTTCCTATCTGCCATAAAACAGACCCTAATCGGACCATACCTTCCAATAACTCATCTAAGCTACCGAGCTTAGGATCACAAGTGCCAGCCTGTTATATTGAACTGGTTAACATTTGCCAGAGCTTGGCTTTGTGGATGATCATATACTGTTATTGTAGACTTTCTTCTCTGGTTTTCATTTAGAGCATTTACCCTCTTTCAAATCTGTTATGTTTTATTGCCTCTATTTCAAGATTTTACCATTTTGGATATTCTGAGGCATATTTTTAGGACACAATTTGACTCCATTAAGTAGATACATGTTTCCAACTATGTTTAATAGGAGTGAAGCACTGCAATTTTTTATTCTGTTACGATAGTACAATCTGTAAAAATCTGGCTTTCTAAGCAATATGTTGTATTTAAAACTCTGTTTTAACACACAGTGAAGTAGATGTAAAACTACATATAGATCATTAAAATAACCAAAGCAAAAAAAAAAAAAAACAAACCCAAACTGGCCTTTCTCAGTGGGAAAACAATATATATATTTCATCTTGTTTCCAATGTTGTTTTTTTTTTAAAGGAAATTTCCTTGACTGCTGCTAAGTATAAAGTTTTAATAAGATATTTTTCTCTCATCCTCTATCATAAGTTTCTTTTATGTTACCTTTCAGTTATTCACAATGGCCCTAACTGTTGCTTTTGCTGTTGTTACTCCAGGTTGTACAAGTTTTTTGTGCCAAATTTCTAGGTTCGTGGAGAGCGTCAGCGCTGATGATCACAGACAGCCTCAGGCTGGTGGGACTGTGGGTCTGGAAGCAGCATTGCTGATGCTCCCAGCAGGGAAACGTTCCAGTGCAGAAGCCTATGGGCAAAACTGAGCACAGAGATATCAAATCAGGTGGTCATGATGGCTCCTCCTAGCTTTAATTTCAACAAAGCTCAATAAGTCATGACAAATTACAAACACTGCTCTGAGGGAAAATACAGGGATTTTTGCAATGTCAACTCTGTCTTCTACCACCTCTGGTACCTCCTTTGTTTAGCTGTATTTGAAAAGAAAGATGCTTAAACCTAGTGCACATAGTTTCTTATACTTGATGTCATGTTATGAAAATATCCAGTGTGCTAGAGCACAGTCTGCCAGAGGAAGCAAGCTGTTTATATTCAGGTACAGGGAAGAGCAGGGGAAAAAAAAAGAGTGCCTGTATTTTGTTGAGAATGGTTGGCCCTGAGTTCATCCCACTTTGTGGAGATGCTCAGAGCTGCCTGTGCTCCTCGCATAGCCAACACAGACAGACACTTCCAAAAGAGGATTTCCCCATCAAAATATCTGAATCACACCTGGAGGCATCTCTCTCTGCACTTTGCACAGAGGATGGTTTGATAAGTCAGGTGGAATAAATCAGAGCTAAAATGTGTGAAGCATGACCCAGGCCACCCAGATAGCACAGTGATGCTCAACATCACGCCCAGGGCAGAGCTCTGGGAAGGCCATCACCTTCTCTGAGCATTGTGCTTTGAATTCAAGTCCTCCATGAGCTCTTATAGACTGGTTTATTATAGGGAAAGGGATGTATCTCACACATCATGGCAAATGAATTCCCAGAAAACACCTGCCTTTGGAAATTAGATAGATTCCCATAGGTTTCTCAGGGTGGGAGCTACTAAAGATGACATCTGAGAAGTGAAAACAAGATGGGTGGGCACCTGTGGGACCCCATTAACAGCTCCCTTATGAGCTCCTGTTTTGCTGGTCTGAACTCCTGGCAGAGATATTTTCTGATGATATGAATCACAATGACACGACAAATGAATTAAATCAGCAAAGTCCCATTTCATTTACAAGGCTCAGTTTTCATTATTTCCCATTGCAAATCAAGTGCAAGACTAAAACATCTGGTCCTGTCGATGGGCTTTCAGCCAAAGTTTCAACGTCTGCCACTAAGCTGAAACAACAGCAGCCTAATCTCAGTATTGTCTTTAGCTTTTTGAAAAACTCTTCCTCCAGAATGAGACATCGAAAAGAAATCTTCCCTCAGTGTTTTATTTCAGGCATAACACGTTAAGCTGCAACCACACACCAACAGCAGATACTTTTCTTCCAGAATCCTGCCACTTCCTAAAGGCAATAGAAGTTCAGAACAGGGTGGGATTCATCAGGGTTAAGCAATTCTTTTTTTCAAAAGATATTTTTTACCAAGGTCAGTGTAGCAGGAATTGGTACCTTGTTTCTGAACAGCTGGGAAATGCTCCCAGGGAATGTGGGAGAGCAACAAGAAACACGGAAGTCCCAGTAGAAATGAAGGAATTTTATGTCTGAGATCTTGTTAAGATTCAGGGAAAAATATATTTCAGACCACATCCAAACTGGATTCTGACACCTGAGTGTATACACAGTGCCTGAACACACATAGCCTTATATATATATACAATTTTACACTTCTGCAATGTCCCCTATGTCACTAGTATGAATCATAATTGATCTGAGTACTTCAAAGGCCAAAAGTCCATTATAAAGTAAAGAAATGAACAAGTTGGGTAGTATTCTGAACAAGATATACTTGGGCCATTTTCTTAGTAAAAATACAAAAAAAAAAAAAAAAAAAAAAAGTCTAAAAGTTCCCTGGTCCTATCTAAGCAACTTCTGGCTCTTTCAGGAGAGGAAAAATCTCTTGCAATAAGCAGTTTACTGCTCACTGTGTGCAGTCAGACATCAAAATAAAAGTTTCTATAAATACATTAGCAATAGGAAGGTGGCTAAGGAAAATCTCCATCCTTTATTGGATGCAGAGGGAAATATAGTGACAAAGGATTAGGAAAAAACGATGTACTTAATGCCTTCTTTGCCTCAGTTTTTAATAGCCAGGCCCCCTGAGCTGGAAGACAGGGACAGGGAGCAGAATGAAACCCCATAATCCAAGGGGAAATGGTGAGTGACCTGCTACATCACTTAGACACACACAGGTGTATGGGGCCAGATGGGATCCACCCAAGGGTACTGAAGGAGCTGGTGGAAGTGCTCACCAATCCTCTTTCAATCATTGACCAGCAGTCCTGGGAAATGGTGAGTGACCTGCTACATCACTTAGACACACACAGGTGTATGGGGCCAGATGGGATCCACCCAAGGGTACTGAAGGAGCTGGTGGAAGTGCTCACCAATCCTCTTTCAATCATTGACCAGCAGTCCTGGGTAAATGGGGAGGTCCCTGTTGACTGGAGGTTAGCAAATGTGACTCTCATCTCCAAGAAGGGCCAGAAGGAGGATCTGGGGAGCTACAGGCCTGTCAGCTTGACCTTGGTGCCAGGGAGTGTTATGGAGCAGGTCATCTTGAATGCCATCATGTGTCATGTACAGGACAACCAGGTGATCAGGCCCAGTCAGCATGGGTTCATGAAAGGCAGGTCCTGCTTGACCAACCTGATCTCCTTCTACGACAAGGTGACCCACTTAGTGGATGAGGGAAAGGTTGTGGATGATGTCTACCTAGATTTTAGTAAAGCCTTTGACAACGTTTCCCCCACCATTCTTCTGGAGAAACTGGCTGCTTATGGCTTGGATGGGCGTATGCTTTGCTGGGTAAAAAAGTGGCTGGCTGGCTGGGCCCAAAGTCTGGTAGTGAATGGAGTTAAATCCAGTTGGTGACCAGTCATGGGCGGTGCTCCCCAGGGCTCAGTTTTGGGGCCAGTCTTGTTTAATATCTTTACCAACGACCTGGATGAGGGGATCGAGTGCACCCTCAGTAAGTTTGCAGATGACACCAAGTTGGGTGGGAGTGTCGATCTGCTTGAGGGTAGGAAGGGTCTACAGAAGGATCTGGACAGGCTGGATCAATGGACCAAGGCCAATTGTGTGAGGTTTAACAAGGCCAAGTGCCAGGTCCTGCACTTGGGTCATAACAACCCCATGCAATGCTACAGGCTTGGGGAAGAGTGGCTGGAAAGCTGCCTGGCAGAAAAGGACCTGGGGGTGTTGGTCAACAGCTGGCTGAACATGAGCCAGCAGTGTGCCCAGGTGGCCAAGAAGGCCAACAGCATCCTGGCTTGTATCAGGAATAGTGTGGCCAGCAGGAGCAGGGCAGTGATCGTGTCCCTGTACTCGGCACTGGTGAGGCTGCACCTCAAATACTGTGTTCGGTTTTGGGCCCCTCAGTACAAGAAGGACATGGAAGTGCTGGAGCATGTCCAGAGAAGGGCAATGAAGCTGGTGAAGGGTCTGGAGAAGAAGTCTTCTGAGGAGTGGCTGAGGGAGCTGGGGTTGTTTAGTCCGGAGAAGAGGAGGCTGAGGGGAGACCGTATTGCTTTCTACAACTGCCTGAATGGAGGTTGTAGTGTGGTGGGTGTTGGTCTCTTCTCCCAAATAACAAGTGATAGGACCAGAGAAAATGGCCTCCAGCTGTACCAGGAGAGATTTAGATTGGATATTAGGAAAAATTTCTTCACTGGAAGGGTTGTCAAGCACTGGAACAGGCTGCCCAGAGAGGTGGTTGAGTCACCATCTCTGGAAGTCTTTGAAAAATGTGTAGATGCAGTGCTGAGGGACATGGTTTAGTGGTGGACTTGGCTGTGTTAGGTTAATGGTTGGACTCAATGATCCTAAAGGTCTTTTCCAACCTAGATGATTCTATGATCTCTAGCACTTGCTTCTAGAGCCCTAGGTGCTCCCTGTCTCCAAGGATTAGATGTTGGACTGCAGCATACCTCCTGTTTTATTTCTTCCCACCTAGAAATAATTATGTTTCTAGATGATAATAATGTTTGAAATAATGCCTGCACATTGAGAAATTTGGATATGACTATCGTCCTGCAAAACAGAGGAGAAAGAGCTGAACTGATGTGATTGGTCCTCAGCTCTGCTTGTGGCTTTGCCAGCAGGTTCTGTAGTGAGTGCCCAAGATTTCTCTAGGTAAAATCACATTGGTGCTCCCTTGGATATTAGGGGTTTAAATCTCTGGGATTGATCTTGCAGTGAGGACAAGGTGATTGAAAGCAACCTGAAATGGTGAGAAATTACTTCTCATTAAAAACACCCAGCTCCCCAAGAATTACACTAATACCCAGGTAAGTGCTGTTTAAGCTCCCGTAGCAATCACTTTTCCATGCCGTCCAAATGTTGCAGCACTAAAGGGAATTTGTTTTGGTACTGAGAAGAAGACTGACATCCCAGTTTCAATATTGTCTTTTAAACAGCCATTGCTGCTCCAGATGCTGGGAAGTACTTCTTAAGTCAAACATCCCACAGCAGGTGTGGTAACTCACCCTTTCTGTACTCACAGGCAAGATATTTTTGGGTGAGTTTTCAGCAGACACTTGAAAATACCCTTCCCCTCTCCTTCCCTCTTCTCCCTCAGCAGGCAAATGAAGCTGAACACCTCCACAGACTCAATTTAGCTCATCCTAAAGCAGGCAAATTCCAGACAACTCATTCCATTTTTATTTCCTTCCTTCTTTATTTTTTTTATTGCTCACAGGATAAGAAATACACAGAATAGGCCAAAAACGCATTAGTAGCCTCTGTTTGCCTTTGGATGACAATACTTAATACGTTAAGCTTAGCCTATAGCAAAGCGGCCCCAGATGGCCAGGTCTGTTCTAAATAAGCCACTTTTATGAGGCCAGGATGTCTAAAAGAAACACTTCATAAAAGGAGAAAATGTGCAAGCCAGAAGTCCAGAAAAAGAAAATCTCTCTTACAAAACTACTAGTGTTCAGACTCTATATAAACATGATTATCAAAGACATACTTGGGTTTTGCTGGGATTTTTTTTTTTCTTTTTTTTTCCCGAGTGTAGAAAGAAAATATTTTAGTCAGATATTTATACACGTTTCCATTCTTCCAAAAAAGAAAAACCTCAGAGGTTCCCTTCACTGAATGTGAAAACTTACGTGATAAAGAGACGTCTGAGAAACTTGGGAGTGAGATATACACTTACTATTAATAAATTAGCTTACTAAAATTGTATCATTTTTCCTTTAGCTTCCTGCTTACAAGGGGGAACATGTCTCCTTTAATCCACGCAGACCTCCAGCTTATACTGTACTGTAGCTTTCTAACATGGAGATTTAATCTGCTTTCCCTTGCCTTCTACTTTCAGAGACATCCCAGTCTATTCTGAAACTGTCCTTTAAAAAGCAAGCAAACAAGCAAACAGATAAAAGTTTAAAGGTTTGTCAGCACCAGTGGATAGCATAACCAATGAACCATTCTCCATCAGTCAAGTGTTGCCAGTCTTCAGAAAACAGGCCCAAAATATTAATTTGTTCCAAATCTTATTTAAACTAACTCATTCCATGAGCAACACAACTATTGGTATCCGTTTTCCCATGAGTTTGTGTCCTGCGGTTGGATTTTCAAGAGTCAAATGAGATGCAGGGTCTTGCTGACACTCCTTGGTGAGTTTTCTTCCATAATGCGTAGACCCTGTTGTCTAAAATGAAAATGGGCATGCTCACATTGCAGCCTGTCCCTCTGTTGCCCCTTGTCCCAGGGCAGCTATTTTCATGACACAGAGAATTTTGGAATTTTGTTTCTATTCCTTTTGGTTCCAGTCAAATGCGCTTGAAAACACTTAAATGACCGCATTCTCACACAGTCCTGGATGAGCCCTAAGCCCTCGTTTCTCCAATAAACTGAACAAAAAATGCAAACAAGGAATAAGTTATTATTCATACACAGAATGACCAGAGATTGCACTAATTCCTTTTGTTTTGATCAGTTGAGCAGGGATACCATTCCTAAGGAGCAAAGAACAGTTCAGGTTCCTTAAACATGTGTTTCACCAGTTGTCCTCAGGTCTATTTATTCTCCTAATTGGCAAAGGTAAACCTCGTGCTTATTCATCACAAAACCCCTTGTGCTGGTTTTGGCTGGGGTAGAGTTCATTTTCTTCCCAGTAGCTAGTATGGGGCTATGTTTTGGATTTGTGTGGGAAGCAGTGTTGAAAATACAGGGATGTTTTCATTCCTGCTGAGCAGGGCTTACACAGAGTCAAGGCCTGTTCTGCTCCTCACCCCACCCCACCAGTGAGTGGGCTGGGGGGGCACAAGGAGTTGGGAGGGGACACGGCTGGGACAGCTGACCCCAACTGACCCCAGGGATGTCCCACACCATATGGCGTCATGCTCAGCACATAAAGCTGGGGGAAGAAGAAGGAAGAGGGGGACGTTTGGAGTGATGGTGTTTGTCTTCCCAAGTCACCCTTACGCGTGCTGGAGCCCTGCTTTCCTGGAGATGGCTGAACACCTGCCTGCTCGTGGGAAGCAGTGAATTAGTTCCTTGTTTTGCTTTGTTTTCGTGCACAGCTTTTGCTTTCCCTATTAAACTGTCTTTACCTGAACCCACGAGTTTTACCTTTTTTCTGATTCCCTCCCCCATCCCACCAGGGGGAGTGAGCGAGCGGCTGTGTGGGACTTAGCTGCCTGTGGGGTTAAACCACGACACCCCTAAAGTTTAGATAAGCTGTTTTTAACAAGCATTTGATTAATCAGGGCTTATCAACAGACTCAGATGTTGCCAAGCTGTGTTGCAGCTTCTAATTTTTAGGCACCCTGTGCCTAGGTGCCTAGGATTTCCCATATCACATAAAAGAAAAATTAGTTCACAGAAGTTGACAAGCTGAGCAGGGAGTCGTCTAAATGAGCTATCAGAAAATACTTAAAAGAAGGGCAAGACTTCAGCATTTTTCAAGGGTAGGCACCTCTCTCTGTGCTGTAAACTCTCTCTTGCAATAAAGTAGTAAATTCAGGTCAGCTCTCCAACACGTGGCAAGAGAGAGTCCAGGAGACTATATAACAACTACGTTTTTTTAAGATGGACTGTTTCAGTTTTGGCTGTGCTGTGAAGCTGACTCTAGGTATCATGTTATGTAGATCATGTAGATGCGATCTACCTAGATGTAGGTAACTACCTAACATCTAAAAAGGTACCAGAAACAAGGAGCAAACCAAAAATTTCCATTCTGAATAGAATTCTTCTGTTTAGCCTAGAAGTACTTTGTTTTAGCAGGGGTACAGCAGTGTTTCAGAGGGTGCTGAATAAAACCATCAGGTGAGGGTAAAAAGTGCAGGTACTAGTGACACAACACAAATGCAGTGGAGAACTATTGAGCAGATAGATTTAAACACTGGGAGACGACAAATGTTGAATGCACAAATTACCCAGTCCATTATTTCACCATGTTATGTTGAGTGTAATCATTGATTAAATGCTGGATCATCAATTGCCAAGCAATGTTTAGCTTTGTATCATCCCAAAGTATCTCTTATCATGGGAGTATTTGAACATTCTCAGTTGGCAGCAGAAACAAGACAGTTGCATTAAGTTAAATCCTGAGATTAAATCTGGTCTCCAGGGCAAAGGCAGAGTGATTAGTACTCCTGTTTATAAGCAGAGTTGCTCTAATCTTTTACTTATAAATTTCCTCCTCCATCTGTTATCTATCAGGGAAGTGAAGTTTTAAGAAATTGTGCAGATGGCTTTAAGGCACTCTACTTCTTTCACTAAGCAATGCCTTGGCCTGCTAGATGTGTATCTTGGAGATGGAACTTAATTTGCAGATATTGCACCTTTTCTAACTTCTCCTGTTTTCCACCCAAGAACTTGCACTGAAGTCCTGTGCAAGGCATTTTTCACTGCCTCTTCTCTGCAGAAAATGGGCTCCATTGTGTTGAAAGATGCAATGTGCAGTACCTGTGCCAAAGGATTAAACTTTCATCATCTGGGTTTGATACTTAGATTCACGAGAGGAAATGAGTGTTAAGCATCCACTGCATGCCAGCATGTATTGAAAGATCCCTTTAGCAGTCCGTGCCAGTATTTTAAAAATAGGGCACATTAGGGTCTTTTGCACTAGACAATATTATATCTCTTAAAGTAAAGCTTCCTCACCATGCTTGTCTTTTTAGAGAAATGAGGCAATTCTCTGCAATTTCTAAAATTATATCAGCAGAAAGGAGAAAGCAGGAAAACAATCGAGGGGAGAGAGACAAAGAGGTGATAACAAGCATGCAATAAGAATGTGTTTGCAATGCATTTTGGCACTAAGAAAGGACATGGTAGCTTTGGGCTGCCCACACACGCACACACAACACAGATATCACATCATTGACAGAACCATAAATAGTACTGGGGATATTATTCCCTTGAGAGTTCTGGGGCAAAAAATTAGCCTGACCAAAGTCAATAGTCTTCTGCTATTGACTTTTGTGAACCTTGGGCTTCATACAGAGTTCACAAAACATTAGGGTTAAGGTCTGTTACAGTAAATTCCAGACTTGGAAAAAAATTCCAGTCTTAGCCAGGTAGTTTCCATTATCACAGATGTCTTCCCAAAGTATGTTTCTGTACCTATATACCACTTTGTGGGCAAAGTACTGAAAAATCCATTAAAGTATCACGGGAAGTCTGTGCCCTTTGACAGAAAGCTACATGACCTCACAAACCTTTAACTTTCTTATTCAGACTCTAGCAGAGAAAAGCCCCTAGGATTAAGGTGATGGGTGTTGTGATGCCTTGCAATATCACAAGAAATTCAAATGAATTCAAATGAAAAGCACCATAAAATTCATAAGCACCTTAAGGAACAGGGCCTGATGATCTGCTGCAATAAACATACATTAATCCAACACTTTTTCAAGGTGACCCTTGCACATTTTGTTCAAAAAGCTGGGGTTGATCTTGCACAGCATCCTGCCAGAATAAAGCCATGTACTTGCTTTCATCACAAAAGATTCTCAGGGAATGTTCTCTGAGGTTAGTTACTGCTCACTTCTGTCTATCACAGATTGTCATGGCACTGCCCATATATCTGTGGTCAGACGCTTCTTCATCAAATCTAAACCATTTGATTGAAATCAAGGCTCAAAAACATGTAACTTATGCACAGTTTTGCATTTTCCATGTTACATATAAAGCCATTAAAAGAAAAGGCTCTCTTATTACCCATCTATTTTTAGAAGCCTAACATGTGTACTTAAATATGGTTTGTAGAGAACAAGCATTTACTCAGACAAGATTTATATATAGATTTTGCTTTTTAAGAATTCTGTTATTTTAAGAAAATAAAAAATATTTTTGTGATTAAGACACGGAACCAAGGACAGGAAAGCCAGGTGAAGTTCTTTCTCCTGTGCTAAGTTTTCTATGTCACTCTAGGCAAATCACTTCACTCCTCTGTTTCAGTTCTGAATCTCTAGGATGAAGACTACAGTGGTTCCTCATTTCTCTTGAGTGTGCATAAACATACAAAAATGTATTAGCACTTTTGTTTAGATAAAGAAAACACTCATTTTTTATTTGTGGAGGCCCCAGTAGAATGGAGCTATCTTGGCTAGACTACTAAGTGGCTCTACAATGCAAATATAAATTACACATTTGAGCCATTAGCACTCCAATTTTTCATGAAGTGAGATTCATTTCACCAGCTAAAAGCTGGAAGTCTAATCTAAGCTGGCCATCTAGACTCTAGCCATACACAGCGGAGACAGGCATCTCCAGAGGGTGATTTGTCCCACTGACAGTAGACACTTGGCACTCCACTCCACTGCCAAAACATCAGCATTTGTGTCACTTGAGATGCTCTTGCACTGCCCAGCTGGTCTCCATCTGCCACCCCAGAAGGGCACAGGTCTCCAGGACATCCCTTGCCATCTCCACTAGTCCTGTGTGGTTGTCTCAGCACCCTACTGCCTTGCAAAAGTCCCTTTCACTAAAGTAGCCAAATAATTCTACCAAGGTGGGATTCAGCTCATGGGTTAAGACAACTGATTTAGGTTAGTAATGTAGGCATTTATGTGTGAATCAAGAGCTCAGGCTTCTTTTACAGGCCAGGCAGAGGTGCCATCAGCACAGTCAAAGGAGTACAGTAAGTGATTCAGCTGCCCTGGAACAGATGCCTACATCTGCCAGATGAATAGCTCTGTAGACTCCTCCAGCTACATAGACTATAGATCATCTAACATTTTGGATTCAGAAGATTTTCTGCACCTTTTTGAAGAGCACAGAATTTACTTAAGAAATTAATTTAATTTATTTATTTAAGAAATTACAAGCAGTTATTGGCAAGCAAGCTTTTTTGCTCTATTAAACAATGCTCCAGAACAGAAAAATTACACAATCCCTAATGTGTAAAACTTTTAGCACAAAGAATGTACAGAGCAAGCAGATACTAATTACAGAAGAGTGCTAGCAACCCTGCTATTTGTTTTGAGCAAGAGAAAGGAAGCCCCGAGTGATAATTCCTTGTAACAGAAACATCTGTCTCACTGGTATTCAGGAATTAAATTCATGTTCCTCCTTCAAACTTGCACTTATTTGGTAACATGGCAACCTTAATGGAAAATAGCATTTATATGTCTGGTTATTTAGCTACAATGTTAATGAGAGTGAATGGGGGATGAAAAAGGGGGTAGGAAGGGTTGAAACAGAAGAAGCAGCATCTGACAAGTTTTAAGAAGCACGGTGTAAAAGGTGGCCTCCAAAACCATCTGCCAAATTGTCAAGGTGATGGATTTTTAAATGTAAACAGATTTTTTTTTACACTCCATTAAGACCATAGCGCATGTGAGAGCAATACAGCAGGCACGAAAAATAGAGACAACTGAACCACACAGCACCCTCTGTCATCGACCTTGCAGTCTTTGCTCATTTATTTATGTGCAAACGGGCTGAAGGCACCACCAGATGATAGTCTGAGAGCATCCATCTTGCAGAGACCATCCTGGATGCAACCCGTTATTGCTGGATAATCTTAAGACACTTTGATGGAAAAGGATCCCCTGGAGTAGCACCAACAGAAACTTGAATAGTCAATGTAACAGGGTTTTCTACATCTCCTTGTAGGAAATCTTTCTGCCTGCACATTTCTCCCACATCTACTTAAGGTCATATTTAGCATTCGAAGCAGTTTTTCTGAGGTCTTTGTTAAAGATGGATGAAAGGCCAAAGCCTGCAAAGCAGGATACGGCTGTTCCCACCCCTGTGCGATGACCTTGGACTTTGTCACTCTCTCACTTTCAGAGAAACACATTTTTCTATTCCTGTTCAGAAAGGTATTTAACAGTTCTTCATTTTCGTAAGTGAGTAAGTGGGTGAACAACGGTCTCAGATAACAGGTAAAGGTAATTTTACAGGTAAATTACAGCAAAAGATAATTGTAAAGTGTTTCAGAGAACAAAAAAGAAAGCTTTCTATTTTGAAGTAATGTGCTAACCTGACTTCAGCCTTTCATCATATAATGGGGAAAAGCAGAACAAATTCTCATTATTATATCACTTCCTTTGTGAGGAAAACCACAACCTTCTCTTTGATATCTATTCAGTGGAAGAATTCACTAGTGATACCACAAATAGAGAAGGAAATATCTCAAGTAGAGAAAGAAATATCTAAAAAAATCTTTTAGTAGTTGTACAGATTCAACTTGATCTTGGGGTGTGAACGTGCAAGTGGTGCTTCAGCAGCAATGTTCATTGTGTTTTGGGCATCTGGCAAGGTCTGGAGTGGAAAGCAGAAAAATAGCATCAAAGTGCTACAGTCCTTTCTAATAACCCAGGTTATTCACACTTGTCTCCTTCACCAGCATGAGCCACGTGAGAATTTTCTGACACTAGTTGTCTGCGTCCACTGGCCAGAGAAGTTACTGACTTGTCTTCTTTAGCCATGTAGCAATAACAGCACACAGCTCAGGAAAGACACCAAAGCCTACTTAGGAAGCAAAGTAGCAAGACTGCGAGATCCCTCAGACCTCCAGCCTGCTGTGGTGGCATTGCTAGGACACCTGAGCTAGTCTGAAGCCACCCCATGTGCATCTATCTGAACCGTGGTCAAAGCAGGGCCCCTGGTGTTGACTTGTCATGGTCCAAATTTACTGTTCCTTCAGCTTCCCCATGACTGCTAAGACAATGATAAAATCAGCAGCAGGGCTGCAGGACTGTCTCCTGAGCTGGGGATATGGGGAGCCAAATGGGACCAGTACCATTGGTTGCAGCTCTTCCAGCAAATCCCCAGAAACTTAAAAGAATTATTTTCACACACTCCATAAACACAAATTATTAAGGACCACTCCATAACCACTACAGGAGCTGGTTATTCAAAGACCAGCCTTGATTGAAATAAGACATGCCCTGCCCACCCCATTCCTGTGGCTCTTTAATAATTCCGCTGTTTTAGTTAACTGGGGCTACTTCTACCAGCCAAAACAAATACCACATTCAAAAAGGCTTGTCTTGACTATCAGAGTGTTAACTTTTCCCCATCTGGTAGATAAGTTGAAGTAGGAAAACAGATTGTGGCTTCTGCATCCCCTGGTCCCCCCACACAATGGGAATGTGATTACAGCCCTGCCGTGCCCCCGAGGGCAGAATAAAAAGCCTCTTTCTACTCTGTTTTACAGGGTAGGACATCATTACTCCATGAAACATAATAGCTCAACACTTACACCTGAAACACAATCTACTCCCTTCTCTCTTCATTCTTGCTGGAGCTCCTATGGCTCCCTTGTTCCATTATGTAGGATATTACTTTCCCTGTCTGAGAGCAGGAGGGAAGACATCAGCTGTTATCTTTCAGCCGATAAAGATCTTCATTCACGCCTGATGGATTGCAATTTAAGAAAAAAAAAACATCCTCCCTTGGGCTCTGTGAATGGCAGTGCAATAACATAGTGTTAATAGCTCCCAGTCTAGATAACGCCATTACTTCTGACAGTAGGAAACGGAGTTTGATAGTTGCTGAGATGTTTTGATCACCTGTCAGGGAAACATTATGTCTAAGTTTTGCTTCAGTAGAAATATGTCATTAGCATTTGCACCATGTTCCTTACCTAGTTTGAGAGCTGGCACCGTATACAAGCACAGGCTTTGGGCATAAATCCACATTATAATGATGAAAGGCTATGGACCCTGAAATCCCATTATATTTGACAGTGATTCACAAGAGATTTTTTTCCCTCTTCTTTACCTGGACCTTCTCCTGGAAAATCTTTTGCACCTCAGGCACACTGCTGTGTCTCCTATTTTCCCCTCATGTTGTAGGAGTTAAGAGCATTTGTTCAAGAAGGTCTCTGCACCTTGTTAGATCTTACCCCCAAATTGACCATTTTATTTGAAAAGGAAGGAAAATCAGAGCATCTATGGTAAAAGTTCAGTCTACAATTCTCTATTTTAGGACTATCAGTATTTTAGGAGTTATAACTTTTTAGTGTCTATGATTCAATGATTCTGAGCTGTAGTAACTTGAATTTTCTCTATTATGTGGCAGTACAGGATCTATGGAATTCTTCCATCCTCCTCATCCCTGAACTCACTGCTTAACTCTATTCTTCCCAACAAGAAAAGTGCTCTTAGGTTCTGGGAAGCTGTGGGAATTATGGATATTGACAGATATCCCCATTAAGATCACCTAAGAGGTGATAAAATCAACTGTTTGTGTGGAAAAATCATCCTGGAAAAATATTTTGTATATTGTGATCTAGATTTCTGTATGCTTTATCAGCTCCAAATAAATCACAAAGTTTGTCTCCTATAACCAGCTAATTTGGAGGACCAGCTGGGGCTTTGGAGACCACACCTTGACCTACCAGAACGCCCAAAACCAGACAGCCTCCTGACCACCATCCTTTTAGCAGTGCTTTGCAAATGCTCAGAGATAAAGCACCGCTTCCAAGCATAATCACTAGTGTCAAAAGAGTTTGGATATAACACCACCAGAAGAAGGGGGCGTGTCTCAGGAATATCTTCTGTGAGTGATCCCATTTGCACACTGAAGAAATGAGCTGTATCCACAAAGCTTCATCCATCTTCACGTGAGCCAAAGGGCATGCACAGGTATTTCTGAGCCACAGGAAGCCAAACTGAGCCTTCTTGGTAAACCTATGGTACATTTGGAAGCCAGAGTAATACAGACAGCACTCCCATTTGCTTGCTAAGAGGGATAGCTGAGTTCTAGCAGGTACCTCAGCTGCCATGCTGGCTGATGCTTAATGCTGAGCAGACTCTTGGCTGAAAGTGAGTTAGATGCCACTGTCAGAGCTGTCTGGGTGATACTGCCGGCTGAGCACCCTCACGTGCTCCTGCTCTGATGCTGGGTCTTACCCACAGCTCGTGTAAGGGCAGCCCAAGGGCTGGTGCAAAGTGTCACTGCAGCACCCCACAAAGCTGGCAGCACCCATGAAGGCCGCAGCAGTCAGGGCACTGCTACTCCACTGCCCATCTTGAGACAAAATTTAAAAACAAGTGAACTAAAACAGATGATCTGTCCAAAACCAGAAGGGTGGAACAAACCTGATTTTCTGCAAACAAACTGAGGGCCGAGCTTTGCTTGTTTTGCCCATGGTGGATTTATTTGTGCACATGTATGTGCAAGCCAGCACAAACGTGTATGCTCACATACATCTTCTCATGCTTTGCGGACACTGTCATGCACAAAGATGAACCGTTGCACAACATGGGATATGCAGCTGCCTCAAAAACACCAGCCTGTACCGTTTAGTGCTCCTCTACCCACGAGAGGGAGCTGACAGTCCTCTGGCTGAGTTTGACAGCCACAAGGCTTCTAATAAGGGGCTGCTTCGGGGTTTTTTTTCCCCTCATTTTAGATATATCTGACATGTTTTTCATAAAGCTGAGGAAGAGCAGATGATATGAGGCAGGTGAAAGCAAACTGTTAAGGAAAGAAATTATGTCTGAACTTTTAGAGGTGGCTTGGAGTTTGACAATAAGCTGCTTTTTCCTTTTTTTAAGAAAATGACTGATTTTTTTGCCCAGTTGCCTGAGTTCCTAAAGGGTTGTGGCTTGGTGGGGTGACTCCAGATCAAGGTCTTGTGCTAGGCTGAACCCAGAGTCTGTGCTGAAGGTGTCTGATGACAGCTATTATCATGTGGCACTTTGTGCTTGAGTCAGACTCCAATTTGTAGCTAGTAACACATAAACTCTGCTATAGCTTTTGTTGCCGTATGGGAATCTCAGCAGAGACAGTCAGGAAAATCACAGACTTTTCCTGAAGCCTGGAAGCCCTTGTGTCTGTTGATGAGGACAGAGCCAGATAAAATTCAACCCGTGCCTTGCCAGGTCTGGCACTACGTGCCACAGCACTACAGTCCCGCGGGAGCAAGGCAGCAGTTGGCTGGGCTGCTCTGGCCCCATCTCTGAAGATGCACTCAAAGGCATGGATAAACTCAGGTTGAACTACAAGCAACAGGTAAATGGCCACTGCTCCCACTCCCTGGGCTGAATGAATATCTTTCCAATACATTTTCAGGGCTGTGCATCACTCTGGGACTCTTTCAAATATCAATACTGCAGTGTGGTTTGCACAAGGTTGCTACTTACTGAGAAGAATGTGAAGATGGTGATGTTCACAGCAGTGTCCTGCAGACCATGCAGAGGTCCTGCCTGCCAGCCTGTCTCTGGCAGACAAGATGCATTGCCTTGCTCCCTTTACCCACTGGGTTACTGGACAACGATGTTCTTCACGCCAGCTTTCAGTCCAGGGAACAGTACTGCAACATGCTCCCTGCCTGGATTAGGCAGATAACAAAAGCACTGAGCAAATCCTGCCTGAAAAGCAGCTTGTGGTAACTTTGTCTACATGGAAATGCAACTGCAAGCACAGGGATCAGGAAACAGTGTCCTGGGGCTAGGACTCAGGAGTGAAATATGCTTTGGAATACACTGCAAGTTCTGAAAAAGGCTCGAGAAGGAGCAGCACAGCGGGAGTGGTGTGGAAACAACCCATGGATGGAAGATTTCTGCTCTTGGAGCCTAAACCTGGCCCTTTTTGTAGTTACACAAACCCTCTCACAAGGCTGATTGTCCCCTTCCCATTCCATAGCAGTCTGACCACTGGGACCTGGAAAAGGGTTGTGCTGCATTTCTTTCTCGAGCAAAACTCCCAGAGCTGCTGGGGCTGAGAGAGGTAAGCAGGATTGGCCTTTAAATGAAAAAATATGCTCAATTTTAAGATGAGAAAGGCATCTGGTGATATTTTTGTATATAAAGATATACTCTCACCAGTTCTGCACATAGACATCTGTCAAAAGAAAGTGAGAATACCACAAAATAAAAGTTTTGTGTTTATAAGACTTGACAAGTGATAGATTACAATAAAGCATATTTCCATTACATATGCTCCCTTGACCTGTCATGAATCATTGCAACAGAAAAGGTATTGTAGCTGCGGCAGCAGCATAGCAGATTGCCATTTAAATTCCCCAGCAGACAAATAACTCCATGATTTAGCACTCCCCTAGCAGCAGACCACTGTAAATAACACCTAAAAGGCTCAGGAACTCCCATGATATCTCTCTTAGGCCTTATACCAGAGCTCACTGAAGTCAGGAGAGTTTCCTCATTGATTCTAACAGGCTTTGGTTCAGGCCATTAAAACAGATGCTCATCACAGTAAATCTACTGGTATCAGTGGGAGTGTTTGGGGGTAAATCTACTATAAGAAAAACTGGTATCAGAGCCCTTGCATACACTGTGCTTTGTGAGGGAACAGGAGATTGCAGCTGAACTAGTGTAAGATATGTTTTATTTTCAAAGCCATAACTGAGCTTAATTTAAATGGTGTTTTCTGATGCATTTTTTTCAGTTGCTAAGACTGTATTACATTTTGGGTGAGGCAGCCAGCTGGAAATCCAGCGAGAGCAGTAGGCAGAAATTAGTTCCCCTGTTCACAATCCATCAGTTGGGCATTTTCATCTCAGGGGCACTGGTCCCATCTCTTCCTTCCTCACTTATTTTGGAAGCTGAATAAATAGTTGTTGCCCAGAGGAGATAGGCCGCAGGCTACGGAGACAAAAATTGTTCCCATGAGGGTCCCCACCGTCAAACCCAGTCTACTGCAGACTGAATTATGAAATGTAATCTGAAAACTGTCTTTATCCCTGAGGCAACAAGGCTTTGTTTCATGAAAAGAAATTGTGTTTTCACCGTGAAAGCTAGTTATAGATGGAAGCAAATTCACACAAATATGTTTATTCAGAGAAATCCTTGCTCACAGTAAGGTGTATTTTCCACTGTCAGCCAGGCGTAGCAATGGGAAAGCAGAGCCAAGGCACTATGAATTGTCTTGCAGACAGTTATGACTCTGTTGAAGAGTTTATATTAAACAAATTCTGGTAAAGTTAAGGAACTTTCTATACTTAACAAAGCTTTACTGCCTGTTCCCTCATTATTTAATGATTTCTGGGCATTACTGCTTATTCTTTAGTTGTAAAATATCTATATCATGTGATTAGCTTAACTAAATACTTCTTAGGGTTTTTGCTGAGTGTTCATTTTGTGCTTGCTCTTCAGCATGTCTGCTGGGACGACTGAGACCTCTCACAGTGATTTCAAATGTATTCCCATTGATTTAACTACTCCTTCAAGCATTTACCCAACAAGATCACAACTATCTTGTCAAAAAATTGTCTGAGCAACATTTAAACTCAGCCCACCAGGGAAACAAAAACCAATGCTCATTAAAAAGTCTTCACAGATTCCACCCTCTCACCTGTCCCCTCATCCCCTCTGTACATGCCCTTTGCTGTCCTGGGAATGTCAGAAATACAGAACTGTGTGCACATCCCCACTAACAGCATATTTGTCTGTAACACCTGCCTCCAAAGCTGAATTACAGGCACTTCTATAACAAACTTTGTAGGGAGCTTTTGTTATTGGGCTGCTTCCTTGGAGGTTGAACAAAAAGAATAAAACACTTGAATTTAGGCAGAGCATCCTGAAAAGGGGTAACCTGTATTAGCCCCAGATCAAGCTGAAATTTTAGGATGATCTATGCAGTTCTCATTCTGATGAGCTCCTAGATGGTTTTCCCAAAAAACCAAACAAGACAGTGTCTATATGGAGTTTAATGAATGTTTCAGCTGGAGGGAAGCCATCTCTGTTGAGCTAAGAGCACTGCATTTGTCTTCATACAGTAAATTTGAAAATAACCTTCTTCACAACTGGAAAATTGTTCCTTGTCTTTCTGTGTTCACCAGCATAGTTTGTCACCAATTGCATAACAAGTTTTCAGGATGAATCATGAACAAACTATACAGTGTTAAATCTCACTTTTCCTCCAAAGAACGCAGTAAAATTTAATGGTTATTTTTATGAATAGACCAACAGACAGTTTATATCCACAAAATACTCAATATAGCACAAAGACACTGAAAAACAAGATTTTACCAATTATGATAAAATTCTATATAATCAGCAGTTGTGGTTTAAAATCAACACTGCAAAAATCAGAGTATTTTCTCTTGGTTATTTCAGCAAGTCAGGCCCAAATCAAAGGCCTTCCGGAGTCAACGGAAAAGGTTGCATCTTCAGAAGGATGTGGTTAATTGAAAGCCATCAAGCAGACCCAGTGGCCCATTAAGTGCTCTTCCCTGGCACCAGCTGTCCAAGAAACAACAACAATGCATTATAGTTGATATGAAGTATAATGGCTTGAACTGACTTCGATGGCTTCCAGCCATGGACAAAAGCATGGAGATAACAACACTTACTGTCAAGCAGTGAGATATCAAGGTGGTTCACCTCAGGCAGGGGGGCAACTTGAACTCATAGTCCTAGGCAAGAACCCTCACCACTGTGGTTTCAAGGGACATTCTGTGCTTTAAAGAGAAGTGGACTGCCCACTCCCTCTTTCTGTAAACTTTGGCTATGTTTCATTAGTATTTTGGTTTGGAGCAGTTCTGAAGTTCTGAAGCACCCCCCATCACTCCCTTTACCGCAGAGTTCACAGAGTTTACTCAGTTTATGGAGCGGTCTTAGTTCACCAGATTCCTTTTGTGGGAGACAAACCAAAACCCACTGCTGTAGCACACCCCAGATGTTCTCCTACAGAGACGTGAGGGTCCCAGAGTACATCCTCTGCGCGTTGCCTCAATCCACATCCCTGGTGGGTTCTTTCTGTGCAGAAGACCAGACTACATATAAATGGACATAACCCCCCTGAACCACATCACGTGTGGATGTAAGGACCTCAGCAGCCACCCCTTGGAGATACCCAACCAATCCTTTTCTGCCAAGTTGCTTGCTGTTGTAGAAACTGCCTTGTAGATAGATGCTAAACTGAGAGATTTGTCCCTTTACAGAGGGACGGTTACAGAGACTATTGTGAGCAAGGCTGAAGGTCTGTCTCTGTCCTTAGCGCTTTCTTCTGTTAAAGGTTTTACTTTGATTATATTTCTGGCTCCTGTGAATCCAGTTCTTATGTGCCTACAGGTCCTTGTCCATCAGTTAGGCCAGGATTCTGACCTCCCTGAAGCAGCACAAGCACCTACTGGTCATCTGCTATAATGCCACATGACTTTTCTGTGAATCTAGCCCACCATCCATATTACTGCATTGTTGTTCATAGGTGAACACAGTGGTGGCACAGGGTGGCCGGACACTTTAATTGCATGCATCCACATGACAGATAGTGTCATTGGCTGGTTACTTCCCAGGACACTAATGGTTTCAGTCCCAGCATCAGCATTAGAAAATCTAGCTGGTGGGAGCAGGCTGGGTCTGGGACAGTGCAATGAGAAAGGAACCGTAAAAACAAATTTTCCTGAGGAGAAGGATTAGCCTAGGACTTAGGTGATGATATTTGAATTAGCTTTTCTTTTTAACAAATAACCCTCAAAGGGAATGCTTTTGGGCTGTATACTGAACACTCAGTCGGCTTCAAACTACAAGGGATCCCATCAAATCCCAGTCTGTTTGCACTCTTTTTTGATGATGTACAGTCTTGTCTTTTTCTATGCTGGCCATATAACCCATGCGTTACCTTTGAAACTTCATAACTTGTTGTGTAACTTCTTTTTCTTTTTATCCTGACCTAGCTTGCTTTTGAAACCAGCTGTGTCTTTTCACCTGAGGTGAGGCTTTGCAGCTATCCTACGATATGTAAACATGTATTGTAACATCCCCAAACCTGCAGTTAGTCAACAAAAGATCAAACAGACCAATACACTTTCATGGTAGCCATCAAAGTCACTCAGATTTTCTCAGCAAAAGCTGCCAGCTTGCCTTTTTTTTTTGTCCAATGAAAAAGATAAGGTTATTTGTCTTTCTTTCATAGTTACAAATAAATAAGGAAAAGAAGGACAGTAGTTTAAAATATCTTAATCAAACCTGTTTATCTTTGAGTTTATGTTTCAATCCTTTACCTGCATTCCAGACTGAAGTCAAATGTCAAACTTTCCCCCTTTATCTTCTCTCCTTGATTCCAGAGAAGATCTATATCTTTACAGAATGAAACAACTGTTTTCCTTAAAATGTTTCAATAGGCCTTGACTTTGTAAAACAAACCACTTCTCCGGCAGGTGCTTTGGTTTCAGGGAATTAAAGTAATTGCCACAAAAGGGCTGACAAACCTCACAGCTGCTGGAGTAAAAGGAGAAGGATCAACTGAGATGCATGGATGTACACAGTGTGTCTGGGCAGAAGAGGTGGACAGGAAGGGGGTTTTGTTATTGACTTCTTTCATATACTTTCTTTTCTTAATATTTAATCCATTATGGTCCTGCGTGTATATCAAGATATCATCTGCTTTCTCCTCTTCCCTAAATCAACATTACCAGCTGGACCAATTGTGGGTGTCCAGAGAAGAACAAAAAGCAGTCATAGCTGTAGAAAACAAGACTGCTGAGGAAAGAGTGCAGAGGCAAGGTTTGTTTAGTCTTTACACAAGAAGACTGAAATGAAGCAGTATAGGCTTACAGAGTAGCTGCAGAGGAGAAAAAGACAAACAGTTCTTCATGTCCACTGATGATAGGACAAGGACTAACTGGTTTCAACAGCACTAAGAGAACTTCAGGTTGGCTATCAGGGGAGACTTTCTTCTGATGTGATTAATTCTGTGCTAGAGAATCTTGTCCAAGAATCTGTGAAACCTCCACCACTGGACGGTCTCATAAACAGCTGAGGCAGGAATGATTTAAGTGTCCATGAGAATAACCAATCCTGCCTTAGAGGAACGGGCTGTAGGATAACACACTTCTTTGAAATCTTTTCCAATATTATCTCCCAAGGCCTCCTTTTATTTTCTCAAAAAGCCTTGGATTAAGACAGCACTCATGGCTCAGAGTTGATTCAAAGTTCGGAGTTGTTCATCCCTTAGCCAAGATTTTGGTCTGTACTGCTTTCCCCTTTCTCATCTAACATTTCAGTTCATGCAGAATAGAGTGAAAACTGAAATCCAAGCAAGGTACTAGCACTGGGAGCACCCTCAGCCAACATAGTCCTCGCAGGCAGCCAGCCCCTTACTGTTAACATCACATTCTTGCAGAGTTTTTTCACCTGCTACTATCTAACCCCCGCTATGTTTAATCCAAATCCTGCCCCCCTCTCTTTCCTGTTCAAGTTGTACATCCTCAGGGACAAGAACTGAGCACCCCAATGTGTGTGTACAACAGCTAGCCTCTGTTGTATGCTAGACTCAGAAATTATGTCATGGGCAGAAGTTGTTAAACAGATGTTGGTTTGTGCACTAGTGAGGATTGATTCCCTATCTTGCAAGAAGCCACAGGGCCACCAAGCATCTGTATTTCCCTGCACACTTCTGCTTTTTCCACCCAGAAATTTTGTCTGCATAGATTTTGAGGACTTCAGTGTGCTTCTCTAGAATTTCCAGCCATCTCATAGCTTGAACAGGGTTGGAGGCCCAGTCATAGATATTGCTCTGCAGAACAAGGGCAAAGGTCAAGGGGAAGGGGAGACAGGCTGCTCATGTGCTGTCCTCTACTGTTAGACCTGCTCCTCTTCCCTTCTGCTCACCTACGTAACCAAGCCTAGAGCAGAAAGGACAGGCTGTCTCTCACCCATCTTGCAAATCCTTGCAGGCAAGGAAATGATCTCTGTTCTTACTAGTTGGTCAAAAGAGGTGATTATCCCTCTGTATTCAGAACTGGTGCAACCTCACCTTGAGTACTGTGTGTAGTTCTGAGCCCCACAATTTAAGAAGGAGGCTAAGGTCCTTAAATGCATCCCGAGGAAGGCAACAAATCTGGTGAAAGGGTTGGAAGGCATGTCCTATGAGGAACAGCTAAGGACTTTGGGCTTGTCTAGTTCAGAGAAAAGGAGGCTGAGAGGCAACCTCATTGCTCTCTGCAGCTTCCTGAGGAGGTGAAGTGGAGAGGGAGGTGCTGAGCAATTCTCCCTGGGATCCAGTGACAGGACGTGTAGGAACGGTTCAAAGCTGCACCAGGGGAGGTTCAGACTGGACATTAGGAAGTATTTCTTTACCAAGAGGGCAGTCAAACACAGGAACAGGCTTCCCGGAGAGGTGGTCAATGCCCCCCCCCTGCGCCCCCCCCCCCCCCCCCCCATGCCTGTCAGTGTTTAAGAGGCATTTGGAAAATGCCCTTAATAACATGTTTTAAGTTTTGGTCAGTCCTGAATTGGCAGTTGGATTAGATGATCATTGTAGGTCCCTTCCAACTGAAATATTCTATTCTATTCTATTTAAAACTGGATCACTATTTACACACAGGCAGATAGTACATATTCTTGGGGAATACATACAAAGACACGTTTTTCTCCTTGTAATTGTGTGTACAACAAAAGAGAATGCCAGGCACAGAGAAATAAGTTTCCACTGCTAAAGTGCAGCCAGGAAGAGGTTAGAAAAATATTTTGATGCCTATGAAATCATCTGAAAAGAACATTTCATTAATGTAAAGGGCTTTTTTTTCCTCTTCCCGTTTAACACCTTTGAATATATTTTTAACCGGATTTTCTTCTGAGCTCGTATTTAAGTTACTTGCTTCTCTGTAGAGAACTTCACTAGTGCTAAACCTGGGGCAGTCATGTGTTGCTGGGTGTGAAAGTGCTCAGAAATCACACAGCAAAGCCTAGTGCCAGCCTTATGGAGAGGGAGGAGGAATTAATCATTTTGTATGTGTGTAATTGTGGTTTCTCAGTGTAAATCCAGAATTCTCCAGTAAATTCTACTGGAGATTATTTTGGATTCCTACATTTCTGTTTCAAAACCACATCACAGGCTCCCACTCTGTACTCTTCTTCCCTGACAGTGTTCCTCACAATGGGAATGTGCAGAACTCTCCTTTGCAAACTGTCCTGCAGAAAATATTCTTGCAGCAGTGCATTATATGTAAAATGTATGAAGTACTCAATCTAAACATGTAGGAAGGCCTGACATAGTCAGACCATGCAGAGATACTAGCCAGTCTGAAGCTGAAGGGTTTTCAAAGAATGGTATTGCCTTCAGGTCCTGGCATAGGTGGCAAGGTCAGCTCTGAACCTACAGGAATTGCAGGGGTTGTACCTTTGGAGACAATCCAAAGGACATTCAGAGCTGTAGTTTTCTCTAATCTTCAGGATCTTAACTACAGTTAACATGGAAACAACCAAATTGCTTTTTTTGGTTTTCTCTCTCTGTCTTTGCTATATGTATTTGGATACTCCAGCTGGTACCATTCCCTTCCAAATTTACCGCCATCCTCTCCTTTCACTCCTTTCTTCATGGTCCAGTTTGCTGCTCTCGTCATCTTCTCATGTCTCTCCTCTGTTGCTTCTGTATCTAAAGCATCCTGCCACTGTCTCTGTTTACATCTCTACCTCGTTCAAGTCCCTTTTAACAAGTTATTCCTTTCGAAATGACCACAAAGAGAAACTAATAATGGGCCAAAAGATCACCACAAAATCATTCACCTCTTTGATGCAGCATCCTGTCTCCTCTGTGTCCACTCCTTCGCAGTGTGGGTTGCCTTTCCCTCTCTCAGTCCTGCCCAATGCCAAGAAACTTCATAATAATTAAGGGAAGCGATTTGGTTTGGAGAATGAGGCACTGACCTTGCTCTGCTTTTGGCCCTGCCATTAAGCTGCTAAATGACCTTGAATAACATTTTTAACCTCGTCTGTCCCAATCTGTCTCATCCTGTGACTTTTTTCAACAAAACGTGTAAGCTCCTGGGATCTTGTTATGTGCTGTTAAAGCCTCTTGAACAAAAGGGCCCTATTTTCCCATTGGCCAGGACTTACTCCCTGTAACCACAGACATTTATACTGTGAATATCTACATCTGAGCTATTCGCTGAAGTTTCCTAGACAGTCAGAGGGGAACAATAGGCAGTTTTAGTATCAGATTCACATAAGCAAAGGTAGGCTTCACCTTTGGGATGAAATTAATTGCTCTGTCAGAATGTTTGCATGTTGAAAACGGTCCCCCAAATATTGACTGATTGCAATTCTTTGGTGAATTTAGCTGAAATATCTAAATTATGTTGGGCTAACTAGATCGCATTTTTTAATAAATAAACTATTCCATTAAAAAAAAATCAGCCAGATCTTTTGGCAAATAATAAATATTTGAAAGGTGATTTTTCTGTCTTTTCAAAAGCTTCTCTGTAAATGAATTCTTGAACTTCTGCTTCACAAGGAAGTTTTATCACAGTTCATGCTCCTGAAGAGCTATAACTGTGCCCAATGTATGTAGACATGCAGGTACCAGCAAGTCAGCACACTGGACCCACCTCAGAGATCCCATGTCAGTTTTATGTAAGCTGAAAGCACGAGCTCCTTAACATCTTAAGAACTACATCAGTGCCTAAACATGGATGTAATACCAAAAAAATAAGATGTGACAAAGACACTTTTCCAGCCTTAAATGAGAACTTCCATGAAATGGCATCTGCTTAAAAGCTCATGGGAAGGAATATTCTGTTGCAAGGCAGCTAGATGGAAAGGTCATGTCACTCACCAAATATGCAGAAATGGAAGAGCTGAATAACTAACTAGTATGAACATTACACCTATCACTGCTAATCAACATCACCCCATACAGCTGAAATGGCAGCAGAATATTGGAGTGTCTTTGAAAAAGCTAAATAACAGAATGAACTTTTGAAAAAAACGTCAAAGTTTTGCCAAAACCTATTACATGCACTCTGCAAAGGGGTGTCTGTGAGCAACTGGGAGGGAAACAATAATAATAAACTGGAGGAATAGCTTTCATAGGATAATAAATGAATTGCAAATAGAACACATGTCAGACACACTAATTCTAAAACAGAAAACTGTTCCAAAACAGAAAAAAAATGAGATTGTGACTGGAACAAATAGCCTCTTCATCCTTAGAAAAGGAGAGACACTTTCCTGAGTGAAGGACTGATTTATAAAAAAGAAGAAATCTTTAGAGTTCAGATGCCATTTTATGTGCCAAAATAATAATAATAATAATAAAAAATATATACACCCACTCAACCACCGCAAAATCCTAAGCACCTAGAAATATTACTACACGAGTATGGGGCCTGCAATCCCCAGTCAAAGAGACCTTTCAGAGCCAACCTGAAACTGGATTAGGCACAACTAGGAGAATGGATCTAACCCTAGAAAAAAACCTTCCACAAGGAAGAAAATTCAGAGAATTCATTCAGTTGCTAGTCACAGTTATTGAAAATGCCTTTGCGAGCTGTTTGAGGCTGGAGAAGTCATCGTGGACAATGGAAAGCGGAGATGGACGCAGATCCTGTGAAGGAAACAGAGGAGTTAGTACCTTCCTGTGAGTCTCTTCCTCCCAATGCTCCTCAGGAAGGGCTGGTAAAATGTGGAGGCTTAATTATTTCAGCTCGTGTGAGTTTCATACTCCAGAGAAATATTGGAGTGGCTTGTAATTCTGAAAACTGGAAGTTGCTCAGCCAAAATCTTAGTTTGAATCCAGGGAATCCACCTCTGTATACAACAGCTGGAGATGTAAAGAAGAGGAGATATAACTAGTCAACTGGATGGAAAACTTCATCAGTCTCCATATCCCTCCAATCCCATGCCACTGCATTGACCTGTAGATCATTGCTAAGGAAAGAGGGGATTGTCTGTTTTTAATAACTCTGCTGAGACCACTGCAGTACAACTATGTAATGTGAACACCTGGTAACTAGAGGACAGAATGGAGGCTAATCATCTCGTTTTCAACGGGCCACCAGCCCAAATACCATTTGTATTTATTATCAGGCTGGACTGGACTTTAGCTAAGCTTGGAAAAGACAATTATATCTTTCAACAAGCCCCTTGAGCCGTCCTGTTTAAGGAAGAAACATCACTGAGACATCATAGTAAGGTAATGGAAAAACATAGTCTTCTTTCTTGAAGTACATGTCTAATGTTTAGAGCTATCTTTCTTTAGCGGTAACATTGTGCAGGCTTGCAGAAAACAAAAGCTATGTGCAGGTGCTCAGAAACACCACAGGAGCAGCCACAGATGAATCCAAACTACAATCCTCCAGTCTTCTTTGAGGTAGAGCAGTGACAACCTGCATCTTCAGAGACTCACATTGACACATCCTCAAAGAGGATCAGCAGCAGTCTTGGAATTGCTTAGGAGTCCTAATGTTTATGGCAAAGCCTTTTAGAACTGAATAGGGCTAAAAAAGAAAATATTCCATAGAAATTATTCTGTAAAACAGCACAATGTAATAGAGAGTGAAAGCTTTTCTACAACAAGCCTAAAAATTCTGCATTGAGGGTGTAATTCTGTACTAAACTCCCCAGAAGGATTTAACCGCTGTTTCAAACATAACCAGTTTGCTCTGCTTGGGTTAGTAAATAATGTTCTGCTGCAATGCCAGTGCTTGCATCTGACTTCTGTAAAATTACTGCTTATATCTTTCCTTTTGGTCAAAGAGCAGTTCTGATGGTGGTCAGTAAAGGAAAAAGATGCTTGAGAAACAGAAGTAAGAGGGAGGCTTTGTAGTGAAGATTCATTTAGACAATTTGGTATCTATTACAAGCTGAAGTCAGACAGCGTCCACATGCAAATGTAGGGAGGTAGTGAAAGGGAACCTCGCACAGTGAGAGAGTCCTTTTTCTTCATTAGCATTTACAAAGTTAGTAAATGACATAAATATGGGATCTGATGACTGGAAACACACTGGACATGCCCTGTATGTCACAAGGCTCTCAGGCCTCTCTGCTAGCACCATGTGTCACTATCATGTTCAGGTGCTCTCTTCATCCAATTGACTTTAAGGATTTATTACCATTGTGGAAAGGCTCTGTAATCTCACATCGGTAGGATATGGCTGTCTGCTGCTGCACACAAGGAAAACCTTTGTCCTTTAATTCCTTGTCCCTTGAGCAGAACAGCTGCACTTAGGGGAAGGTAATAAGGATATTCTCAGATGCCCTAAATTCTTTGCCACGTTTTCTCTGGCTGGAAAGCGAGGAGAACATAAAGAGGGTGCAACTCAGAACATGACAGAGCATGTCCCATGCTTGTCAGTATTTAAGAGGCATTTGGACAATGCCCTTAATAACACGCTTTAACATTTGGTCGGCCCTGAAGCGGTCAGGCAGTTGGACTGGATGATCATTGTAAGTCCGTTCCAACTGAAATATTCTGTTCTATTCTATTCTATTCTATTCTATTCTATTCTATTCTATTCTATTCTATTCTGTTCTATTCTATTCTATTCTATTCTATTCTATTCTATTCTATGATAAGGGATAGAGGGCATATTCCAAGAAGAGGGGTCAGTTGTCTTTGCCCTCAGATCATGTCAAGAAAATAAGCTACAGAGCGCTCACAGAGCACAACTGTAGCAGTTACCTACATAAAAATCACTTCTGCCATGTTCCGTGACCACTGTGTGTGTGAGTGTCCCCAGAGAAGGGATGGGAGCAAGGGAGGAAGGCAGCAGGGCAGGTGCTTTTGAGCATCTTCCAGATAGCACCGGCACAGTATGTTTTATCTGTCTCCTGAAGAAAGTGGATCTCTCATTCAAGTAATTCAGACAAGGTTTCTTTTCACTCTCCTGGAAGCGTTTGACTTTTCCTGGTGGTTTTCTTACTGTTGCCCATGAAATAAAGATTTTTATCAATACAGTGGAATAGCCAGAACTTCTTTATTGTCAGTTCTGTTGAAACAGGAGGCCAGGGATGACCAGAAGAGCTGGCAGCCTGTGCAGCCTGACGTGAAAAATAATGCTGAGCCCTGTCATTCAGATAGGGAGAAAGGACCAGGTCCAGTTGTGGGGGAAGAGTGTGGCTTAAACAAGGGTCTGCAATTTGGCAAGAACCAAGGCAGCAGAGGGAAACAGGTGGGGAGATATTTCTGAAGTGGCGATTGTGGAAATAGCATCTGAAAGATGAAGCAGAGATGGCAGGTAGCTAAAAAATGTTTACAAGATTTTGTGCAGAACGGAAGGAAGAGACAGAAAATCCACACTACAAGACCAAGTATGCAAAATCTTCCTGCCACTTTCCTCTAGCCCTATTATTACACAGAAACAAAAGGGGTGTATTTTGGGTACAGTTTTAAAACAGGCAATCATTTGCTTGAAATTACACAAAAAAAAGCTGGTTTTAATTTCTCTGCTGAAGTACTTTCTTTTGCTTGTTGTCAGTAAGTGGCCAGAACAAGACAGCTCAGAAGAACAGTAGGAAGTTTTGTAACCTATGATTGCTGAAAGGAGATAGCAGAGACAGTAATCTGAATGTCTGTAGTGACAGACCTAATACTCATGCCTTTTAGCCTAGCACTGGAATCAGAATATACTGTTAGTAAGAGTTACATGCCATACCATATTTACAGTATATTGCTCTTACTATACTTACATACAAGAAATATTGTTATAATGCAGCAGCCCCTGCCTTGGCCTCCTCATGCACAAATACATGAGACAATACACTTCCCATGAGTCTTTCAACATGCCAGACAAATGTTTTTTCCAGAGGAAAGGCAAAAAAGGAAATTTGATGAAGGCTGGGGCAGAGGGGATGAGAGGAAGAGGGAATGGGGAGTGATAAAATGGTGAGTACCGAAAAGCACTGGTTGTACAGAGGGATTAGCAGGGCTGCAGCACCCCCTTTTTTGCAGCACACGGTAGCGTTTGGTCACTTGAAGGATGAGAGGAACCAGCAAAGGGAACTCCTCCTGCATCTGCCATCCTGCAGACACCATCACTGCTGTGATGGACCATGACAGTGGCAGATGAACAAGATATTACTGCATTTAAAGAATGGGTTCAAACTAAACTGCTAAAAACATTTTTTTTTTTAATTTTTAAATCTCAAAATATTCCTTGAAGCAGGAATATTCCTCCTCAGCAGGAGCTGAAGGAAAATAAGCTGGTTATGGTTTAATGGACTAGTCCCAGAGAGCCTTTCATAAAATAGTTACAATATTATAAACGAGAAATGTTGTAAGAATAGCTAAAATGGGAATTTACACAAAGTATGGTGCCTTTTATTTGCATGTGACCTCAATGATTATGTGCAAGATTTGGCCCTCCTCACAATAAGTGCCACATTCTGGTTAGAGAAATATGATGCCTTTGTTTTGGCAGAAAATAAATCTCTTAAGGTAATCAAAAATTCATGTAATATATTCTAAAAATATCCCCTCCAAAACTGTCTGTGCCAGACAAAACAGGAGAAAATATTTGCCTTTGACAGGGATATTGATTTACAAAATGTTTCTTTTCTTCTCCCTACTTTGCCCTCTTGATTTTCTTCCAAGCTCCCCTCTTCTGGTGCTTTCAGCAGAGCAAGGGCTTCTTCTGGGATGGAACGTCTTGAAACAAAACTTTGCCAGCTATCCCCTGATTTTTATTTCCACTGAGGCCCTTTGCAGTGTTCTGGCAATTTAGAGAGGGATCACATCCATTTTTAGCTCTTTAGACTTCCCCCAGCATGTATAAGGACCTTTGTATGAACAAGGACTTAATATGCACATTATTGCAAAGTTGCTTTGGATGCCCTCTCCCCTATGCAGAAATAAATGGAAGTGAACCTGGAAAAAATGTTTCACTTCCTATGAAAGTCAATCCACCTAGAAAGGAATCCTCATAAAGAGGAATACTGCTAGAGGCAGGGATTTCTCTGAATAAAGTAAGTGTCTAGGTGCTCAGGAGGTGGATTTCCTATTCATTGGTGTACACTAGTGGCTTTATAATGCTACAGTGACGCAAAGCACCTATGCTAGCTTAAAAATACAAGGTTTAAGATCACTGGAACAGCAGTGCAAAGCAGCTGGGCTAGACCAGAGTATCTGGCACTTACTATACTGGTTGTGAAAGCTAATTTAGACCAGCTGTGGCTTCCTTACATTGGTCAATGCTCACCTCTCGCATCTTTTTAAGCTGGGGTGAGGAGAAATGACACAATTATACCCCTCCAAGATCAGGGTTTTGTTTAATGCCCACTTTTCTTCAAAGGCCCAGCAGTGTAAAAAACAATTCTGCAGGTCTTTGACTGATATGGTTACAAAACAGGGGTTTATTTGGGTGGAGTGAGGTTGTTTCTTGCTTAGCAGAAAACAGCAAGACACTGAGGGGATGGCATTTCCAAACAACAAATATCCCACCTGTCTCTTTGACCTGGCACCCTGTCACACCAGAAGAGTGATGGATTAAAGCTTTTATATAGTTGACTGCTGTTTCTTAATCTCAATTTTCCACCAAGAGCTCTATTTCCCCATTAGCAAATGTTTTTATTTCAGGCAGACTACAATGCTTTGTTTGTGTGTGTTTGGCAAGCCATGGTTATGCCTGGTCAAAGGAAGGTGGAGACACAACCCATCCCTTATGTGACTGTCTTCTAACAGCTCTCAAATGCTGCTGATGGGCAGCTGTCCCTTCTGCTCCCACGCTGTACTTCCGGCAGACCATTTCCGAGATAAACCAATATAACCTATTAAGCAAAAGCTGACATATGGCTTTTGAGGGATGAAACCAGATAGGAAAGAGTTTAAATATTCAATTTACTTGCACAGACTTATAATTTCTCTGTTTGTAAGGAGGAACAACACAGGGGCTTACTCTGAACTCAGTCAATCCTTTCAAAATGCAGTCAATAAAACCAGTGTATAATAGCCGCTGGTAACCACAACCTTGTGTCAAATGAACCATCATATTTTCTAGGAAAGAGAATGTTAGAAATTTTGGTTATTGGGCCATTCTTTTTCCTGGAATACTATATGTCTAAAATAGCAGCTTAACAAAACACCACAAAGATCAAGGAACATTTGCTGTCAAAGACCAAAGGAAGCAAAGGTTCCTAAACTGAGGGGCCTTCAGAGGCCTGAAGGAGGACTGAAAATGGTCTTTCAGCTTTTCTTTCTCTCCTTTCTGGTCTATTTTTTATTTCTAGTTATTTGTAGCTATTTGCAGAACTAAATTCTTCTTTCTCCTAACTCCCAATTCATATTTTCACATGGAATAGGCTTAACATTTGTTCAAGACCCATGACATAAACTGGCATTCAGAAATCTGAAAATATATATTCATATCTTTGTGCATACACATAAGTACCTGGAGGGTAGCCGGCTACTCTGCAGTTTCAGGCTCAGGATTTCAGCCTTAATGTTCAAAGAAGTCCTTCAGGTCTTCAAATTTTGTGTCAGGGCTTACTGTTTCCAGTGTCCTTTGAGAAATGTTACCACGTTCCTGGCCCTTTTTTCCCTGCATCCCTCAGAGATGACAGGTCAACTCCCTAATTGCTAGTACTTTCATTTTTTTTTGAGCCAAATAGTAAGGGAATCGCAACTCATCTATGACATTTTATGACCTTTTGGACAGTTCTTTGTGGATTTTATCCAGTGCATAATTTTCAAGAAAAGTCAGTGAAAAGATGAGTGGGTCATCTGCACCCTGTAACTGGTCACCTTCTCAATGCAAGACCAAGCCTGGGATCCAAGATCAGGGCTATGCACAGCCCCATGTGGTGCCAGTTAATTGGAGTCGCGTCATTCAGAGCTGTATCTCTGCTAGAGTTAGACTTTTGGCTTTTGATAAGCAAAATGGACACTTTCATCTCCTTCTTGAAATCTGGAAGCAGCCTGCATTGCTGACAATGCATTGGACTAATTCTTGCCATGGACCTTTAGTGGGCTGTTGGACACCATGAGAGCGTCAACTGCCAAACAGCTTTGAAATGTAGGGCCAAGACCCAGCTGATCGCACCTAGACCTGAGATCACTGAACCATCTGAATCTGGGTGAGTTCCCACCTTTCTCTCATCAGAGAGAAAATACTGCAAATTCCTCATGTGAAGGAAATGGGAAGCCATTGTGGCTGCTCATGAAAATTAGTCATGGAAAAAAGCGGGGAATTAATGAGTAACAAGAGTAATTATATATTGTCACGTTAAAATGTTTCTCTCTTGGGGAAAACACCCTGCACACCATCTTTTTGTGCAACACATATCCAGTAAGCCAGTTAAATTGCTCTGAGGGAGTGAAAGGAAATAATATCCGTCCTGAGGAGAGCATGAGGCTTTTCCTGAAGACACTATAGTTATTCCTTAGACATTGTGTCCAAATCAAATAATTTGCAACTTCCGTTGCAAAAGCAGGAAGGAATCAGATGTAAGAATCACTCACTGCATGGAAATAAGAGGTTTTGCACAGCTTGGTTGAGTTCCTTCCTCCACCCCCTTCTCCTGCCAGATCCTCCTGAAAAGAGCTAGAATAATAATCTCATGAGACTATCTATTACTGACAGTCCATTACACTAATTTGAATGGGATTCTTGCTTTCAGTTTAAAACTGGAGATGGTTTTGCCATTCATGAATTATTTCATATTTATTATAAAACCACAGTGCTATGGGAGTGTATCATTTCAGTAACAAACTACCTTTCACTGACACTGTTGGTCCCTTTGATATTATAGTTAGAATCACTCTCTGATTTTATTTTAATAGATAGGAAAGTTTCACCGAGTACTTAGAAGCTCCCTCATGCTGAGCTGCTCTTGCCTTCTTGCTTAGAAAATGGGTCAAACAGTATGATGGGACAGAATTACATCTGACTGATCTTCACACCTACAGGAGCAGTGCTAATAAATCAGTGAGAACTGGATGTTTTGTTAGTTTCTACTTTTATTACGGGGGCAGTATTTTTTATAAATTTGCAGAAATACAACTGTGTTCAAAACTCTTTTCTCAGAGATTTGCTAGGTTGTAAGTAGTTTGTAATGTGTAATTGTAAAACAGTCCTTTTTTTTCCCCTGGAGATACCAGTATTTTGTAGTAGAATTTTGCATGTTTGTGTAAGATCTTGTACATATATGCACAGAAGCACATACTGTTGCATGGTTTGTCTTTGAATGGAAATTTCCCATAAATATAAATTAAACTATTCCCCACAAGTGAATACAGTACAAACACAATTACATCAATGTGTTTCTTACATATTTTGGCAAATTAGTAGGATCTGGTTATCAAATTTATGATGTTCTGCTCCCGTAATAAATAATCTGTGAACCCATTAAAACTGTGTTTCTCATATGTCATTAAGTACGACAGACCCAGCACATGTGCAAGCATAATCTCCTTCCTAAAGCCAGATACTGTATATCAAACTTCAGGGTTTTCTTTGTGGCCTGTTTGCAATATTCTTGGAACCAAGGGAATTAAAATGTTTGCTATATATTTGAGACCAATAAAAGATTAGGTTCATTTCTCCAAATGTCAAATAAGTTTTCCACTCAACAGATTCATCTGAGTTTTCATTCAGTACCGCCTGCCATCAGATCCAAGCCTTAACCTGCTAATTACCAGCAAAAAGCCACTCCTCCATTTTTAACTTGCTCAAAATTACATGTAGACAAAATATTTTCTGCTATTATAACATCTTCCAGCTTCAGTCTAAACTCACAAATGTCAGACCACTTTTATTCTCCTCTATCCTTATATCTACCCATTTTACAGCCACTAGCAGGTAATTTTATTTTCTTAGCATCCTGCAGCAATTAATCTCCAGAAAATTTTATATCCTCTGGCTCCAGAATAACTCTGCCTCCCCCTTAAAAAAGTATCACCACCTTGACAGTGAAAAAACAGGCTAAATGATTTGCTCATGGTTGCTCTGGAGCTCTGTGGTTAAGGCATCCTGCAGGAGTACCAGCACAGTACTGAAAACCACCTTTCCTTTGGGCAATAAATACTAATGCTTTTGCAAATACCCGTTAATTCAACCTCAGAACAGTGTTGGTCTTCCCACCAGCAGAACCACTTCTCACTGCAAAAGAAACAAATTGCAGTTTGAATAAATGCTGGTAATTGTCATCACTCTGCTTTACTGCACAGCAGCAAAAGTTGCACTCAGTGTTCCAAATATTCGTCTCTCCCTCACTCCCGCATTTGTTTGTGAATTCTCATTTTTGAGAACATTTTTACACTGTTCTGTTTCTGACAAAGCTCAGAGAAGAAGTGTCAGTGATATTACAGCCATCTAGCATACTGTTTACTAAATAATTCTTCGTTACATCCCACCGACTGTTTTCTTTGGAAGGAAACAAACGTTCTTACAAATACAACAGATGACATGAAATTATAGAAGTGCCTATTGGGTAAATGAAAGATCTCCTTTATTCTCAAAAACATGCAGCTTTACAAGTCTAATGTGGAGTGCTGTACTATGCCAGATACATTTGGAAACCATCCCAACTATCACTTTGAAACTCTGCCTATTTAAAAGTTTTGGCAACTTTAATCACAAGCACAAAAGCTTCAGCAAAATTGCTGTTTTAATGAGGCCAGCTCTGCCAGGAAGTGACAAAGCAACCAATGCCATCTGTTTGCATCTACCCACATTTAATCTATTAATGTGAGCCAAACTTACAGTCATCAGTATTGTTTTACTGGTATCATTATTTGGCCTAAAAATAAGCTGTGGGTCTTATTCATTGCTGAAGTAACTGAAATCAGCACTGTTACACCAGATGTAAGTTTGACCCAATGCTTTTTTCGCCAGAAAAGAAAACAGAGAAAGTTCAGCTCCATATGCCTTGAATGCAAGTCAACCTCGGCTAAGCAGACAAATGCTTTTTTTCATATATGCATTACAAGCTGAGAACTAACTACACTTGTGGGTCACAATGACTGTATCCTGAATCTCTGCAGAGTTAATATACGTGGAATAAAAACAAGTTTAAAAGATGTTACTATGCTCCTGCACTACTATCAGGTTTCTATTCAGTGATCCAACATGCAGTAGCTAAATAAATCCAACTGGCTTCTTTTCTATGCAAGCCCTAGGTCCCTCAAGATTTTTTTTTTCCATATATTTTCCACAGTTATAAAACCTTTGGACAATTTTGCTATGATAAAACGTGAATATGGGCATTAGTGGTTTCCTTATACTTCAGTGCAAAATTTAAAACCGGTAATTGATTTGACACTCCAAAGAAAGACACTGCTGAGAAATGTCAGCTTACATTTCATGATGTCTCTGTCTACATGTTGAGAATGGACTGACTGGGGTTGAGTGTGAACTGCAGGAACCTGGAGCAATTCTTGGGCTCTAATTCTGAGTATGAGTTCTAGTTATGTCTCAGCTCCCATATAGGGAGTACCACAGATATAAATCTGTACTCCCCACCTCCATATTCCACGCTCCCCCTGGTTTCTCTCATTTTCTAGCCTCCGGGACCCTGGCACACAGATTGAAAGAAAGCTAAAGCAAGATCCACCAAGATCCTTGCATTTGTCAGCGCCAGGACTGTGGAGGTGCTTTAAAGCACACTTGTCCTGCAGTCTAAGGTAGCTTAAAATGCTTCAAAAATTCTTGAAGAACATGCAAGACAAAGGTGAAGGTTTTCAGACACGGATGAGGTGAGCTTGTGAGGAACAGAAAGCATTATCTTCCTTGGTTGGCAACAGCCATCCTTCCTGCTGGAATATATAAATAATAATTTATATATTCCTAGAAAGAGGAATTATTTATTTCATTTTTGATGGTATGAGACTGTACACACACAAAAAGAGATGGACAGGTAATGTCTACGTGTTGTTTAACAAGTGCTAACACAAAATAGAGATAATCAAAACAAAGGAAGAGAAACTGTAAGCTTTTTAACACCTGTAGGATCTGGAATAGGACATTTCTAGGGGATGGAGAAGGAAATTTTCCTGGTTTCCTACTTGCTTCCCACATAGAAGAATAAATGTGTGTGGAATCACTATTCTCCAGCACTTTTAAACATAGTTCACTACAAAGGAAGGTGTTAGTTTCATTGGCTGACTATAGACATTCTCTTGCAACAGGGATAATTCTTCCCAGTTCCTTGGGCATTTCATGACTTTATTTCTTACTTGTTCAAAAGACTACTTATGATCACCTATATCCTCTGAGTTAATGGAACAATTTTTTGTTGTTGTTTTGGGCAGCTTATGTTATGATCTCTGAGACTATACTGGATTTAGGGATTTCAGTTTGGTCTTCAGTGGCTCATATATATCACAAATCTAATACATATCACAGGGCACAGACTAAAACAAAATGTGTAACTGAGGATGGCATTTCTGTAAAAGTCCAGAGTGCTCTAGTACGTTGGCAGGCTAATCTGTCATGACTAAGAATTATTATATTCATAAGTCTATACCATACCAGCCAAATCCTCTGATCTAAATGAAATTACTCTGGTTTCATGGCAGTGCTACTTAGATTGCATTATAGTCCATTATCCATGGCCTTATTCTGGCTATAAGCGATGACAAATTCTGGTGCCTTATATAGCTATATTGCCCATTTCCTTTCAATGGTAGAACAATAGGCATAAACAAGTCTGTTTTGTGAAGATTTGGTACAGCTTGATTCACATATCTGCCTCAGGTTCCTCTCTGGCAAGTACTATACTCTGCTTTTTGATCAAACTTTTTGAATATATCAGTCTTCTCTTTTTTTCAACACTACTTTTATCTTGCATGCCTGATTCCTAATCCTTAGGATTTCACTAAACTGTGACATGAGCAAACTTTTCCAGTATCTTCTGCCCCCTTAACACCAAAGTTCACAGTGGTTTATAGATTTTAAATTACCATGCTTACTTCACATTTTATTTAAGATATTAGTATATCATGTTCTGACATCGCAGAATGTTATAGGGTTTAATGTTGATTACTCTTAAACACAATAAATTGCAGTTCTTAAACCCAGATTACCTTAAGCATCACTGGGCTGGGTGACCCCACAGGCATAAGCACTGCAGCCTGGAGAGAAGCACGGTGGCTGTTGTGTCTGGTCCGGCTCAGACTTGTGGCACTTACACCAGCCGTGGCAGAATAAAATGTGCAAATGAGCCGATTGAAGGTAACCTCTGAAGAAAATTTCTTCCTAACCCACCAGGCTTAGGCATTAGATTAACCTTTGAAAAAGATATATAGCAAATAATTATAGAGAATGAGAAATGTTGGGGTTTTTTTATGTTTTAGTTCCATATTACTTTCTCAGTGCAAGAAGTTTATGCTGGTCTTGGGCAGCACAGCAGTGGGGTGGCAGCAGCAGGGGCAAGGGAACATCATCCTGTAGCTGCATTTAGAAAGGAAGGTAGTGATTACTGATAACAAACACATTTCTGTGCTTTGGATGCTATGCTGCTGTACAGGAATAAACAAATAATTCCCCTAAATACACTGACAAAATCTCTGCTGTCTAACATCCATAAATACAGACCTTAGCCTCCAAATACAAAAAGGGAGATACACTACATTCCGCTTGATTTTAAAATAACAATTTAACAACTGTTATAATAGCCTCTGATATTTATTTTCCAAAGCTAAATCCAGACCACCAGCCATATTTAGCAAGCACTGGAGCATGAGCCTCCTCTCCAGCTCCGGTTCCTCCGCGCGGAGCTGGAACGACACAGCAATGAATCAGTTACACGCTGCAGACCACACTCCAGCTGTCTTACAATAAACTAAACTGCAGCAGCTCCAGAAGTTCACAGTAGCGGCACTAATTTTTACCAGCTGAGGACTTGAGCCTTTATCTCTTCTTTAGACTTCAGAATAGACCTCAGATTTCTGCAGCGTGAGTCTCCTCTAAACAAAGGGCTGATCTTTGGGTTTTCCCCTTTTGCTCAGCCGCTCCGCGCGCCAGCAAGCACAGAGGACCATTTCCCAACAAGTGACGGGTTGTTTACACGATTTGCTCAGCCCTGTAGAGCACAATCTCCCTCACACTGCAATAGCGTGCAGCTCTGGTGACAAAATGACATCTAATACCTGGAACAATGCTGCCGTGGATGTGGGAAATGGAGTACCTACCACATGGGTGCTACTGAAATGAAAGTGGCCCCATGTGCCAACTTTGCAAAAAAGAACACTTTGTTTCTGCCTGGCCTTGGCAAGCTTTTAACCCTGGCTAATTTAACATTAAAGCTACACTAGCTGTCTCAGATCCATATTGTTAAAGCCAGCTGGATATGCCAAAAACTACAATGAGAGTGAGCTTTTTGCCTAAACAAATAATACTGACTGTCACTTTGTATCAAGACTTAATCCTGTTAATGAGCTACAGGTGGGGCAATTTCCCTGATTGAATGCATTTTTCAGAGACCATTTCCATTCACTATATTGCTTGCTGATAGCCATAAGGTATGTACTGTAATCCGGACTTCACTCTTACTCAGCAGTTCATTACTTAGAGTGCCTTTTGCTTTTACATCCACTCAACCCTGTTATCTCTACCACAGCCACAAGAAAATGCTGTTCCCATTTATTGCAGGGCTTGCAAGCTGTATTCAGATTTGCACCAGACTGCAGATTCATATTTTGCGTTCTGTAAAGGGTTTTTGGGAGGTTTCAGCTGGTTTCACACTAGGTCCATTCTGCTGTACTGAATATTGGAAATTTCATGGGATTAATTAACAACAATGAAAATGAGGTAAATTCCTTGGTTATTCTTCAGATACTTCAGATACTTCAGATCCTAAGATCTTACTTCATGTTGCATAGAAACAGGCCCATCAACTGGATAAGTTTAACATCTGATTAGATATGAAAATTGGTCCAGAAATGCTATTTATTTTAATAACAATATAGATTTTTATTTTTCATGTATGTTGCTTTAATTTGATCCCACCATGTTTTCATGCACATAGAAGCAACAAGAGAAACCTTTTCTTTGTTTCTGAAAACAAATGGTTGAATTCATTTCCCTATTTATGTTATATGGACATCCTTGGAAGGAAAATCCAGTGCTACTAAATGAAAAGGTGCCACCTCAGACCCCTGGAAACTGGGTGTGTAGCAGTTCTTCCTGCTTAGATGAAGCAGGCTGGATGAGGAGGTTTTGGCCAAGCTTTGCTTTGTGACATCCTGGCTTTCTTAGTTCCACTTGCTCTCCCAGGAAGAAAAAGATGGGAGAGGAGGCAGCCAGGATACTTGTTTTACTATCCTCTAAATAAGTATATACTATTTCAGGTAAAACATTTTGTGTTTATGATCTTCCTTTTTTGGTTGACAAGTGGGAAAAATATGAAAAGCCCACATACTTTTCAATGAACATGAATTTTTAAAAAATCACCTATCTTGGAAAACTCACTTCTTTTCACTGAAAACCAGTTCTGCTGCTGAAAACCACATAAAGGCCAGTGCTTGCTACAGACATGGGACCTGCACACCTAAATTCCCTAGGCTGTTTTGCAGATCCATACCACAAATGATTTGCTGCTTGTTTTTAAACTAAGTACTAGACAAAAAGGGCTATTTTGGGTTAAGTGAACAAGCACCTCTTTGAGTACAGGAACTAATAAAAGGCTGGCCTCCAGCAGACGGCTATCTCATGCTTTGTTTGGTTTTACCTGAATTAGATTAGTGCTGCAGTGCGATTTCACCCTTATTAGACACTAGGAAGGGTACACAATGTAGCACTAAGCTTAAGGAAAAGTTCAGACAGAGTTCATGGCTAATGAGACATCCCAGCTCCTCATGGCAAACCAACCTTGATGGTGGAGTGGATTCTTGCATGTCTGACATGACTGAGCCACACAGGCGTGGATTTTTACTGTCACCACCCCATGGGGATTCTCCGGTGCCTGAACACTGTTGCATCCAGCTGGTGGCTTTCCCTCAATCGTGAACTAAGAAGTGCTGTCTCTCCCCTCCCAGTTTGCACATAGTGTTTACTGGACAATCACTGAGAACTCTGTTAAAAATATCAGTTATGTGTCACATAAATATTTATGACACAACACCATAACAAAGCATAATTGGAACCCCAAGAAAGGATATACATAGCTCCTACAATTTAGTATAACTTTTTGACTGACTTTTCTAAATAAATTGTAAAGTTAAAGTGAGTTGCATTTTTTTGTTCTTTTTTTATATTATTTTTAGGCTAAATAATCAGATGTTAAAGATAAATTTGGTATTGCCAAAACAATAATGTCAGGTTTACGGAAAAGAATTCAAACATAACCCCTACTAATTGTCAGGCAAACATTTGTATTTGTTACCCTCCGAGCTATTACAATCTGATTGCCAGAAGTTTGGATATTTAGGAAATTATGTGGCAAAACACATGCATGTATCTCTTTTTAAACCACCAAAATCTGGGATGTGGGTAGGAACTGTGAGCATGGCTGGTGGTGTTTCACCCCTGCTTGACTTTCATAGAAATTTTTTCTCTCCCTTCAGTATAAAAGAGACTTGTTGCTCTATTTTAAAAGTAGTTGTTGGCAGCAAATAGTTATATTCCAGGCACCTCTGCCCAAAAAGCTTCACAAAGAATGAAATTCCCTCTTGCTCAGCTGGTCAGGCTCACGTATCACTTCTGCCCTGCTTGGCTGTATTTTCAGTGTGTGAGTGGGAGACCACTGGCTCACAAACTGTTTGCTGACAGTCTTTGCTGGAGTAAATTCACTGCTGGGTGCTGGGCTCTTCGATGGCAAAATCTGGCCTCTGCCCACTGACTTGGCTTTAGCTGTGCTGTGTTAATATACTTTTTCTGCTATATACTTTTTCTGCTACTATATCTGCTTATTACTGCTTAAAAGGAAAACATAAGAGGTTGTATTCCCTGAATAGTCACAATTTTCACTGTCTTGGGGAGGGTTAGATTGGATATTAGGAAAAATGTCTTCACTGAAAGAGTGGTCAGGCATTGGAACAGGCTGCCCAGAGAGGTGGTGGAGTCACCATCCCTGGAGGAGATCAAAAAACACGTAGATGTGGCACTTCAGGGCATGGTTTGGGAGGCATGGTGGAGTTGGGTTGATGGTTGGACTTGATGATCCTAGAGGTCTTTTCTAACCTTAATGATTCTATGATTTGATGATTCTATGTGGATTAAAGACTGTGTAAAGTTGGGGAAATATATAGCTAGTACAGCAGTATCTCATTAAACGTGATCTATGCCGTAATATGACATTACGTATGGTGCATTCAAATAGTTCAATACTGTTGAATGATAATTCAGGTAAAATAAAACATTAGTTAACATATCACAAGAAAGCTCTAAAGCATTCTACATGAACCTCCGTGCTTCTTTTTTTAGTCACGAGCTAATTAATTTTTTGGAAACAGGCTGTATTTATGGATTTTGGAAACTAAATGAAGCACGGCAGGGACTCCAGTTTATTGCCTAACAAAAACTATTACTCTTTTAACAGTTCTGACAGGCACAGCTGAGTCTTACAAGAGCTATTCCCTCCTCTCCAACCCTTTTTTTGTCCCCTCAAACACTCTGTCGCCATGTTAACAATCAATGTAGAAAATTTGCAATTACCTCAATACCATATTGTAGGGAGCTGATTTCCTGATTTATATCTTTCTCAACTGATTCTCAAGGAACAGTGTGTGAATTAACATTCAACGCTGCAAACAACAGGAAAGATTTCAATGTGTGTGTACTTTATATACAGTGTATGTGTATTTGTGACTTTTATTTTAAAGCTTGTGTCTTTAGCGGTAATATTTGTAGCTCCATAATTAACAACCAAGGTGAGAGTTTTAAGGGAATAATAGCTTGAAACAAAGATTGCCCCAAGAGGGCTCGAGTTGCAATGCATTAAAATGTTTGCACGTATGAAAAATACTTATGAAGTCACCTCTTGGTCTGAGCTACAGAGGCAGGATGCGTGGAGCAGATTTCACTGCCGAGGTGTTACAACAATTAATCATAGGCTGTAGGAAAGTCACTCTGAGTGTTACAGGAGGAGAAGCACAGGGACACCACCATGTAAGGACTCCAAAGAGGTTTTCATACGCTGGCACGGAGATTACTTTCTGCCCCATCCACACATTCATAACAAGACTGCCAAAAGCAGCCAATTTCAGCCCACCAGTGAGACTCTGAACTCCTTATTCCCGAACCCCAAAAGGCTGCTGTCTCGTCCAGTGTGCAAAAAGGCTTCAGCAGTCTGACGCCTTAGCATTATTGTTATTACTAGCTGGCTGTGATTCATGGTGTGAAGGAGAGGGACTGCGGCTGGGGTGAGACTTGCTAGTCTCCAGTTGGAGTTGAACTGGAAATATACAGCAGCTTTCATCTAAATCTGCAACCACAGCATCAATATTTACATGAGCAAGTGGAATACAGATCCACCATGTCCGCGAGCATCCATGGCAGGGTACCAGTAATTCAGCCTATGCATATGCACACCCACCCCTGCCTCGTACATGTCCTGCAAAATGTGAATGGATGGGCTCTTTAACTAAGAAATTACTTTGGTGGATTATGTAATTCTTTTAGGAGGACCATATTGTACTACCCAGCATATTGTATACGGCACAGGTTGTGAGAACACCGGTTAGGTTAAAGGAAAAATTCTTACTATATGTAAAAAGTGCTTTATATTTAATTTACACATTTTCAACAAGAACTATTGAAAACCCTGACAAAGTGATATATGAGCAAATAACGTGTTTACTGCATGCAGACTCACACTTTCTGATACATTTTTTTCTCAAAACTCAGTGCCAACTGTTTCCCTTGCCATTTTTCTCAAAACACACTGTGCCAGCCAAATGTCATTGTTATGTGACTTTCCACACAGATAGATAGTATTGCAATTTTTCAAAATACTAAACTAAGTCTGTTAAGCATATTGCTTTAAACTTGCACCAAAATCGGAGGATATGAAGGAAGCAGACAATTGGCAGAAATAGCCTTTCCACCACATATGTCAGTAAGACCTATAGCTTGGGAAAATGATGCTTCCTGGAATATAGCACTAATGTATTTACCGTATGCTGTACTAGAAGCTTTTTACATTCATGCTAATAATCTGCAAACTTGGTAATTTCACACACACAAACTAGAGCTCTCTTTTTATGTTTCAGCAAAGATTTAATGTATAGTGCTGTAATATTACTAGGCTGTGTTACTTTTACTCACGCATCCTATAGACTCTATTGGTAAGCTGCGAAATTCTGTCAGAAGTAACAGTAGCTGCACTATGCTTGTGAAAAAATGCAAGTCCTCTACATTATGAAGGTTACTGGCCTTGCTTCTTATACCTTTATCTATTTATTCCTTGCATAATTTGCAAGAGACCTGCTACCCATGACTAGGAACTGCAGAGATTCTAACAGAAGGGGAAATAAATACATAGAAAGATGGAAATGCCCATTTCAGAGCTTACAATGAAAGAAATACACAAGGCAATCCAGGTATGCATATCTATTCCAAGAAGAATGATACCAAAGCACAAAACAGCAGAAATCTTGACCAGGGGCATTCAACCAGCTCTCCTTTAGGTATTTGACAGTCTCTCTTTGCTTTAAATGCCTACCAGGATCAATCCACAGCTAATGTTGCATGGGCAACAGCAGAAAGGAGAACATGCATGAACATCTGAGTACACACACGGAGAAAAGCTGAGCAAGACTGGAATGAGGTTGTTTACATTCCTTGATGCTCCTGGCTGCTTTTGTTCTTCCTCCCTTTATCCCTCTATCTCCCAGCTAGGCTTTCCTACCCCTCCGCTGCACTGTTGCCCATTTATAATGCTCCCATGTTACAGGCAACTGCTAGCATAACAGCTAACCCACAGGGAGCTGTCCCCTCCCAGGCTGGGTCCTGTCTGCAGATATAGGACATAGTTGAGACTGGACTGGGTAATCCCAAGTGGCCCATCTGCTCCCTACTCCCATCACACGAAGCCTTGCCTATCTCACCCACTGTGACTCTTGAGCTCTCTCCTGCCTGTTTCAAACCAGTTGAGTTCAGAGGAGCTGGAGGTGGCTGAAGTGTTTTTTCACCGTATTCTGCACAGCCAAATGCATAAAGACGCAGATGTACTTAGACCATCTCCAAAGTCAGCTTCTGTTTGGCTCAACACTGAGCTGGGCAAGGATGTCAAACACAGCTAAAATGTGTGCTCGGCTAAGGCAGGGGCCAGAAAAAGCCTTTAGGAATGTCTAGTGGGATTGATTTCCTCTTCTCTTTTGTGTTGTTTCTTCCAGATGCCTTAACACAGGGATAGACAGTCCTTGATCTTGTTATGGAGGCTGGCCTGATAGGAAATGTGTTGTGTGCCTTTATTTGAGAGGCCCTGTGTTGGTTAGGACAAAATACTGCCTGCATGGTGAGATCCTCTAGAGTGACAGAATTAAAGTGGATTCTGCCAGCGTTATTGGTCTTCTCCAGAGGTTTTTTTTTTGTATGTGGGCCTTGGCAGCGCAGCTGGGCTAAGTGCCTGGTTTCAGAGTACTGCAAAGTGGACCAGGATGTAGAACAGCCTCTTTTCAAGCTTTGGTGGCTTCTGAATAGCTCTACAGCAGCAAGGTCACGGGACTGCTCTTTGCTATGGGCAGGGCTGTGAGGGACCTTTCCCATGTCCTGCGTAGAAAAGGAAAGCAACTCTTCATCTGTGGAATAGGAAGAGTTTTCCTCTTTTGCTGGTGGTAAATTGTAACTTGACAACACAGCTTGATCACTGACTCCTAACACTGAAAAGCCGTTAACACGCACAGTCATGTCCTTCCCCACCCCATCACTACACAAATATCACTTTGTCCCAAGAAAGGGGGCTTTCTCTATGTTCTTTCCCTATCCCCTCCAGACAGCTGGCACCCTGGCCCTTGGTAACACTATACTCTCATGAGTCCAGGACAAACATTTAGTATCTTTCCAAGGGACAAAGTATCAGGGCTTTAGACATAATCGAGGGAAAAGCTGACCAGAGCTCATGGGGCACACCAGCCAAAGGGTCCCTGGGGCAGGACATCACTAACCTTCTCCATGAAGACATTCAGCAAGCCGGTCCTTTTATTATGAAGGGCACCATTGCATATGGGTGCAAATCAGGCAGTTTTCCCTGCGAAGTGTTGTAGCAGTCAGGGGTTCTAAGTGATACAGATGATTCAATGACTGCATAGTGCTAAAGCTTGCTGGAGCTGACGGGACATCTAGCAATCCTAAAGGCGTAATATGAAAGAACTCCGAAAGCTCACAGCATGGGCATGAGTAGTGTCCTCCTATCCACACGGATGTTTCTGTCTACACAGAAGAGATTTGTAGGAAGAGTCTGGCACAACTGCACATGTGACCATCAGAAACAGCATGTGCTCCAGAGGCACACAAAGCTGACCGCAGTATGTTGGCATTTTTGACACAGAGACCACAGAAGGAGAGAATTATCAAATTGCATTTCCTCAGGTCATGAGCAGGTTAAATTCTAGAGGAAGAATAGGACTATCGCAGATAAGCTGACAGTGCTGCATCTTGATGAGTTATGGCATTCTTTCCTGACTGCCAGAACATGAGAGTTCAAATATAAGTGGTAGCAATTTCGCATTTTAATTGGCACAATTGTAGAAAACGCTACTTGGCAAGTATCAGGTATTAGGTCTAACAGACTAAGCATTTGTCTGCAACAGGCTTCCTTTGTATTACAAAGCAATAAATAGACATGATGCTACCTTATATGGTATAAAAGTCACCTTGTGAAAAAGCTAAGTGATGACTGTGAAATGAAGCTGAAGTTGGCAACAATAATGCAAACAAGAGGATACCTTCAGCATTAGTGGTGACCCCGTGGCATGAATAGGATGATTCTGACCTGTAATAAAATCTTATGCTATTGTTTGTATGTGCATAGAACAGCCTTGTAGTGAAATACATACTCTTGTGGTCTCTCCCAGAAAACTGCAAAAGATAAATTAGTTACCTCTAAAGCCAGAAAGCTGCAGACAGAAACACCGAAAAGAACTTGAGGCCAGTTCAAGCCTCTGTGTTTCTCAAAGCTGTACACCACAGCTTTGGCACTGGCTTCTTAACTCTGAAGTCTTGAATACCCACTGTGATGGTGCATTGACCCTATCCCGAGAGACCAGTATGTTGCCAAAGTAGTCTGTTAAGAAAGTTTCCCAATATCAAGCCTAAAAAATTTCTTCCTTCAGATCACTACTGCTTACACCAGCAGCATGACTAATCTCTGCTTCCGTTTTTACCTTTCACCTACTTGTGGACTACTGTATCTGAATTACTGTTTTAACTCCCAGTTTAGCTCGTTCAGTCCCTCACATTTGTTGTTCACCTTTGGGTCCGTTTCTGATGTTTGATCTTCACTTTTGTTGCCCTTCTTTTTATTATCTGTAGCTTTTCGACATAAATTCCAAACTGAAAATGCCAGACTAGTAGATTTTACTCTGCTTACGCAGAGGAGTGGTGACTAAGTAAATGTGTTTAGAGGTAAGTTAGCACCCTCTGGTGTATCATTAGTGTACTGCAACTTTCCGTAAAGATTAAAGGACGTTGATTCCTCATGAAAGTAAGAAAAATTCGGTGAAGATGGATGCCTAAGCGATTAATATAGAAACTTTTGTGCTTATTGGCAGATAGAGGAAACTTTGCTTTCTTTCCTCCTCCTCTTCTTATAGAAGAAAATACTGAATTAAGTATTTTCAACTTTTTTTGAACAAATAATAAAAGCATTGAGTTTGGCAAATTATATTCATCAAATGGCTTTTTTTTCTTTTTAATTATTTTTTTCTATCAATTATTTTGCATTATGTGAGAGCCAGTTATATGTAAGCTTTGAAAAATTTCACATTATAGTCAGGTCATTAGTCTGAGTTTTCGAAATTTTCATTTTGTCTGAACTGAGAAGCAAGAGGATGTCATTTAAACGTATTTCTACTCAGCATGTATAGCTCCTATGCCTTTTTTTTTTTACTTAAATTACATTCTGTTTTCTCTTCAAAATACATTTTAAAGCTGTAACATCTCTGAAGATGAGCCTTTTTTTTCCTTCAGGATTGGACTGTGGGCTCAAATAGATTAGGTAGTACCTGCTAAGTCGAAGATACTATTAGATACTACTAAGTAGTTCAAAGCAGAAGTAAAATTATATAAATACCCTTTTTTATACTGTACTTCTTTTCTATACTGATGTGATGTTCCATGTTCATCTACTCAACCTAGAGCCACAAAACACTCTCTGCCTGCGCCGAGCTTTTACCACAGAAAAGGAGAACTGGTGAAGATTACCAGAATCATGAAGATCGTTACTGAATTTGTGTGGAAACCACTGTGGTGAGCAGCACTACAGAAATCATTCAGCACCTCTGAGTTATTCACATCTCTGAATGATAGGGTACATTTTTTAATTATTTTTAGTTCTGTAGAACTAGCATATATGACTCCTTCCCATATGATTCCTTCCAAGGAACCTTCAGACAAATCTCATTTATAGACTGAACTTTGCAGCTTTATCAACCTCAAATTCTGTCTTCATTTATAACTGTGCAATTGGCAGGGGTGGGGCGGAGGGGGAGGAGAGAGAAACAAATAATAAAACCCTGATTGTAGAATGCAACTTTCAGCAGGTATAAATGATATAGTATGACTTTGCAGTCTTGGATGATGATTCTGCAGTGTGACAAAATAGAAATTAGAAAGAATACTTTCTTGTGATCCAAACAAACAGAAAACCATTGGGGCACAATTAATGTGGAAGCCAGCAATCATATTTTACTAGCCTCATTTTTCAAGCAGTTCTAGCTCATCTGGGAGTAAAGGAGAGTAGGAATTTTAAGAAGTTACACCACACTCTTCTACTTGTATATGTGTATGGTATTGTAAAACTAAATCTTTCAAATGGAAGTTTGCTTGAAAGGAAATTTACTTAGAAATCTCATCTAAAACTGGAAGTGTAAGAACATTGGGGAGGAGAAAACACACAAACTTTCCCATGGTAAAAAAAGTAAAAGCAGTTTTACATTAAAAGAAGGGAAATGTGAAGCTTAAAGTTTTTATGGAAGCCCCTGCTCCAGAGATGTTCACAAAACAGGTCTTCCTCCATCTATTTTACTCTCATTCAAGGGGCACACTTGCCAGTTAACAATCATTGCAGTAGCTAGCTAGGGAGATAATGTAACAACAATGAAATAAAATTCAGACACAGTGAGAACAATCATTCATTCTTCTCCTTTCTGGGTGAATTAACACTTTGTCTCAGCATCACAAAAAACCTCTTTTATACTTCTCTTTCTGTTCTAACTTTTCTTTTAGGCCAAGCAAAACATTTCAACCCAAAAGAAATTTATCAGGTACTTAGGGGACTTTATCTCAAAAAAACAGCTTTTAGTTTTATTATTTTTAAAATAGTCCAGGTAAAGTTAGGGCCAAAACAAAACAAAGGTGCATATTTGATGACTCAGCCATACCAAAATTTTGCCAGGCATACATAGTAATGGTGGGAATTTCAACGTAAATATTATTCTCAAAAGAGAAAGGTTGCATTCTAACACCCTCCATTCAGAGTCTCCAGTTGCTATTCCTGTGTGAGAGTAAAGGCAGCCTGTGTTTTGTCTCTTCATCACAGTTCCCCCATTTCATTCTTTTTTGGGAAGGAATCATTGCATTGCTACGTAAATCAAATGGTAAACTTTTTGGAGTGTGGAATAGATACTGTATTATGAGCTTGGCAAAGCCTGCTAGAATGTAATATCCCTCAAACCTTACCCCTTTCAACAGTGCAAACAAGAAGTGATCTATTGAGTAAGCACAAAAATTTGGATTCTGGAATCAAAAATCCATAAATTAAATTTTTTTTTAGAACTGGGGCTCATCTCTAATACTGAACAGGTGCAACAATTTAAAAATAGAGTTCTGCTGCAGCTCAATACATTCACAGTAAGGAATGCTCATTGAATATATGATCATGTTTTGTCTTAACACTTAATTAATAAAGGCTGTTTATTTATAGAATATATTTTACACCAAAATTTCTAAAAACAGCAAGAGGATTTTGTACTCCTGTTTAAAACTACTGTAGATGTTACTCAGCAAGATCAGTGATGTTTTAAATACATTATTCAGGCTAAATAGTTAGCTGGTTTATGCCAATTTGTCATTATATAGAAATTACAAATACTTTGATATCCAAAGACCGTGTAGGGCTTCTCCAGATGCTTATTGACCAAAACAATTCACAGATGTTTGTTTATCTGCTTATCTTTCTGCTGAATGTCCTCCAAAATTAGTAAATCCTAGAATAAGAATACAAGTACAAATAGAAAAAAAATTAGTAAGACTAATGGAAAACTTTATTAATGTAAATTATTTTGGGAACTTATTCAAAGATGAGAGAAAGTGAAAACTATCAAAATTAGAAATAAAACCCATACATTTTGATGAGAACTTTTGTATAGTTCTTTTTATGAATCTAAATATGCTCCTTTTTATTTATATAAAAGAATTAGGTTTCTCTTTCTGTAAAAACATTTTTGCCATATTCCAGTTTCATCTACACAAGTGAATGTCCAAAGCTTTGTTCTACATATGAACTGCAATTAACTTGTAAACGTATTATTCAAAGATGACTTATACTCAAATTCAATGTAGCTGCTTTTTTTTGAACTTTGATTTCTACTACAGTATTTACAGATTCTATCAGATTCATCCATTATTTCACTTGTTATATCACTGTCCAGAAATTCCACAAGAAAAATAATTATGAAGTAAGTTTCCACAAGCTATAAGCATTCATAACTTGAGTATAAGTGAATTTCTTAAAATATCTTTATTTTTGTTTCATGAAGTTTCATGAGCTCAGAACTGCTTGGGATTCATTACTTTTGCAATAGAAAGGTCACATTTAGTAATATGGACTGAAAAATATTTTATAGCTGAATTATATTTTTAATGTAAATAACAAAGATTTCACTTGTGATGTATACTTTGCAATACGAGATTTAGGTTTCCAAGATGTGATTGGTCAGGGTGCTAGACAATCTCATCCAGGCTCCCTTTCCCACAAAAGGTTGGATCAGATGATCTTTCAAGGTCCCTTCCAACCTGGGCTGTTCTAGGATTCTAAGGTTCTACGATTTTATTAATTAATCTGCCCCAGTGCAATTCCTACCTACACCCATCTTGGGCTGGTCTCTATGCAGCTACTTTTGCTAGTTTTATGCTGCACTCAACAAATAATACCCTGGGCTATCTCCCTTTTTACGGGCACTGTGGACATTTATATGTGTGTCTTGACAGCTACATCTGTAAGAAATGTGAAGTTGAGACAGAAAGACTGGCAAATGAGAGAACATTACTAGGATCGAAAAAATCATGGGATTGGGAAGATTATTACTGAAGTCTGTGACAGGATAATAGGTAATTATAAAAGAAATAAAGTTAATATCATACAGAACATGGGAAAAATGGCCAGCAACAAATGATCATAATTATCATCTAAGCCTTTCCTCCCGAACTGTGAAGATACAAAGCATGTAACAGAGAAGTACAATGAAGTAAATACTTATAAAACATAAAAATAAAATACTAGAAAATGCTTTTGCCTTTAATTTTCTTCCTGTAATTTCCTTACTCTTTGCTTTTTTGTTTGGTCTGTTTGTTGTAACTACGCAGAGCATCTCTTTTCTACTTTTTTGCTTTGCAGGAAAAATAGCCCATACTGTCCTCTCATTTTTTTCCTTTGGTCCATCCTGCTTCCCCTTTTACACTAATATTCTGTATTCTTATCTCCATTCTTCATAAGTTCTTCAATCTGCTTCCTCTATAGCCTTTGTTCTCTCCCATGTACTGTTCTGGGCTCATTTTCTTCTCCCAACCCTTCTAATATCCTCACCTATTCTATTTCTTAACACACCTTCCTTTCTCTTCTCTGTCTCATCGTCTGCTCATTCCCTATCCGTTGTTCATTTTCAGGAAGAGTTAACTCATTTGTTAATTTTCATTAATATTCCCTAGTTCCAAATAATCCGGTGACTAACACTTCACTTCTTACTCTCAGAATACTGCAGTTTCCTTTTATGTTCCTTTTTTCTCTGCTGGACATAGAGAGATGTCAACTGTCACCCACTTTCTACAACATGCCATTCAGTCAAACAGGAACTGTCTCCCATTCATTCTTTCCATCATAGACCATTTTTTTTCCTTCTTTCCCTTTTTTCCTTCTTTTCACTTTGAGTGTCAACTCAACTATTCTGCTTTATTAAAGGACTCCTGTTGACTATCTCAGTCTTGCTATGACTCCCACTGAGTTCACTGCACTTCCTCCACTGACATTTTTCTTTACTCCTTACTTGAGATTTGTTGCAAGATTAGTTTTAGCGCAGTTATTATATGCTTTGCATTTTTTAGAACTGGTATTTTCCTAGAAAACTATTATGGAAATTATTAGATTTAAATGTCTGTTAAAATATTATTATTATTATAATTTTTATGGGGTGAAGCCAGAACACATTTTCACAGCAGATATTCTATTGCTAAGGCAAAATACTGACCATAATCTTCAACATTTTTCATATTTTGCTGATAGCCTACTTCCAGTTTTGAAATATCACTTTTGTATTGCTTAATTTATTTCTTATTTACTGTTGTCCAGTAAAGAAGTAATAGGGATATGTTATGCTGAAAATTTTTCAATAAGTGTTAAATGTTGTTATTTTATAAAATATACTTGCCTAAATGTTGTCTTTGCAGAAGTCCAGAGATGGTGATTGGATGTCTTGTTGCAGATGACTGTGGGGAAGGTGATGTAAATGGATACAACTGAGGGGTTCTGAAATCAGACCCCCTTCTACTACTTTGAGATCCAGATGATGATGTAAGTGAGCATCCACTATGTGGTAGTCTTATAGGTGTGGATCTGTTAATGAAATTAATTCATGGATATAATTTGAGGCTACTTTAATAGTACAAGAGATTTCAAAACCACTTAAATTCATAGTGCTAATATTTTAGTAGAAAATGCTATAAATTATTGTGTTCTGCGTATTCCTTATCATATTTTTGCTTCTTTAGGATTTTTACATATTTTAAAAAGCAGAAGGACAAAACAAATGATATGAGAATCAGAGATGGAAAAAAAGAAATATTTTGTTATATGGATTTTAAATTTGTGCTTGGAAGATATATTTTGCTTAATGATTATAGAGAACAAGAGTTCACTTTTTCTGGAACCATTTTAAGTTTTTTCTTGATGTTAATAATTCTCACAGTTTGAGATATTTTCAATGTTTAGATGAAAAACCTGAAACACCTGCTACACACTGCATGAAGATGTTCAGGTTATTCAGAGAATAGCTCTTGTGGAGATATTGTGTTGTCATCTCTGATTTTTAGAACTATAAAGCAGACACGTTGTTGCACTTTCTTACAATAAAATTACTACCCTTCATATAAAAGTACCTTGACTGTAGATGTCCACAGTTATAGGAGCTCAGATTATCTCTGCACATTTTTGAAGAAAGTGATTTCAAAATAAAACTTTCCAATAATAACAAACACGTTCATATAGGTGATAGCTAGCCTGCACAATAACATTTCTTCAGATGTAGGATGTAACCTTTAAATGTACTGATTAATACAGGCCAGAAAAGAGAAATTTCAGTCTCCAATAGGAGATGATAACATCTTGAAAAGGTATTTAATTACCTTGTAGATCCTGCTCTACTATTTTGACTTGACATTATTCCAGATGACTGAGAACTTCTGTAGGATACACTGCCTGTAAGAATCAAATTTTTGAAAACAGGACCAACATGAATTACCCATTTTACTTAAGAGATAACTTTGGAAACAAAGAATAGTACTTTAATTGCGTTATTTGGGATAAATTCATGATCAGTTTATTCAAGAATTAAAAATGGTGTACAATTGTAATAGACGATGAAAGATAAGCAATTGGCTGACAAAATAAAGTCACCGTGCCACTTGAGAAAGGATTAAAATAGCCCTAAAAATTAATACTTTTTACAATTTAGCACAGACAAGACATTTGCTGAGGCATGAGTTGTCTTCCAGTACCTCTTGCTGGAAGAAGATCCAGCAAAAGTGACAGCTATCAAAAATCCTCAGCAGTACTCCAGCAGAGGGTAAGGGTGAACAACTGTCTTTAGTCTCAATAGATTAATCCTACACAGAGCTTAGCTGTCATGAAAACATCATATTGCACAATTCCTGCAAATCTTTTTCAAGTTAAACACATATGTTGGTTTCTTTCACCTACTCTCATTTATGACTATTATTAGACTATCAGGATAGCTCTGCTGAGGTGCCCCAGTTCTTCAGCTACTCTTTTTTGGCCCATCCATCTCTGAGAAGGAAACTTTCTTTAGTGCACCATTAAATCATTGTTTCTACTTGCCCTTACTTTTGCAAGTGTTCTTTGATTCATTCAGGTTTGTCCACTGCCAAACTTTATGGGTTGATTCTAAAAAGTGCTGAACACATAACTATTCTACATATAATTTTACCATCTAATTAAGTATCTATTTATATTTAGACACAATAAAAAAACAGTTAACCTCAACTGTCGCTATCTTATCAACCATAAATTTATAGGCAAGCATGCATTTAGGAAGGATCTGAACATACAAATCAGGATCATATAAAAAGCAATTTTTGCTCCTTCATTACAATTGCATTGCAATTGCATTTGTCTTTGTTTTGGGATGTTTACACCATGTAAAAGCACAAGTACTAAAAGCTCCTTATGTGGCTAGAGATGGATTTTATTAACTGCTGAAGCCAGCTGAAAGACTGCCTGAGAATGGACTGTTACAGAAACATGCTGAATATAAAAAAAAGAATGGGAGGGACACATGAATGGTAGACCTGCAGAGCATTAGGAATTTTGGGAAACTACTCACAAATAAACAGGACTCAAGGATACTGCACTAATTTCAGTAGGCTGTCATTCACATCTTATTTACATCAGAGGGTTACCCAAGCTATGCAACAGCCCAGGAACAAAAGGAAGTACAGGCGGGTAAAATGTCTTATACCCTATTACAGTGATATGGTGGGGAAAAAAAAAAAATATCACTTTTTTTAAGAAATTCTTGATCTCAAACTAATTACTTTGCTTTTGTTATGAAATACCTTTTTCCATTTAGTTTCCCCCCTTTTCATCATGTGAATTTTAACATGACATTATGGACAATGTTAATCTCTGGTTATTATAAACAAATATAATTATGAAGGTTAATAGAGGAGCAACAACATATATTGCAAGTATGCCTGTTCTGTTCAACCATACATATCATTACAGTATCTTCTTTGCAGCTGTTGACTATGATTGCTCAGCAAAAATCAGTTTGGTTACAAGTAATTATTCACAGAACAGAGTAGGTCAGTACTAGGAAGACTTATTTCATTCTTCATTTTTAACCATTTCCTTTCTGCTGGATTGTTGTCTACATGATAAGTTCCTTATACCTCAACACAATTCAAGTTTGCTCAGTAAATTGATAATGTATGGATTGCAATTTATTAATCCTCTTAATGTAATACAAATGTTATCCAGTTACAAACTTTATTTTTACTCACCCATACGTCCATCTTGTGGTGGAGTTATTAATGATAGTCTTGTTGGACCAGTTGGTGTCTCAGGCTAAATGAGTGGCAAGGTATTAGTTACAGTGTAATAAGTATGTTAATTTTTAAGGTGTTATAAGCAACAGTGTTACATTTTTGAGGTCTATAAAGCCTGCAGATTGCTGGCACTCTCCGCTGCCAGTTTTGTTTATAGCGCTAAAATGCAAAACCTCAGAATTAAGTTACTATTTTTTAGAGATCTATGGGAAGGGAAAAGTACATGTATTTTAGTTTTATTCCAAGAAGTCCTCTCTGGCACATTCAGATAAGAAAAATACCAGACACTTACATCATTTTCTGTGCTGAGATTCCATTCTTAAGCTAGCATCTGTTCCTGGATGTTAGCTCTCCTAATCAAAATACTAATACAGTGAAAAGCTCCTGCCTTCATTCTCATCTTAGAGACGTCACTCAGAGCTTGCAATTCCCTACTCAAATATCAGGTTCTAACACTGCTTTCAGACCATTGACTTCTACACCTACCTTTTTCTTAACATGTGAAGATACTACACAGACGTTGATGCCCCTGAGAATAGGCAAAAGCAAGATCACCTGGTCAAGCAGCAAATTAAATTATTTACAAAAGGTGAAAGAGAATGATTGGCTTGATTTGTGGCTTAAAAGAAGTTTTATCCATCATAAATGAAATTTCAGGAAGGTTTTGAAAATCAAAATGATGTGAAGTTAAGAGTGCCAAGTGATTCACCTCTTGTAACTTCAGGCTTGACAGCATTTACATCCACCCTGATCCCCTGAAATTCCCTTTATTGTCAAGGAAGAGAAACAGGAAGGTGACCGGTAAGTATGCTTTAGAATGAGATGAACCACACACACTAATGAGGTTATATCTATGTATATAGGTCTATCTATGGATATAACCAATCCCTAGGTTATAAAGGAAACCCTGAGATGCTAGCATAGATCTGCACTGCAGACTTCTACGTGGGGTCTGGCAAAGGTGGAAATCTTACATATATTTCCATTCCTTAATATATTAGAACTTAAACTTAATTGCAACTCTCAGTTTCATGCATTAACGACATTTACTTTGGAAACAGTTACAACATTTTTATGCTATAAGCGTACTGACATTTCAAGAATTTGCCATTTAATTTAGTATCAGAATTTTAAAAGCCTGTATATGGCATGTGGAGAATATAATTCCAGAAATCAACATTGTACTTCCTTTTGATTCCTTTTTGGGGAGCATCTGACTTCTACTAAGCATCAAAGCATCAAGCTTAGCTGAAATCAGCATGTACATAAGAATTGTTCTGAAGACGGGGTGATCCTATTTTTTTCAGTATTAATAGAGTAGGAGAAATCAAAAGCATGCATATGAATATATAAATGTATATAAACATACATACAAAAAAAAACCACTTACTTTCCTCATTGGTGAAGGTACAGGATCAATCTCCATTGACTCCATTCTTACAAGAAAGGTCAAAATAAGTATGACATTGTAACAAAAATAACACATTCATTATAACGACTAAAATTACGTTATAGTCTTATGTTAAATTTGATTAATAATTGAAGAGCATAATACATAATGCATAACATCTATGAGTATTTAGGACTTGTTCCAAAACCCACTTGCAGTAAGCAAAATTTATTAATTGATTCTGAACTTTGGTTTCGACATTTACAGAGAAAGTTATTTTATGATTAGCATTGTTATTCTTGGATTTAAGATAGAATAAATATGCATATTTATATATTTGTCACTTGTGTCCACAACAAGGGCATTGTGAAATTTTATTTTTTTATAAAAAATAAAGTCACAGTCACAGGTATAGAAATCTTTTAGCTTGAGCAAGCTGTATGTTCAATTTATTTAAAATTTAATGAGACTTACTGGACTTCATCCCGTCTAACTTTAGACAACTACAATGTACAAATAGGTGTCTGTACAAGTCATTTAGTTTTGTCTTACAGTCAATGGGAGGAGTTCATCACTAATTAATCAATCTATATATGCAAAAAGTCTTTAGAATAAGGTGCATCATGCCTTACAGTTTTTTCCAGTGAGTACAAAGGTAAGCTGTACAAGTAGTTATTATGTACACTTGGATAGATAAGACCCTCCCCAGCTCTTTCATACTTACACAGTTTGCAGAAACAAAACACAAAATCAAAAAATATACTTATTTTAAATTCACTACCAAAAAATAGCTTTGTGTATAAAATATCACTATGTTGTCACTGTTAAGATTTTCACTGAAAATTAACCAATTTATACCTACATTTCAGAAGCAGAAGGATGACTAGGATGAAGAGAACATGAAGAGTAACCATTCTGTTTTCTTGAAGGAACTAAAGTAATTAATAAATTTATTATTAGAACATAGCTATATCCAGTGATATGTATTCTATAATTAGTGTCTTAAACCAACACTTCTTACCGGAAAGTAGATTTCTACTTGTACTGGAAAATGGTAGTTGTGTAGTTTGTTCAGGAGGTTTCATACTAAAGGGGAAACAGAAGAAACAACAGATACAAAATGAAAGCTGGTTTGATTAGTTCGTTTGTCTAACTGGTCAATAAAGCATAAAATCAAAACATTTTACCCATAAATAGCTGGTTTTAACATGACACTATTTGCCATGAAGCAAAATAACAGTCTATCTGATAAGCTATTAACTACTTCTTCTCTATATCATAATGTCTGTATCAGTCATTACATGTCTGACAATACCAATTTAGGATAACATAATGGCAAAGTACTTTATGGAACAACAGATGTTAAAATACAACTCAAGTACAGTTGAGCCAGAAATCTTCATTTCAATGTATACATTTCCCAAACTTTAAAAATCTAGTTATCAAAGGAAATGTTGACATATTTATGCTACTCACCAACAGCTATGTAAAACTAATACCTTTGCCAATAACCATAAATAGAAGGAATATGTCTACTGGGCATGCAAGGAGAAGCCCTAGGTCATACCGTCTTGGTAGAACTCTGAAAAAACTGAAATTCAGTAAGAACTCTGTATTTGGTATAACCAAGATACTATTTATTTGAGATGCAGACAAGAAAAAGGAGGCAGTGGATAAAAATATATAAACTATGATAATCCACCACATACGTAGTTTCCTTTTTACTGTTTTTCTTTCAGTTATAGTACACCAAGCAGCATAAGAGAGCATAATGGAGTATTATGTGCACGTCAGAGTCAAAAGAAAGTCTATACTGAAAAAGCACAGAAAAAGAATAAAGATCAACAAAATTTTGTAATTAAATTGCTGGCTTTATGAACTGGTTTATTAAGGAGATTTCAGCATCCTTGATCACTGATATTCATCAAGTGGCATTCATGAAGGGCTTCTCTCAAGAAGATGGATCTATAGGGAGAAGTACATTGCACCTGTACACTAAATACTCTTAATACCCATATTCACTAAAAGGCAAAAGCAGACCAAGCCTGTTAGGTTTTTTCCCCAGTAGTTTTTGAATTCTTAGAAAATGGGAAGGCTAAAATAGGACATTGAAACAAATGCTATATGGAAAATGTAATAATTTCACCATAGAGGGATCACAGTAGATCGATCAATATCTTTTTTTTTTGTTTGTTTTATGTTCTGGTAAGCAGATTTTTTTAAACAGTAGTAAGATAGTATATTTTCTCTGCGTTAATTCAATTTAAACATTAGAGTACTGCGTGGACTTTAAAGTAGAGATAAAAGCAATTAAATCAGGTAAGTATACCATAAATAAAGTTAAAATGGAAACAACAAAAAAAAGGGGTGAAGGAAGTGCAGAAATGTTATTAGTGATTTCCCCTTCCGTTTAGTCTTGCAACTGTTCCTGTTTAATATACTCCCTGATGACTCAGGGATAGCCCGCAGTTTGTGAAATCTGAAGACAGAAAGTTCTGAAGATGGAAAATTATATCAATATCGAGAAGAGCTACATAAGGATTTAAAAAATGTGATATTGTCAAACAAATAATCGAAATAAAATTTAATGAAAAATAATAGCACTGAGTGCACTTAGGGATCAAGGAGAACTTTGGCTTTAAGTTGGAAATAAATAAGATGAAAATATTAAGTTGTATCAGTCAATGAGTAGGGGCATAATGATGAGCTACGTCTTGGCTATCTTTTCGACGCATTTGTGAAAAAAGACTAATTTAAGATGAGTCAAGAAGTAGATTTTTACTAGAAATAGAGAAGATGAGAATCATGTTACAAAACTCTGGTAATTTTGCAAATGGGCTAGATACTAGGAAAGATGTCATAGTACTTTCCAGGCTGATGCTGAAAAACCCATTGGAAAAAAACACAAACATGTTCGTGTAAATTCAAATAACAATTTAAAAACTGAATATCTATATGATGAAGATTACTAGAAGTTCACTTTCAGAGTAACAGTTGGCTTCAATTTATAAACAAAATTATTCCTTCCTGACAGGCTTGATTAATGTGAAGAAAATGGACCTGATGACAGAAATCACTGTTCTTTTATTTCTGTAAAAAATATGCTTCTTCTATTTATGCAACACACTCTAGAGAAAGGCAAACAAAGCATGACTTTTTTATCATTTTCTCAATGAAACTCACAGTTGTTTGATTACAAAGGCTATTTCTCATTTATTTCTGCTGCATTAAGCCACTTACCATTGTATCTGATGCATTTGTTGTGTTACTTTCTTGAGAGATTCTTCCAACTTTACTGTCTGTGAGATAATCATAGATTTAAACAAAATCTCTTTGTGTGATATACAACTTCATTTACATACAACTAGTATTCTAAAGTGTTGAACTGTTTACTATTGTTTTAATCTTAGATATCATTGCTATGCCCGATTTATTGTGGCAAGACTATAGCTGTTATATGGATCCATTAAACAGTCAGTATGAAAAAGATATGCTTCTTTTTGGGAGTTACAGATGTAGTTTGATTACCTTTTGTTAAGTGTGCTCATAATATTGGATAAATGAATACTAAGAAAAGTGCTTAAAAATAGTTTGCTTTTATTTTTGTTCCTTCTTTCCATATCTGATATAAAAGTTATGTTTCATTTAATACAGAATTTTCTGGAAAAGATACCAATAACTGTATAAAATATCAAATACCATGTTCTTTATTTATTATTTCAGATTCAAAATTCATTCAGTTCTTTGCAGTAGCTATCTGTAATAAGCTTATATGAAGAATATTTCCTATTATGTTGTAGACACAACCAAAAAAATCTCCATTAAAGAATGTTATGAGCTTGCAAAATTGAAGAACATTAAGGTCAAGAACATCAGATCAGCTCCCTAGTATGTGTATTTTTTACAGTCTTTCATTCCATGAACATACATTATATTTTATGAAGGATATAAAAATTTACTCAGTAGCCTTAATACTGCATCTGCATTTTATCCTTAATTTCCATTGTGTGACCTTAGTACTTCATTACTTCATGCTATTCATATTTTGATTTGAAGAGAAATTATGGATTTTCTTTTAACTTTTCATGCTTCTCCTCACAAGATTATTTGAATCCTTTAATAATATTACCTGATATACCTTTATAAAATTATATTGTTTGTGGGAGATATTATGCTCCTTTTGCAGATGTGAAACTCTGCAAAACAGATTAAAGACAAAGTCTAATTTACTTAAGATCTGGGGGTTTTTTATTCTTTTTTCTTTTTCCTAATGAGAACTAGGTTTAATTAAGAAAGTGACTAGTACGGATGTTAGGAACAATGTACTTTACCCTGTCACTCTGAAGGACTGGATCATTTTAAGGCCAAAATATCTTAAAGAAGGTGAATCACAGAATCACAGAATCACAGAATGGTAGCGGTTATGTTATATATTTCATATATATAAGCTCTAATGATAGAGCTATCCCTAACTCAGGGTACTAGCCCTTAGTCTTGTTCTCTATCGCTCAAGCTTCTCATTTAGCTTGTCAGACCTAGTCTTCTTTTCCTCGAGGCTTATCATCTGAGTACCAATCCCTCCCCACCTCTTCCACTTTCTCCTCCATGCAGTGAAACGGTTTTGTCTCTCTCTGCCCTTTGACTCTCCATTTAATCTCACTCACCTCACAATTAAAATCTGTTTTATTAAGTAATAGTAACCATAATTAATAAAGCCCTCACAAATTTTAAATAATTAAAACCTGGTATTTATGATGACAGAAATTAGGTAATCCTGATAAATTATTCTAAGTATTGCAATAAAAGGTGAATATATTTTCTAAAAATAAACCAAAGTAACAAGGCAAATATAAGAAAAAGACTTAAGACAATAACAATTAGAGTTACCTTTTGTCTGTGGTATGCTAATAAGTGTTTACGATGTTTCTCTTGAAATTCTGAAATCTAAAAATAAATACAATTATATCAAGCCTCACCTAATTACATTTATGCAACTTCAGCAAAAAAGTGATGGAGAAGAACTACTTCACAGTATTCAAATTTTTCTATACTTTAGTAAGTATTTAACATATCTTCTTTAAATCCTCACTAACAAAACTCTCCAAATTATGGAATGGTAGAGTAAGTATGGTAGAGAAAGTCTTATAAAGTTTATTTAATCTAGTATGATCTACCCTAGAGTTAGTAGATCTATTTCACTGGATTTATATTTTAACACTCAGTTCAATAACAAGGTAAAGACATTGGAAAGCTGTTTTAGCTGTGGTGTTTCTTATTCATTAGTGCTAAGCAAACACATAAAATTAATGGCAACATAAAAAGTAATGTGTCTTACTGGCAATTATAAGTTGCCTTGTAAAAATATCCTGTTAATTAAAAGATAATTGTTAGACACACTGTCTGGTGGTGTGTAAGCACTTCTTGTGTCCAAATGAGGATCATAAACCATGACAGGTTAAAGGTAAAAACATACAAGGTAGGCAAGACAAGAGCTTGAAGAACAAATTACAGTGGGCAATAACTTACTAATAAATCTTTCTTCTCATGTGTAAGAAAACTGCCAGAAAATGTCTAGGGATAGAGACAACCAAGAAGAAACACTCGAAGAAGATAAACCCATAGTGGAGTATCTAATTGAAATGGTTACTTTTTATATCACTGTAGAAGAGCCTGGGAGGTTCCCATTAGATACTCATCAAAGGATCAGAAGTGTCTTCAGAAGAACTGATGGAAGAAACAGCCACTCAGAAAGCAATGGCTCTGAGCTGCCTCCCACCACTCAGAAATGAAGTCTTGAGTCTATAAAGGAGAAAGCTGTGAAAATGTCAATTCAGTGATCAGTACGAGTCAAAAAAGCAAATCAGATCTTAGAAGTGGTTAAAAAATTGAACAGAATAGGGAACATCTTTGTTCCACCTCAAAAAATGCATGTTGCTATATCCTGGGTCTGCTTAACATCTCAGAAACAATATAGTAGGTCTGCAAATGGTTCATATTAATTAGAGGTATATAAGAGTTTCAGGGAAAGAATGACCATATAGAGTATGAGTCTTCATGGCTGAAAAAAAGGTTGAAGAAGGGGTGTGTTAGCAAACTAAAACTAAGGATTAGCACAGATGGAGTGCATGGGACTGGTTACTTTTTCTCTAGAATGAGATTCAAGAATATCACATGAAACAAGCAGGTAGCAGGTTAAAACCTGAAAAAGGAAATCATCATCACACAGTGTATATATAACCTGTGGACCTCCTTTCCATAGTATGTGATAGGTGCTAAATATTCAGCAAACAACTTTACAATTACATGGGGGAAAATATCCACCAAAAGCTTTTGAATGCAAAGGCACCAACCCCACCTTGAGAAATCCCTGTGAATAGCTGTTGAAAGCTAGGAGGCTGTTCTGAAGACATAGCACTACATGGCAGCCTTGTTCTCATATGCTTTCCTAAGCATCTGCTGCTGTGACAGCAGATTCAATTAGATAAACCTCTGCCCTAACAGAGCACAAGCTGCTCTTATGTCTTTTGATGCTGGTGGAAGTTCTGAACTACCTTAATGCCTTTACCCTTCAATGTTTTCCATAGGTTATCTAAGGCTACAGAAAACCCAGCTTAGTCTTTTGAGATCATGTCCATTTTTTCCTTTCTTTGGCACATTACAGAAGTTTGTATTCATGTGTGATTGGTGGTATAGCTGTGTGGATTTGTTCAGCTTACAGGACAACTGCTGATCATCATACATGCTGTTAAAAAGTGTGTATGGAAGGACAGAGGAAGGCTTCTTGTTTACCTCGTGTCACCCATGTATCTTAGGCGGAGGAGTGCTGAGGAAAGGGACCACACTCAGCTTTGGAGAAGTTTGTGAAGCATAGAGTAGAGCAAATGTGAATCCATAATCACCATTAAAGGAAGCAGGTGATCTTCCCTGGGTTACTTTTCTGCTGGATCAGCAAGCTCACCACAAGGCCAAACAAGTACCAGCCCAAGGAGATGAGAATACACAATGAAGGTTGCAGGTGCGTTCAGGGAGGATGCACTAGTACAGTTCAACCTAGAGTGGTTGAAACTGCAACTGAAATGCTCAGTGACAGGGACAAGGACAAGTCACAAAGCCAAGCTGAAGAGATGCAGAAAATGAGGAGGCAATGGGAGTTTATATGTATTCGTTTAACTTGGACAGCTACTAAAGTTCTGGGCTGGAAACTAAGCCTGAAGGAAGGCATCCTGCCTGGATTTTACAGAAGGCAGAAAGGAAATTTACCTTGAAATCTTTTATTGCATCTGTCTGAGAAAAACAGACCTGTTTTGGGGGCGTTTTTTGCTTCTTAGGAATTGGATTGTTCTTATTTTTAATAAAGCCTGGCCTTTGAGATCAGAGATCACTGTTAATTTGCTCATTTTGATTAAAAAAGAGAGAGGAGAGAGAGGAGAGAGGAGCGGGGAGGGAGAGAGCACGCATTCAGCTCAGAGCTTTAGCCAGCTCAGGTTTTCACTGTGTAACTTTTTATTGCTATAATTAGGGCACACTATCTGGGCATGTTTAAGGTTCTGGAAGATCTAATTTTTCATTGCATGGCATTGAAAGTGATTTTACATCATTAAAATAACCAGACTAGTGGTCCTCAGAGAGAATTTGAAAACATAAGCAGTGACCGTGATGAATAATTTATGCTTTCTTAAGAACTTTGAAACTGTGGGATTAAGACAGTAACGGGCATACGTTCATTTTCAAGCTTTCACTCATACATTTTATATAAAAATCAGTAGAAGTTGCTGATTATTTTATAGAGTTAAAAAGTTATAAGGCAGATTCACCTGTGTTATTTCTTTTGAATATTTCTTGCATAAAGTATCTATTCCCATGAACAGTGATTGAATATCAGGATTTGTCTACCAAGAAAAGAAAGTATATCAATGTTAGCGTTTTTATTTGCAAGCTATATTAAATAAAGCATTTTGTGAAGTGTTCCTTAAATTGATTGATATACATAAATAAAAAATAGACAGATCAAGAGTAAGATGATACAGAAATTGAAAATTAGTCCAGTTTTATTTAATGTCCTTACTAACCATCTGGAAGGCTTTGTGCTTTTGTTTAAATATTTACACACCTATACACTTATTGTAACTAAGACAATAACAATTTCCAGTGGACATTCAAGGAAGATGTTGTGGTCCCCTGGAAGAGGCATTGCTTTCAGACCAACAACCAGGTTTCTTGCAGTCCCTTTCCGGGCTTTTTTGTTCTCACCATCCCCAGCCACGTGGATGTGTCTTATAATCAGTTGCAGAATGCTATCTAGCACAAGAAAAAAGCCCTAAAATGATAGTTTAGTTTTTCAAGTATTTTGTGGCCAAGACTTTTTATCAGAGACCATGATGTTGCCAACTGTGTTTTTAGAAAATGCTAAGTGCTCTGTATCTAAGGTACCATTGTAATTCAGGAATATATTTATTATTTATAGTGAGAAAGAAATGCTACAAAATATAAAGTGAAATTCAGAATGATAGTGACATTTGGACATCTATCCAAATCTACAAAACAAGGTAGATAGTTTACTTAAGAGTTACTTTATTCCAGAATACACGTATTCCTAATTTATTCATAAGAAAAACAAAATACAACCCCAAAATAGTTACACTAGTTATACTGCTAAGTTAAAACAGCTATATTACTAAGAACTAACAGTGATCACGTTTCAATCATCTTCTACTGTAACAGTAAACAGCTTCTAAAATGAGGAATCTAGCTAAAAAATCCCATCTACCTGTAAACTGTAAATTCAAAAGTTCTCTTGTGATTGTATAATAGAAGGTAAGTTTAAAATTAGCCAAAAGTTGAATAAAAAAAGCAAAAACTATCCCAACATATTTAGATGGCAAAAGAAGATTGTCCCAGAAAAAAGGATCCTTCATGTAAGGAACCACATTTCAAAATCCAATCAAAAACAACTGAAACTCTTGTAGGCAAAATGTAAATTAATCCCAGAAGTACTAAAGAATCTCAAAAAGTTTAAAAATTTGAAAAATTAAAGAAAGGTGAATTCTTGAAAGAAATAAGAAGTAGGCCACCTGTGAATGAAGCAACAGTTTTCTAGGCTGCTAAGAAAATAGAAAGACAAGTGCTATCACTTAAATTAAAAATATTGCATTGAAATAAAAAAGAATTAGGCTTTGCTCCCTTTGGAAATGCACAAACATAGTGAGACAATATTTTTACATACTCCAAAAATAGTATAACACTACTATAAAGTCAAATATCCAAGAACTGCATTCACCAAACCTATTTTCAACATGTGCTTATATTATATATTTTTAATAATAAGAGGGAACTGAGTCTCATGTGTATGAAAAATAATTACGTGAGGAGCTAAGTTCATAACATGGATTGGCAACAGATTTGTATCTTTTGCTCCCCCTGTTCTGACATCATCTGCTTTGATGACCAGTATAGCAATTCATCTGAGCAAAGATGGCCTGCACTGTTTGGTTACTGTAGAACTGCGCATGTAGCTGCCAAACGCACTTCTGGTTATCGATGAGCTGTACTTGCACTTCTCTCACCAGGGTAACTAAACTGCTTTTCCTTGCTTTCCCCAGCTACTAATTTTTTATAGAACTCACAGGAGGAAATTAATTTCATTTGAAACTTGCTCTGCTCTTTTGAATTTGGTTGACATTACCAAATATTCAAAAATTTCCACAGGGTGAATTGGCAGACTGAGAAAGAGAAAAGCAGATAGACAGCACAGTCTAAACTATCCATTGTATTTAAGTAAAGAAAATATAAACCAGACAATAAAATTTCATCTAGAAAAATTAATGTATTCATAAAAATACATTTGGCATCTTTAAAATGTATTCATAGGAGGCAAGATCTAGAAACCTATTTAGGGTCCTAACAAAGCAATGACCTTGGTCTAAGAAACTATCAGATCTGAGAAAAATCAAAATCAACCAGCTTCATTGCTGATTTAAAAACTCTTTAAAATAAAGGTTTGTAGAACACTGTTTATATTTTATCCGTTGCATGGAGGAGTAGGAATTGTTAACATGATATTCTGAAATAATGACCAGCGAGATTCTGATTTATCATAACAACCATCCACCGGGAAAAAGCAAGCGGGGATCGTGAGACATAGAAGGAAGGTATAAAGGTGACAAACATGCATTACTGTAATGATGAGAATATTTAATGTGTAGATGTTGATTGCCCCAATATACAATTTAATGAGGAGTTTTAACACATCTATAGCACCTCCTACTCATTGGGAATTCTTCCATATCATAAAGATCATAAAGGTTACCAGGTATATTTCCACTCAGGTTCCTGAATTATAGAGCCATGACTTTTTTATATGCATTTTTAATTACCATTCCAATCATTTTATCTGTTCTTAATCAAGGCTAAACAATCATCATTAATGTCTTTTTTAAAGAATATGGTAATTTGCTTCCTTTCAGTCCTCCAGAGCAGGTTCTAATGAAACATCTAATACTTTTGTTAGTATCCCAATCATTGCATTTTTAAATCCCTTCAGTATTTTTGAAGCACATTATCAAGTTCTGTTGAAACACTGCAATTTAAGACTGACCTAACTTTAAAATCAGCTTTGTTTTGAGAAGGTGTTGGATACGATGACCTCTGGAGGTCCCTGACAACCTAAATTATTCTGTGACTGAAATTAATAACAAAATTTGCAGCCAGGGTAGGCTGATATTGAAAGCTTATTAAAATACCTCCTTTTGAATTTTTATGAGGGACTTTTTGTTGTGGTTTTTTTTTTTTTTTATTTGATTACTGTGTGCCTTGTTCTTTTGTTTGCATTCTGTTGTTTTGCTGTATTTTTTTTATTTTTGGTAGCATTGTCTTCCTCATCCTGTTTCATTTCTGCAAGATTCTGTGTTTACAAATATGAAATAAGTGTAAGAGTCTCTTACTTTTTCAAATACAGTATGTATAGGCAGAGATTTCTGTATTTAGATATACATCAGCTCAGTTTTAAACACGTCTAGAGAAATCATGTCCTCCTTCAAGGTCACCACTTCATGGTTAGTCCCAAATTGTCCTCTGTTTCGTATACATGATTGCCTTATAGCCTTGTAAGATTTTATGTGTTAGGTGTATTGAATGCTTTTAGTATTTTTCTTCTATCGTTGTAAGGCAGGCTTGCCTCTCAGGTAGGCATCAGTCTAGGAAAATATAAATGTTTCCACAACCCATTTACAAAATCAGCTAAGGAGAAGATGGTTCCTGGGAGAAATGGGAAAATTAAATCTTTCTAATGATTTCTCAAGAACGGGAATTAAAAGCTATTCCTTCTTTAGTGAATAACAAGAATTCCCAACAATATTTCAGATCCTCTCTTAATCACATGACCATGAGAAAAATAGGTAAGCTTAAGAGAAAAAGGGGAAATGAACCCGATACACTTGAAAATATTGATGCACCTCCATGCATATTTTCAGTTCAGTCCATTACATGAAATAATTCATTACAGTCCACTTTCTCTGATGTGCAAATGCCAAAGTCAATAAATATTTTTCCATATTTTGAAAGTAGTCACTGATGTTACACGGTAGCCAGTCATGTTTCTTGAAAAGGTTGGAATGATTTACAGTCCAGCAGAATCTGAAAACCTAAAGAGTCTCTGTAGGCTTTTATTTGAAGGAATCCATAAAACTAAACCTGTGTAGTGCATAAGCATCTAAGTCTACCAACCTATCATCAGTAAATATTTATTACACAGTTGGCAAACAAAAGGGAAATATTTTGTAATGCAAATAATTTAGCTGCTAAGCAAACTACAGATTAATGTAATACAACAATACTAAAGATTCATTTACCTGTTTTGAAAGGAATAATGTACGACAAGGAGTCCTACAGATCAAACATTCATCTTTTTTGCCTGTAAGGTAAAGAGACACTTAAAATATACATCAAACTCAATAGATATTGAATAAATTTTTAATAGAATTTGATGCCTAAGCCTTTGTTTGGAGCTTGTAGAAGGAATCTGAAGGTTATACAAGAAATGCAAATAAACATAAATGAATTCAATTCTATAACCATCACACACAGTTGCACAGGGAAAATGTGTGTGAATGTCATCAGCTCTTACTCCTGCAAATAAGCATTCATGTAAATGATTTTATGAATATCATTAGTGTCACTGAATGCAGGTGACTTTTAGTTCCTTTGATTTAAATAGGACTACATGCCCAGCTTAATTAAGCGTATGCTTATGTGCAATAATGAGTTAAAGTCAACCAGATATACAACTGTTTAGATTGGGGTACAGTCTGGCTCCCTCGATAAAATATATGAAACCTTAACTTGAAATAATTAATAATTTTACCATGTGAATTTTTCCAGTGAAAAACATCACTTTTACTTCATCATTTTTTAAAATGTCTCTTTGATTATTTATAAACATATTAGTAAATATTTCTAGTAAATGCATATGACTACAGTATTTATAATTGATAATTTTCATTTCTAAGGATTCTAAGGATCAATGTTTATAAATATCTTTAAAGAGTAAATACATTTTAAACCTGATATTATCATTATTATTGAATTCAAAGCAAAAAAATATACATCTCAGGGTTTTTTCTGCCAAACAATATTAACAGCAGAAAGGAAAGTTGTTCAGGTTCTAGGTGCCTGCAAGTTTTATTTAGAGGCTGCATCTTTTGATCCTGTCTCCTCAACAGCAACCCTGTGAAAACTTTTAGTCAAAAGTTTTTAATTCTGAAATACAGATTGATCATTTATTCTGTGTGTCCTTACAAAACCCAGGTGATTTAGCATGACCTCAAAGGGAAAAACATTGATATTTGTCTGTTTATTTTTTTCTTTTGAAAAGCAACTTTCTTATTCTGCTATCTTTTCCACAGGTCTTCATCTAAGCACATCACAGGCGTCCCAGAATATGAGTCAGGAATTGCATACAACACACAAGAGCTTCAAAATATCACCTCCAATCCTCCTAGTGCCGCTGACAATTTTCCAGTGTTTCAGTGACAATACTGAGATTTAAAATGTCTTAAGACTACTAGCAAAACCTGCCCTAAGCAAATCCTATGTTTTGCAGTTGCTCTTTCACTAATGAAAAAGCATGCCCTTTCTAAAACTAGACAGAACAGAATGCCATCTTTTTTTTTCTACAGTGCAATCATGGATCATAACCATCCAGACTCGACTTTTATTAAAGCCTCCAGTTTTCTGTGTCTAAGGCTTGCTCTCAAAGCCACATTGCTCCAGCCAGATTCATCTGGAGGCAGATCAGGTGGTTTTTACTATTTAAAGAAAATCAATAGCAAGAATTGAAAAGGTTTATCAATAACATTCGATTGACAAGAAGAAATGCTCAGGCCTTTCTTTTTTCCACAGTGAGTCAGGAATGCTAACAGTTAAGGTCAATTTGTGCACACTGGCACTGCCTGACCCGATGAAGCAGAGGGCCGAGCTGCCTGTGCCTGCAGCAGCCATTACCTTTCTGGAGGCAGATCTCACAGATAACATGGCCACAGCTGGTGAGGCTGAACCGCGGGGTGGGCTTGCGGGGCTCACAGAAGCAGGCGTTGCAAAAGACCGGGACGGCCATGGGGTGGGGGGGGGCAGGAAGGCCTGGCAGGGAGCAGACGGCTGAGGCAGATGCCGACCCTCCTTGCTGCCCCCGGGGTGAGGCCTACCGGCCTCCCTCCGCCATGTTCCTCTGGTCGGTCGGAGGCAGCGCCGGGCCCTGAGGTGAGGGGTGGCTGCGCCCCGCCCCCACCCGGAGGGGCTGCAGGGCAGCAGAGTTTGACCCTCACACCCCAAAAAAAGGGCTTTTTCTGGCCTCTTCCTACCAAAGTGGAGAGGGTACCCACACAGGGGATCCCCTCTGAGAGATTTGCCTTCCCCACACGTGGGCAACTGAACTGGAGCAGCCACCAGGGCTTCGCCACAAGCCTGTCCTCCTCACAGAGGCAGCCGTGCAGCAGGGGCTGCCATCGGGACAGCAGGTGTGCGGAAAATGGTAGTGGTTTTTCACTCTTTTAAATGCAGGGGTCTGGGAAGGTTATTAATGTACTGTCACAGGTTTGTTGTTGCTTTTTTTGGTGGGGAAAAAGTGCAAATTAAGGAGTTCTGATTTTCATTTTTCAGACTGGAAAAAAAACACGGCTTGCTAATTTTCCTTGATGAAAATTTTAGGGCAAAATTCCCTTGCAGACCTACTTGCAGTGCAGGCTGTAGCTCTGAGTATGACAGAGCCACTGACTGCATAGAAGCAACTTCTGGCTTTTAACTTCATAAAGAGTACTGTCCCCAAAGTGCTTCCCAAAAGAGCTATGATTCAGTTTCTGCTTTATAGAGACTATTAAAAATCTTGAATGAAACTGAAAACATTTCATCAAAGCAAAGATATTTAATTATTATTATAGATAAAGAATGAAGCGCTCTCAAGCTATAGTCAAGGCTCCAAGTCTCAGTGCTGGTTTTAGTAGAGAACTAATTAATACAGAGGAACATAATCATCTCCTTTATAAATTCTGACATGGTGCCTGTCCTTTTGGTATAAAAGCTTAAGTGTATTGTAAGTGAGGTGAGTTAAGTTTGTCATTGGGATGTAGTTAGGAGCCTTACACTAAATATCAGCTAAAGTCTGAACCATAACCTTGTAGCAACCCTTTACTAAACTTTCTTCTTGGACTTTCTATACCATATGGTTGTAACACATCTTTCCTTCTTTTCCACCACCAAAGATGTTATTACAAGACATGTTGTAAGTGAGTGCTCTATAAAGGTTAATTTGATAACCCTTATTTACTGGGCATTTCAAGTGACAACTCTAAAATCTCAGAATTTTTAAATATAGGACACCTCTGAGTGAGTAGCTGTATGAGATTTTATTTTGATTGATTTGGTCCCTAGAACATTGCTTTTTGTCTCTATTTTGTATCAGCTTTATGGATTCTAACATAGTCACAGCTGTATTTTCATTTCCATACTGTAAATATAAGTGAACTTAAAGGACAATGTCATTTCCTTGCTAATGAAAACAAAAGGTGAGAAGACAGAAAAAAGCAAGCAAGCCATGCCTTTAAAACAGTAATTGGTCTGCAGATATTTCAGTTCTCGCTACTTTTAGACTAGCGAACGGTCTGGAAAGACAAGTAGGAAGACAAAACACAATATTCTGTTATCACCATGCTCTCTAGAAACTTCTTCAAGTTTCATGTCTTTACGTGTTTAAACAAGTGCTGAGATGGGTCATGTTATAACCACCTCCAACTCCTTCTTACACTACTGTTGCTTTGTCAAGCTATTTATCTGAATTTTTAACCACAGCTTTTGACTTGTAATTGCATGGTACTGTAGCTACTCTGCTAGTCGTACATAAACCAGCTAAATTAATGCATAAAGATATAGTCAACCAAGCTGCAGTAAGTGAAAGGGAAATGCACAATTAAGTCAAAAACCGGTAAGTTCCTTAGACAGTCATGTTACAGTTGCTGAATAATTAAAATAAAAATAATTCTCCAGAAACAGACTGAAGAATTTAGTGTAGAAATAACTTAAAATAAAATATATAGGCACAAATTCAGTGTTTACCAAGAAGCCTGTAATTTGGTTAACTTTGGCATACTTCATAAAGACTAATTTACATGAGCAACTGTGGGAGAGGTCTGATCTCAACTCTCTAGCCTAATATTTAGGGCTTATCTGGGGGCAAAAAGTAAGTACAATTCCAAATTTTTTGTCTGGGTCTCTCACTTCCACAGTAATTGCTGCAACCACGGATCATAATATTAAGGGTGGACTCCACTGTCACTTCAAACTTTGAATATTTTAAAAGAAAACAGAGACAATTATGTTTGAGGAAAAGCTAGGTGTTGCACATACATAGGTTGAGGTCAAGAGACTCTCACCAGATTAAGCACCACAGGGGATATAGTTGTTTCCTTGCCTACTATCAGAATCCTAGTCAGTCTGAAATGCTGAACTGCTTGTGAGAGTACAGTATAAGGTTAATAAGCAAGTAGATGTACTGGTTTTGGCTGGGATACAGTTAAATTTCTTCATAGTACCTTGTATGGGGCTGTGTTTTGGATTTGTGCTGAAAATAGTGTTGATAACACACTGATGCTTCAGTTCCTGCTGAGCAGTGCTTACACATTGTCAAGGCCTGTTCTGCTCCTCACATGGCCCTGCCAGTGAGTAAGTTAGAACTGCACAAAAAGTTGGGAGGGGGAACAGCTGGGACAGTGGACCTCAACTGACCAAAGGGATATTCCATGCCGTATGACATCACGCAATAAAACTAGGGAGTAGGTTGGCGGGGGGCGTACTGCTTGGGGACTGGCTGGGCATCAGTTCATTGATGGAGAACAATTGTTTTCATTTGCATCACTTGTCTTCTTTGGCTTTTATTTTTCTCTCTTTTTGTTGTGCCTTAGTCATTGAGCCCTTCTAGATTTAGCTTTACATCTGCAGAGGAAAAGAAATGGATAAAAGATGGGATTTGAGGAGTAAAATGTAAGGGGATGCCAGGGGCTGCGATACAGATGGAGAAACCAGAGTTAGAGTAAGAACCAGAGTAGAAGATGAGAGAAGCTTGAGAGTTATATACAACCAATTTTCTCATAGGTACAGCGTTTTTTTGGATGTTAGGTGTTATATGGTGTTCAATTTTCAAATCTATGCATTAACCTTATAAGACTTAAACAAGCTTCTTAGATATAAAGAAATCTCTGAGAGATTTGATTTGCCAGATTCCAATGGAGATGAGGATTAGTGTTTGTACAATAGCCCACCACAAAATATTGCTGTTGGTTTCTTCACTTGTCTTCCGAAATTTTTCTTCACGCTCCTGAAGAAAAAAGGAAAAGCATAATTGTTACCTTTTGGCATCTGTATGTTTCATGCTGCTATCTGGGTTGGTAAAAATGAAAGTTTGTTCTTATCCATAAGGTGGATATCTTTACAAATCACAACTGAGCAGACACACAGTATCCTGAAGCAGAAAGGCAAACAGAGCTTTCCCTTGTTCACAAAAGGTATATTGTGCTAAATGTGTTCCATTAGTCCAGGCTTAAACCTTTTTAGATTTACAGTCACTTTCATATTGCAGTCAAGAACATTTTTGCAGCCAAATTTCTTTTTTTAGGTAACTAGTTGATGTATTTCAAACAGTCTTACTGCCTGCATGCCTATAGAAAAGTGAAGACAACGGGTGTGCACTTGTTTGAAGGAGGGCTTTATTTCTAACTGCATGGAGATATATAAATACACACTCCGTCATTTCCTTACCCACTGCAATAAAGTTTATGCACACAGACCAGCCTGGAAACAACAGCTGGCAACATCACTAGCAACGGTACCTACCACCTGCTCTGCTGCTGTTACTGACTCTGACCAAGAAAACTATATTTGGAAATTCCTGTTTTAAAATAACACCTGTTGCTATAAGCACGACTTCACAGTGATTAATTAGATTTTATGTTACAGCTTAAAAATATTTTGCAAGATAATATAGGATATTTTGGTTAAATACTTATAGATTTTTATGAGTTAGTTAAAAATAACACTGCAATTAAATAATAAACCTCATAATACTTTATGTATCGATAAGCCAATGTACAATATTTTTTAATATTTCCATTAGGGAACATACTTACTCTTTCATAGTTTTGTTCTTTGGAGATGTGATGAATTTGCTCAATTAGATGTTCTAGTCTAAAAGTAACTTCATTCACTTTGTCTTTGGCTTGAACAATAGATTCATCCAAAAAATGTTCTCCAACTCTAATATCCAAATGGATACGCTGCAGACAGAAAAAATATTCTCATTACTGTGTCTTTTGTGTTTTCAAAATTCCTTAGGAAAAAAGAAACAATGGATAATTTCCCTTTAAGCTCATTACAGGAAAATAGTTTTCATTGCTTATAGAAATCCTTCCTAAAATTAGAATCAGGTGGGATATTTAATTTCTTAATTTCATTTTTAAATTAATTACACAAATTTAAAATCTTCACTACTCTTAGGGCACTATTTTATGCTAGTATTGATTCAACCACCATGAAAACGTTTTCTGTTCTTTGTCCGAACTAGTTTAAAAAATTAGCACCATTAGGACTGTTCATTGTATTTCACATTCCATCCTAATATTGCAGAAATTATACTCTTCAGTAACACTGCAGGAAGTTTTTTATAGATGCACTTCTAGATTTCCTCCCCTGACAGTTAGGAATATAAGACTGGAAGGAGACCAGCCGAATCATTATTTGCAGTTTATTATAGGTATTAAAGCAGAATCATCCATAAGGTATCTTTTTTCTTTAAAAGATGGTTTATCCAATATGAAATACCTCCCAATATCCTATAAGCTGTTGTACAGTCCATAGCAAAAATGCCCCAAACCTGGCAAGCAATAGACCCATAGAAAGAAAAGAGAATAATGGAACTTGCAACATTATGCAACTAATTTTGGCATAAATGAAGAATTTTACTAAAACTAATAGGAGAAAGTTTTTCTAGAAGCCAATTTGTACCTAAGAGAAAATAAAAAATTTTAGTCAAATAGATAATCTGCAGAAATCCTAGGGCTGGTATTACCATGACAGAAATTTGGTCTACTCATGCATCAACCACAAATGAAGAGCACATTTTCTTTCACCTGTCTTAGAGTTACCTAACTGAATATCCAGAAATCTGTCTCACAACCTTTGTCCATTAATTTATTTAACTTTGGTTTGAAGCAGTTCAGATAACCACCACTGCATCTGGTTCTTACAGAAGACCACTTAAAGATTTAACTTAGCTAAAGAATGTATTTCCTTTTGTGATCTTTATTCCTGCAGATATAAAAAGCAATATTTTCAATACAGCTCCACCTATACCAGATAAAAATCTCCTGGTGCATCCTCAGAATCACATTCATGGTGTGTAGTTAACTATGACCAACCGATGTTTTATCCCCCTTACCCTCTCTAGTTCATTACCTCCACAAATTTTTTTATTATTAGAACCCAAGTGCTTTTGCAAGGTGTATGCTTAAATTTCCACTCATTTCCATAAATCCGTCCATAAGAACACCTACTTATTCCAGTGTAATAGCCCCACTGCAGTACTGTTAACTCTTCTCCATTCTGTCATCTAAATGTTCCCAAAGCATACATCTAAGATGAAATTTGGCCTACCTCACTTAACACATTTACAAGATGTTTATATCTAGCTGGTTACCTAACTCTTTTGCAGTCAACTGGGCAAAAAAAAGCACCTCTAGAGAGTAATTCTCACCTGTTCAACTATCTTTTGAGAAGAGGCATATAGGTAGAATTTTCAAGAGTGTCTATGAAATTTTTTGCTGAAGTAGAGAACAGCCATGACATCACCTCTGATGGCTTCTTTTTTTTTTTTCTTCAAAATCTACATTAAGACCAACTTTGTTGGTAGTGGACAATATCAAGAATGCTAATACATTCTTAATTTGAATATATTTCAAAAATTAAAATGTTAAATTTTCTTTAGAAATTCAATCTAAGTTAGTGAAGACATGAAATATATTTTTGACAAGTGTTTCTGTCAGTCAATTTTACATATCTTTGTGAACCAAATAGTTGTTCTTATTGATCAGAGTCTTTCACGTTCAAAGCATGGTCCAAACATTAAATCACTCTATAGTTATTAGTCTTGTCTCTTTAATCTTGACTTCTTAAATATCAGAACACAGACTTTTCATCTCTTCAATGTCATAATCCTAGGTTTGTCTTCTTTAATCACTATGACATGTTGAATTATCTGCTAGAAGTTGGACCATCTTCTAATCTAGTTTGTAATCTGTGCAGTTTGTAAACAATTGACACTAGTACAACAAAGAATGTTTAAGAAATGCACCTACCAGTTTACTTCCTGCAAATGCCACAAATCTTGTGGAGTTAGACTGTAAACAGATAACATGCTCCCCAGATAGATAGGATGTAAAAGAAAATGTTCCTTGTGGCCCATACAGTTTTGACAGTAGTACCTGTAATTTAGATATTATATATGTTGGGTATGTACAGTATAAATATCAATAAAACAATCAAAAAACAGTACTGTGAATTGGATGTAAAAAGTAATCAATTAACCTCCTGACATCATTAAATTTATCTCAATTTCAGAATAGATTTACAGAAAAATAAACAATTTTAGCTCACAGTGAATATTGAAATGCTATAGATTTCTGCAGTGTACAAAAGTCAATGCTCTTTAAAGCATTTAAAGTTTGAAAACTAACATCTTGCCTAGGCACAGAAATAAATTGTCCGTTGCTGAAAAAACTCAGGACCTCATGGCAACGCAGGCGGTTGCTATGCCTGATGGTGATATGCAGCCTCATGGTAATCTTGACTTTTGCAGTTTAGTGTATCATCAGCCTACCTTTCTGCTGCTCAAGTACATTCTGTACCATTTTACTTCATTAGTGAATTTTCATTTTTTTTAAATCTAACGTGTTTTCTCAATTGTCACTTACTATTCTTAATGCCACGGTTTCCCAAATCCGGTAGTAACGCAAAAATTCACGACACACAACATTGTCAAACATTGTCATTTCTATTTACTTTGATAGAAATCACAAGGTGCTTATATCTTTCAGCATCAAAATACTGAACTAGCTGTTAGACTGTAGATGTACTTCTTCCCCAGAAGTGCCTATTATTTTTAGATAGTGCTGCCTGTCAGTGCCAAAAGTCAACTCATAAATCGTACATAAACATTCGTAAAGCATATTTACCTCAGCAGAAGGAGTTGTGACAGTCACAAACATTCCCAAACCAGGAGCAGATTCAAGAAAGTCTTGTTTATGTATATCCCAGCGTTGTACTTTGTAATTCCCTGAATAGAAGCATAGAAAAAAATCTGTTAAATAAAGCATAGCTTAATATTAAACATCTTTATTGCCTTTCCAGCAAAAATATAAAGATAAATGATTAACAATAAAACAATATATTTCATGTGTTTATGATTAAAATTGCTCAGGGGGCACTTTATAGCAGTATGAAATGCAATAAATTTTTACTACACTAGAAAGTGTTCTAGAATACTACAAAAAATGGTTGATTAACAAGTAATACTTTCTGATTACCCTTAATGCTCTGACAAGTTTAGCATACAGAAGGCATGCTGAGACCTCTAAAAGCATAAGTGTGCTGTATTCAAATTACATTTTTAGGATTGTCTTTCATTATTTATAAAAAGATGATTATATATTATTTTTTACTCTCCCCTTTCAGTCTTACATTTACAGTCTTGTAGACGAATTTAATGTGCTTATGATATCACAGGTGGAATGGAACTTTAGTACATCTGGAATTGCTTCTTTCCAGTCCAGTGTTAATCGAAAAAGTAACTCTCCCATTCATATGGGGAAAACCATGTTACAGAAATTCTGGTATGAACAAGTAAATCCGTCAGAACATATAGAAGCACACACTGAAGCAGCAATTCCACAGCAGTAGAATTAGAAGACAGACCTTTTATTTGTCTACTCAGTGAAGCACTCTGGAAACCTGCATTTCTTTGTATGATGGATACATACAATGTGTGAGGACATTATGACTAGCCCCTGCTGCAGGGAGCTATTTTCAGTGTGCCCTCTTTTTTATCACCATGGTTTTACCATATTTATCAATCACAGATTTTCCTGTTGCATTACAAGCTATCTTTATTATTGCATAGGTTAGATCATTGTATAGCATTGACAGGTACCTACCAATTACCAACGTGTCACTGGGAACATCTTCAATTATACATTTCTCTTCTCTTTCTCCACTGTGAAAATATAAAGCAAGTGAAAAAGAAATCCAGAAGTTCACAAGAAATCCTATCAATTGGCTTTTCATGGTTTTTATGTATCCCAGTTGTACTGCTTTTGAAGATAACTATTTACAAATATATGTAGTCCTGTGGTTGTTCCTTGTTTGCTACTTATCGGTGTATTTTTGAGGGAGAAAAAAAACTGTGAGAAAAGGCAGCTGGTGGTTACACATTTATAAATAACTACAGTATGTTCTGCAGAATGAGATAACATGAAAAAGATAACTTGTAAAATCTTTCTTCTTTCCCAACCTCTAGACTAAATTTTATTTTATAAACATTGGAGAACATGAAACTGGAAAAGACCTCTCAGGTACTCGAGATCAGTTCCCTAGGTTACTGTAAGAAACCGCATTGGCTATCTTTTTCCATAAACTGCTCAATTTTCAACTTAAATTAGCTTGTTAACTTACATTTCACATTTATTCTGGGTCATTATTCCAGAGCTTCACTCCTCTTTGATTAAGAAATCTTGTAATTTCCAACCTAATGGACATATGTATACCCCTGTACAAAACCCATAGGGACTACATAAAAGGGCTGAGAGAAATATGGAGAAGAAAGTCAAAAGAACTTGAACAATAAAAGACTCTGAAACACTAATGAATATGATACAGCAGGACAAAAATAAAATTAACACTTTCTGAATAAGATTTTTTACATAAGACTGTCTTTCTCTTAGACACTGCCTAATAAATTCCCTAAAGAAAGTGATAGTGTAAATTAAATAATGATAGAGGTTTTTATTGCTACCCTTTGTACTCATATAGACCAAACAATCTATATGCCTGATGACGAATTCTGTTACCACTCAAGTGTTCCTTGTCCTATAAACTGTGATCACTGTGTCTGAAAGGTTGGCCTCAGTGTGAGAGGATACGTGGTCATTTTCCAGCAGAGATGACACACCTATGGGATCGTTTCCAGTAGGGAGGAACCACGTTTGAGCTTGTTTTCACCTTCAGAAATTCACTACGCTCCTGTTGTAAGACTCTATAGTTTGATCACTGACTTTCTCCCACCCTGCCATGTTCCTCAACAGCACCTGTCATTTGCAGATGAAATTGTTTAGTCATGTCCTTGAATGTGTCTTTGATGAACCTCTTAGTTCACTTCAGAGTTCTGTCATCTTGACTTCAGGGTATGGGATATAAGCTATCTCTTCTGCACACACACGTCATATAGGTGGTATGCAGTGCGTGGTCAGGGAAACTGCCATCTCCTTGCTGGAAATTTACCAGCATTTATTTTGCTTGAAAAGGTGGTAGTTGGATTTTATTTTATGTTTTGTTTTTATGTAGTCATCAAATGCTCAGTGGCAAAAGTTATATCCTCAACACTATGCACTCACTGAAGGATCATGACTAGCCCTTTTCCCTTATTGTTCAACACCTCCTCTAAATTCTTCTTTCAGTTTCCTCACAGAATGTCCCATTTGCATTTACTGTTATTTGGTGACACCTCTTTATCAGTAAATAAAACTATGTTGGTTCCCATTCACTTCTAAGCAGCCCTTCTGAGAATCTGCTTTAGAATCTTCAGCAGGAGATGCATTCTGCTAATGCTGGTAGCCATAGAATTGGCTCCATCATAACACAAGAACATGTATTTTCCTAGTATCAGGGAAGAAGGAGGGACAGCAACTCATCCTCAATATCTGTAACTTAAATATCTAAAATTTCAGGATGGTAACTCTTACTGGATTATTTCACATCTGCTGGTTTATCGCCCTTCACTGCATCTGCTATCTATAAAGTCATCTCAGTAAAAAATGTCTTTGTCTAACACTGACACAGGCTCGCAAACATCATAAGTTCAGTCCATTCCACAGCATAAATTATCTTCACAGAAGTTCTAGCACAAGTATGTGTTCACCTCCAGCAAAATACAACATCCCTATACTGACAAAGAGATTGTCAAAGATGAGGAGCCTTGATTCATTAAACATTATTTCTTTTTCTTTGACTCCATATAGTTGAGGATAGAGGGATACAAATTGTGTCTCATGCCCATTGAATCCTTAAGAGTTTCAAGGGTGATATTAGGACTCCATTCCTACTTTAGCATTTATTCACCAGAAATAATTTTATATTACACAGAATCTCATCATATAATTGGACTCTTGCCCCTCCACCACAGGGACATCTTGACTGACATGCACCTGCATAAAATTCTCATGCCATACTATACCTACAAGAAGTATAGGTTTGTCTGCAGATTATGATCTACTTAAGGAATCATCCTTTTTGATTTTCATTGACTACTTGAGGTTTCCAAAATTCCATGCTCCAATTGTAGAACACAAGATGTACAAGGGGATGCCACTTCATTTTCTGAGCACATTAAATATTGTCATGTCTGAATTACTTTATTGTGTTGGATCATTCATAACAGACCAGATTTTCCCAATATACTTCAATTACCTGGGACTGGGACTATCATGAAATGGACTTTTTTGCCTTCAATGCCATCAAGTACTCTCAGACCTTTTGCTTGCACTCCAGTTATGTCTTGATGGGGACAGGGCTCATTCAGTGGTCAGAGACTGGCATATATTTTCCCTCCCATTCTAGAAGTTAGGCACACATTAGTTTCCGAGACCATGCTTAATTTAGGCACTGTGGCCAGGATATTAGAGCTATTTTTCAATGAATCTAAAACTGTCTGTCCCAAAATGATCTTTAACAGCAGACCCTGTGCCATTTTGACAATTGCCTGCAATATTTCATAGCAGGCTCAGAGGACAAGATTTGGTCAATTAGATTTGGCCCACTTATACAGTATGCTTATACAGTATAGAGTTGGCCCTCTGATACAGCTTATCCTCAGTTGTGGGAAGGCATATTTACCTAGCAAAATGGAACAGGGACTCAAACTGCAGTTAGTAAGTTTGTTTCACACACACACCCTCAGGATTCATCCCAGTCATTCTGGAGTATTTGGTAGAACGAAATGTCTGCCCTCTCCTTTAGTCCACCTAAGGCTCACACAACCAACATTTATGCTAGGGTTCCAGGGGGAGCCTTTCAGTTCAGTTCAGTTCAGTTCAGTTCAAGGATCACATCAGTCCTTCCTGTATCCTGACTTATCTGCAAAAGTACCCTGTTTTTTTCCTAGTCATTAACCACCAAGGTGCTGTATTGGGTGTCTGAAGAGAAGTCATGGCCCATAGAAAAGCATAAATATATGCACAGCTTCAGCTGGCATTCCTACCTACTAGGAGATAATAGGGAGAGCTTTCATGTGTTCACAGCTAACTGTCCTTAAATTCCTTAGGGTACTGGACAAGTTGTCCTCAGTAATGAGGTATGCTATTCCACTGTAAGAATTTAATTTGGTGTTTGTGGTTTTTGTGAGACCACGGTTCAAGTCTATCGTGACTTTTTTTGCTGCTACACTTACCTTTAACTATGTCTTCCGTTCTGCAAGACTATCTGCCAAGGCATCAAAGACGTTTCTTCCTACAAAACATTCTTGCTAAAAAAATTTTCTTTACAAATCCATTTCAAGTTTCCTCCCTAAGTGTTTTCTGAGATTAGTTTAAGCCAGAAATTAATTTACTTATTTCCTTCCCTAGATCTCATGTATTTAGGACCACAGCATCTTGCCTGCCAGCCATCTGTAACACTGGCTGTAAAGGAAAAGGAAGGAAGAGCTTCTCCATGTTTCTTTGCTGTCCCAAAATTTTTAAGACAAATCCAAGACTGTGCTGAAAGGAAAAGCTACAAAGGTCTAGACATATCCACACAGTGATTATGTAACTCACTAATCAGTTTAATAAAGATATGTTATGAGAAATGTGCTCCATCATTTGAATGTGCTTCACTAGAACTCACTGTATCCATAGTCTTGCCAAGAAATGTCTCCATCCCTGGTGTTTGCAAAGTCAATACCTGGAACTATATTTATGGCCAAACATTATACTGCCGCAAGGGCATCCTTAGGGGATGCCATATTTATCAAGGTCTCGTGAAGTTAGTGCTTACAAAAAAACCCATATCCACGTAACTGACTGCTTGAAGGACCCCGCAGTGAATTGTCATGTATGTAAACACTCTAAAATAAAAATTTATTTATCAATAACTGGAGTTTCCTGAAATGTGTTGGCCTTTTACATATTCAGTTCCATTTCTACTCCACCTTCCCCTGTCATCCATTTTGCTTCAGGAGTTTGAGTAAACACTGGGACTGCCTCACTATCAAATCATATCTTCTAGGACTGAAATCCTAGATTCGGGTCACGTATACAATTCCATATACAGATACTCTTCTACTGGACCTAGGCTTTTTGTTGTTCTGGACACATGATGAAGAAAACTAGTGTTTAGAGAACTGCCAGGAAGGTTCCTCCAAGGATACCTTGTGGTTTGTGGGTGTGTTTTCCCTAAGTCATAATTTTGACTTGCATCTGATTTCTGCCCAAAACCTTTACTGAGTTTAGTCTATCACAAGCTGATCAATCAATTTGAAATTGGTTTCATTCCTCAGAGAATATTTAAATATATACTTCAATATATGTTTAGTTTTCTAAGAGGGTGATAACTGCGTAGCTATACAGTAAATAAGTTTAACAGCAAAGAAAACACAGAGTGAGTAAAAATTAATATAAAAAGAAGAAAGAAAAAATTGAAAAGGCAGAGAAATTAACTAAACACAAAATATGAAAATGATAGTGTAATAACACTGTATCCCTAATAGAATGGAAACAGGGGAACCTGAAAAAAAAAATAATTATAATAAAAGGAGTAAGTGAAGCAGTTTTGAAAAACAGGCAACAGTGGGAATCTGAAGAATGCAAGATGTAGAAAATCCTGTACTTAGCTCTAACAACTGTACATTTATCAGCATTTGCAGGACCAACTTGGTCTAACCTGATAAAGTTTCAAATTTCTTTGGGTCTTTGCAAGATTTATCTCCTGGAAAAAAATATAGAGAACACTTTAAATGTTTCAACCCTACAGAGAATACCGTGTATTCCTTTAAGTACATAATAAATTTTCTGGTATTTGGCGTATTCTAAGAAGAACCTACTCAAATCAACATCTCCTGTTCAATATCTGTGCTGTATATTTGTAAAATTGTAGTGTGCTGTAAAACTTTTGTGGGCTGACTGTAAACGTATTCTATTGAACAGTGTTATTCCAAAATCATTTTCCTAGTTGGTAGCCACATGCCTTTATAAGCCACATGTTACATTTTTTTTATAACAGTTACTTGAGAATTAAAACTTTCAGTCAGGAACAGTTTCTGACATATTGTGTTTTCTTATATCTGTGTATACCTCAATTTTAGATAATATTAAAACATTGGTAAGTTTTCTCTGTAAAAAGGTTTCAATGACACAAATAACAGCAAACATTTAGAGAAACATAGACACATTTACTGCATATATAAAGACAGTGATATAATTTATGCTATGGTCTACAGTGTTAACTTTGAGATAGCTGTCTCATGAAGGACACACACCAAGAATCAGTCAGTTTTTAAATCTCAGCTAACACTTAATTATGTTCAGAGGTTTTCTACTAGTATCCACACTTCCAATTTTTTTCTAGTAATTTTGTTGGCTGGGTGTCCTCATGACAGATATTGTTCTCACTTCTGAGAAAAAAAGAAAAAGAAAGACATTTTCATGTATTCATAAGTCTCAAGACAAGTTGACTCAGTTATATTATAGTCTTAACCACACAGCAAACATATGGTCACTCTGATTTATGTAAGTAGTTTCTGAAGAAATGCATGTTAAAAGTTTAGAAAGACAACAAAAATGCCAATAAATTACAAAAACATAATTTAGAGAAAAAATTAATTTCTAGGTATAAATAGATGTAGATCAACAAATTACAGTATTTAAGAATGCTGTTAGTTTAGATTTTGTGATTGAAATATTTTTACATGCGTGAAGGATAATCGTTCCAAATGTCTCCTTTTCTGCCACTAGAGGGTACTCCAAGAACTAACAGTATATTTATAGCAAGGATTTATTTGGGGTTTTTTGGTCTGTGAACGATCAAGTGCTGTTGTCATATTAAATCTTAGGAATTTAACCCCCCCAAATCTTGATAATAAACAACAACTTTCAAAACCAGTCTAATATACCTTTTCAGCAAAATAGTGCAGCATACCTGAATTATAAGGAACATTGACTGACATGTAGTTTAGATTTAGTTAGACTTATCCTACTTTTAAATTATCTAAATTATTATATTTTCTTTATTTCAGACACAATTCTCTGGTTCACATCCTGTTTCTTCATCCAGATTTGGACAAGGCGTTCCATTATTGGCAGGCTGAAGAAGTACAAAACGAGTTCTGATCTTGGTCCCTGTTTTTCTGCAAAGACCTCGACAGAGACCCCAGGAAGACCATTGTGAAACCTCACAGTCCAGTGGTGTTTCTGCAATATACACCAAAAAACAGGTAACTTTACATAAGTTTGTGTTTAAGGCGAATACATAGTTGGCAAAGCATTAAGGAATGATGATCGAATAGTGTCCTTTCTTACACAAAAATACATGTGATATTAATAAAATCCATAGGTTGTCTCATAAAAAAAACCATCTGTTTTCAGCTCCTAATTATTAACATTATTATTATTATTACTACTATTACTATTGCAGTCTAGAGACTGTCTGAGGTGCTATAACAGCAGTGCAGCACATTATTTATTGACTTGAAAATATGAAATTCCTATCAGAGAAAACTATGCTTAATATAATTACATTCAAAAGATTGCACTAAAAAACATTTACTGTCAATAGTACAACTCATTTGCCTTTGCATGGTTTACTAAAAACACTGGGATTAAAGCTTTTCTCTGGTTTATTTAGGTACACATATTTCTTTGCAGATAGATATGGTTCCTACAGTTGTTCAAATCAAATTCCATTTAACTTTCATTGCAGTTTGCTTCAGAACTAGAGAAAAGTCCCATTTTTTATCATTAAACCATCTTGCTATTGTTTGGAATGTACACTACAGTTCCCTTTGCCAATATTCTGTCACTAGAAGCTTTTTAATTTTAAAAGGGTTTTCAATACAGTTTTAATTTACTGCAAGAAAATAATTCAGAAACTCTAAAATACTTATCATAATGTATACTTCCATTGAAAATATCTCTCATAAAAATATAGGTGATTATTCCTTAACAGGTTAAATAAAAACATTGCTTGTCACAGGAAATTGCACCAAAACTGTGTATTACAGCATTTGTGGGTGAAATAGGTGTGCATAAAATCAGCTTTAAATGCTGTACTAAATGTGTGACCTCTGGTATAAATTTCTGGTATTGGAGTAGAAGCCACCACTTCTGTTGTGATCATGGGAATGAGGGACACAGTTTGGCAACTAAATCTGTCACTTTGATTCTGGAATATGTTTTGAACAGACAGATTTACTGGTTAATATACAATAAAGTGGAGATATATGATTAAAAATTATTTTTTAAATACCATACTTCAAATGCATTGTTTTAAATTTATATCCTAAAGAGGGCCAAATCTTCTTTTCAAATGTTGTGGGAAAATCGTATGACTGAAAATGAGATATGTAGCACTCACTTTGCATATGTCTTCTTTACTAATAGAAATACATTAAAACACTATAAACTGACAGAGAAATACATTTATTAAAGTATAAATAATGCATTATTAGCTGTGTAGGGCATGAGCTTTATTTTAGTGATTGTGAGGTGACTAGCACAGAGCTAGAGGCATACAACCTTCAGACATTCTGGAGAAGCTCTTCTTGGAACATGGCAGCTATTCTAGGAATACATTGGGGATTTAGCCCATTGCTGCCTCTAAAATAGTATTTAGATGTCAATCTTATTCTCAACTCTTCCTCTTACATTTTGTAAAAATCCATTAGAAAAGTATAAAGAGAAAATCTCGGTGGGCACTGTCCAACTGCTATCTTTCCCTTAGAGCAAATACAGTATTTGTTAATTTGGAGATTTGAAAATTACCCTTAAGACTGACTTGAGTCAGTAGTTTGTATGTCTTCCTACCTAAACAAGGTTATTAGCTAACATTTTTAAGAAAAGAAAAATGAGACAGAACATTATTTTTGTTGTCAGGATGTGTGTTTCTATCACAAATATGTCCAAATCAATTGAATTACATCAATTCTTACTGCATATAACTATCAAGCCATCTGACCCAGAAGGAGACAACAATAATAGTGCTTTTGCTCTGTTTCATGTAAAAACTTAAGGATGAGTATTCTCTTCAAAGTTGCAAAGAATTTGGGAACTCAGATTCTGGTCAAATGTTGTTTATTCACTGATCTATGCTGATGCTGAGGCTTGAGTAACCCTCACTGTGGATATAACACAAACTTTTGAACCATAGCTCAAATATGAAATCCCTTCCTTATTCTTTTATGTAAAGTGACTTGTTTTATTTCCCATGCGTGAGTCTGGAAACTATTCCTATACAGGTAGGAGGATATTCTGCCTAATCATCTATTTCATCCACATCACCTGCTAGATTTCCACATATTTTCTGAAAGAATGGAAATAACAAAATTGAGTATATCAAAGTACTAATCACTTACCTGACACAGAGTCTATTATCTCATTGCTTTTAGCTGGAATATCAAGATAAGGTGCAGGAAGACCCAGCTGGTTTTTCTTTAATTTCACCATTGTTACTTGAGCGATAGGTGGCAAAATTTTGAGTCTGGGATAATAAAATGAGTTTGCTGGGTGACTTGGAGAGGAACAAGTGATCTGTGAAACAAAAAGGAGAACCTTAAAGAAACTGCATCATATTAGTAAGAAGATAACTGTAGAATCACATTTACGCATCATGCTAATACTTGTTGGCAAGTAAAATGCATATAACCAGTTTCTACGAACCTCAGTTCACACAACTACTGCTGGTAATCCCAAAATTTTTATGCATAATGCTTTGAGACTGGGCACAATGAATTGTGCCAATCTTTAGATAGAGAACTGCAGTGGGAGGTACTGAAAACAGAGTAACGTATAGAATGGTTTGATGGGAAGAAGTGGATGTTACTACAAGGGAGAATACAAGAGCATTAAATAATAATATTAGGTATGCTATAGCAGCTGTCATGGATATAGGAGGCCAAATGTATTGTTTCCCAGCTTGTCTGTTCCTTTTCTCATTACTCATTAGCACAGCATTTGGCTCTAGAAAAACTGACCTTAAAGAAAGGACTGATTGAATGCTTATAGTATTCAAAACATTTGAATCAAAATGCTCTGTTCCCCAGCACCCTTAAAAGACAAAAGCAAAGTATGAGGCATATAGAATATCAAGTGAGCAAAAGAGATTGAAAGTGGGGTCACTGCGGTAGCGATGGAGAAGTTCCCTTCTGCTTTGCCTTAGCTCCTTTCCCTCAAATGTAACAGTTTCAGGTTTCAGCAATGTTTCTGCTGAAAACTTCTCCCCACATCACTATCCAGTATTAAGAATTTTCCTGTTTAGATACATATTTAGTAATACCATGACGTTTTGGAATATTTTTATTTTCCTGGTGTTTTAAGAATTGTTAAAAATAATCTAAAAATAGTCAGCTTTTACAGAAAATACTTTAGATGTAGAGCTGAATTTTCATCAACCATCTACAGTTATCTAATAAAATAAACAAAAGCAGTAGGGTTATCAGCTATGTAATAAATCCCTATGCAGAGAGCATCAGCAGTCTCAAATACTGAAATCAGTTTCACAACAGTCTATCATGTAGTCATAGGATAGTTATCTTTTAAATGGAGGACTCAAAACACAGGTGTGAACTTATAAACTATGTATATACACCTACCTCTGTAACTGTGTCCTGTGGAATAGTGGCAAAGTTTGGGGAGGAAAATGTGAAACCACTATCAGTTCCAGCATCATATGGAAATAGATCTACTGATACTTCTTCCATCCAGTGGTCTCCTTCACAGAGATTTAGGCTGTCAATACCCACAAACCAGTCAGGGCTTGGAACAATTCGTACAACAAATGAAACCTAATGAAACAAAATGATCCATCAGGATTGCATCACTTACTTTGAAATGCTCCAGTCCTGCTCATAGTAATTATAACTTAAAATTTTTGAACAAAAGTCATTATGCTCTTCTACTTTATAGAATCTGTACAGCGCTCCCTGCAATATGACATGCTTTTTAGTAACTCTTTGCGTTATATTGTTCCTACAAGTGAGAACTCAAATATTTAAGTTTGTGTGCTAGTGACATAAATTTTTAAAATTAATATGTACATTTACTTACTAAGGGATGTCTTGAATGCACTTCTAATTCAGTGGAGGTTTGTCCTGTACCACTGGAAATGGCAGGAGCAGAGAAGATTCCATGTACACTCTGAATTTTCTCTCCAGCTTCTTCTATTTCTTTCATTAATACCCATGCTTCACCCTTTTCAGCAAAATCACGTACACCATTGCTGGCATATTCATTTTTTTTCCACATGCTGTAGTCAGAACTATGAGTAACACCTATTTGAGTGAATACATGGCATGACATAAAAGTCTGGTTTAGATTGTCCCTATTTCTTCAATTCCTCTGTTTTATTTCTGAGGTTAAAAAAATGTGTATAAAAATGAGTGAACACTAAAACATTTGGCTTATCACTGTTTATTTCAGCTGCAGCCAATTGAAAACAGAAGTCAATTGAAAACAGTTGTAGATTTTTGAAAGCATTGTGGATACTTCATTCTGCATTTCATTCTTAATAACTTTGACTATTTTTTTCCTTTTTCATTAGTTATCTTAAAATTGACTATTAAGAAGAAAAAAGATCACAGCAATCAAGAGATTTATCTGTTCTTAAAACTGTACATACTTCACTTACCTAGCATTGATGACCACTGTGCTGGGGGCCTGTAAAGTGGATACTGCTTAGGGAAAGCAGTCTGACTCCATTTCCCTGTGAAGATTATGCTGTACTTAGCAAGTTCCTCTGCTGTACAAATAGAATCATCACCCACAGGCAAGCTGCTGGCATAACCTAGTATTGTTACAAGTAATGTCCAGATAACTTTACAGGAGTGGTAGACAAACATCAAGTTTTCCATTCCCTTCCACACAAAAAGAAAAAAGTTTGTTAGCCATATTAGTCACTCTAAACTCAAAATTGAATAACAGTTACCTAATAAAATGTAACGTACCATAAGTTATAATCAAAAAGAAAGCATATTTCTGAAACACTAAAAAATTGTTATGCTGCTAAAAACATTATTCTAATGCTTTCAGATTTGATATTTCGATGCTATATACTACAAATCTGTAACTCTACCTGGGACAAGTGTTTCTAATGAAAATAAAAATATCTTAACCTTGTCCATAGTACTACCTCTGAGAAAAATCTGCTTCTGATTTTCTTTGGAAATCTTATTAGACTCACATCTTGAATTAATTAGAGTAGCAACTGTTTCTGTGGAAAACATTAGTGGTATATTTATTCTTCTAAAGATTAAATTGCAGGTTACTTTGCCAAAAGAAATGATTTATTTAAAATTTGTGTTCTACAAAGGCTTTTTTATGGCATAACATTTAAAGTCAAATACATTTCATATCTATATAAATTACTTTGCTGTCATAACTTGTGCATTAAAAAATACGTTGTAATTGCTTCAGATCGTTTAAGCTACACAGTGTTAAATAACAATCTTCTTAAAAAGTTGCTGTCATAGGTTGTGCAAATTTTGTTTTTAAATTAATATGCTAATTGCATCAGACTGTTGAACTCCAGCAATTGTTTAAAATAACAGCTTTAAAAACTTATTTTTAAATGCTTTTGTCCTTTGAGAAAACACTACAAATATAACTAAAATGCTAATAATATATTAATTTGTAAAAAGAGCTGTGAATACTCACTAAATATTTCCTCTGGAGCACTGGTAGGGGGAGAGCACCTGCTTTTGCTGGCAGCTGAGTTGGTCTGCAAGAGAAGACAGTAGGAGTCTTGCTATTTATGCCTGAAGAGGGTCCCTTTGGTCCAACAATTATTGTAATCTTTAGACTTTCCAGGTTTGCAAAAACCATGCCATCTTCTTGTTTGCAATCTTTTTGGATGGACTATCAGAGGTTTCCTGTCTGTCAACTGGTTCAGGTTCCTATCAGAAGACTGTGATGCCGAATAGATGAAATGCTTTAAAAAAATACCTTGGGTTCTTAGTAACAGTTCGAGTTTTCTGGTGCCTTTACAGTTGTCTGCTCTTATAAATGCCTCCAAGCTATACAAATGAACTGATTCCAACACTGAAATAGTTCTAGTGAATACACTTTAAATGAGAAGCATGTTTTCTTGTAAGTTTTATTGTCTGACAGATGCTCCTTCCAAACATTTACAGAGAGCTTGCTCGCTCTCACACACCATATGTATGTGTTCAAATAAAAGGGGTGAGGCAGCTAAAAAAGTCAAGAGGAAAAAAAAGTTACATTTCATAATTGCACATACTCACACAGACTGTGTCTCCTGCAAATATGAATTAATTTAAAGTAGGACAGTGTGTATTTTTGTGTTCTACAGTACCGTATGCTGGATGATGAAAGGGCTCTGTAACATTGTGGTTTCTTTGGAAAGAGTGGTTTTGGGAAGCTCTGAGATTTTTCTTAGCTGGCTTCAGAGTAAAAACCCCAAATAAAAATCTTATTATTACAGTTAAATCATACATCTTCTGTAGCACAGTACATATATTTACATCACTAAAATTATTTAAATTTTCTATGAAAAATTATGCATAATACAGTGACCCAATTAAGAAATGATGTTTCATATTTATTTTGTATTATTTTCCCCACCAACTTTCAAATAAGTGAATACAAGGGCTTTGTGCCATGCCGATAAGGTTAATAAATGCTATTGTGGCTGGTCAGCAATGGAAGTTAAGTTCAAAAGTTTACAGTGAACCATGAAGAAAGTCTTTTATAGAGTCTTCTTTGAAATTGTGACAAATGTTACTTAAGTGCTTCCACAGATCTCTAATGTGATGGTACAGCATATGGAAAAAAAAAACCAGTTATTTTTCAGATGAAACTCCCAGGCCATCATAGATACATGATGTAAGTGACATGCTATTGTCCACCAGGAGGGGGTTACCAAACAACCAGTTTGAGCTTTGTGGCACTTCAACACGAAACTTATCCTTCCCTTCTGCCCCCCACCCCATGGTAAATCAACAAGAAACACCAAGAGATGAATAAACTGGGATGTCTGAATGGAATTTCCATTGATTTCTCTGGGCAAAATGGAATCTATTGCAAGTTTCAACATAGATGGATTAAGCACCCATAACCACAAGTTCTCGATATCTGGATAGATTATAGGAATTCTGTCGCAGATTAAGCCATCTAGACATGGACATGCCCTTTATTTCCAAGGCCCCTTCCACCATCCTATGTTAATGCAATGTTTTCCGTAATTTATTTCTGTTCCAGGAGCCAAACTCCATTAAGAAAAAGAGCAAAGAGACTTCATGGATACTTTTATACCAGTTCTTTGAGTGTTTGTTGAAGGATGATATTTGAATTACATCCAGCTCACTCCCTCCTATGTACAGAATTCCAGATCCACAAGTTCCTTAGAGAATTGAGTTCACTTACATCAGAAGTGGGTGATCTTTCCAGCCCATGCAGCCCTCTAGAAAAGCTATACAAAGGTCCCACAAGTTTTAAAGCATGTTGCTCAGATCACTGTTAGAATTACTTATTTATTACTAAGTAGCTTTAAACTTTGGTAGGTTTTGTTGTTTATCATCACAGTTACTGAACAAGCTAACTTCACGTATTGAAACATACTATGACACTTCCAGGACAACACTTAAAATGAGAACAAAGCAATTAGCTCCAGATCCAGCACAGAATTATTTAATATACCAGACTAGCCTTTTCCTTTCGAAAAAAAAATTACTGCCAAAAGACACATCACCAGACTAGATCATTCTGGTTCCATGACTACAAGTTATGAATGTATCCAGGAACAGGACAATACATGCAGGCTGCATAATTTGGCATGGCTATTACAAGAAAAACTTACTAAATGATAAAAGAAACTGAATTGCTGGCAGTCATTAACTTGGGAAGTCATTTGAGGTTTCTAAGTACAGAGTAGACAAACAAATATCAAAAATTACAAAAGTTATAGTTGATTCTCCCTTGGAATAGGAGTCCATGATGCTTTGTACTGAGCATTCAAGACACTTTCCAGCTCTGCAATTCCGTGTAATCAGTTTATCCCTCTTCTAGAGCTCTCTCACTCCATTTTCTTGAGGTTATCATAGTCGTCAACATCAGATATACAGTTAATGGAATACAACTGAGTCTAGATCTTTTACTTTCCTACCTTACCAGTGTGGGAATGAGAGGCTTTGAAGCATTTTATTTAGAAAAAACAAAGACAGATTCTTTCCTCAAAGGCTGCAGATACTTACAGGGAAACTGGGTTATAGTCCTTATTCTTGTTCTCTGATCCTGGTCCAGAATGGAGGTTTTCTTCCTTAAGATTCCTACACTGGATCTTTCCCTGTTTACAATGAGGGCTCGACCGTGACAGATTACTCAGGAAGGATTAAAATCTTCAGGACCTACAGCCTCATTCTTATCTTTGTTGGATTCATAATTAAATTGTTGGCAAAATACAGCAACTGTAAATTTTATTTCATTATCTTCTCTCCTCTCCCCACCCCCTGACCCCCATGGCTGAAGAAAGGGGGAAACAGAGAAAAACATACCTAGTAATGCTGTCAGAAAATACTAGCTTGAGGACTCCCAGTCTTATTTCTTTAAATAGAAACTGTGCTAAGCATAATCAGTCTCTGACATTGTGAAGGACATCAAAACACCAAATTTAGTATCTCATAAATGGGAAGAAAAAAAAACAGAAAAAATACCAGAATTCCACTCAATGGATTACTTTCATGGCTGGGAAGCCACAGATGCCAAATTTCTGTGGGCCAGCAGCTGGAGAAAAAAATTGCTGTGGGATCAGAACCTATGCTTGCATTCCTTCTTCAGTTTGTATGTCCCATTAGAAAGCAGCTGAAAACTCATGGAAAACTGGAAAAAAAAAAATTCCATTTAGAAACCATTTTACCTGTGTATAAATATGGAATTTGTTCCTTCTCTTTTACAGCAAAATAGCTTTTGTTTTTAAAGTTTATGTCTCTTCTGGTACACCTATTTTCTATCCATATGCATACCTCTATAGACCCCTAATGCTTGAGGGAGTAGGCATACAAAGCTTTTTTTACTTAATCATCAGTGCCAAAGTGTGCCTTGTGTTTAATTTTACTTGCAGAACTGTGCAACTTCTGCTGTTTCCTGTCAATAAGACAGCAGCCTTACAGTTCCTGCAGGCTTCACCAAGTTTTCACCACACGATGAAAGATGGAAAGTATAAAACAAAAACAGTGTCCAGATTTTTTTGGTTTTTAAATAACAAACATAACTGTGTCTAAAATATTCTGTATTTTTGCTGACCAAAAATAATCAATAAAACAAGAAAACAAGGAGAAAAGCCCTACTTATGTAAATAGCAGTACAGTCAATAACATGTTGATTCTTGAATTATTTACACCATACAAAAATGGTTATATGAACAAAGTTGGGCTATCACACAGGCATATAGCACACTAAAAGAGTGTAAATTCCATTTTGATTAGCCAGAGAATAATTTGGCCCTTTCTCTGGTGAGCAACAAGATTGGCATGATTAGTTGTGACTTTTCTATTAAACTTTAAGATTAAGAGAAAGGAGATTTAACTAAAATGTTTGATCTGAAGTTAGTTTGCCCCCCTTTATTCAAACAGAAGCTCCAGAAATTTTGTATCTATATTCCTGAACTATTACCACACGTCAAAATTTTACTAATACAATTTTCATTTAGCTGGAAAGGAGTATATGTGCAACTTTGATGTTCACAGGCTGTTTAATATGCTTATGACTAGCTAGCATCTCTTTGTCTACCAAGAAAAACATAACATTGTATTACTTAAGAAGGATTATCCACCCATACTTCCTCTCCTGTAGTTACCATGGATACACATACGATTATGGACACTCAGCAATGCCAAAAGGTTTATATTCAGTCAAAACCCTCTGAGCTCTAAGTTGTAAAATCTCAGCACCAGAGTGGCAAGCAGCAGAATATTTTATCATGGAGACATTGTGGTGTTGGTTTGGAAGCTTTTATAAAATAAAGCATTTACATAGGAGAATAAAACATGCCCAATATTGGACAGTACAAAAGTAATGAAGGCAGCTTTAATCTTTAGTTATCTTTTGGGATAAAATTTAGTTTGCAGATTACGGTACCTAAAATGAGTGTATACATATGAACTAGATATGTAAACTGAGACTATATATCATTATAGTTTATAGCATCTAGAGAACTGTTCAGCTCACCCTTTAATCTATACCTATAGTTGGCCAAATGAATAGCTGATGTGTAACGCTCTGGTCTCCTCAAACTATATTGATAAGTTCTTCATTGACCAGACACCTAGCTTTCATGTAAGCATCTACACATAAATGAGTGATTGAGGCATCTCTATCTTTTGCTGAATCTGAAGCCAAGTGGATTGTTAGATGTTCTCACCGATAACTATAACCAAGGTTCAACATGCTAGTAGGGAATTGCAAATTCACTCTGCATTTTCAGTTTAGAAATTCCCTTTGTAAAGGAGTTGAGGTTGGGGCGGGGGGAGGTGCGGTGATTTCTTGTTGTTTGTTTTTTTTTTAATTCAGGGCTCACTGAGAATTCAAGCCAAGATAAGGAAAAGGATAAGGAAAAATCCCAGTTTTATTGACCACAGTAACACTGATCAGCAACAAAAAGCTCTTCTGTCATCTTCTGCATTCTTCTGTCATATGTATTTAAGTCACGTCCAGTACTGAAAAACCCAATATGTAGGCCAGCACGAGGTAACCAAATCAAGGTCCCCTATGACAGTGACTAGAGGCTATGCTTCTCTTCAGGCTTCTTCCCCTGCCCACATCTTAGGTTCACCCAAACTCTGCAACAGTAACAACCATATCATCTTTTCTCTTTTCCAAAAGAATTTCAAGAAGATCCTAGAATCCCACCCTCTTCTGCATCCCAGCTTCTTATTTTCACCTTCTTTACACCAGTAAAAAGTGGCTACACAATGAGACAAACTGAAGAACTGACCCAGTTAATAGCAAATCTTTCTAAGTTAGCTTTCAGTCAAATTAGTTCATTCATTTGACTCAGTTTGACACAAGAAACACACCAGAACAAGCAGCTCCCAACGGAGAAGAGGATGGGAGCACCCATGGCATGGCAATACAGGGTTCAATTTACATCAAAGTGGCGGTGTAACCATAGATTACACATAGGTTAGTGAGACTAGGGATTCTATCTGTCAGTGCATCCATTGCGTGGGAGTTCTTTGGCTACTCCAGTTTGCTGAGCTCTCTAGTACCCAAGGTGTTTGACTTTTCTGGATAGCCACCTTCACCATCACTTGGTTTCCTAATCTATCATTTATCATATTAACACAGAAGCTCTCTTCCACTGTAAAAGTATCCTTCAGAAATCAACTACTGTTAGTAAGGTCAAAGGCATTTTCTCCTGTTTCACCACAGTGCTTCAGGCACAATATGCACAGTTGGTGGTTCTTGGCTCTCACAAGTGCTCAGCAGTTGGAACATCCTGATGACCTGACCATCAAGGTTATGCAATTCATCTGTAGCAGAAACCATGAAATCTTGTAATCTCCTTTATAAGTAAAGAAGAATTATCTTGGCAACAGTTAACTCAACTGGCACTTAAATCTCTGTCAACTTAGCAGCTATATCACAAATCAGGGGCCTCCTTCCCATACTACTGCTAATGCTTAAGACAGGTATGAAGCAGACTCACAAGGCCTATGCACTCAGGCAGATCCTTTATCCTGGACTTCAGTTGTTCAGACCACTACACACCTGCAACAGCCAGCTGTTACCGCCACTGCCTCTTTTTGTTTCCAAAGTGTCTTTCAATAGGATGTTGGAACAGGAATTCATGCTATCTTTCTACCCACCAAAACTCCACAGAGCTGAGGAAAAAACCTAGCTTCTTTGACCTGTTCTTCAGTCTGCTATTCTGAGCTGTGGGATGAGGGTCAGCTTTCAGAGCACTGCTAATCTGTGGAGTGCCTGCACCAGCAGTATTAGCTCACTGGACTGTATAGCATGCATGTCTTAGCAGAACTCTGAAACAAGCTGAATATTTAGAAGATGCTGAAGGCAAATCTTGCAGACCTGAGTTGGACACTTGTGGGAATCCCTGTTTTTAAATTTACTTCAGATATTTACAGGAAAACCTCTAACTGGAACGCAAATTCTCTGAAAAGAATCTAATGTGTATTGTACTACAATTTCATGACAGTACAAGGCAGGATAATTTTGTGGTATTGTGCACATACACAATGTAAAAAAAAAAAAAAAAAAAGTGGTTTAATTACCATGTTACTTCATTCCATCATTCTTCAGTAGGGTTGAGTATACAGCCTGTGTAGAAATCCCTGTGGTCATTCCAATATAGTAGTTTTCAAGTTTACTGTACTTGTTTAACATACCAGTTTTAGGGGTTTGTTCCACTCTTTCCACTGTGAAGAGGTTTGGGGTTTTCTTGTTGGACTTTATTCTTCTCACATCCTTTTGTTACTAATGGAATTGTCTTATTTTTCTGTCCCTCACTTGTTATTTAAAAAATAGTTTTCTATTACATCATAGACAATATTTAAAATAGCTTTCTATACAAAGGATTAAGAAGAAAACTGAAAACTGGCTAAGGAAAATGGGGGACAAAACTACAGCAGGATAATTAAAAGAACAAAAATTAGTTCTCATTTTGTGGAAAATAGGGATTGCATCTTCCAGTAAATCCCATCTTCCTATTATATCTTTCACTTCATTTGTAAAGTGGAATGAACCTGTACCATTAACATTTGTACTTCCCGTTTGCCATTGAATTTCCACTGGAGAAAGTTTTAAACACTTTAAGCATTTAAACACATTTTACTCATACCACTACAAAGGCTATTTTTCAAAGTGTTGACTTTCTAAGACCAATTTGATGCTTCCTTTGCCTTGTAGATATTTCAGTCCTTTATCTCTCTGGCAACACTGTAGAAGACCAACAAATTATATTTCTGAAGTAGTCACTATCAAGGCCAGTCTTTGCTTATATTATTTCCTGCTTCACAGACAGTTTTGTCGATTTCTCCTGTATTTATTTCAAAGGTCTTAAATATATTAAATGATAGCTGTGGAGTTATTAGAGTTACATCTTTAATTCATGTGAATAATGAGGTACTGTAAAAAATGAATTGATCTTTTCTGGGAAGTCATTCATATATCACAGTCTGCACATAGCTCTAATTCAATAAAAGATCCACTTTGCCACCATAGGAGCCCATCAAAACTTAAGGGTAGCATTGGAATGAGGAATTGTGGTACACTGGCAGAGTGGGACCACATTTTTGGGACCAAGATATATGTTTACCTTGCACCATGGAAACTATGTAGGAAAATCAGTACAACTTTCCTGTTTACATATATAATTCTGTCATTATTCCTTAGCTTGGTTAAGTATGATCTATCACACTAAGAAAAACTAGGAATTTCCAATTTAATGACAGCTGATAAAATAAAGGTTATGTCATTTGAGAGCATAAAAACATCTAAGATACAGTGAAGACATCAGGCACTTGCAGTATTGCATTCAGCATTCATTAGACCTCATCTAGAATGTTGTATCCAGTATTGTGCCCCACCTTAACCTCCATGCAAGAAAGGCATTGATAGACTTCAGTCAGTTCCACAGATAGCCACCAAGTTTTGTTCAGCCTGGAGAAGGGAAGGCTTTCAAGGGAACCCAATAGCAGCCTTCCAGTACCTATGAGAAGGTCATTAAGATGATGAAACTAGACTCTTCACAGTACTGAATGTTGGGAGGGCGAGTGAAAATGGGCTTAAACTGAAGCAAGAGAGGCTCAAACTGGATACAAGGAAAAACATTTTCACCATCATAACAGTCAAGCGGTGGAGCAGTTGGCCCAAAGATGCAGTCCCCTTCCTTGGAGGCTTTAAGATATAAAGCCCTGAGCATAAAGCCCTGAGCAACCTGATCTGATCTCAAAGCTGACCCTGCTTTGAATCGATTTGTCTAGAGACCTCCTGAAGTCCCTTGTAACCTGAACTATCATATGATCTTACGATATTATGAAGAAAATTTGTTTCTGATCTTATTCCAATGCTTCAGGTAACAGCAAAAAACTTTCACCTGTCTAATAATCTCATAGGCTCTCTCCACATCTAGGATTTCTCTTTCATAAATAATATCAGGGGTATAATTGCAAAATTAAGGTTTGTAAAGGAGGGGGATGTCGGGCTGATTTCTATGGATGACATGAATACATGTCTATGCCACCCAATGGAATTCAGTGCAGAACTCCCTGAAACAGCACCAGCAAGTCTCCCTCCAAAACTGGACATAGTAAAATTAAATGAACATAGTGAGCATGGAGCTGGTTAACTGACTGAGAGATGGGACCTGTTAATTCAGAAACAGAGTCATGTAAACAGAGTTATGTTGCTTTTGAGTTCTGAGAAAAGCTTCCACAGAGGTATTCATGTGCTTGTGGACGATCTCTGGATGAAACACAAATAATACTGTAGAGAACTAAATGCATGCCCACAGAGTTTATTATGGAAAATTTCAAGTCTTTTGTGATCCTCCTCACAATAGGTAATATTAGAAGGCTTTTTTTTTACAGCATTTTCTAATTGTTGTGAAGTCAACCCCTATCAAATGGATACTCTTAATTAACAATACTCCTGTCATTATGCTGAAGGAATCAAATAGTCAGCCATTCTCTTTAAGACATTTGGAATTGGAAGGTTATCACAGAGACATTGTGCTGCACATATAAATAATTGTTTTATAACTTGGCTGTAAATATGACCCAATGCGCAGAAAGAAACTTTCGACAGAATTACCAACTCTGACAGCAGAAAAAAAGTAGCTTTCATGGCATACATACCCAAGAGCGCAAAAGGTATTAAAAGTAGTATAGAGCAGATGACACAGGACTATTATATATAAGACATTATTGTTTCTGACCACAGGCCAGTGTCTCTTGTCTACAACAAAAACTTGCTCTTCTCCAGAAATAATGAATGAAATAAAATGTTCTATTTGCCCTTTGATTCTCAACAAAACTCAAGGAATCTGAAATGAAAGAACATTTTTTTTCTAAATCAGCATTTTTGCTAGTATTGCAGAAAGTGAAATTACAAAAAAAAAAGCGTTTGTTATTTTGAGATTGAAGAAAGCTGCTGTTTAAATAATGGGTTATATAATTTCTTGTAATTGTTACTGCTGTTTCAGATCCCTGCGTTACTAATAATCATAACTGCCTGAGTGTTAATTTTATTTATCAATTATTACAGTGAAAAACTGAAGTCAACAAAGAGATGACAAATTTAAGTTTTCTCCGTTATATTCTGCATTAACTACAAATTAAGGATAAATTGATATCAATTTATATTTCAGGAAGTTGTACTGCTCGTTTACTTCTTTTATTTCTAAAACTAAATCAATGTCAAGTGTCATGCTAGGAGGCACTGTATTGCTAGAAATCCTTTAATGGATTTTTAATTTTGAAACACTGGTATAAATATGAATTAGCATCAACAGAAATACTCTACAATTACGCCAACATGAACATAATCAAAATCTGACCTATCCTTTTAAAAGATGTAAAGCTCATATTGTAATTTCTTTGTCAATAGAAAAGCCATTGCCCAGACCACATTTTAATTAACGACCCTGAATTCTGTTTGCAGATTCAATTAAGAAAAGATATTATTCTTCACTTCTTGTCCTAACCTGTACTTCAAAGTTACAATGCAGTTTACTGAATACACTATCAGTTATGGGTTCTGAGAAACTGTTCTAGCAGTTGCTTGGACATCCTTTTTAATTATGAAAAAAATGCATTATTAGAAGAAAAAAAATGCATTAAAGTATGACAGTTACCCTTAAAACTGAGGGTAAATAAGCACAGAACTGGGGAAAGACTTCAGTGATCATTTACATTCTTCGCTTTCTCAGTCCCCACATTTAGTTTGCTATATGAACAGTAATAGCCCTATATGATCATTATAATATGACACATTTCTAACAGTGTCTAGAATCACTGTAATAGAAAAAGCCAGAACAGTCAAAATCAGAAATTTAAAAGCATTGATTTACTCATCTAAATTACAGGCCCAATATTCTGTAATAAAATGTTGAAAAAAAAGCAATGGAAACTAAACAATAATCTTGCTTGTATATAGAATGTAAAATGTTCTTTAGTGATAATTTTGACTCAGTGAATCTATGTGGTAAGCACAAACATTTATTCCTAAATGTTTTTTGAAAAATATTTAATCAATTTATTTTATAGAATCATAGAAACACCAGTTGGGAGGGACCTCTGGAGATCTCTTGTCCACCCTCTTATTCAGAGAGGGCTGTCACCTAAGTAGGTCAGGCCAGCTCTGCCTTTGCCTGGCTGAGTCATGAAAAGCACGAAGAGTGGAGATTGCTACCCCCTCTGCAGGTAACCAATTCCAGTGCTGCACCACACTCCTTGTGGAGAAGTTTTTCCTCCTCCAGTTGAACCTCCCAAGATGGAATCTGTGGCTGTTGTCCCTTGCTACATCATCTGCCATTACCAAGCCGAGTTTTGGCTTTGCTGTCTCTGACAGGAAGCATGCTTCAAGTGATTGCAGGCTGCTATTAGATTGCCCTTGACCTCCTCTTCACTAGACTAAACAAGCTCAGATCCCTCAGCCTGTCCTCGTACGCCATGTACTTTAGCTTGTCTCAATAGCCCTCCACTGCATCCTCTCCAGTCTCTCAACATCGTTCTTGATTTGGGAATCTCAGAACTGAATACAGTATTCAGTGTGGCCTCACCAATGGTGAGTACAGAGCATAACAACTTCCCTCAGTCTGCTGTCCTTGAAACTCCTGATGTAGCCGAGTATGCATTTTGCTTTATTCAAGATGAGAGCACTCTGCTTGCTCTCGTTCAGCTTGGCATCCACAGTAATCCACAGGTTCTTTTCAGTGTTGCTGCTATTCAGCCAGTCAGTTCCCATCCTGGGTTGATGTGTGGGGTTATTTTGCCCAGGGGCAGAACTATGGACTCCTTGTTGAAGTCTTTGATGTTGGCTGCCTCCTCAAGATTATGAAGGTCTGCCCAGAGAGCAGATTTGTTCTTTGTCTTGTTGGCGACTCTGCTGATTCAGTATTGTCATCAAATTTGCCAGGGGTACTCTGTTTCATCAAGTGCTGTATGTTCATAGCACACTGTAGTATGATATAAAGAAAAAGGCTTTTACCTTTTTTCAAGTGTGGTTCCTTTGCCTTTTCTGGAAGTCCTGAAGTCTTTCTCTATGACTTCTCCTTTAAACAAGCCTTTGATAGTTACCAATATTCTGTTTATTTCTTTTCTGTTGCATCTCCTATTTTTCATGTTCACTATTTTGAAAACTACATCAGCATTTGCTTTCCCTGCTGTTACAATGCAGAAGCAGATGTCTTTATCTTAATGGTGATTTTGACACTTCTCTTGGCTAAGTAACTTTTGGCAAATTAGATTGTGTAAGCAGCTTACTACTTGTGAGTAAAATAGTCAGAGATACTGTGATGCCAACAGTGAAAGAATTCTCAGAAGCATCAATCTGCCAAACTTTGGATCATCCCCAGCAACAATATCAATATTTTTCTTTTAATAATTATCCCTGTGTTACAAAGACTGATATAAATACAAACAGTCATGTCCTTGCATTTGCAGGTAAGTCGATCTTTCCTGATCCTTAGCATGAGAAGCTACCTTTACAGATGCCTACAATGATGACAGTGGTATCTGACCATGCTTTTTCCCAACATAATAAAATAAAATAACATATTTCTGAAAAAAACAGTTTGTAAAATCTATTGTGAACTGCATAGTAATTTTTGAAAGGTAAGTCTAGACATGTTATATCACAAACCCCAAACCATTATCACAGGAATCCCATAATTTCACAGCATCAAATTATTTACACACTTTCTTTGTCAGACACCTCAACACAGTCCCATCAAATATGGCAAATGAGACAATCAGAATTATACTTATTGCCAACCATTACTCTTTTACACCATTCCATTGGCATCTCAGCTAGCTGGTGTAATGTAAGAGATATTAACAAAGCAAAGTATGGTGCAGCTTTGCTCAATAGAGACCATGCAGGTAGGATGTAAGTTACAATGCTTCTAAAAAGCGTGTGGTATCTAGATTGCAGTTCATGTTCAGTAACACCGTCAGTTATCCCAAAACAGGAAAGGAAGGGGGTTAAGAAATGCATAATGTTTTATGCTCAGTTTACAGAGAGATCAATGTCTTTTCTTGATAGTTTAGTCCTATAGCTTCTGCATTTATTTTCCTGGATTGTACTAGGATTGCTTGAGGATATAGGACAGCAGAGAACTTGGCTCACTCAAGGGGGGCCCACATGTCTAAGAATTTGTAATGTTGAACTACAATTTTTACACATAAATAATGTCTTAAACAGAATAGAAAATACACTTGGTTTGCAGTGTGTATTATATGATAGGTGCTTTCTTGGAAAACTGAAATGTTTGCTTTTAGCATCTAGAGATAGAAAAGCAAGCAAAAAATGAGGGAAACAGAAAACAGTATTAGAGTATGCTCTTAAATCTCTTGTACTAACTAGAGACTAGTTGTCATCACAAATTAGATCAATTTCAAGAGTTTAAACAGCAAGCTTATTTTTCCATGGTTTCTAGTCCATTATAGTAGCTATTTGTCTCCTTCTACCAGCAGGACTGGCCAAATAAATTACACCAGGGATAATTTACTAATATTTCTGTAGTCATTTCCAAATAAGGAAGAGAGGCCCTCCATCCCAGAAAGTTTATATATAAACATTTGCCTTTATGAGGTTTTGATGTGACTCTGAGAAGGTCTGAGCCTTGAGGTAGTACTAACCAATCTTATCTGTAGAATGAGCATACCCCAAAACACTACAGTAATTCTGATCTCCATGTTTTCTTAGAGCATAGACAACCAGATCTTCTGGATTATGCAGATAAATAAAAGTTCTGAAAACAAATCTTCCCCCTGTTTTCTATTTCCTTTCAGAATGAGCCTCTCATTCCAGATGCTCTGGAGTCCAGCAAGTTGCACTGCCTTCCTGGGTTGCAGCAACCTTCACACAGTCTCCCTCTGGGTCTCTAGGAATGTATCCTCTCCTTGACCTCTGAGGCTTGGCTGTAGATCTCCTCCTTTGCAATAAGCAAGCCATGTGCTTTGTCAGGACTCTTTCCAACAGATTTCCAACTCCAACTTTTGCATTGTAACAGCCATTCATAAGCTCCATATATTTCTAGGAGATAAAGACTATTTATTAAAAACTAAAAAGAGTCCCCATAAATAGATGTTTGTTAGATCTGTACACATCTTTATTTCACTTCCCAGTCTTCCCATTCCTCAAGGGAAATCCAACACAGAGGTTTCAGAGACCAGACTGGAGAACATCAAAAATGTCGCACATTTTATACCCATGTTCAGGATTCAGAAAAGTATAGCAATTCTCTACAGAAAGTAGAACAGAAGTCTGTGATAGAAGAACACAAAAAATATGTGCTCTTTTAAATGTTAAATTTTTAAATTGCATCCAAGATAACAGATATATAGATAAGCAGTGTAGGAAGCCTTGCTGTTGATAAATAGCCTTCTTTGCCCCAGGTGTTTACAAGACCCTTGTTTCTGCATAGCAGAACAGTCAATACAGCTAACAAATAGAAAGTGATTAAAAAAAAAATTAATCTTGTCCCCAAATCTGGAAGCCTTCACAAATTTAAAACTGGAGGGGAAGAGACACCACAAGAATAATTTCTAGGAAATGTTGTAAAATTAACAAAAGTAAACTGTGAGTATTCTCACCATTTATAAAGGAAAACTATAGATATATTAGTTAAAAATATTTTCTTAGACAGGGTAATGTGGAGTATTAGGTTTGGACCTTGTAAATCTCCTGCCAAACTATACTAATAATGTAAATGGAAATATGTTATAATCATGGTAGTACTTATACTAAAAGGACAGCTGAGCATATACAGTACTGAGAGACAGGAAGGATAGTATACTTTTATAAGCCCACTTCCTTCAAATTATCCATCAGACTAGCAGACTCTGAAGGGACGTATTAGGATATCACAAATCCTTTTGGCAGTAACATCTGGAAACCCTCTAGAAGCATCTTAATTTTCTAGAGTGAAAAAAGACTCTCTTGAGTCACCCACAGGATTTGGTACAAGTCATCAAGGATCTAAGTTTTCAGTCAGAGACAAACATAGCGAAAGGATGTGGATTAAGACATCTTTTCACTGCATGAACATTGCAAGAAAATACTAGAAATTTGCCATAGTTATCTCACAACTGGGGTCCTAAAAAATAAATAAATACATAAAATCTAGATACAAAGAAGTAATTTTTTTGTCTAAGATCCATATAGATTTTTTGTGTTGCATTACTAACCTTTCACCCTATTAAATTCATTTGGGTGTTTTCAATATCTGTTTTTTATATCCTGTATTTATAACTCTGAGGTAATATTTCAGGGCATGAAAAGGCCTTGAACCTTCTTTTTTTTTCCAGCATTCTTTTCCTGACCTTTCTTAAGTAATGCTCATGTGTATTTATTACTTAAGTATGTCAGCATTACCAAAGCACAAGAAAAAAAAGGGAGGAAATCTAAATATCTTAGAAAATCCTGTACATCTGCAGTTGTCACATGGATTGTTTTGCTTTGGGATTTTTTTCATATGTACAGTGATAAAAGTTCATTTCATATTTTGGAATAAAATATTTAGGTTACAAATATAAGTTCAGAGACCACCTCTCATCTGTCCACGATATTTCTCTGGAAAGCATAGAGTGACAAAATTAACTCATTTAAACAAATGACACAGCAGTTACTGGATTTAGTAATTCCAGGAGATCTTTGAAATATTTACCATGCTGAAACTCTCAATCATATTTGGTCTTAGAAACTTTAATCTCTCTTTCACCTTATTGCATGGAAGTGTATTTAATTTCATAAATGCTTTTCATTTTACTCATATACTTAGTAACATTGAAATGAGACATTTCTTCTTTCATTTTTTCATCATATGGAAAATTCATGAAAATGTGAGGGCAATACAGTGGATGGAAAATTATTGCTTTCCTTCATAAACTTGGCCAAGAGAGATTTGGAATATTTACTAAAATAATCCCAGAATACAGCAATATTTTCAAACTTGGACAGGTGCTAAGTATTTTGTTTTGTTAAGTTGGCTAACCTTCCATAAATCAAGTATATCCCTTCTCAAGTCAGTTTTAACTGTTTCTATCCAGCTTTTCAGTGAGCTACTGCAAAACAATCTTACCATACTTTTCAGATGACCAAATCTGTTTACTAATGCTAACTTTTCAAGCAAGGACATCAATATTCTCCACCTTTGCAGAGAGGAATTAAATTACTTATACATTTATTGGTTTTGTTCTAAGATATACAGAGTAAGTCTACATCAACATTTTAGCTCAGATGTGATCTTTTTAAGAATATTTCCTGATCATTTCCATTTACTATGCTTTCATTTGTATTATGGACTGCTCTTGGAGCCCCACACAAACTGGATTTTGGAATGAAAGTGAGTAGAAGGTGAGCCTTGACAAGCATTCAGTCCACAGCATGTCTAGAACTTACTCAACATTAAAGTCCCCTGAAATGTGCGAATGCCAGATCCTTAGTACACACTGTTTCATTTTATTAATCTGCCTATACTGGTCTGTGTTATTTGCTAACATGGAGAGAGTTTCCAGTTGCACTTAGACTTCATAGACCCTCAGAAGATGCAGAACCAAATTCTAAAGTGATTTAGGCACTTAAAATATTATTAAAATGTGTATAGGACTTAAGGATGTGATCTTCTTTGGGACTTAGGAAAATTTCATTAATTCATTATCTGCATCTTTAAATGTCTAAGTATCTTTGGAATTCAGGACCTTATATTTCTGTGCTGCAATTCCACTTTCTTAAAATGGGGATAAATAATAATAACCAGTTTGACAGAATCTGATGAGAATAAATACATTAAAAACTGTGAGCTGCTCAAATCGTGGAATAAGAGGGTTCTATGGATCCATAACAGAGATTGCTTTCATATCACAGATCAAGGTTAAACAAAGGCTAAAGCTCTGCATGCATGATTTGCAAATGCAGTTATGCTAATAGTATGATGATCTTAATTAGATGATCAGCTGCATATCTGACTTTTGATAATAAGTCCTAATGTGACTTGCTAATCAATGTCAGATATGGGAATAGAATGTAGAATTTCTGACTATTGAATCCATGCGTTAATTGCTAAACCAGACTGCCTCCCTAATGTCATCCTTCATTTCAAAATGTTCTATATCCTGCTTGTACTCGTATCATGTATTATTTGAACAGCTTTTTGTATATCCACAGACTGTTAAGACCAGAAGAATCCACTATAATCTTATTATCCAACTTCTCAATAACATGGACCAAAGAATTTCTTGCTATTTCATACTGGGAAATTATTTTTTTTTTCCTTTTACCATAAATCAATATTTTCAGTCTTAAATTTTGACTGGGCTGCAGAACATTTTTTTCAAAGGCATCTGATTTTGATTTCAAGATTCCAAATGATGATGAATTTGTTACTTTCCATGAGAAGGAATGTCAATTATTAATTGCCCCCGCTATAGTGAGATGCTCGAAAATAAGGTCAGATTCATCCCGGTTTTAAAAGTTACATTTAATTGCCAGTTTAAATGCTTCTGCCTTCTGCTTTTAGCCATAGTTATATCTTGTTATGCCTTTAACTGCTAGATTAAAGATTCCTACATCTCAGATCATAGATTGTTGTATAAAGGAGACTATGAAAGAAAATTAATCACTTTAATCACATCGCTTAATTCACTGTGGGAAGTAACTCAGCTAAGAAAATAATAGAATTATTTTAGCTTCAACTGTTTGTGGGTTTTTTTTTTTTCATTTAGCAATATTACAGACAAATCTTTAAAAGGAACTATTACAAAAATGGATTTTAAAGTGAAGTGGAAAGATTTGCCTGGATTCATTCTTCTTTCCAGTGGACAATCCCTGTATTCTACACCTGAAGAGCAGGGGGAAAAAGGAAGGAAACCATTTTTTCTTCCTGAAACCAAAGTGTGTAGTTGTCAGCTGTTTCTTTGGGTTTTGTCGACACATCAGAAAATCATCTTAACAACTGGGATTCCCATTAATTAACTCACTGGAATAAATACACAGCTGTCAAAGCAAAATAGGGTATTGTGGAATTTCAACACACAATAAATCATCACCCCTTCAATGGGCGAATGTTAGAATTAATAAAACTGAAGTACATGAATCTAGCATCACAGCACACTGAATCTAAGCTTTGTTTTATATAAAAGTATTGCATGAAATAGTACTGAAATTTTATATCAGGACAATGCTTGTGTAGAAAATTGCCATCAGTTGAAAATATTCATATAAAACTGAAGAATAAGAACTTAACTTACAGAAAAGACAGAAGAAGGTATTTTTCCTTCTGAATGCATAGTACTAATACAATGGCACATGTGCAATGATATGTGCAAAAACCAAAACCTATGAAAAAATCTTATACCTGTATTTCATTTTATCACTACAAAATTAAATGTTAATAGATTGGAGCCTAATTGAAACATGATATGTTATTTTTCATCTTATGCAAAATTTTACTGTGGGGAAGGGGAAAACAGCAAGATGTTTCTCATTTAAAAAGTGCATGTTTGCTGCTGCAGCTGCAGCTTTGGCTTCATTTCATAGTTTGAGCTCTCAAAGGGCACAGAAAGGAACAGTAATAGCCACTATGGCCCCAAACTTATCACCTCCTAAATACAAGTGGAAAATTTAGACAGGAAGAAAATTAGACTTGGTTTCTCTTCTAGTAAAAAGCTCTCACTAAAGAAAAAAATACACATTAAGTTATATAGTTAAACCATTGATAGTCAAACAAATTCTAGAAAAGAAAATAATAACTTTTCAGTAATTTTGAAAATGTCCTATTTCCTTTTTCTCCATTTGTAATGTGCTTTTCTGATCAGTCTCCTTTCCACCAGGAAATCCTGTATGAAAAAGAGCTGTGCGAGCAGAAGTTCAGCTCCCACAGAGGAAAAAAATCTGCCATGTAATTCTTTTGAATATGTACACAGGTATACCAAAAGTTTCTATCTAGATAGCAGTAATATTCACAGTATAAATTATGGAATAAGATAAGAACATTCATTTGTCATGAACTTTCAACTCCTCACCTTTGCTCTGCTCATGAAACCATTCCTCCTGGGATGAGTGGAATAGTACCAGACAGACAGAAATCCGCCAAAAGTGGGAGTTCTATGACACTGAACAAAAACTTGATTTGCAAAGCGAAAATAACTGAGGAAAAAAAAAATCTATGGGGAAGTTCTGAACAGTAAGGGGAGGGAAGGTCTCTGCCTTTCTTTTCCCAAATGTAAGATGCATTTCTTAGCATTTTTTCCTAATTAAAACACGTGAAATAAAGTTTAGAAGCCTGGCAAAACAAAATACTACAAACACTGGAAAATGGAAAAGAATGAACCACAGATAAACAGCCTTAATCACAGCTCTTAACTATATACTGAAAAGTGCTCAGTGTCACAAGGCTAGTTTATAAATTGGAATGGAATAGAATGGAATCATATATTAAATAATAAATGAGCAACTGGAAAATAATAAATTCGGAAGAGTCTGGAAACAAAAATTTTAGTAGTTTAAATAACGAAAGGTCAATAGCTTTTATTTAGATAGAGTAAAATCACTTTTTATCCTGTATTAATGTATCTTGTAATTCCAGTGATTAATATTCTAGAGAAGGAACATCTTTGTTAAAGTTCCATTATGCTCAAGTGTGAAAACTAGCCACATACATCCTATTATCATCCTTTCAGTACACCCTTAACCAAACCAGAGAAGATCTGAATTACGTTCCTAATATTTAAAAGATTAAAAATAAAACATATTTTAAATTTATATCTGCTGACAAATGAAAAAAAAAAAAAACAACCCAGTGTTAAAATGTTACCTCTAGAAAATCCCCAAAAGGCAGACACATTTCTGCAGGAATTAAACAGAACTATTTTGTATATAATTAAATCTCTGAAACCATTGCTTACTTACCAAATTTGACCTTGGTGCTTAGTGATAACAAAAGATGCAATATTTCCTTTGTCCATCCATTATAAAAACACATCAAATATTGCAGAGGGAGCATCTGGTTTTAAGAGGCACTTACTTTGGAATGACAGACTCAGACATGTAATGTACTAAAGTGATACATTTTGATTTCTATTACTGGCCTTCACAATTATCATCAGTATCTCTATAGTGCGTTTTTCCTATTCTGCCAAACAAACCATATTTCTGTTAATTATATGACTAAATTAGTCATTCCAAACTTAATACCTCCTAAAAACATCAGCAGATGTTCCCTTTATAATCATTGATGTCATTCTATAAATGATTGAAAAGGAGATGTTAAATGGAATGCTATGAGTAAATGCTAACTTTGGCGTTCTTCTTGTCTAACTTTAGCTGTCTAACAGCGTAGCATCTGGCCTGCCTCAAACAGGCTGTCTCCATAGACAGTGACACTTCCAAAAGGAAATTCATCCTGTTTAAAAACACGCAGAAGAAACAACCCTGTCACACTCTTCACTATCTCTAGAGGCAGCCTGGTTATTTAGCCCAGGCGAAATTGCTACCTTTTAAATTGCAAACTGGTGAGACTGATGCCATCTTTTAGCTGAATATGGTGACAAACTGCAGGTCAGATTCAGTTCTTAGTTTCTGCTGATCTTTTTTTTGTGTTTCAGTAAAACCAGAAACCTGTCCAATCTTGCAGGAGAAAAGGTGTCCCTGCATGGTAAGTAGCACTTGTCTCAGCCACTTCCACAGGTGGCCTCCCATTCAAATGCAGCAGTCACACAAAGTCAGAGAAAAATATTCTTAGACTGCTGATGTTTATTTTGAAGTCAAAATCAACAGTAATAAAGTTATCTCACTTATGAGATCAATATAAGAATATAATGCAATATTGTTAAAACATGTAGGACACAGGCAGAGCAGAGAGGCGATGGGAGGAAAAGAAGGGATTTACTTGGACTTTCAGTTGCATCCTTTAAGAATACCATGTCTTTTCTATTCTAATCCTTGCTGCTCTATCAATCTGTACCACAATTTACTACTGAATGAGTCTGCAGAAGAAAAAAAAAATACTGTTTTCCCTCTAAATAGCTATCAGCATGTTCTTTCTCCATAAATCCTAGTGAGATCCCTGGTGGTGGCATAACTGTTAACAAATACAGAAAGTGATATGGAATAGCTCCATTTCCCCAGCATATTAAAACTACAGTTGTCAGCATTTAATGTCTCTGATATCCTTAACCCCCTACAAGTTGCAGAATTAGCTAAAGCTTTGCCTCCAGGTATCCCATCAGGATGCTCCAATACAGAGATTTACATTCAGTGTAACTCTCTAGGAGTAAAATATCTTTTTTTGACATACTTAATGTGTCATAATAACTGCAAATTTATTGTATCAAGCATTAACCACTTTCTCCTTCGTACATGCCTGGAGCAAGGAAGAAACATCACTATTACCATAAGTATGCTACACTGAATGAACAAATATTCAGAAGCCTTACTGCAGACTTCAATAATTTATATTATTTTTAAATGATATAATTTTAAAATATGTTCTTTTTAGAGTCATAAATGAGAATGGAACAGATGGTTAGAGCTTAATTTAGAGTAATTTGTCTATTAAAATACACTGCATTGCCAGTGAGTCTTCATTATAACACTAACTCATTACAAGGGAGTTGTAATTTATGGGGTAGACAGAAAGGTATTGGACCTTTAGGAAAAGTTTACAGTCTTAGAGGATTCACTAGGAGAAGTGAACACAGATGAGCATTTCAATATAAGATTTTTGAGGAAAAAATGGGAAAAGCAAGAAAGACTTGAATTAAGATATATGGTCCTTTCAGACTTCCCAATGTTCCTAGACAGAAAGGATATTCACATGCACAAACAAAAGGACCTTCTTTATATAATTTTATCCACGGATTTCTTAGTGCGCACTGACTTTTAACTGTTTATCAACGTAGAATATTACTGTTTCACATTACAACAATAAAGACATTTTTAAAAGTAATGTCTTAGACGTATTTTGAATAAGCAAGTGATGCATATTGGAATTCATTTTTGAATTGTTCTCTGTGTTAAAAACTTATTTAAAATTTTTTTCTTTTCAATGCAAAAACCCAATAAAGCTGTTAATGTTGTCAGTCTGTATTAGAGTTAATTTTATGTTAATTATCTATCTCTAGCAAAAAGGATTGAGCAACACGAAGGCAAAAAGCACACATGGGATATAACAATTTGGGTTTATCAAAGCTAAAGATAATGTGAGGGCCTTTAAAGGGACATAGAATATAGAAAGCATAAGTTCCTTTCAGAGAAAATTAACTGCTTATATAGTCAAACTGACATCAAGTGAAAAAAATCTTTTGGGTTTTCATATACCTTTCCCACGCCTAAGTTATTTTTTATTCCAGGAAGAAGATCCTTGTGTTATTGTGCTCAGAGTACCAAAAATTTTTGTTTAATACTTAGCAGCTCTTCAAAAAATGGTGAGTAAACACAGTTACAAACCCAGTGATGTAGCAAAAAATACAAAATCTATTATGATGCTCATATTGCATAACTCTACACACATATACACATTCATATACATATATATGTGTATGTATGTATATAACTTCTTATATGGAAATGCAGTGTTCATGTCTGGTTGTGGACTAGCAGCAATAAGAGAACACTGATAATGATTAAAAATATTAAAAACTGCAGTATCGTCTAAATCCTATAAATATTTAATTGTGATAAAATGTTACAATAACTGATTAGGGATGGCGCTGGAGCCACGAGTTCACATCCCCCTGCAAGCCTGAGGAAAAGCAAAACCATAACTCCCACCTCCTAAGTAAGGGCCATAATCACAAACTCCTGGATAGTTTAGTATTCTCCATTTTTCTTGTTGAAAGATACTCAGTCAAACAATGCAAGATTCACTGGGACTAGGAAAAGTATGGTTCCCTATCTAGTGGTTAGAGAATTATTTTAATGTATCATTTAAATTTAATGTGTCATGCAAATTTACTGTATCAAGCGTTAACCATTTTCTCTGTCATACATGCCTGGAGCAAGGAGGAAACAGAGGTTTAGGACAGAAGAGTCCTAAACTCTGGTCTGCTCCCAGCACCAGTTAAGTATTTCTTCCATGACTGTATAATGCCAGAGAAATATCCACATATCCAAAGGCAATTTCTGATTGAGATATTTTAGAACTACATTAATCATGAAGACCTGTGCAATGTCTAATTTTTCTAGTTTTACGTGGATGTGTTTTATTTGATGTAAACAAGGTGTTCTGCTTTCCAAAATGACTGTATAAGTTAAAGCTATGCTTAGTTTAGAAGCTCACACACAAATATTACTAGCATGAAATGGAAAAAAATGAAATAATAATCCATCCTACAAGGCTATAAGTTTGTTTTAAAACAAAACACTAAATAATTTCAAATAATGGTAATTTCAATTGGTAAAAAGAACCTCATCTCCTGGATTGTATAAAACTAGAGAAAGCAAGGAACAAGATAACATTGTATGATTTCCTCTTCTCAAATTACTCTGAAGCTTGCCAAATATGTATCTTCTCAAGCCTGCTCCAAAAACATGAGTAAATGTCTAATATTCCCCATAGATTCTATCTCATTTATAAAGTATATTTTATAAATATTAGTAGATATGTTTTATCTTTTTGTCAAATATCCAGCCAATTACTGAAGTGTAAGACACGGGTGACGACAGTAGGTACTACAGTAAGAGAAACCATTTGCAAAATTTTACATGTAGTATGGACTTTTAATTTTTACATAGAAATGAGCAAATAAACACAAACAAACCCCAAAAACCAGAACTTGATGAACTAAGAAAAAAAGCACTTTAAGATGGTTATGAATAAAATTTCAAGTCACTTCTTGGCATGCATAAACAATTTTAATAAGACAGTGATAAGAACTAATTTTTGAAAGTGTATAAAAAGCAAGAGAGTCAGAAATCTAGCCATATATCCTGATGTAAACATTTTAGAGTTAGCATCATAACTCTTAGCTGGTCACCAAAAACACCCATTCCACACTAATTTTTTAGAGAAGCAGAAGTTGTTTCATTTTATTCTAAGCTGGGCATGTAAAAGCAAGTATCTCTTACTGTTCAGTCCTGTTTCTCCCTGTTGACTACAAAGGGAGATTAAGGTAACTAGCTGAAACTTAAAACATCTAAATGTTGGGTTCTGAAGTTGTATGAAAGTAATCCCACCCTAATTTTAAAATGTGATTTTGTTATATGTCTTCCTTGCAGTATATCTAAATACTGGCTTTAAATGAGCCATTTTATTATGGCATGAAGTCCAATGCAAACTGTTCCACTCTACCAGGAAACTATCGTGCTCATCTAGTCCTGTCACTTGCACACACAGGGCTCTGACTTTCTCCATGGTGATGCCTGTATGTGTTCCATGCTTACCTAGAAAACAATATATTCCACCCTAAATTTGAACTTCATTGACCTTGGCTACCAGCTATTGGATATTGTTATGTAGCCCTCCTTTAGATGAAATATATATGTACATATATATACTCTGGTATCACATATGCTTCTGCAGGTACTTTAAATTCAAGTAACATTTTCAAGAAGTAATTGTGCAATAAACTGAAGACTTCAAGCTGCATGGCAGACAATAAGCTGTAGTTGTAGCTATTCTAATATTCTCCAATATTTTAACACCTATAAAAAGTCTTTGTATGCTGTCAATACCAAAATGAGACATAGTGTTCTTTTAATACTCTCATCAAATATAATTTTTTCCTTCTTAAGAAAACCCTTCTATATCAAAGATCATGTTGGATGTTTGTCAGATATCACTTGCTCAGTTTCAGTTCAGCATATTCAATGATCTTTTTTGAGCCTCTGCTTTCCCACATTAGAGTTAGTTTCTAGAAGCTAGTTCTATATGTAAGGAGAAATAGCTAGCATGACAGATATTAGACTACTTCCAGAAAGAATGAAAATATTATCAATACTGGTCAATATGCTTCATGAAAAGTATATTCTGTCAAACAAACTTGGTATCATTCTATAACAAGCCTAAGTCTATTCAAAAATGTAACTGTGTTAAGTTTAACAGATATATACCTTTCTTCAATTAATGTCTTCCAGGCACACTGAGATCCACAGATGAGAAAGACTCTATTCTGTAAGTGGAAAAATACTTTGACACTATCTCCAACTTAGCAGAGTTCCCAAAAGAAAACTATAATCCTCTGGCAGCCAACAATATTTTATGGGATTTATTACACTGCTTGCAATAAAAGTCTTGGCAGTGTGGCTTCAGGGAGGGTTGCAAGGATGGCTTTGGTCATCCTGATACTGAACCCAACCACTGAAAGTCTACAGGGCTGTACAGATACATGCTGAATTCTAGGATCCGCACTCTTCAAGGATCTCCTCTGGATAGGGTGGACTTAGAATCAAAAAATAGCTTCAGGATGAACAATGAAAGGATTAGTACCAGTCCTTAATGTTAAAAATAGTGATGCTGTGAATGGACATAAAACGAAAGCTATTTGTTTACCTATTAAATATTCCTCCCCTAAAACCATAGCATCTTATGTATTCCTGCTTTGCAAAGGTATCTAGAAATAAATCCAAATACAGACAGGTTCTGAAGGATGGAAATGGAAATTCCCTCCTCTTATGTTTGGCCTCCCTGGAAGATTCAGTGTGCCAGGGCTATTAATTGTGGAAGCTCAGCACCCTTTCAATGGGTCTTGAAAAAGCAGGACTTCATTTAGTTCCCGGCTTGCAAGCAACTGTAAATAAAATGCTCTGCTGTTTTCTCTAAAGAGTAACAACACTCTAAAGAGTGAGAATACTACAGAACTGTACCACAAATGGTTTCTGAAAGCAGTAATAGATTTTTATAAGTTTAATAGAAATTCACTTTTCTGTATCTTACTGGTAAAATTGATGGCTCCGGATGATTAAATGAAACGTGTGTAAATATTCAGAAAGGTTTTATAAACTGGAAATTTTTCACCTAGCCAAAACAGAGATATTTTGTTTGAATAACAAATGCACAATAAGATTTACTTTCAAAATCTCTTAGAAAATGGTCAGGCTAATGTCTTAAAGAAATCATTTGAATGTAAGACCAGTAAAGCACAAGTATTACTTTCCAACTGCTAAGCAATTTCACAGCTACATTTTTCTTAGCAATCTACTCCATAGTTTATATCTTAAAATGTTCAGCTTAAAAAAACCTTCCTTTACAGAGACAGACATTAAGATTCATAGCAGCACATAACTGTGTAATGGATGGGTGAATATTTGTTCGGTCTACAGCTAAAATTAACATCTCCGCCTCAGATTTTGGTTATGAAATAATGGATGCCAGGGAGCAATGGGGCCAGCAGCTCCCTTGGGCTGAGCACTGAGAGCAGCAGAAGGTCCCTATGGGGGCACACAGGGCAGGGGCCATCCCACTGCCAGGGAGCAGGGCAGGCTGGGGGGCAGCTGGGGGCATCCCCAAGGCCAGTGCATCAGGCATCTTCCTGGGTACAGGGACAGGCTGAGGCCAGGCTGGGACATCAGCCCACAGGTCCAGCCCAGCTTAGTAATACCCACGGTGGTGAGGGCAGGGCTTTGGCAGAGCTTGGAACTGGCATCCTATAGCATCACTGGGGCAGGGACTGATGGCCCGGGGTTGAGCTGATATGGAGCCCTGGACCCATGGATGGGGCATGGGGGGTGGTCCCAGGTGAGGCTGCTCAGGACCATTAACACCTACTGGTGTCCCCAAGGTCCTGACAATGTAGATCAATTTTTAAAAAAATGAATAATGTAGTAGAAGAACGGAAAAAGCAAAATGCTGTTACCAAGAGGAAGGCTTTAAGTGTTGGAAGTCACCTGAATAGAAATTTTTCGCTGCCCTTGAAAACGCTTCCTGTTCTTTTTCCTAACCAGAGTTAAAAATTTAAGTTCTAAACACAAGAGTACAAGCCAAAACTTTGAGCTGAGCACCTGAAGTATCATTAGCTGTACAAATCTCTCCAAATAAAGCCTTCTATTATCTGTGTACACAAAAATTGGTGTAGTCCATTAATGAACTTATTTACATTGAACAGATTTATAGCTTCTGCTCCAGGTTTTATAAGTAATATCTCAGTCACTTGAAGTAAGACTCAGTGCCATTGACTGCATCCAGTGACCTGAAAATACATTTTCCCCATAGCTTTTGCTAAAGCCTTCAAGCATCAACCTACACAATTTTTATGACAGCTGATGTTTCTCTGTAATGTACATCACTCTAAAACATTTTGCAGTGCCCTGTGCCAGCCCTGAAGAACAAAGATAATTGAGAAAGCCAACATAAAATGTACATAAATTCTCAGAACACTTCACATCTTCAGTGACTGCGCCCAATATACAGCCCATACATATCACTGTGAGGGATGTTATAATGTTAATGTTTTATGATATAAGCAACACCAAATACATCAGAAAACTTTCTTTTATATACTCAGTATTGGACATATAATTTTAAAAGATTAAGGTTTTTACTTATAGTTGGAGGAAATTCATTTGAATGACAACATAATTTGAAAGTCTTAACTTATTCCCCAGAAGAAGAGCTGAAGTCACACTTCACTCACCTCGATACAAAGTTTCTGCATAGGTAATTAACTCTTAAATGCTTCTACAGAAAAAAAAATAAATGACAATGGATTTTCCTCTTCTGCATAGGCTATAAGAACATCACTGAGATCCTGGCAACACAACAGTACAAAACTTTGGGATTTGTTCAAATGTCAGAAAATTAATTGAAACTTCTTAGCAGTTTTTGTGCAAATTAGTACTTTCATAACTGTGCTAGCTGGCCAAGACATAACTTGAAGGAAGAACCTAGTAAAGGGAATAATTTAGGTTAAGAAACTTGCAAATCCCATCACTCTAAGGTAGCTGGTCAAACTCATACTTTTTTCAAGCTATAGCAGAATATACACCAGGTCAATGGGGGCACCTAGCAGCTTCTTTTTTTAAGTCTTTTTTTCCCCCCCTAGGAACAGTGACATTCCCTAGATATCTCTGATTTTTAATAGAATTCCAGCTACCAGGCTTGTGCTGAAGTGCTCAAAATTTGAGACAGCTGAGATGTCTCTGCACCTGCCTTATGTCTGTAGTGTGGTGGAACTGATGACCTAAACATTTTCTGATTCCTCTTGCCGGTCAGGCAGCCCTGACAACACACAAAACATAAAGATGGCAGACCTCTGGAGGGTAGAGTATTTCTTTGGGTGTACTTCATCCAGAATCAGATAGATCAGATAGAGTATCTACCTCCTTGCTACCAGTGCTCTCTAAGCCAAATTTATTGATTGGATGAGAAATAAGCCACCAACTTCTGAGTCACAAAAATATCATGTTAAAGACATGTACTATATCAGCCTCTGAGTGAGAAATGCTGCTGATTCATTTCTTTGACCATAGTTTGCTCTGTGTACAGTATACTGTACACAGTATTAAAGAGGATGTGGCTGAGCAGGAAGGGAGACCACCTGTTTTTCTTATCCTGTCTATAGACACAGGATCAGAAAGAGCTCCCAGGAAGGAGAAGCAGATTTCTGCTTCCCTGAAGGCAAATGACCACACTAAGCATGGAGAATATTTTAGAATGAAGGTAGGGAGAGATGCAGGAAACTCAGAGACTGTAGCCTTGAAGACTAAGGGGAAGAGGAGGACCTTCTTGCAACTGCCCGCAGACCTAAACTGCTCAGAGGTAGTGGAAAGAAGAACCTCCTAGAAACACAAAGCTGTCTGGAGTATATGGTATTTAACCCAAAATATTCTAGCTTTTGGATACTCTGTATTCTCCCAAAACAGATAGTTACCAATTCCCCTAAAGAGGGTGAGCAGGATAGCTAGTGCCCACTACTAGAAACCTCATGAATCATCCGGTCTGTAACTGAATGCATCCTTAGCATTGCAAAAAGAGTGGAACCATTCCAGGTCTCATTCTGCTTCGGATTCTTTTTCAGAAACATGGATACACAAGACAGAAAAATAGTACAGCCTTCTTAAATTCATATCAAAAGGATCCAAAACCTCTGACTAACTTGAGCTGCAAGGTACAATATTATGCACATTACCATGTAAGAGTGACTGAATTCCTAATACTCCTCAAGGTACTGTTTTACAGATGGGGAAAAAATTGTCTTAATACATAGAGTTGGAAGAGAGAAACTGCAGCACTGGGAATAGAGGAAATCTTAACTTGCAAAAAGTCATAAGGGTATGAGCAAAGTACTCCATTTAGAAAAAAAATCAACAAAAAAAAAGTCATCTGTGCAAATATAAGAGGGAGAAGAACTGGTTAGGTAGCAGCTCTTCAGAAATAAAGCTTAGGAGTTATTGCAGACTACAAATTGTATTGGAGTCAATAATATACAATTGTAAAATAATAGTAAACATCATGTTAGAACACAGAGAGAGACATAAAATATTATTTAATCTTTGCCTCACCTCTCTCTCTGAAAAGACCTCGGTGTACTACATTCATTTTAGACATATTTGTTCAAGAAAGCTGTAGGTTGGCAAGACTGCATGGTTAGGTGCATCCTGATGTTACACTGCTTCTAATTCCTGACATAGCTGTTTGGCCTCAGTTTGACTGGACACAGAGCTACAGTGATATGCTTCTAGGGACTTAATGCCCAAAATCAAAGCAAGTGTAGCTAGTATATTACATGTGCAAATTGTCTTCTGACCACAGTTATCTATAATGGACTACATAGAACAGAAATGCAACATAATGTTTTCCTTAATAGCCTTCTGCACTTCTTGACTTGCAAGATATCTGACTGTGCAGCTCATCAAAATATTTGTCCTGCAGATAAAGAACCTACCCTTGACAGCACGTTGCCGTTTGGTCTTCTCACAGAATCAGTGATTTTTCCTCCATACCTTGTAATACTAATAGTTCATAAATAGCATCCGATTTACAGTAACCTCACCAAAAATTATTTATTAAATAGATAAAATTCAAGTATTTCTAAACGTCTTTGCTTTGCTAGGGCTCAAGTTCAAGAAACAAATATTCAAGTGCACTAAAAGTCTGGGCAGAAGAGCACTGAGGGGCTGAAGTTCAGCAAGTGCTTATCTCCTGTGAGACATAATGCAAAGAGCCACAAGTCTCTCTATTCAGATTCAGTTTCATCTTTCCTGAATTCTTATAACCAAGCTCAAGCCTATCTTTTTTTGCATCCCCAGATACAGTATTCTTGCCCATTGGCAAATTTCAGACATTATCTCAGCTTTTCAGATGACATTTCCACAGATTATTATGCTGCAAAGCCTTCAACTTCTAGTGTTCATGGTCTCTCGTGAATATCATCCAACAGTTAATCCCTTCTTACAACCTCTGAGGAATTGGAAATATCAATAGAATAGCCTGGAGCAGGTTCTGCAAAATTTCTAAGTCTCTGAAAATATGGCTCACAAAAAACAAACAAACAAACAAACCTCCTTGCCCCCATCAGCTGTTCATCTTGTTGGAATAATGATAGATATTTATTTCTACAAAGGGAAATGAAAAAAATCCAACCTCATTTATGGACCACAGACTGATGAATGTCACATACAGACTAATGAGTGAAAATGTAAATAAATGCTTTATTTAAAACAGGGTTACAACTTTAGCTATTAATCCAGTCACATAAAGATTGATTTCCAGCTCTCTCCTGCAGACTAAGACTTCTTGATGTATATCCAGGCTCCTTACAGTTTCTTTTATTGCCTTTTAAATACTGCTTTTTCTGTGTCTTTTTTCAAGTGTTGTTGGGACTACAGGTTACTGGAATGTAGATGATGTGAACCATATTGATACTGCATATACTTAACCAACACAATCCTCCCAACCTGTCAGTCTTCAAACGGTTTCATGTCTGTGCTGTTATTAGTGGGAGTCACACAGTTACTTATGTCTTCAAAGTGTTTGGTGGTATCCTAGTAGTTCTTAATATACATTACCTTTTATATTTCTCCTGAACAAAGCCAAGTGATATCCAAGACTCTTCTTTGTCCTTTTTTGAGGTCCTCTGGTTGGTTGTCACTATTCTGCTGTAGTTTTCAGACTTGCAGAGACATTATAGAGTATTGAGAACGTTATCTCATGTTCCATTGCACTCTCCATGTCCTGGCAAGTTTGCCCTACATTGTATTTCCACCATAAGTGGCTTTTCTGAGTAACTTTTATTCTAACCTCACAGCACAGAAGTTTCAAAACCATGTATTATAACCATTCAGGTACAGTTGGTAGTGCTTTTTTACAGTCATTTTCTGACCCTGAGATAAGACTCTAACTCAAATTATACAGTTATTCCAGATGCATTTTCTGAGCATACTAGCTATCTACTAGCGACAGCTTTGGCTGGCTTGTTTTAGATGAGTATTTTTCCTAACTGCTGTTGAAAATTACACTTTTACTCTGTGCACTCTGCAGGATAGTAGCATTTTAGGGTTGTGGTCATGATAATGATTTATTTTTTCTTTAAAATGTCTGGGTTTTGAGTGCTTGACAATTTACTTGAAGGATTTCTGACCAGTTGTAGACAGCTGTGCTGAAAATGTTAAGGGTTGAAATGATGCCTTTTTTGTAGGCAGCTACATCCATCTTTATTAGCTACAACACCATTAAAGACATTCTGTGTTCTTGTAGTTTTATGGACTATGTGAGGAACTATTTCTAGCTTCATCTTCCCTCTAGGTGTACCATTTCCTTGGTTTCCTTGTCTGCTGATTCATGGGCTTCTTACCAAGATTCTGTATTTGTCCACTGGCTCCTGAATGAGTTTATTGTAGATGAACAACACTTGGGCTCACTTCTCCAGTCTAATGTTGCTATTTACTGGTGTTCTTGGCATTAAATTGCACCTGGCTCCATAAACCAGTGGCAATTGAATTTAGTTATTGGTCTAACAGCATAGTTGCAAACATAGAAACAGAGAATCATTGGCATTCTTATGGAAAACTTCATTCTCAGCATCTCTTAAAGTTATGCTGAAGTTATCCTTCCCTTGACTAGAAATCTTTACAGTCTGGGTGACTGTTAGTTATTTTTGCCTTCTTGAGACAGCATGACATTAGAGGTTAAAGCAATTCTCTTTGTACTTTGTTGCCTAAAGATAGAGCATTTTTCTTTCTGCCTTTCTGCACACTGTTTTCCACATAATGTACACCATGACAAATGCCTGTATTTCAGGTCACCTGTTTTTATTCTTGATTCTCATGGTTTGAATCATTGTATTCTGAATTTATTATCCATGTAATTATGTCGGTATTAATATTTATTTTGCATTAATTTATTGTTGTGACCCTTTTACAGGGGCTTACATTTAATGTCATGTAGTCTGGAATGACATCTCTTGTGTACAATCCTATCCCTAGCTAAGTATTTTTAATATATTCAAGGTTACATGGGGATGTCAGATTTCTCAGTGATAAGAAATCCTGTTTTAGCTTCTTGGTTGGAGGTATGAAGCCAGCATTCCTCTATGCACTTATTAGGTGTCTATTGTTAAAATGGTATGATCTTAGATCCACTTCCAATAAAGATGAGGGACCTTACCACCACTTGGGAGCATTCCTTGCAGACATGTTAATTACCTGACACCATACCACCAGGGTATAAGATGACTGGGTCTGCAGGCTTCCCTGTGTTGCATCCACACTGGGGGTCACATTTGAAAACTCACTGATTTGGGCGTGGAGCCTAGGCTTGAGACCAGCTTTGGAGACTCCCTTTAACTGAAGTATAGACATACATAGATACAGATGCATCTACAGGTATAGATGCCTGAAGTTAAAGTCCTATTTAAATATCTTTCCCAGCATTTTAGGTATTTTTCCAGATAATGACATGTTGCTGACTTATCCTTTTCATATTTTCCTTAATTTTCCTGTCTTTATCCCTCATTGTCTTTGTACAGATACCAGTCCTGCTTCCCCATTGCTTTCATGCTTGTAGAAGTAGGATTTTATCTAGAGCTTCATGATTCCTTGTGATCTGAGACTTTCCATGATACCTCTTAGCTTTGTTTCCAGTGACGATTTTTTTCAATTTACTACATTTTCTTGTTTGCTGATGCTTTTGCTAGATTGAGCACTGTCACAATGCTTCATTTACTGTTTGCTAGCTAATAACATGAATATACTTAAATCCTTGTAAAACTAAAAATAAGCCTGGCACCTGTAGGTAGCTAAAGATGAGTGAGATTAACCTATCAACTCAACTGTAAGCTACAGCAAATGCTATTAACACCACTTTTGCACAGGCTCTTGAATATTTTTCTGGTTCTTATAATATATTGCTCCCAGACATTTGTTTTTCCTGTTCCTATTGTAAGTGAAAGAACTGAAATCTTATAAAATCTATGACTATCATAACCTTCTACATCAAAGCTTTTCATAGCCTGGGCTGCATAAAAAGAAGCATTTCCAGCAGCTCACAGGAGGGAGGTGATTCTCCCCTTCTACTCTGCTCTCATGAGACCCCAGCTGGAGTATTGTTCCCAGTTCGGGGGTCCCCAGTACAAGACAAACATGGATCTGTTAGAATGGCTCCAGAGGAGGGCCACAAAAATGGTCAAAGGGCTGGAGCACTTCTCCTATGAGGAAAGGCTGAAAGAGCTGGAGTTGTTTAGTCTGGAGAAGTCAAGAATCCAGGGACACCTTATTCCAGCCTTTCAATATATATAGGGTCTTATAAGAAAGGAGAAAAACTTCTTACCAGTGCCTGTAGTGACAGGACAAGGGGCAAAGGTTTTAAACTGAAAGAGGGTAGATTTACATTGGATATAAGGAAGAATTTTTTTACAATGAGCATGGTGGGACACTGGAACAGGTGGATATTGTAGATGCTCCATCTCTGGAAATGTTCAGAGTCAGACTGGATGGGGCTTTGAGCAGCTGGATCTAGTGAAATATACCCGTGTCCAAGGCAGGGGGGATGAACTATATGATCTCTGAAGGTCCCTTCCAACCCAAGCCATTATATGATTCCATGATTCTGTGATTCTCTGTCACTGTTTGAACAGGTTAACAGCTTGTCCGATCCTCTGAATGCTTGCCATTCCCTTTTACACCTTCATTCAATCCAAAGAGTTTGTTAGGAATACTTTTGTAATTGTTTTGGGTTTCTTTACTATGAAATGTAGATTTGTTCAAAGCGAAACTTTATTGGTAATGTATAAGTTTAATTAACTAACTTTTTATTAGAAGCCATTTCTGGGGTCCAGAATGAAATTCATACTAGGCAGGAGAGTTGTTGTGAAAGGTCACATTTCACCTGTGGTACAACCAATCAAAGCTTACCTGGTTTCAGTTAGGGACTTGAATCAGGAGCTGTTTGAATTGGACATTCCATCACCAGGACCATGGTTACTGTAAAGTGGGATTCTCATTTCCCCTGGCTGCAGCTCTTCCACATTACCTAAAGAAATGTTTTTTGGAGCAGCAAATTAGACATGTGCTTGACATACTCAGTGCAAGTATCTTAACTGTGGCTGTTTTAAATAAAGTGAGGAGAAGGTATCTTTCTTGGACTTAGAAATTTCTGAATTACATTTCTGTATTTCCAAAACAATTTCAGTAAGTTGCTTCCAGTTTACCACTACCTCTTTCTCAGGGTATGACACTGTCATTTCAAATTCAAAATAGAAGAAAGTTGGAGACTCTGCAAAAATGCAGGAACAGTTGACAACTGTAGAGGAAACAAGCATTATGCCTAGAAGAAGCATGTTAAATCCCACTGATTTCTGCATTAAAGTTACATGCATGATAAATGTTTCATATAACATTGATTATTCATGGATATATGAGTAGTTTATTCCTCTGTACCCTAGTCTTAAGGAAATGGAGTAACACTTCACTGTTTTCAGTTTTGGCTGCCACAGATCAAGAACACCGAAGTTGAGCTCAGAGAACATTAACAATAATAATCAGAAATCTGGTGTAGCTGTTAGTTTTATTCTTGTTCTGTTTTACATTTAACCACTCAAAAAGTAGAAGCAATACCTAAAGGATTTCCAAAAACCTAAATATCAATTGTAGACATTACTAAAATTCATATGCAAATCTTACACAGTATTTGTGACAGGACTACAAAACACAGTGTCACATTCTTTCTCTTTTCTCATCTTCCCAACCAAAATAAAAATACATATCTTTTTCATCTTTTCATATGCCAAAGAGGCAACATCTTGTGTTATTTAATCTTAACCTCTTTTTATAGAATAGTAGTATCAGTGAGCATAAGAAAAAGTTCTTGCCAGAATTATCTTGACTACAATTTTTTATCTGAAATATGAGGTTATAAAAATAGGAAATACAGAGACCTTCTTGAAAGCCCATATAATAACACACTGGGAGGAACCACAATGGCAAAGGATATATAACACTATTAAGAAATGCATTAAAATGACATTTTTCTTTATACATACTTGATATTAATGCCTATTATTTAATGCCAGAAAAAAAAAAAAACTCTTATAAATATGTTTGGTAAGAGCCTACAAGTTTAGATGGGTATTAGAAGATAATAGGAATTTAACAGTGTGACAGGGTTCCTTAATTCTAATGCAATCTCAGAAAGGGGTACCTTACATAGTCTTGGCAACTTCATACTTAGGTCAATTTTATTTAAACATACATAGTCCAAAATGCATATTACAAATCTTTAAAATCATGTACCTTTCATATTTCTTATGATATATATTTTGTAACATTATACCACAGTGTTTTAAAGAGACTGTAATCACAACAAAGGCAACTTAAAGCTAAATATATAATCTGATCAGGATATATAATAGAAATATTTCCTGTGAAAGACTTGAGGAAGAGGAGGAAAGGGCAAGGACATGAAATATTATGTGATGTCCAACACCCAAGCACAAGAACTGAAAAAAAGAGCAATTGCTTGAATTGTTCAATTTTGCAGTCGTTCCATTTTGGATCTCAGAAGTGCCTAGAGCAGTTACCATCAGTGATTCTGGTAAGTAAAATGTAGCATCAGCAGTCTCCAACACATGTCAAATTTAACATCAATTGCAAAAGGCAGCCAATTTCACAAACTACCTGAGATGTTGGAATATCTAAGTCATACCATTATCATTAGTGGGTTAAGATTACTTAAAATCATTTCACAGTTTCACTTTTAACTCTGTTCTACTTCTTATAGGAAGCAATTTTTAAATGTTTAAAATTTTTTTCTGTTGGTAAAGCTGGCAGTTACTGATCTGGCACGTATTAGGCTTTTCATTTCCTTAAGTGTGGCACTCCCTAAAGCTAAATTACCATAGCATTCTTGTACAATTCCATATTTGATACAATATTCATGGGATAAAGGAAGTTCACTCACTTCTCTGCACAGAAATTTCTAGGTTTGGTCATGGTCATAACCAGTTTGGAAGAGACATCTTCCTGCGAGTAACATTAATCAGAGGCTCCTTAGCAAGCAATAACATACAAGACCTTATAACAATCTAACATTTATACGTTGTCCAAAGAAAAGGCGCATTTGTATGAAAAAGGAGGAAAATCTTTATAAAATAGTTCTTTCATTTACCCTATGGGGAAAACCTTTACTGAGGTCTGAGTTTTCTTTGATGTTGTCTATTTCATCCATTCCTCCACTCAAAAAATATTTGAACAAGATCATTAGGCTTAAGGATGTTTTTTTCAGCATTACTGACTGGATTATAATGGAAAAAGTTTTCAGGCTGTGCTATGAATAGAATGAATCACAGAATCCTAGTATTTCAAGATGGAAAAGACTTCTTAATTCATACGCTCCATCCTTTTGATCAAGAGACGACTCTTTGTAAAGCAAGCTCAGATTCTTGGATATTATACCGAACTGTTTAAACTGTAGTAGCTTCAAAAATTTTTCTTATGACTGAAATTAAAGAACCAAAGATCTTTTTAACATCTCCTAAAGGCTTTATTTAGTCGGAAGTAAATGGGAGTCTTACTATCAAATATTACATTTATGCTATGTCAATAAATAAGAAGCAGAATACTTCTGCTACTAAGAGAAATGAGGCATTTGTTTATCTACACACTCCTTTTGCTATGTAACTGTTAAAATACAAAACAATTAAAAAGTTTATGAGCAAAACATTAGAACAAGGCACATCTTTCTTTTTAATTTTGTTTGGTAGAACAGAAGGGAAAGGTCTCAAACCTTTGTGTTTTCAGTTCTGTTAAGCAGATGTGTTCACTCATGATCTCCCACTTCAAAGATTTCTCCTACAATATTTATTTATATAAAATGTTGAAAGTTTTCTAGCTGCCTTGTGCTTAGAACTACTGCAAAATACATTTTTAAACATCATAGGAAAGATGAGATGAATCATTTTCATTTTTGCTAGTTCCAAAATATGTCATAATGACTTTAACAGTGCGAGAATCTCTGGATTACCTCTGGCAGGGGAAGGGAATGGAGGAGGGAGGATGCTGAGGTTTTTTTCTCTGTATTAACATCAGCAGAATCATCTGGAGTTCATCAGTATGGGTCTGTTTCTAGTATCAGTATTTTGAAACATGCTTTATATACCGTATGAGGCTACTCAATTGGAGCATTTTTTTTCTCAGCTTGACCTCATTAACTGAATAAAATAGACTGCTAAGACCTTCACAATTTTTTCCCTGAAGCTGCCATGTCCATATGACTTGTCCATCCACAGATTCTTTCTTATGGCATCTGTCAGTATCAGTAGGCAACAGCATTTCAGATTTCATGAGACACTACTCGGCGAAGGAATGGGACAATATCATCTGTTCAAAATTGACAATATATATTTGCCTCATAAAGCCACTCTGTTGTTCATACACATCAGCTCATCCAAGAGAAATGCTGGTATAAAATACTTTCAGCCAAACTGTGGCCCATTGTGTAGAAAATAAAAATAAACTTGTGGTGCAGTATAGCTAGTACCATAGTACTGGGACTCAGGGCTATTAAATATTCCTCTAATCAGTTTGTCCTGTTAAAATGGTTGTGTTGGAAAAATATTGCAACTAAATGGAGGATTTTCAAGGCTTTCTTGAAATCCTGCAGTTTTCACAGTACTGGAAGAAAGCAGACGCTTTGCAGTGGTAGCCAGGGCCTCTCCACACTACTGACACAGTAACATGGATCATTCTGAAGCTATGCTGCTGTCTGCATTGCACACATCTGGCCTGAATTCTGATTTAGAGAAAACATTAAAACCAAAGCAAAATACTTACTCTCTGCCACCCCATGAGGGTCAGAAGCTTTTTTTCCCTCCCTTTCCCATCCATCAATATCCAATTTTCCCATCAGTTTATTTCAGCACAATGGCCAGGTAATGTATTGTGGAAGTGTTTTATCACTTTCTCCAATTAAAAACATGAAGATTCTGCCCCAAAAATTCTTCTTTGTTACATACAGGTCATGAAGAACTTCAATAAGCTGACTATAAACTATGCTACATTTTCCTGCCTTGAACACTAAGAAAGGAACAAATCTTTGGCTGCCATTATCAATGTCATTTTCAAGGGCTAGGATTTACAGAATAACTGAGGTGGGGAGGAACCTTTGGAGATCATCTAGTCCAGCCTCCCTGCTCAGAGCAGGATCAGCTAAAGCATATTGCTTGGGCCATGTCCAGTTTGGTCTTGAACTTCTCCAAGATGGAGACTCCATAACTTATCTGGGCAACCTTTTCCAGTGTTCAACCACTCTCACAATTAAAAAAAAAAAAATCTTACGTTTAAACAGAATTTCCTGTATTTCCATTCCATTTGTGCCCACTGCCTCTTTTTCTTTTACTGTGCAGCACTGAAAAGAGTCTGGCTCCACCTTCTTTACACCATCCCATCAGGTATTTGTACACATTGATAAGATCCCCCAGTGGCCCTTCACTTCTCCAGGATGAACAAAACCTTGTTTTTTGATTTCAGGACCTGTCATCTCCTTGAGTGTCCAATGCTCCAATCCCTAATAATTTTTTTGCGCCTTTGCTGGACTTGTTCCAGTATGTCCATACATATGCTCCTTTACCAGGGAGCACAGTACTGGACTCTGGACTCCAGATGTGTCTCACCAGTGCTGAGCAGAGAGGAAAGATCACCTTTCTCAACCTGCTGGCAATGATCTTCCTAATGCAACTCTTACCGAGGTCCCCTTCTGCAAATCTGCTTTCCAGATGGTTAGTCATGCAGTCACACTTGAAACAGGCAGTATCATTGGTGCCCATGTGGAAGAGCAGCAGGAGATCATAATCTAAGGGCCATTCAAGCCTTGGCAGCCTCTCTACAATGTCCCGGATCTGAACTCCCAGCAACCAGCAAACCTCTCTAGCAGAGCTGGTCATCAGATGGAGCCTCCATCCCCTAAAGCAGGGATTTGCCTACTACTATCACTTGCTGCTTCCTCCTGGTGCTTCTGCATGACTCAGGCTCATCAGACTTGGTTGCTTTGTTGGAGTGAGCTCCTAGTCCCTCCCCTGAAGCCAGAGCACTGATCATATTCTGTAGTTGCAGATCTGCAAGTGGAGCATAAGCTATCCTCCTGATGCCAGAAGTCATCAGCTTCTAGCCTTCACCACCATAGAAGTCTGTTTCCCAACCTGATGAACACAGATTCTGCCTGTCTCTTCTTTGGTGTACCTGGAGGTTCAAGCTATTGTCTCTGCAGGATCTCTGAGAAGATCTGATCAATCCCTTTCTCATTTTTTCTGATGCTGTGCAGTTTGCTGATCTCCTCCCATGGTTCTTTTACCTGAGGACACAGCTCCTCCACCAGTCCATTGCTTCTGCAGGCAAGTGGACCATCTGCCCCTGCCTCAGGAAGACTAGAGTTTGTGATTTCTGCCTCTTACATCTCACTTGAGGTAAAGAGGGTGTATAACGTCAACTTCAAGACAGATATGTCCTGCAGAACACAAATCTGCTGATGGTGCTGAACATCAGTTAATGGTAACAGGATCTCCATGGTGTAGAAATTTCAATGCATACTTTCACTCACAAGAGCAAAATGGTTATTAAACTCAGCTTAACTAACAAGCAACACTCTCTGAACTCATCACCCCTAGTCACAAGCAGGCATCCCATGATCTAGTAAAAATTGCCAATCACGGGGTTTTTATTTTCCATTTTTTTAAACCAGCTGCCTTGATTGCCTGCAGCCTTCCTTAGAGATGTAGCTGTCACCTTCTCTGACCTCTGCTCTGTGGTCTCTCTCTGTTTATAGAGTCTAGGCACTGTGAATGTGAGCATCTTCTTAGATGTTGTTTCATATAACTTTATTGCATCCATATTCTCTTTAGCTTTATGACTCATTGATCCCTGACCACATTTCTAATCATAGATGAAATCACATGTCTCATCTTAATTTTTATTTCCCCAGGCTATCAGTTAAATAGGGTTGGGGTGAGACTTTCTTCTGTGTTTTTAATTCTCTCAATTATTTTAAGATATGTTTTGTAAGAAGGAAAAAACAATATGTGAAATACATCTGTTCTCTATCCTTTGCACTCAGACTTGTAGTTTGAATGTAGTCTTATATTTTCCTGATTATAAAAACCCATTATTTTATTAGTAATTGTAGTGCTACTAACCTCAAGCACTCAAACACCGTGAGCAAAACCCCAGAAGTCCTACGGTGAAGCTTAAAACCATGAAATCTAAAAATATATACATGAGGACATTTCATTTCCTGGGTTAAAGCCTTTAGGGCACATTGAGGTCAAATTTTCCAACTTTTTGTGCAAACAGGAAGACTATAAATAAATCTTTTTTAACAAAAGTTTATCTCTCTCCTTCCTTTTGGGAACATGGACAATGAGAATCATACTAGTCACAGTATCATAATAAAAGCTGTCAATATTACCATTTTCTTGCTAGTAGGGTGAAGAGTTTGTTATTTTTGCTGCATGCTGATTTTTTTCACCAAGCCAGGATTTGCAGATAATGTTGAACCAGGCTTTATTTATTTCAAGTGTGATGGACATTAGGTCATGTTCCAAAGGTGGGGAAAAACCTACAGACAAAAGTTACTTCAGACAGAGGAGAAATGAAAAGAAATACCCTCTGCAGTGGTAGAGATTTTTTTCTGTGGAGATGAGGCTCAACAGTACAGCCATTTAATGGCACAAAAGCCGAGACTGATAAGGCTTCTGGAGAAGAGGGGGAAAAAAAGGACAGGGAGGGGAAAAGCTAATATGAAGTAGTGGAGTGTCATTTCAGAAGGTATTACTAGTAGAAAACTGGGTCTACATTTCATTTTCCACCATCTCAAGCTCTAGCCATCATCATTTGTTAATATAATTAGATAGTCACTTGGATATTTTTGGCAAGTACAGCTTTCACAAGCTACATGGTTTCCCTGCACTTGAATGATGGCTAACCAAATGGCTGTCATCCAATCAAGGAATGGAAATTATGATGAATAATTTTGGGATGTATATACACACATAATCATAGCTATGTGGCTTCTGTAAGGCCAGTTTCTCTTGAGTTACAGAAAGATCATTGTTTTTATAAAGGGGTAACGGAGTTATAGGTATACCTCAGCTATTGTTATTCTGAACATGCAGTGATTGTTATACTCTATCCATACCTAAGCAGAGAAAGTGGGTGACAAAAAATGTAGGGTCTTCAGCACGAAGGCTCAAAGCTTTGATGAAGATTCAGATCTGCAGAAAGCAGCTGGAAGATATGCCATCCTTCTGAATACCCTGGGGTTAATCTAAGCAAACACATATCTTAATGACAAGATATAAAATACTCTTGGACATCTTCATTCTTCTCAAATGCTACTTTGATTGAATCTATTTCTTAGGGGGTCTCCTGCCCATGCTGCTTCTCTTAAATAACATGCAGCTCAGAGAATCACCAGGTATAAAGGAAAAAAAGTGGTCTATTTGAGCTACAGCCACAAAATGATTTACAAACTGCAACAATGAAGCACCATAAATCTAATTTTTTTGGCCAAGCCACATTCACAACCCTGTATTAGGTGACCAGACTCTCAAAGTGATGCCAGGGAAGTATTAGACATCTCAAAATGAGATTCAAAACAGTGAAGTCTCTGGGGAGGGAACTATCTAGAACTGAGCAAAAAGGAATACCTAAGAACACGTCCTAAATCTTCTGTCTTTTTTAAGCCTGAAGAAAAGTACCACCTAAGTTAGGGGTCATTTCTCGAACATAGGTATCTACTACCTCTCTTTCAAAAAGATGAACAGAGTTGTTATTTTTTTTTTATGTCCAATGGGAGCAAATTACCCCACCATTACTCCTTCCTCCACCTCATACTGTAACCCCCAGTACAAATCTGATTAGTGTCCTCAACCAGGATATGGAACAGACAGGCTCAGATTCTCTCCTCCATCTGAGGACATTTCAAACCACATCTTCCAACTTCTCTGGAGGGCATCTTCAGCACAAGGCAGTTATGAATCTGTTACATTCTCCATTCCTCTGGTTGGAAATGTTTTATTGCATAAAAATAAACAAAAAACCCAAGATGTATTGGAACAGCAGAAGCAAAAAATAAGAGTGATTCTTCATCCTGGTGCTCAGGACCATCACAGGGAGGGAACATTGTTAGGTTCCAGTTTCAGTCCCAGTGTCAAAGCCTGCTTCTGCATTTTATCCAGTGCTTGCTTCAGGTAAAATGCATTTACCATTGTGAATTCATATTACACTTGCCATATAAACAAAGGATCCATTCAGTTTTCATTCTTTACTCATTTTCCGTATGAGGAAACAGGCACAAGTATAGCAACATGTCACTTCCTTGCAGAAATAGCATGGAAAAAACCATAGAACTCATCTACATCTAACTCACTCTTGCTATCAATGAGCCAATATTTGGAAACAGGCAATAAAAATATCCATTAACAACTGACAGAATATAGCTCAGTTCCTACAACAAAGAACCCACTCTGGCCACCCATGGTTTTAAGAGATTGCTCCCTTCTTTTTTAACCATCTCTTTGTAATACAAACCAAGCTATGATACAATGTAAAATTAGGCTTAAATACAGTGATTAAGAATAAGGAATTTGCAAAACACTAAAATTCAAGCACACATTTTACCCAGATTAGTAGTTTTGTATTTTTTCTTTTAATGTACCCAAGGATATTTTCATAAATGTAACCTAGCGTCTTCAAAATCTAGGCATATATTGTGTTTTATTTCTAATTCATATTTGGAATATAAGAACAAAAAAACTTATTAGATTTTTTCAGACTAAATAAAATCTCAAATTGGCTGATTAAAGCTGGAAACAGACATTCTGACCTCAGCATAATTAAAACACCCTGCAAGTTATATAGTGAAAGACTGCTGGCTCTAGGTAGTGCTTGTTAAATGTGTTCTGTTCTTTCCATAAAAACATAACTTAATTTTCTGTGTATGGTTTCAATTTGTTCAACTGTCTGTATAAATTACCAGTATTACATTTCATTTTTCCTGGGGAAAATATAGTTGAATTTCACGTCAAGTAAAGTTGCCTTTTTTTTATTCTTTTCAATTCTTTACCCCACCCTGCTCAGAGGAGCTGCAGTTTTTCCTTTTGTATTTCCAAGTCAATGCCATCCAAATACAGGCTTCTTTTTGTTGCCATTTTTATGTGTAGCAGTGTCTCCTAGGAGTAGTAATAATCCTCGTTAGCCCTTGCACAACCCCTAATCAAAAGGAGCAAATTATTTAGGCTTATACTTCTTGGCTCTCACTCTATTCCTCATAAAATGTCAGAATATCTCAAAGATCAGGAGATGAGCAGGTCTTTGCTCATTAGTCTGCCCTTAGTTCCTCACATCCCAATCTCATCCTTCAACAGGATGCTGAGAATTCTGGCCCTAACCCCCCAAAATCCTTGAGTAAACCCATTGATATGAATGAGACTCCTGAGGTGCTGACAGTTAAATATATGCTTAAATGCCTTGCTGGATAATGGTTGGAACATTCAGCACTATATGGGACTAAGATCTGGGTAGTTTTCTATACTTTTTATACCTAGAGAAAATGGCCTAATTCCTTCATGTAACAACACAAGGATCAACAGAAGAGTGTTCTGTCTGATCCAGGAAGTTTAGAGGAAATGCATGAAGAAGGAAATATGATCAGCATTTTTCAAAAGTTAATAACTTAAAAATTTTAAAAAAAGCATGTTGCTATATTATGTCTAGTTAGTAATAGGTCCAAATCAGAAACTTCTCATAATTTTAGGGCATGTTGATTTAAATTGCATAAGAAAATTAATGTTAACTCCAAAGTTTTGGACAGAAATACACATGAAGTGAGAGGTTTAGTTTGGAAATATTCCCATGTTACACTCTTTCGTTAAATAAATAAACACCTTTGATTTAAAAATTTTGCCTTTGTCAGTCCTCCAACTGTTCATTTTCACAGAACTGGATGTGATGTGTCAGCCTGTGGTCATAGGGTACATTAAAGAAAAGGTGCTGAAGGTACAAATGCAAAGCCCTTAGACCACTAACCACCAGTTAGAAAAATAGTTCTTCGATCTGTGTCAAAGGATTGTCACTAGCATGAAACCAGAAACTTTGAATTCAATTTACACTGATATCAACTATGTGTATCGTTGACCCAGTTCTCTGCTTTGTAAGAGAGAGAGAGCAGTCCTGACACTTATCTCTATTCAGCATGGGATTCAGGGCAAAATCACTATAAAAAGGGGACAGGCGGGAAAAAGAACAAGGCTTCCCGTAAACAAACTTAATTACCTGAGAAATATGGCAAGAAAAACTTGGCACATGAGGGAACAGCATCTAGAGACATGATCCTGCCAACACGGAGGACCTGCTTTTCCACTTCCTTATGCTTTATAATGTCATGCTTATGTGAAGAAACTAGAAATTGCTTTACTCATGCTGGTAGCCTTTTGTACTCACTTTTCACAGAGGTAAATAATGGCTAATGACTGAATGGAGAATGATGTATGCATCGTTGGGCTTGTGCTTCTGCTTTGAAAATTAGAAAGTGTTCAAAAATTTCCCCATTTCACCAAGAGTCCAGGGCAATGACTACATATCTGTGTTCTCAATCCCTTTTGCATGGGTTGGTAGATACATGTATGAGTCTGTGTACATGTATATTTATGGAGAGAGCCAGCAAAAACAGATTATTTCTGACCAAGGACTTCTTCATCTGTAAAGTAGAAAAATACTCATTGACCTCAGCAATGAAGTATCAGGATCAAACTTTCTGACAATTGCATTTAGAATATATGTTTTTTAATAAATGGAAAATAATTTTACACACACATCTCTGCTTCTGTAATACTTTAGTTCTCACTGTTTTTTTTTTGTTTGACTATCACGCCCACCAACTTCTTTTGATGTTGTAGGTACTTGGAAAGAATGTAAAGCTCAGTTACATTTTCCAAGATGTTTCAGGGTCCTGCTCCTAAAAAAATATTAACATATAAAGGGAAAATGAAAAAGCTTTTTCTGTGACTGACTTCCCCTTTAATAAACATGTAACACCCATGACAAGCAGAAGAATAGTCTTTTCTAGTTGATTTAAAGAAGGTAAATCCTTGTTTACAGCAATGCATTCATAGTACATTTTGCTAGGAAGGTACAGAAATACCTGCAGAAATTTTCTGAAACAGCTGAGAAATTCCAGGCTGTTTTTCGGCCTTGTACTTTGTGTAGTCACTGTACTGAGCAGGCTGAAATGCTGCTTCTTTTATTTGGTAGTGATTCAAAGCCAGGTTACACCACGTATGACCTCTTAAGTTTTGAAATGCCCTTTCATAAGGTCTCTACAACTTGAGTCTCCAAACTGTACCTCTCTCAGCAAATCATTCTGCTAGGTATTTTGCAAATAATTACCTGATCTGCAGATCCTTGCAGGGGAAAGGGCTGAGACAGTCACATCTGTGGGTGTTACAAAGTGAATTATAGAGGAACAAAGAGATGTTTGAGTCATGCTGAAAATTATTGTTAGCTGACCTATTTAAATACTTGAGAATTCTCCCCTGTCATGGAATTTTTTTCGATAAGAAAATAATTCAGTATAGATTTGTAATAGCATGATTACAAAAAGTAAATAAATAACTAATCTCTAGCAGCCACTGATGAAGTTATTCTTATCTGAACTGATTTACTTTTACCAAGTGAGTCCCCCCAAATACCTTGACAAAATATTGGTTCTGCATTAACCAGCTTCTGCCTCTGGACAGTAGTTCAGAAAGTAGAGTGCATTATTACAGCACTGGGAAACATTACAAACTAATGGAGATTCTTTACCTATATAGAAATCAAATATAATGAGCCAATTCCATCCCTAATATAAACCCCTGAATGCTAGGATTCATTTGATCGTGTATTTATTTGTTGAGAAATCTAGGCAATAAGGAAAAAAGAGAGTAATGCCAAACTTGGTGTCAATAACATATCGGTTGTACAGAATACTTTCTAGAGATTGTCCATGACAGTTTACTTTTGAGAAATTATTACCCCAGCAACTCTGCCAAGGCTAAGCAGAGCACAGATTATGTGTTACAGATGCATGAATTACTAAAGACTAGTAAATTTATGTACCTGGGGTGCTATTCCTACACCTACTAAGATTGTTGACTTCGGTGACAGCACAGGAAATGTTCATGTTTTTATGAGGGTGTACTTTGTGTCCTAGTCACAAACTGGCTTTGTGCTGTTGTTCCAGATGGCTCCTGTTCTCTCACCCGGTAACTGTCCCCCTTTCTGTTAGCTGCTACAGCCCTCAGCCCTGTGCTGGACAAGAGACCTAGAGTATGCTACATTAACCCTGTGCTGATCACTGTGATGTTTTACACAAGTTGCACTGAGAAGGCATCAGACATTTCCCATTCAGTTTATAACTTGTCAACATACAGATCACGTACAGGACTTTGTAAACACAGAAAGTAACTGTTGTTCAAGTCTGATGGCTAATGACTTTCCCATCTGCTGGCTGGAACTCAAGGGCAGTTTGAACAGTACTTAGCACAATGTGTAGAGAGCACAAACACCACCCAGAAACTGTCCCTGGTAACGTATCAAACAGTTTATCCAGATAAACAGCTGTTTCAGAAAACCACATTCACAGAATGTTTGATTATATCACTTGTAGCTTTCTCTGTATACAAAAGTCTACCGGTCTAAGACTTGAGGAAATTTAAAGGAATGAGCATTTAAGGACTGTACATAGTTTTCACGTCTCCCAGATACCACTAAACTGTAGTTTATTTGTGAATCTCCCACAGCAGGTTCTTGTAACCGACAGCTGATAAAAACTGTGGATTATCAAATATTGAGCAAAAGATTGCACAAGTCGAGGAAAATGTCACAGAGTTCAAGGCTGCAAAACACGCCCCACTCTTCCATCCATCTAGAAAACATGTACTTAATGATAAAAACTTGAGAAGTACCACTGACGACTTCCTGAGCTCATAAAATTTGTTGAAAGATGGAGCGAGCTGACAGAGTTCAATGTCATTGCAAGAAGCCAGAATCACTCTCTGGCTTGGAGGTTACTGCAAATCCATAACGAAGATCCAGATGAAGTCTTTTTGGTGAAGTTTTCTTTGCTTCTCTATCTATAAATACAACATTTTGTGAACTGTCTGCTATGCAAAATAGATACACATTTTCTCCTCAACTCTTTCTTCCCAAAGCATCAGACATCCTACAAGACATTTCAATTCTGTAACTCTGTATGAAATAGCCATTTCCCAAAAAAACAAACAACAGGCCCGGAAACATTTGTTTTATTTTTAAAAGATATTGTTCTATTTTTTGTAATGAGATTAACTTTTGCAATAAAGGAAACAGGAAGTGGGTGAGCAAAGGGGTCAGAAAGGTAAAAGTTGTGCATATCTGTTTCTAGTCAATGTTGTGAAACTGTTCCCCATCCCCTCCAAACTACCACAAATCAACAAATTGCACAACAGTGCTTGTTTTGAACTAGAAAGATCTCTTTCAGATGAGCAGAGAAGGATACCAGAAGATGTAAAACTAACCAAGACAAACAGAAACGGGGTGATATCTAAGCAACCACAACCAAAGCTCTCATCCAATATGCATGAAGCTAGTGCTTAAGTGACAGAGGCAAAGGAATGCAAAGAGAGCTTCCATTTCCTGCAGGGGTTTTGAGCATACACTAGAAAAATTAGGAAATGTGCTAATAAAAGGGGTCTTTTGGATAAATCTTATAAAAGATAGATTATATTCAGAAAGTAGCTATGCAAATCTTAAGTTCAGAACAATGAGTTGTGAGTGAAAAGGAGAAAAATACAAACAAAAAAAGCAAAAAAAAAATCCCAAGGAATCACTTTACAAGAAAAAACAGAAGCAAAATAAAAATATTCCAATGTGCAAAAGAAGAGTGAGTTCAGAATAAAACTCAGTTGTTTGCATATTTTATTCCAAAAGTTCTAGCTATCTCCACCCATGTACTAATGTGCTTTCCAGGTAAAATATATCTGCACAACAATACCTCTAATAGACTTCATGGAGCCAGCTGACCTCCCTTCCCTGTCATAGGCACCACTAAAATCAGAAATCTAGATGTGTAACATATGGCCAGAAACTGGATTTTTCTGCTTTTTGGTGCCCAGGCAGATTAAGAGAAATAAAACAGGATATTAGATATTTTGACTTTCCATTTAAGCTAAATTATATTTATTTTTAAATAAGCTCTTTGTATTCTTTCAGGGACTAGTGTCATCAAACAGAGTAAAACAATGTTAAGAGAGCATTAACCACAACATGAGCCCTCCAGAAAGACACCACAGAAATGACCATTTGCTGGTTCAACTGCATTGACTAGATTCATTGCCAGAACAAGCTGCAGTAGCCTGACAAGTCATCTCACACAGTAAAACCTCCACACAACGATTCTCCCTCACAGTAAAACTTTCATTCAAAGTGAACTGTTTTTCACCATCAGTTATAAAAGGAGAAATATTCCTTTGCCCTTCTAATCTTCCAAATGTGGGTTAATTATCATAGTATCAAAAGAAAATTACCAAAACCAGAGGAGGCTGATAAACTCACTGGGTTGTTTCCCAATTTATTTTGAACTAGATAAAGGTATTGGGTTACCCCTGTCCTTTTAGCTGTAAGGCGGTAGGTGTAAGAGTGACCTCAAAGCTAGGATCAAGGTCAACTTCCTCCAACATCCATATTATTTATGTATTTACATGTCCATTCATACATTTTTATGCATGTTTATGTATTGCTAAAGTGTCCTCAGAGCCTACTGTGAAAGAGCCCATCTAGTGCACCCAGGAAATTACATTCAGGTACCTGGTATTTTAAGATGATCTCACTCTTACCTGCTCTCTCCTTTCTGGGTTTACATCCACAACACCTGCCCACATTTGCAGGAATGTCACTGGGAAGATGAGGGAGCCCAGCTTTAATCCAGGCTGCCTACAAGGACAATGGGTACATCTGCACCAGCGTCCTACAGTGCCCTGAGTGTGCACAATTATACCAGGTGTCACCCCTCCACCCAACCCTGCCCTCCAGCACTATCCAGTCCACCTGCATACTCCTCTGACCACCCTCTGCACCCCTCTGAACCTCAGCTGTGGTGTTCAAGCACAGCTCTAAACTCGTAGATTTTAAATTATTCCCAGGACAAATAAACTAAGATACGGTGTAGAAGTTCTGCTATATTTACTGCCACTTTGGAAATCTCCAGCTGAATAAAATTTTCAGCAAAGAAAACTTCAATAGGCTCGATAAATTCTACTGATGAAATCTGGTATGTTAAAGCATCTTTGTATGCCAAACTTTGTCAGGTTATACTTTGTTCCTTCTCCATTTCTGATATCCTGTAAGAAAGTATACAAGTCCTTTTGTAACTCTTTCCTTTTGTTCCAAAAACTGTGACTAATTTACAACTTTTCTTACTTGAAGTAAGTGTGACAATGGCAATGGATGGATCAGATAGATACAAACCTGTTTTCTGCAGAGCACAGCTGGAAGAGTAGAGATCTAAAACCATAGAATCAGTGCAACAACAGCAGTAGTCTTTTAAAATCTCATACATGTATAACAAGCTCACGGCAAGCAGCTAAGGTTCATATGACCCATTAGTCTCTGAATGATTTTATTTTTCTAGGCTTTTGAAGAGCTCCAATTCATCACTGCCTCCACAGCCAGTTTTTGTTGTTGTTGCTGGGGGCTTTTTTCAGTAAGAGCATCCCGTCATGAGCTCTTTGCTCATTTTATTGAAGGGGTTTTTTTGTAGATCATCTCATGGAAAAACTCCATTTAATATTTTAAAACCATTCTTAGGAATAATCTCTTTTGCCCTGAGGACACACCACTGGAGTTAGGAAAAAGAGCTCCAGAGTTATAGCTACATCCAGAGTCCCACACACTGCATTCTCCTATGGGGTCCACATTACAGAAACCACAGAACAGCAATTCACTGACATGTTTTTAATTATGTATATTTTTTACTTTACTTTGTGGTTTTCTTGTAGCTTTTACTTCTGTGACATCACTTTTTCTTTTTTTCATTAGAAGCCAGGGACAGGGACAGAAGGGGAAGCAGACCCAATCTGCCAAAAACTTTGGGAAAGATTTTTCAGATTAAGACAACAGTTTGCAACCTTTTTTTCTATACAGTTCCTAATGATGAAACATATTAATCTGCCTCCCTCCCAGACTTTTGTGTTATGTCTCTTTGGACTGTGCATCTGTACACCTCTCAGCACAAACAATTCTAATAGCATTAGACACATTAACAAACAGGTTAAATGATGTGTTGTCTTTATGAACTGATTATTTGATGCCTCAAAAAAAGGGCTTTTAGGATGTTATGTTAAAGTTTACTTACAGAGTAACCCAAAACAAAAATTCTACTTGTGAGCTTTCTATTACTATATTTTTGCTGTGCAAAGGGAAGAAAATTCAGGATAGGCGGCATAGGAAACACTTCACACCATCTTTACTGGAGAGTGCTCCTGCACTTACTCCTCCTTTTACCTGCCTTCTTGCTGACAAAGGAGTTTGTCAGACACGTTTGATTCACATGTAAAAAAGCCTGAATAGTTGTGGTTGCAAGGAAATGTTAAAAGTCTGTAAATACCAAGTGTGGTTCCCATCACACATAAAAGAAAACAAACTGAACTCTATCTGGAAAATATCTTTCTCACTGTGCTTGAAAAAAGAACATCATGTCACAATGATTCACGGTTAAATGCTGATTTCGAGTGAATACATGGAGAGTGCACAAGCACTCTTATCTACCCTATTATCTACGTACCATAGCATTGAAAAGGCGAGGGTCAGGCTATGCTATTAAGGCCCGGCGAGGTTGCCCCAGGACCTACAAAGGGCGTTTCGGTCCACGTGCTGACTGCATGCCTTCCATTACACTTAGTGTGGGGCCCAGCATGTCCCCCAGCTATTTCATCATATCTGCCATTGCTAAGTTCTCCGAGCCAACAAACTCGGGTTTTTTCCTAGTCTTTGTGATACAACATGAACTTTCCTTGTTTGGTTTATGTTCCAAGAGACAAATGATGGGGAAAACATTTCTGAAGCTCTTTCATTTGTCAATGACAAATGCAGAAATTTATATGAAACACCAGCAAAATGGAAATATTGACTCTGATCCTTCAGTTCAGATGAAAAGTGCTACCTAGGTGAAAAGTGTCATTATTGTTATGAATCAACTACACACACATCATGGGCATAACTAAGTAATGTTTATTGCCAGTAACCTTTGTAATAATCATAGTTTCCAACGAGGACTCTTTAGTTAACTATCAAACTCTACGGGTGAGATTTCAAGAACTGTCTAAGTAAATTTGGTGCCAGCTCAGATGGAAAATTGCTGAGAAATGGGTGCCTAACTCCCACAGGGCCATTGAAAAAAGGCTCATCTTGCATTAAGTGGGGAGGAAACAGAAATTCAGTATCACAACAAGGTCATGAGCAAGAAAATGGCATACTGAACAACTTTGAAGGAAAAGTTCTGTGTCACTGAAGGACGAATTATTGCAGAATCTTGTTATTTACTGGCATTGTACTTTACTTCACCGCCAGGAGACAGCAAAAATTAAAAAAGATGTCCTGCAATGTCTTGGATCCTTCCTTTCAGTTTTCCAGAGCCCTTAGTGGCAAACTCCATTCAACCACAATCCTATCTCCAGCACTATTCAACATCTGTAGAGAGTAAAGAGGAGAGACAGACAGATACCACAGGGATGGGACCAGAAGGACAGCGGTACATGCTGCTGCTTGAGTTTCTCTCTGCCTCACATCACAGTATCATTGCCTATATTTTTCAGTATATACCTGGAGGGAAAACAGCTAAAACTGTTGACTATAGAGATCAGGGTGATGCTGATGAGATACATTTCAAGCAAAACAAATACTTTCCACAGCATCACCTAATATTTAGGCATCCATCCTCAGGTTGTTAAGTATCCCTTCAGGCCTTCTGTGCTCCTCATGTTTCTGGAAGTTTATTTAATGACAGCATAAAAACCACTGATTTGCATCTGAAATAGATTGAGTATAGCACAAGGGCAGATACTGACCCATGCTTACTGAGGGAAGATTTTTTACTTCCTCATAAGCTTTCCTATCACAGCTCTATCCCTGAATCCTGTTTGCTAGGGTTTTTTTAAATCGTTGAGATAGCAACAGCAGTCACCACAGGAGCCACATGAGTCTTTCATCCTCTGTATTTGCTCCCTCCACCGCACTGAATAGACTGAATATTGTCTTGACACTCAAAGTCCTCCATGGGTTTCACTCAGTTAACAGTTCCTTCCCTCCCCACTAATGGCTGTCCAAGGACATATACTCTTTATGGAAACACCAGTGAATGGGGGCACCACTTCCTAGGGACAACTGGAATCTGTTCAGGGATTGTGCACAGCTGGGAACTTTCCCCAACAAGAACTCAAGCAGCAACACATCTGCTAAAGCAATCATATTTCCTCGAGTAGATGAAGGGCTGAGTGAGAGTATAACTGCTCTGTCTAGTTTTGAATACGTAGTGGGTCAGATACCACAATGAGAGGATGCCCAAATAAGCAAGCACTGGGGTAGAGTCTTTCATCTGACTCACTTATGTTTACTTAATAAATGGAAATAAACAACAGTAGCCGTAAGTCCATGGATAAGGGTCTTAGTCAAAAATTCAACTATGACAATGAGCTACAGGCACTTTACTCAACTCCAAAGATGATTTGCACTTCTGAGAAGCCTAAAGGACCTGATATATAGTGAAAATAAACCCAATAGTAGCAATTCAGAGATGACTGTAACAGTTTGAACTGCTTTTATTAATTTTCATGAAGTCCATAATAAAATGCATCCTGAGTTCTTGTTCTGTACCTATATGTTACAAAAATATAAATTTATCATAAAAAATATTTTTTACATTATTTAGTTTTCTCGTCTTGCTGAGTTGTTTCATGAGTCTCCAAATTAAATTTTTGGTAGAGCAGTAGGCTAACAAGGATTGTGCCCAGTTTATGTCAGGAAACAGCTAGCTGGAAGACAAAATATTTCATGGGAACCTTTGTAACTCTGTGGGTACCAGCCCTCACAATTATTCCTGACCTTTCTCCTGTACACAGCTCCTCAGCACACTCTAGCAAATGCTGCAGCTTTGCACAAGAAGAGCTGAAAAACCTAATGTTGACCAACAGGCTTTTCTGAGTGTGTTTTTTTCAATATCTCTTTCATTTCATGATTGTTTGTTTCCTCCTATTTTAAGTTGTTGTTGTTGAACTTCCAGTTTTCCTCCTTAGTAGGAGCCTGCAGGGGAAGTGGTCTGGTGCCAGGGAATGGAGAGAGATGATGATGTGCAGCACCTTCTTCAGACTGACAGACTGCAATTAAAAGAAAAACCCATTAGTTACGATAGAGCCCTGATCCTATCATTTTAATTAGGGTAGAAAGATTCTTCTATTGCTGAAATTCAAAGAACGGGTATATATCAATTGTTTTGCAACAGTGCTTCATTTCGTCTTAAGAAAAAACATGCAGTTAAGGTGAAGGCATTTTAAGTTCAGCATTAGGTTTTGACCTAGGTTTTGACTTACAGGTTACAACAAGTTGGCAGAAGTGCAATGTGATGAAACGGAGGCAGTGCTGCAAAACTGGAGAGCTGGCTTTGCTGTAACAACTACATGATTTCCATTTTTCTATCCCTGCTGCAGTGATATAACAACACCAAGGTGGAAAATACTAAGCCTGACCTTGCTATGCTTGCATATGAAATCCCAGTGCTCATGGGCTGCTGAAGCCTATGAGATGGGGAATGTTACAGGCTTAAAAGGAGACTGTAACCATGCCGGAAACCCCAGATGGCCTCATTTAGATAAGGGCAAGATTTCAGCTGGAAAATAAATCCTGTGAGTATGAACCTGGAGCATTTGTGAGTTACCCTACACATAGTGATTCTGGGACCCTAAAGGGATGTGCCCATCCCCTTCCCCCCCAGTATTTCCAGTATGAAAGAGGTCTCTGGAAAGATCCCGTCGTTCAACAATTCGATTCAACAAAGTCACTGTAAGAAGACAAAATTGGTCTGTGAGAAAGCAGTGGAAAAGACAAAGCTGACTAAGATTTTTTTCAGTAGGAATATCAGGAGTCTCAAAAAACCTCAAACCACTGTCTGTGTTCTATTTTAGCTGCATCTACTGATACTTATTGACTGCAGGGAACAATTTTGAAGCACTTTCTAAAAGTTTAACTGTCTATACATTTATACAGAATATAACAATATTCTGTAGTAAGGAGATATTGGCAGCTAAGTTTGAAAGACTAGCTCAAGGGTTTGAGATCCAACATTTGCAGTAACCTGACTGGGGCATTTAAAAAGAAATCTGTTTATTTTACAAATATTTCTTATTTCTAGAGCCAAAAAATGATTGTAAAAGAATTAGATTAGTAACCAGGAGTCCAAACAAGCTTATTCAGCTTATTTTACTGCTTGTGTTGATGACACTCTCTTTTGTCTTCATCCAGTAGTGGGAAGCGCTTTATCATCTTCTGGTTTGGAAAAAAATCCAAGCAGCTAATGTAAAAAAAATATATTCTCTGGTAGCTGCAGCATGATTAATTTTCCACCCCATGAGATCGCTGTGAGTTTGAAAGCACCCTAGAGCTTTATTTGCTACATTATAGTCATCAAGGATCATAAAGCATCTTCTTCCTTCCGCACTGCTAGCACTTCAGAGAGCCAGTATGGTTGAGTGGAATGAGCAAAGGGTTGAAAACCAGGAAATTTTTATTATAAACCTAAAACAGCTTGTGACTTGCCTTTGGCCTTGATTAAATAATGCTGCGCTCAGTTCTCTGAAGCAATACAGTCCTCTACTCCAGCTAATGAAATTATAGACTCTAGCCCATATGACACCCAGATAGATATTGATACCTGCATTATAAAATGGTGATAATAATACTGTTGTTTTTTCATCAGGCACTTTGGGTTTATTGATGAAGAGCAGAAGGTAACAGTAAAAGATTTTAATTAAGGTCTGTAAATCATTTTCAAAAGAGAAATTACTCATTATAGTTATTCCATATCATTCCCTGTAGAAAAGCACATGGAGGAAAGCCTGCACATTGCATTTCCCTGTTGCTATACAGAAAGTTGACTTTGGGACTTCTCCCTTTTCCACATCATTAGGACAGTCCAATCCCATCAGCAGTGAATGAAAAAAACTGGGGTTTAGGCTGCTCCCCCAAACCCCTGCAGCAGTAACCCTCCATACCTTAGAGGTATGGTGGTGCCTTAGAGGTACGGTGGTATTTAGAGGTACCTAAGCCCCCCAAAACAATAGCAGCCCTGATCACTGTAAAAGTTTATAAGCTTACCCAAAAGGAGTTCAGCTCTTCCATCAATCTGCAATTCTTCATCTCCTATGGGGTAAAGGCAGCTGGCCAAAAGGAAGCACACCCTGGGCCAGACTGTCCCCTGGAACAGAGAGGGACAGACTGAGGCAGTGTAGGTAGGACCATGCACATTCCCTTTACTACTGCCACCATGGAAATAAGCCAGAGAAAACAGTATGTGTCCAGATTGCATCACCATGATGGTACTGCTTTTGAGTGGCCTCCAAGGGTGATCCTTAGAGGAGGGAGAACATCAGGGAGAACAATGTACAGGTTCTATATACAGAGCTACTCTTTGGTGGATCTTTGCAACTTCCGTATGTATTTAGAGCTGCGCAGCTTGGAGCAAGACAACAGATTTACTGCCCTCCACCACTGTGGACACAGCCACACAGAAGCCATCAGAACTACTCACAAAAGCAAAAATCAGACAAGATTTTTCAATATCAACATCCCAGTATTGACCTGGGTCAGTTCTGCCCACAGCTGCGCTAGAAAGAAAAAGATATACAAATATATTCAGGACATGACCTTCATCATTACTTTTAAGAAAACATGTTTCTCTTCAGCATCTTCTGGTTCTGCATCCTTAAATTAATTATACTTTAGACATTCTGTTAGGTGACACCTAAAAAAAAGGTAAAAATAATTATCTTCATGTTTTTCAGGGTGGTTTTGTTTAAATTAAAAAAAAAAGTATGTCATCTGAAGTTAAGGTTCATCTGCATCTGTTTAAAATGCCATTATACTGAATTTTTTCCCATTTATTTTTACTCACATAATTTTTCCCATCCTATCCTTCCAGCTCCTTGCTTCTCCACACAAATCTTGTAGATGCCAGCAGAGATCTGTTTGGCTGCGTGACTTTCAGTGAAAATGCAAAATAAAAACCAGCAGTGTATGGAATATAAACCACAATTTTAGCAGTGAAAATTTCTGAGGCATATTTCTCCCAGTGTACTTTCATATCAAAAATATTTAATTGGTTTAAATGTAACATTAATCTTCATTTCACATATTGGATGCATCTTGCTGATGGCCTACAGTCTCGTAGCTCCCTGCTATACAAGGTCATCCCTTCAATTTACTTTTTATTCACTTTGTTCAGTTTCTGAGGTGATGAATTTAACACCCGGCACCATTTTCCTCATGCCTCTAGTTGTTCTCTTAAGGATAACAATGCAAGCCACAACCCGTGAGTGTTTATGTTCACTGTCACCCCAGCACTGCCAGCTGAAGACAGCATTGCACCATTTAAATAGATTAATTTTCTTGAGATGGACCTTGCTACTAGTCTCTTTTCCAGCTGGACAGAATAATCAGGTCATTTCACCCCAGCCAACAAAGATTTTAATCTTCAAGCCCTCGATCTTCCATAAATCTGTCTGCAGAGAGCCACTGCTAGAAATTCTTTGTCGTTTATGTCATATCTTGTAAAATCTGTTGAGCCTACTTTGAGCATGTGTCTGTTTTGACTTTCCTGAACAGTCTCTCTCTGGAGGGAAAGTCTGAAGTGTAGCATTTATCTTTCTGTGCATTCAGATAGGCAGTTGTGAAAGTCTCTTTCTCATGGGGACATTTTCCAGTGAGTCAGACTTGCTTTCTCTGGATCGACAAGTTCTGACAGCAAAGTATTAATACTATCTTGCAATATTAGTCAACTGGACTCCAAGAGAGAGCTGAAAAAAAAAGACAGACCTTCATCCTGAAGCCGATTCCCAGGCAAGGCTTCCATTAAAGAAAAACAGGACCTTTTCCTGAGTAATCAAGAGGGACTAAGAAGAGTAGGCAGGATTTCAAATGTCTTTGAGTCCGTAGTAACTGGCAGTTCAGCCCAGAAATCTTCTCTATAAAACAGCCCTAAAACTTATTTGTGTTTAAAATATATGACATGAAACTGCACAAATGCACTCTTTTTGATAATCCTGAGCAGTCAAAAATCAATAATTCATTCCACTTCATAATCAAAGGCAGTTCACAACAAAAAGAGTTGGCAAAAAAAAAAAAATCCAAAACATCCTTTTCCTTATTTTTATCATTGCAGCGCAACACAGATAAATGAAACAGCTGAGCTAAAAGCTATAAAAGCAGCATTTCCTTCAGAGTGAAAATTGAAGAGGAAAACACAAGAAATGATCTTAATTGCTAATCCCCATTCATGCTGGATCTTTACCAGGTCCATACTAATGTCTTCTTGTTCTAAATAATTTCTGTCTTTCCTATCAAACTTCTTCCTTTCTGAGATCTCTTAGCATCTAGTTGTCATATGCAATTCTTCATTTCAGATTCAGTTCTGGTATTTAAATAGGAAAATATAGTGTCAGATTATCCAAAAAGTAATTCTTAGAATCACAAACTCTCCATTAAATATTACAGCCCTTGTTTCTCACTAGAAGAACTGGAGCTTCATTAAAGAGAATCAACAAACGAATTTTTCAAATCCAAGAGGAAGGTTATTCTTCTGAAAAGAATGAAAGAGAGGGAAAAAAGAGGGAGGGAGTAGGAAGAGAAAGAGGGAAAAAGAGGACAAGAGAAAGAAAGAGAAAATTAGCAAGCCTGGTTGGAAAAATCTGGTTACACCTGAACTCATTTCATTGAGTCCACCTGAAAAATAGTTGTATCAGTTACACTGTCTTTAGACTTGGCATTGCTAACATAAGAAAATTATGGTTGCAGGTCCCAAGAGTAAGAACTGGAGTTCAAATACTTGCCAGCCAGCCAAGAAAAGCAGACTGCCCCAATGATGAGCTGCAAGAAGCATACCTCAGCTGGAGGACACTGGGGAATGTGATTGCGGAAAGGGCCACCCAGGGCCTGCTGCCATCCAGAAGTGCCTTTCTGGAGACTTCAGAGGGGCATGGAGCAGATCCCAAATCCACAGTGTGGATCAGCAGGCAGTGGTTATTTTCTTTCTTTGGGGTATTCAGAGAGGAAATGGATGGTTGAACAGAGGGTTACAACAGCTCAGAAAAAGCTGCGGTTTTCAGAGACTTCCAGTGAGAAGTATGATATGGAAGTGATCCTTCCTTTGCAGTTACCAACCAACACTCACATCTATATCTCACATACTCATATGGTACCCTTTCCTCCTGCATATGGACACCTCACAGTCTTGTAATGTTTAACCTTACAGCCTTCTTCTTAATTTCTACATAGATTTTCCTTCAGGAACTAAGGCAGAGAGATTAAAGGGGGGGGGGGGGGGGGGGGGGCAGAACTGTTCCGTACCCAGTAACAATTTATTGGGTCTTCAGAAGTGCCTAGATCCAGAAGAAACACAAGGAGCTGGGTGTAGAGGTACTTTTAAATGCTCCCCACATGCCTACTGCATTGTGAAGTGCTTAACACCTTTCCAAAACCTGGCTCTGAAATATTCTGTCAGCTTGGTGAAGTGGAAAGTGTCAGAGCAAGAAATCCCAATTCTTATACTGGCACTGACCATTAACTTCTTTCTGTCTTTCCTTTTTTCTCTCTCACATTTTCTCTCTCTCAATGACCTTAAAATAATGTAGAACCAAGTAAAACAGAACCATATCTTTTGCTGGAAGAGGAGCAAAAGGATGGAAATTGACTCAATATGTTCTGTAACAACTCATAGTTGAGATTCATGGAAGTTGAAATCAGACAAATTCAGACCAAAAATAAAGCTATGCCTTTTTTTTTTTCTTTTTTTAACAGTGAAGATGATTAATCACTGGCACAGCTTAAAGACGTCTGAAGATTTTCCATCACTAGCAACTTATAAATCAACATTGGATGGCTTTTAAAAAGAAATGCTCAAGTTCAAGTAAAAATTAATTCAGGGAAGACCTATGAACTCTGCTACATGGGATCAGATGGTCACAGCAGTCTTTTTTAGCTTTACAATCTGTTAATTAGATCTTTCTACTCTCTTCTCTGGGATCACCCTTTCAATTCCACTCTTTGTCAGCATCAAAGGTAATTAATTCTTGAGTTCCTGTAGACTTTTTTTCTTCTCAGGCACCCAGACAGGAGGCAGGTCTATTAAAAATACCATTAACCCCTGCAAAGCTCATTTAGCTGCTGCCATTTCTTTTCTCATGTTCAGGACACCTGCTCATCAGATGACAGTGTAACATCTAGAGAGAAAGCCCAAATCCTACAGCAGCAAGGCAAGTCCTGGAAAATCCTTGTGGGTATTGGGGCATCACCCACATTGGGGAGCACATTTACAGTGACAATGACAGCCAAATGTGGCCATAGCCCATTCTCAAGCTCAAATTCATCTTCCATCTATAAATCTGAGGACTATGTATGATTTTAACTTCAAAGTGCTCTTGAAGAAGCCAGCCTGAGCATGGATGGCAATTTATTCACAGAACCTAGACAAATGAGGCACAGGCCAATCACCACTAGGTATATAAATTTTGATTCTTCATGAGCACAGTGTGGTTATTTTCAAGACATGCTATAAGCAGCCTGACACTAATATGAATAAGAAACACTTCAGCTCAGTATGCTTGAATGTGATCATCTGTTCTTCACTTGAAGACAGAACTTTTGCATAGTTCTCACTGGCTGTCCCCAGTAATCACAAATCTATTCACTCTGGAGTTTTTCAAGAGGCTAGCTAGGACCTGATTGTCCTTAGGAAAAAGATTTTTCTTCCAATCAAGTTTTAAATGGCTCAAGATTATTTACCTTGGGGTTTTTTTTCTCAAGATGCAATATTTTCATTTGCAAATACCATCACTCCACATTCCTTGCCACTCCATGAAAAGTATAAATTTAAGACACCTTTTCCATTTGGGTACACCCAGGTACCCCATTCTCCCTAGAGTGCCTCTACATTTTGTTGCAGAAGTAGCTAAAGGATATACAGAAACACTCAAGCCAGCTCTAAACTAACTTCTTCAGATTCTGTTAGTACCCTAGTGCAGCAGCATGGACTTCAGTGCACACAATTTTTTTCTGTACCATGACTATCAAGTAAGAACATATTAGTCACCATTCAGCACATGTCGAGATAAGACTAAACTGATAATTCTACATGCATTACTCAGTCCCTGGGACAGGCAAATGGTTTAAATTATTTGGAGGGTTGGTAAATAAGTCATTTAAAGAGACAACAGCAATTGCTAGTGTTATCCTTATTTACAGGGATAGTTTTTAGAAATGGTGAATTAGTAATACACTTTTTCTTATGACCTCAAAAATGCACCTTTTCACAGGTGCATTCAAGGGGGATTTTATTGGTGATTCAAACCAACAGCAGGCTATGAGACCAGAAAGAAAATTAAAAGCTTCTTCCTGTATGAAAAATACTAGACACAATATTTATTTATAATATTATTGCACTTCTGTTGGTTGTTTGGCATCAGAGGGAGATGCTAAGAGCTGCCAGGTCAAAATCCCTCCAGCAGGGCAAGATTCATCTCACTTAACTGTGTACATCTACAGGGTGAATGCCCATATCAAAGTCAGTCACCTTCAGTTTCTTTTATGTCACCACACAATTTTAAAACTCAGTTCATCTGCCTTATTTGAGATGTCTACTGTAAGGTGAGATGAATCGCAACCTAAAAGTCTCCATATCTCCCCACTGGCTATAAAAAAGCCATTACAGCTGGCTCACCTGTAGACATCTGCACTGCAAACGTTTCTGGTTGATCAGCTTGTGTGGCTGCCGTCTCCAGCAATCACCATTTTAATAGGTTGAGAGGACACATGCCAAAATATCATTATTGTATAGCATTAATAAAATTATGTAGGCAGCTAGTATAAGTCAGATGTTTAAGTGCTGTGAAAATGCCTTGACTTTCTGAAGGTTGTAGTTGTAGGTGGCTTAGAAAAAAATGAAGCTGGTTTTTTATGCAGATACCTATTTCCATGCATCAAAGTATGACAAGCACTGGTCAATCCTACAGAAGAACTGCAAAGAATTCCCAAATACAATTGTTACATTCAGAGATGTGGATTGCACACTGGGGACATTTATTGAAAATAAGTCATTTTTTAAACTTGGACTAAATTAAGATTATAAAAGAGATCTCTCCCTTCCCACTGATTTGAATAATTGATTTATGTATTGATTACTAAGCTATCAATTACTGTGAGAATGAGGAATATAAAAAACTTCAAAGCCTTTGAATTTTTTTGCCATATAAGTAGCTTTGACTAGTTTCCTAGGAGTACGTATTTAGTGATTGAAACTGCTGCTTTTTTGCAAAGGTAGGAAACCAAAGAATTTCAGTGCTCTTTTTACTGAGCAATTATCTTTTTGTCATGTTTCCTGAACTTTTATCTACTTCAGTATAACAATCTACCATGACAAACTCTTTTCCCGGCTTATAAAACTACCATTCTTCGAAGTTGATAGCAGCTGTTTTGTAGCTGTCATACCATACAATATGGATAAGGTCACTCCCTGCAGCAAATCTGTAAGTTAAATTACAGAATTCAACCTGATGCCAAATTTTAAAAGCAGAGATACCACATTATTGTGAACTGTGGTGTCCATGGTTTAATGTATTTTTTATTAAAATCAATGGAAAGTTTATTTCAGAGGGTTGGATTGAGTCCTAATTACATGTTGACAAATGCTTCCCGCATGCCAATTCCGGTGTTAGAATTGCTGTTGATTAGATGTCCTTATAATGTACTCTCAGTCCTGTGGCCAGTGAAACAATTAATTTCTATTGTCAAAACTAAATTTAATTAAAACTGATTTTACTATTGAACACCAGATAATTCAGCCTGGTATTTAATTAGATAGCAGTCCCACTTCATTTATCAGCAGTCTTAGCTAACTGGGGAGGTCCCAGTTGACTGAAGTTAACAAATGTGACTCCCATCTCCAAGAAGGGCCAGAAGGAGGATCCGGGGGAGCTACAGGCCTGTCAGTCTGACCTTGGTGCCAGGGAAAGTTATGGAGCAGGTCATCTTGAGTGCCATCACGTGGCACGTACAGGACAACGAGGTGATCAGGCCCAGTCAGCATGGGTTTATGAAAGGCAGGTCCTGCTTGGCTAACCTGATCTCCTTCTACGACAAGGTGACCTGCCTAATGAATGAGGGAAGGCTGTGGATGTTGTCTGCCCAGACTTTAGTAAAGCCTTTGACATGGTTTCCCACAACATTCTTCTGGAGAAACTGGTTGCTCATGGCTTGGATGGGTGTACTCTTTGCTGGGAAAAAACCTGGCTGGATGGCCAGGCCCAAAGAGTGGTGGTGAATGGAGCTAAATCCAGTTGGTGACCAGTCATGAGCGGTGTTCCCCAGGGCTCGGTGTTGAGACCAGTCTTGTTTAATATCTTTATCAATGATCTGGATGAGGGGATCGAGTGCACCCTCAGTAAGTTTGCAGATGACACCAAGTTGGGTGGGAGTGTCGATCTGCTCAAGGGTAGGAAGGGTCTACAGGAGGATCTGGACAGGCTGGATCAATGGGCTGAGGGCAATTGTATGAGGTTTAACAAGGCCAAGTGCCAGGTCCTGCACTTCGGCCACAACAACCCCATGCAATGCTACAGGCTTGGGGAAGAGTGGCTGGAAAGCTGCCCAGCAGAAAAGGACCTAGGGGTGTTGGTCAACAGCCGGCTGAACATGAGCCAGCAGTGTGCCCAGGTGGCCAAGAAGGCCAGTAGCATCCTGGCTTGTATCAGGAATAGTGTGGCCAGCAGGAGCAGGGCAGTGATTGTCCCCCTGTACTCAGCACTGGTGAGGCCGCACCTCAAATCCTGTGTTCAGTTTTGGGCCCCTCAGGACAAGGACATTGAGGTTGTGGAGCGTGTCCAAAGAAGGGCAATGAAAGTGTTGAAGGGTCTGGAGAAGAAGTCTTCTGAGGAGTGGCTGAGGGAGCTGGGGTTGTTTAGCCTGGAGAAGAGGAGGCTGAGGGGAGACCTTATCGCTCTCTACAAGTACCTGAAAGGAGGTTGTAGTGCGGTGGGGGTCGATCTCTTCTCCCAAGTAACAAGCGATAGGACAAGAGGAAATTGGATCAAGCTGTGTCAGGGAAGGTTTAGATTGGATATTAGGAAAAATTTCTTCACTGAAAGGGTTGTCAAGCATTGGAACAGGCTGCCCAGGGATGTGGTTGAGTCACCATCTCTGGCGGTCTTCAAAAGACATGTAGATGTGGTGCTGAGGGACATGGTTTAGTGGTGCACTTGGCAATACTAGGTTAATGGTTGGACTTGATTATCTTAAAGGTCTTTTCCAACCTAAACAATCCTATGATTTTATGATTCCATTTCTACCAGCACAATTTTCCACATGTTTTTAGAGTGTAAAATTACTGGTACAATTTTTACACTAACTACACAATGACCAGAATCTATCAAATTGCTTTGCAGATACAGCAAGATCATAGCAATCCTGATTACAGTTCTCTTGATTCAAGAATGAGATCCATTGCCTTTTTCTATATCATATTTCTTCCCCTGTCAATAATATTAAAGGTTCTTAAAATACCTTGGACTGCACTACAGGTACATGGTTATGTTTCATGACCACTTGAAAATATGAATCTGGATTCACCTCTTACCAAAAGAATCGTAAGTCTTCCTGCTGGTTTTAAGGTAAGGTAGGTGAAGACATCAAGGAGATAAACACAAGAAATAATAAGGAAAATCAAGGATTTTAGGTCGTTCCCAGTCTGTATGTACATCCAGGGTTGCCGTGCCCCAGGTGCAAAATCCAGCACTTGCCCTTGTTAAACTTCATATGGTTGATGACTGCCCAGCTCTCCAGTCTGTCCAGATCTCTCTGTAGGGCCTCTCTGACCTTGACAGTGTCAACAGCTCCTCCCAATTTTGTGTCATCAGCAAACTTAATTAGTATTCCTTCCAGTCCTGTATCCAAGTCATTTATGAAGAGATTAAAGAGTACCAGCCCCAAGATGGATCCCTGCGGAACCCTGCTAGTGACTGGCCACCAGCCCAATGTAACTCCATTTACTACAACCCTTTGAGCCTGACCCATCAGCCAATTGCTCACCCATTGCATTACGTGTTTCTCCAGCTGTATGCTGGACATTTGGCCAGGAGGATACTGTGAGAGACAGTATTAAAAGCTTTACTGAAATCCAAAAATATTACATCGACTGGCTTCCCTTGTTCAATTAGGTGGGTAACCTTCTCATAGAAGGAAATTAAGTTTGTTAAGCAGGACTTTCCCCTTGTGAACCTGTGCTGGCTTGAACCAATGACTGTGTTGTCTTTCAGGTGTTTTTCAGTAACTCCCAGAATAATCTTCTCCATAATTTTACCAGGCACAGAAGTGAGACTGACGGGCCTGTAGTTACCGGGGTCATCCCTGTTACCCTTCTTGAAGTTTGGGACAATGTTTGCCAGCTTCCAGCCAATTGGGAATATACTTCATGTTCTATTATGAAACTGGTCCCATGTATCAGTGTGTGTGTGCATGCATGTGTGTATATATGTTTCTCAGTCATTTTTCTTACAGTTTTTTTTTGATGGTCGATCTTTTATTTCCCCAATGAAACATTGTTCTCTCTTTTTCATTTTTGTCTCTGCATTTAATTTGTCTTCTGGGTTGGGGGCTACTGCTGGCTGTGGATCTATCCTTCTTGTAACTGAGACACAGCTATTTCTGTGCCTTAGCCCCTGCTGTGCCAAGGGATTTATTTGTGTGTGGCTATTTGTTTCTGGGCATTGGATTAGACTACTAAAGGAGCAGTTTGGGAGGTAAGGAATGCTGGAAACAGCTTTGTGTCAGCTCTGCTGAGCTCCAGAGCCTGGTTTCCAAAGTCTTCCTTTTACCTCACTCTCAGATTTTCCAAAGCTAGCTGTCAATGACACGGGACACCACTATTTTAGGAGATGTCCTTGCTCTGCCCAGTTCATAGTAATCTTTCAGGCACTTCCTCTTGTGTGCCTGCCTCGACTCTACACCGAGCAAAGGGTGAAGGTGTCCTCTGCAAAATTTCAATCAAAGCTTAAATAGTGCTATGCAATCAACAGAATTTTGAGTATTTACACCAGGTGAGGATCTGCCCCATGTTGATTCTAAGTATATGACAAAGACATGTTCATTGACAGTGCAATATGTTTATATGGAAATGGATCGGCTTTCATGAAAAAGAATAAATAATAAGGCTACAAACTAAGACTATTTGATTCAGAAAGCAGTTGAAATAACTTCAAAAGCAGCTGCTCAGGACTTTAAAATTATTTCACCATCCATACTGTCTGGAGGAAATAAGAAGGTGTGAATTCAGCTACTATAAGGGACCTCAAGGTGGGCCCAGCAAGAATAAAGCTTGTGAGGCTTGTAATGAATAATGAGATATACAAATTAATCAGCAGTTGTCACTCTGACACAATAATCAAACATCAGATACCCACAGCACCTGGGGGAGGGCAGTCCCACTGGAAAAAAAAAACCATGAATAACACCTTAATGAAATAAAGACCATGATGTAGATTGTATTCAATGGAGAATTTCAATTCTTTGACATTCTTGGTAAAGGAAACTAGAGTGTTGCTCCAAGTGTTTAATAAAGCCAACCAGTATGATCAAGTGTAAAACCTAATACCTCCTTTCTACAGTTTTAAATCTTCTCTAGTTTGGAAATGAACAGTATGATCTAGCAACCTTTATCCTTCCTAGGGACACTGATCCCACTTCACTAATGTTATGTCAGTGCACTTCACAGTATATACATTTTGTTTCACAAAGAAATGAACATTTAGCTATTTTTCTGATGGTATTATCAACAGTGTGCAAATATATCAAGTGAGCTGGAGTGAAGAATGACTGTAAGATAAGGCATGCAGAGCGTAAACTAAACTAAACAAAGCAGAAAAGATTACATATCGTTCTAAGTAATGTTATTCCTCTTCTTAATCCTCAAATAGAGTCACTAAATTACACTTCCAGATTTAGTTATGATATTTACAAATGACTTAACTGTACATTTAAGGAGGGGAAACTGGCTACAAATGGGGGCAAGCTCATAATTTAAGGTCACAGTGGTGCCAGCACAGAGCAAATGCTTATTACTGGGGTATTTTTGGTCATGGGGAATTCTCTTTCCCTAAGAACAAATCCCAGAACAGCATATTTTTATTACATCTTTCAAATCTGGCATTCAGGCTTTTTGTAAATATACAAGACAGAGGACCTTTCTTTTTAAAATGCTAGAAACTAGAGGCACAGCTGAGATTGGTTGGAGAATATTTCCTTCCAAATAATTTGTATGAGCAACCCAAAAACTAAATATAAAAAAAATTATTAAGAAAAAAATGTAGGCAAGAATGAACAGGAAAATATTGTATGAAAAACATGGCATCTTGCTGGAGGCTACATAAAATCACTTGTCTCTCCCTCCCCTAAACATAGCACCTCTAAGTATAGAAACAAAAAAAGTTCAGAATAAGGTTACCAGTTTTGTTTCTTTATAACTGAAAACAGAAGGTGCATTTTTTTAAGATTGTATCATTCTTGAGTTCAGTTGCCCAGTTGCTCTCAGAAATGCTCTCTCATCTTTCGATACCCATCGTCCTTAAAATATTTTTTTCTCTAGAGTAGCTTTCATGTAACATATGTCTCCTTTTTCTTGGTAGAGAACCACAATGCAGACCTAGACTTTGGAGGAAGCGTAAAGAAATAGAGTCCCAAAAAACTCAGATGTAGTACTGTGATTTACAGAAAATTAAACAGAGTTAATTTTGGCAGGAGCTAAATAAAGGCTATGTCATACAGTAAATGAAGCTGGGCAACACTCATAACGACTTTGGAGAGCAGTTTGAGTCCAGAGAGCTCAGGTTAGTTTAATACAAGTTTTATTTTAGCAGGAATTTGGTGGGTAAAGAAAGAAAAACAGCAGCTGCAACTGTTGCCCATAGTGTAGGATTCTGCTGGTACAAACTCTGACAATTTGAAATTACTCAGTATTTGGGGATCTCTCTCCACGACATACATTTTGCTAAAGAGGTACTGGCTATCACCTACCACAGAAAATTACATTCTTATATTTATATACTTAGAATGATACATCATAACATTGTGATACCTGAAATCGGCCCCAAACAGATCCATGCAGTTTGATGGGAGATTGCCTAGATGTCAGCAAGGGCAGAAGCTCCTGAAGGCTTTATTCTTATAAATCATTTTACTTGCATTCATTACTCCCATAGGAAAAAAATATGTGCCTTGTGCTTCTGAGATTCATTTCTAATGATTCTTATCATCAGACAGTTTCAAGATTAATAAATTTCATCCTAGTGAAGCAACAGTGAAATACATGACAATAAAGTTGGAAACAAGTCCCATAGAGAACACAGAAACCAGTCTCCTCCCCTAACTGTCATTTAGGATTTCCCCTGGCACCCAGCTGTGCAAGCTGAGAGCAAAATTCAGCAAAAGTTCACTTCCTGAGTGTTACTGTTCAGGATCATCCTCCAAAACTAACTTGGTAACCTGAGCCTGCCTTGCCTGTCTCAGAAGCTCCACTCTGAACCATCACCCTCCTCCTTTTCCAAGATGAAAAAACTCTCTTGTCACTCATTTTAATCTTTTTATTCAGAATTTCCACCCTTTTTGTCAATCTGTTAATATTTCTATCAAGTATGCTTGTGACAATCTTCCTTCCTGCATTCAATGAGATAAGTCCAAACACAAAATCTAGCCATGCCAAGCACAACCTTCCACTATGCATGGCTTTTGGAAGTCCTAATCTTATGTTCCTAGACTTAATCCTTCTAGAATGCATAGAAACTTCTGATAATTACATTTTTTGAAATGACATAATAATTTAACAATCACATAACATGAGTATTCATCACTGTCTTTCACTTCCTTCTGGGTCTCCAGTAGAGACAATGCATGACACATTAATCACAGAGATCTAGCATCTGGGGACCTTTGTCTAAAAGCTTTTCACAACTCTCCCTCCAGGTTGGGTTAGCACTGGCTGCTCACACCTTGACCAGATCTAAAGGCTGGCATTTCTTGCCTCCCATCACTGTTTTTGCTGCCAGAGCGAGGAATGTGGTGTCCCAGCTGCCATGCCACAGAGTTTGTGCATTTCTGAGAGCAGCAGATTTTCCTTTTCAGGCCGACAGATAAAGTTTGGTAGCTGGTATGCAAGCACTCTGCTTTAAAGCCCCAAATCTAATAATCAGAAGCTTTTTTTCTTTCTGTTCCATAGAAGTCACTGTCCTTGTTCAGCTAATTACAACCTAATGAAATCATAAATACAGGGAAGATAAGCTTCCCTCGGTGTTTAGGACTGACCTTAAGATCACCTTCAAGTCCAGATCTGCCAACCAGTTGTTAAACAATTCCACAGCATGCCTCCCAGATGCCCTCCCCAGCCACAACAGCAGCTCAGCTGAACATCCTGGCATGCAGAAGAGCCATCTCCACCCTCTTCCAGCCACTCCTTTCTGCATTGCTTCTGGGTCTGGAGCATTGCCTGCCCCACAACGATTACAAAATCCCCTGTTCTTCACTTTGAAGTCTTCCTTTCCCTTCTCTACCACCCACAAAAAGAGGAAAGACCCTGCGTATGTAGCAACCACTAGAAGAGGTCTGGAAAGGACATGTTTTACAGCTATGTTCAAGAAATGAGAAACCTATTCCATAGGCTACACAACCCAGTAGAGAGAGGGAAGGGTAGCTTGTGTTTCAGACTGGTCAAGGATACAGAATTAGCACTTAAAATCTCAAATTCTTCTTTCTGAAAATTAAGCAAGATAAAAAGTTATAATAAGGGTCTCTCCCAAACTATAATTTTAAAAAGAAGATGAAGAGGTCTGGGATCCTCCATAGCTAACAGCATTTTCATAGGCATTGAAAAAGTAAGTCACTAGACAAACTATGCCAACCAAATGCTGAGGTGTTTCTCGAATTACATCATTTTGATGAAGAAGCCTGCAGCCTCAAAGCCAGCCAGTGAAAACCAAAAAGGCCAGTCTCCAGGACTGTGTGCACACTTCAATTTCTGGTGACTTTGTTCAGGAGGAAATTTCTCTATGCATGACCTTCTGGCTCTCAGACAGAAGAGATTCGCTTAGCCCATTGCATTACAGAGTGAAGTGAGTCAAAATGCTTGAGGTCTCTCCCAAAGGCATAGCATGACCTTGGGCAATTCCCTTCAATGTCCACATTTAGTAAAATAAATAAAACACTTTTATGCTAGCAGCTCGTGGGCATCCTAACCTTCCAATGAAAATCCGAAGACCTTTTTAATGAAGTGTGCTGTAGCCACAAGCTCAATTCTGCTTCCAAAAAAAAAAAAAAGCATGCCTCATTAGATGCCAATATAACCTTTCAAGTGCCCAAATTCAGAACCATGAGGTTTCTTTTCTTGGTACTTCTATTTTACCCTGTGAAATAGTGAGATTACATTTACCCATCAGACACAATATTTTGAGGTTACCTTGACTGTTTGGAAACTTCTAAAACTTTCAGCTGAAGAGCCCCACCAAGGCTTACAGCTCTGTAATAATTACAGTTATTAAAACACATATTTTGCTTATGAATTTCAGTATATAGTGCTTCTACAAACAGCATTCACAAACCATAAGCAGTCACAGTCAGTCATGCAAAAAGGAGAAATGGAAATTTTGGAAATGGGCTTTTATGGTGGGGGAAGGTTCAAGAAAGGCAATTCATATCAGTGAAAAACAGACACTGTGCAGGACCTATGCATGGAAAATTACCCCACAGAGACCGTAATAATTTCAGTTCGGTTATACAAACCTTAACGCAGCTATCACATAGGGAAAAATGGCTGACGATACCTCATATGGCCCTCATACCATTTTCAAGTCTGTGTTTTCTATGTTATACTCTAATTAGGAAGCCCACCAATGCATAGGCAATGGTTCAGCTGCACAGTTCCTTAGCTATTAGTGCTTAGTTTCTTAAGCAGAGAAGTTGCAGTGTCCTAAAGATTAAAAGTCACATTTCTATGCCCACATTCCTGCAGCTATCACTTTTTAAGGATGTTTATTGCTAAGCTAATACAAACAGAAGTGAAATTACAGACTGACAGAAGAAAAATAAGAAATGCAAATGTGTCAGTCTTGAGGAAGCTCAAGCAGTCAAGACCATGTCATGAACAGTTGCAATCCAGAGAGAGTTTTGCTCAAAATATTATACTTACTGCATTTCAAACTCTTAATTTCTGTTAATTCGCACCGGAAAAAATTCCTCTCCTTACATTTTGTTATGTGTCTTATTACATTTGGGAGGTTATTTGTCTCAATTTATTAGCAATAACTGAAATTTGTGTTAGTGGTTTACTGTGCTGTTTCTGCCCACAAAGAGGTCAGGTCTCCATCTTTTAATAGGTTCATGTTTTTATTTTTTTGTCTCAAGAAACCTCTTGCAAACTCCAACTACACGCGGTTACAAAGGAACATGAAATATAGTGGGAAGAGGTCCATTTGTTCATGCATCTTGATGTCTCACAGTCATCTACTTCAATATGAAGCTATAGATATGTTTATATTATGTCTAGCAGTCGTAGTACATTCATGCTAAACCAACTGTCCTTAGTTTCCCTTTATCTGTATGTGTTTAATCCTAGTATTCTGAACTGCACTGTCAACAAAATAGTTCTTTTCCAATGAGAAAGTTATTAATTTTCATATGACCAAAACTAATGAATATTTCCACATACAATTTTTAGAACTTAATTCATTCTCCTTGATGTAACCTTGAGTCTGAATTTCCATGGTTTATATTATTCAGTTTGGATAATATGTGCCTATAATTTCTTTCCTGTTTAGTACTTGATATATGTTCGCAAAATTAATCCCATCTTAGAAAAGCTTTTTGTCTTAGAATGTCTGCAAATAAATCACTGTATTCTTAGATAATGGAAATTGTTGGTGATTAAATTCAATTTGATAGGGTATGAGTGAAATTTCTCTGACTAGTTATCAACAATATCTTGATTTTAGGTTTGGCTTTATCATTATATCTCCTACATTTACAGCTGCCTGTACTTTCCTTCAGCAGTTCTCCATATTTCATTTTGCAGATTGTTTTCTGCAGGCTCATGAATATATGGGTATTTGGCAGTGATTTTATAACCTATAATCAGAACTGAAAATTATAGTGATCCCATTTGTGTTATTACAGTGATCCCGTTTGTGTTATTATAGCTTAAGAATATGTCAGACTTTCCATTTTAAACTTTTTACTGTAAAGAATCTACAACTGGTCTTTCTTTACTGCTAAATATGTCTGCAAAATTTTCAATAAGAATAATGTTATTTATTAATTTGAAATTTTTCTCAGGACTTCTGGCAGTGAGTGTGAGGGGATAGCTTCTCCTGAAATTCAAAGAAAAAAAATCTCTAATTTCCTGCCTCTTTATTCAATGAACACATTTTAAAATGTTAGATGGGTGTCTTTTTAAGGACCTGTAGTATTAATGCAGTAGTGGATAGAGGGATTACTTGAGAATGACTGGAATTATTTCCTGTCACTGGAAACATAATATGTTCGTTCAAGATAATGCCAAGATTTTTCTGCCAGAGGAACAAAAGAATGGATAAAAGAATCAGCTCTCTACTCTGACCACACAACCTTATTTATTTTTAAACATATTATCACCCAAAATAAAACAGATCTTCTCATATCTGTCATGGTTTTAGCTGGGTTAGAGTTAATTTTCTTCACTGTAGCTGGTGTAGTGCTGTGTTTTGGACTTAGTATGGGAATAATGTTGATAACACGTTGATGTTTTAGTTGTTGCTAGGTAGTGCTTACACTAGTCAAGGACTTGTCCAGCTTCCCATGCTCTGCCAGGTGCACAAGAAGCTGGGAGGGGAGGGGGCACAGCTATGACAGCTGATCCAAACTGGTCAGAGGGATATTCCATATCATGTGACATCATGTCCAGGACATTAACTGGGGGGAGTTGGCCAGGAGAGGGGCAGTAATCATGGCTTGGGGACTGGTGGCATCAGTCAGTGGGTGGTGAGCGGTTGCAGCACTTGTTGTTTGGGTTTTTTCCCCTCTCCTGAGGTTTTGCTTCTCTCCCTCTCTCTCTCGTTATTTTCCTTTTCATTATATTATTATTGTTGTTATTATTATTACTGTTATTATTATATTTTTATTTTAATTATTAAACTGTTCTTATCTCAACCCATGAGTTTTCTTACTTTACCCCGCAGGGGTGGGGGGAGTGAGCAAGTGGCTGTGTGGTGCTTAGTTGCTGACTGGGGTTAAACCACGACACACCCCACAGCATCCTCTAGATGAGGGGATGGTAGATGTGAAAATCAGAAAGTGCTCTGCTAGAGTTGGCAATAGGAGAAGAAACCTGAAGAGAAACCAAGGTGAGACTGGCCAGGAGACACACTCATACCAGCTGCTCCTTGACATTTCCCACTGACCTGACTAAAAGCTAGGATACTCGTTCTGTGGCCCATTACAATATCTCCAAATGTTGCATGCAACACGGTCTACCCTCTCTTCTCTTTTTGCCTTCAGCAGGAGAGCAAAACTGTACAAATGTAATAAAATTAGGCCCTCCAGCTTTTAAACCTATTGGTGAAATGACAGACTGCACACAAATCCATCCTAGAAAACAGTAGACTGGGTAACTGCTAGTATCTCTCACCTCATTGCCTGAACTTTAGGTACTCTCAACTTCCAGACCTTTGTTCTGCCTAGGTAGCATAATCTAATTTCCTTTAAGTTTCAGCTGCCTATTCTACCACCAGCTCCCACAGGACCTTGGGCAAACAGTATAACCCAGATTTCCAGGGAAGCTGGGAAATTATAGCACACTCAGAGAGCGGTGAGACAGGTCAGCTTGTTCTAGTTTGGTGAGCTCACCCCTGAACACTTTGGTCCTGACTAAATTTAGGCTTTGAGGATATCAGAGGTGGATCTCAAACACAGAGAGGCAACCAGCTGCCAAAAACCTTTGCCATGTCTTCACTATCTCCATTTACAAATGGCAGATTGTGACAGTTTTATTACAAGACCTCAATGCTATGGAAATTGGTTGTGCTGTAGGAAGAAAGAGTACTGTAGAAAAAATACTGTAGGAAGAAAGAGAGACTTCCAGCTTCATTCTGGGTCTGTAAATAAATCAGAAATCTTGTGAGAATAGTCTTGGTTCTGAGAGTCTCTGTGCTTTCATTTCCACTAGTGTATGGAAATAGTACAAAAGGGGATTTTTGTCTCCTGATATTTGGACACATCCAGTTCTGGTCCTGCTTAGTGAGAAAGATTTCTTGCTGAGCTGGGTTTTTTTGCCAGTTAGTCTGCATAAAATGCTGAAGATTAGAATAACTCAGTTCTTGACGTACTTAGCACATATATTTTACGTAAGTATTAAAAAGGAAATAATAATTATAAGGATTATGAGATATCACATGCCAGTTTTTCCACTACAAAATACGTCCTGTTGTCAGTATTTCCATTCACTCTCATTGACTCTAACCAAAGGCAATGAGCACAAACATTGGAAGCATACTCTCGACTTCAGTGGATTTTCTCCAAACCTCAATACGGCATGTCTGACGTGAACACATATGGAACATCTATTGACTTTGAACTAAAACCTACAGTGAGAGGTTCTTTAGAAATGCAGACGACAAAGCTGCCAGCAATGTGAATGAGTGTTGGAAGTAAAGAATGAGAAAACTTTATAACCTCTCTTCTCTGTGTTCCCGAGTGATTCCCTGGCTGTTATGTTAGATCCTCAGCATCAAAGGTGGGTAGCAGAGATTAGAAGCAACCTTAAGCAATTGTACAAAAACCTGGACAAGGCAAAAATCCCTTTCCTAAATGGCACTGCCCTGCAAATCTTGTTTCACACCTGCTGTCTCTCTGACGTCATTGGGTGATCTCACATTCCCTAAAACTTATCCACACAGCCAAGGGCCAGCTTTGGATCTTCTCCAACAAGTAAAACATGCCTTGGACAGTGAAGAGGACTCAGTGGTGCGTTGGCTTCACAACACACTTTGTCGACAGCTGGCTGGATAAGAAAGCCATGGAGGAGCTTGCCTGAGATGGGTAAAGGCCTGTTTTTAAGAACTTGTCTCTACCGTACAAAGTCAGCACTGACTCAGTGGTTTCCCAGTGTACTGCATTCATTGAGCAAACTAAAAGCCCTGAAACCAGTGCACAGACCCGCAGACAGCATCGCTTTCCCTCCCTGGGCAAAGAGCTCGCTCCTGAATAAAGCACTGTAGTCACAGGGGTCATTTTTTGCCTGCAAACTTTACATTGGAAACCCTTGTGAATGTGACCCAAGATAAACAGAGAGAGTTCATAAGATTTTGGGGGTAGCATATTCCATATTTTCCCTGCAGTTTATTGGCAAATTAATTCTAATGCATTCAAATTACATCATGAAGTGTAATGTAGAAATATTTCATGAAGGTTACCTTAACAGAGTGTGAAAACCTGATGAACGGTAATTCAGAGGGAACTGCTTGGCCCATCTCCTATTTACTTGGAAACATTACTGCCTTAAAAAAACCCTTAAATATATTACTTGTTTTTATGGCTCAAAAACCTTTAATTTGAAGATTTTTATGACTCCCTTACAATACACATCAATTTTAAAAATGTTTTAAACTAAAATGGATCATTTACTGCCAACTGTGCTTCGGGCATATCATTGATTAGTCCAAGTGTGATAAAACAACCTTGTTTTTATTCATACTTTAAGAGAATAATAAAACCTGCATACTTGGAAATACTGAAGCAATATCTTGGCCCACAGCTATTTAAGTATGAATTATTCACGTCCAGTTTATTTTTTTTCTTTTAAATTCATGAATCCCCAGAATGGTTTTGTAAAGTGTATCAGTGAAACCATGCTTCTAATTATTAAGGGGGAGTGGATCAGAATGCATTGTATATGTAAAGGAATCATTTCATTTTTTGTTTGTCTTCTTTTGCAAGCCACTGTGAATCTCCTTGGAAACTATTTATTCAATAGTCACACTATATTTTAACTTGTGGCCCATTGGAAAAGAATACAGGTAGAGTTACTTTGTTCAAACAACTTTTGCAAACAAACTTATTCTCATATTCTGGAACTGCCTAAATATACCCATTTAGGTGTTTCACAGACAACTGACTGGGAGCCCATTGCCCGGAACTGGTCTGGAGTAATCAGAGGAAAGTACAGAAATAGAAAGAATGTTTTTGCACCCTCAGCAGAAAAGGCTCATGTAACAGTGATAGGGTGTCTATCTGGATATTACACTGCTGCGACTGGGACTTTTTCCTTAACTGCTGCAAAATGTCATAGACAGAAATATCTTTTGTAAGTGAAAAAAAACCAAAATGTTAATCCTACTTTTGCAATCCTTCCATCCTGTGTAACCTAACAATGCTTTCTGCGTACACCACGGTCTGAACCGAGACAGTGGAAAGAATGAGATGAGATAATTCTTTTTTTTGTTCCATCACTGAATTTCAGTAGTACATCAGCAAATCACTTCACCTCAGTGCATCTCCAGTCCCTACACATGCACACAAGGCTTTGTTTTATTTGGAGCATAAACTCTTCAGTCTAGAAAACACTTTTCTATGTGTTTGTACAGTGCTCAGTGTAACTGTCCTTGGTAAATACTGAATTAATAAATATTATTTTTCTTATACAATCATAGAAAACTATATGGGGGAAGGCACCCTGGACATCATCTAGTCCAAAAAACATTTCAGAGCAGGTCCAGATGGATCAGCCTACACAGGGACTTGTTGAGTGTTGCATATCTCCAGAGACGGAGTTTCCAAAACCTCCCTAGGTCCGTGCTCCTGAGTGATCAACCTCATGGTGAAAATCTTTCTCCTTTCATCTAATCAGAATTTCTTCTGTTTCAGCTTGTGTCCATTGCCACAGGACTCCAAGAAGATTCTTGGTTTGTCCTCTCTGTAGTCTTGATTAGGTTGCTGGACACAGCAGTAAGATCTCCCTTTGCCTTCTCTGTTTCTGCTCATACTTCATGTTCTCCAGCCCCTTGACAATCCTTGGGACTCCCCACTCACTCTGGTATGTCCATGCCTTTCTCGTACTTGGGATCTCAAAACTCCACAAAACTCCAGATCCTACTTCACGTGCAAGATGATGTTCTCAATATCTTCTGATGTTTCACCTGTAGGTTTTCCACTCTTTAAAGATATTTATAATCAATAGCTCAGAACTGAATACAACTACCATAGTTGTACACCAAAAATGATGCTGTATATATGTGGCTACCATAGCCATAGATAAAATCCTAAGAATACATCAAGTCCTCAACAGTAAGATAGAGGGAACAGAATGATTAAGAGTTACTGGAGAATGATCAAAAGTTACTGGAAGAAAAGAAAAGTGGCAGGTAGCAAGCAATAGCTTTAGATGCTGATTGTCTCTGCCAACTTGAAAGGAACATCTCCAGACAGCCATAGCAGATAAAATGGTCCTGCAGGATGGAAACCCAAAATTAAGGAGAGTTGACAGATACAGAAAAAAAAGAAAATTTTCTATGCCACCAACCACTGAGTGCCACCATATACCATCCAGTCTTACAAATAATAAAATTTCAGACAAAAATATATAATGGAATAGCATTAGCAGACTGTGTGATTTGCAACACTCACAGTTCCTCCTAGGACTTACAAATTTATGTAAATGTTTGTTACAGAACACATCTAAATTTTTTTTAAAGTCTGAAAAATACCAAGTAACTCAGCACAGGGCTTGCAACCATAAGACATGCAAAGAAGCCAGTCCCTTAACTTGACTTCAGGGAGGGCTGCGTGTGGTTGTACTCTCCAGATGTATCTGCCATGCTGGGCTTAGCACAAAATTAGCCTAGAGGAATTATGTCATTTCTTACTTTTAGTCCACAGCCAGGTGGGTTAGAGGACTTGTCTGAGATGGAGGAAGACCATGTTTAAGTAAATTAAGCTCTTTTCACTGCATGGCTCTCTTTCTAGACTAAGGCAATTCTTCTGTATGTGGCTACAAGCAAATGTCTGGAAGTCTGTGAAACTTCCTGTATGAAAGATAGGTGTTACAGAAGTATCAATCAACAACAAAATGGGTCTTCAAGGTGCTGAGAGTAGAAACTTTAATGTGAATTATGTTCTTTTGTGACTCTAGTGCCAAATATTAATCTTTAAACAGGCATTACCATCCTCAGTACAGAACTGCATGTTTTGAAAAATTCTCAGCTCCTGGTTCAACTCACTGAAATCTATTAACATCAAATTCTACATTGGTATAGTCCCATCACCACGATGGAACTTCTCTGCACAGTTTGAGGTAAACCAAGCCATGTGTTTGAATATTTGCACCAAGGGAGTCAAACAACGGAGGTATTCTCACCTCATTGATATTTTCCTGGTTTTATTTGGTTCATAAAACATTAAAATGCTGGAATCAGAAAGTAAAAAGTATTTTAAGCTGCTGGACATGAGGAAAAGCAATGCCTTTGAGTAGCAGTCTGGTGAATCTGTTGGGGAGTGATTAGACATTAATAGCAGCTTTGTATACTTAATAAAGTTTACACAGCCAATTTGCACTTTATAAAGTGTGGCATTGTTCTGGAGTGTGGCCCTGACATGGACTTTATGAAGCATACAGGAGGCAATACAGACTTTATGAAGTCCACATTGAGGATAAGTATCAAATTAAGTAGGAAAAGCACACCAAGCCCTGATATGTGACTTGGCAACTCATGCCCATCTGTTCCCTGAAAGCTCCCATTTCATTGATGCACTCAAAACACAAGTCTTGAGCATATTTTACTAGTTTGTGAAATTATTTTAATATTCAAGTGTTCAGAATCTTAAGTAAATCTAGTTGTATTAGAAAAAACCCCACAGAAGCTAGAAAATAGGTATGAAATACACTGGTAGAAAAAAAATTCATCAGTATAGTCGTATGTGGTCACTCATATGGATCTTTCCATAATAAGTTGTACAATATGGGGGAAAAGCATGTCTGGTGAAACTATTATTCAGTGGGTTTCTCCTGCAGACCTCCTTCTTCTGAAAAAATTGTCTTGAAAACTGGACACTCATTATGGGACAACTTAACAGTGCAATAAAAAGCCATGGATCTTCTAGGTCTTCCTCTAATTACTAAATTTCTTCCTTCACAATGGCACAACTTCAGCAGGACAGGGGAAGAGGAAAAGTGAAAAGGAGGAGTTGTGGTGATCCCACCACTCAGATCAGCCAAGAGCCTCTCAGTTAGTTGCCCTCAGAGGGGGTAAGAGATAGATCTTTGAACCCCAGAAGATGGAAAAGGAATTGAACTTGAGTGTCTCACTTCCCAGGCAAGTGTCTTCTGACCTCAGGCTCTTTCATAGTATTAGAAAAAATAAGTTCCACCTTCTGAATGAGCATGTTTTAAAGCTAAGTCTTCTGCTCTGATTATTGGATGCAAATTTGTCTTCAGAAGTACTGAGGCTGTTCTTGAGACAGGCATCTTGTAAAAAAGATACACACAGGGCAGGTATCAACCGTGAAAGAACTGAAATATAAAAAACTCTTCAGCAGTGTGCCTATCTTCAGGTCCTGGACGATGGATGAAGGCATCCCACTGCAGCCTGTCGCAAGGCACCTGGGAATGTGGGATTGAAGATGTGACCTCCCTCTCAACATTTGTTCTTGGCTCTTGGCTTACCTTGAATTCCCACTGTAAAGGGAACTGAAGCATCTGAACATGACTTCTGCTGTCCATGTGCAAGGAGGCTAGGTACCTGAGTGCACTCTCATGCTTAAATGTTTAAGTACATACCTTCCCGATGTCTTGACCCTTTTTGGTCAGCAGGGCCTGACCCTCATGTCTTTACCTTTACCAGTGAGGGCACATACTGGTTCTGGACAGCCATGCCCTAAGTTTCAAATTGGGCAAAATTCCCTTTATCCAAAAGGAAGCCCTGCTTAATGAAGGGCTACAGAGGTTGGCTTTTAGAGAAGTCACATTAATAATACTGGTTATTGGCTCTTTGTCCTTACACCCTTATGATCTGCTATGCAAATCAAAGTTTAAGATTGCAACTTCCCTTCAAAACATTACAAATTCTTTTTTATCTCATTGTAAATATAATCTATATTGTTTTTGGTTTACATTGTATATAAAGAATGAAACTTCCTTTTTTTTCTTAAATTTCTCAATGCGTGGGTGGCCTGCAAAATATAGAAAATGGATGGTTTATTAAAAGCAGACATAAAAATAAACAGCTCTAAACATTGTATGGATATTTTTCCCTATTTATCAAGTTATCAATTAGATTATCTTAACCCACTTTTGAGGACAACTGACCATTCAGATCCATATTATGATTTAATTAATCAAAATACACAAAACTTCTTAGTTTACAGATTGATCATTTCAGAATTATAGTTTTAGTGGTCTCACATGCAACAGTTTAGCAGGTTTTAGGTTACTACATTGTAGACACTGGAAAGGATCCTTTCCTTTTAATTTAAAAACGATTAAAGTATACCTTTACAATGTAGACAACACAATCTTTCCAGCTACCAAATCTATGAGCTAAGCTGATTGATTTTATCTAGTTTAAATCAGTATGAAATTGATTAAATGACCTGGCAAATTCTGTCATTCAGCTTGAGAGAGAAAAACCCAGTGCAATGTTTCAACAGCTGCTTCATTGCTTGTCCATTACTTAACAACTAAAATACAGCAGTTTATGTATGACTAGGCAATGTACAGATATTGGTTTAGAGCATCATTATGAGTCTAGTAAATAGGTTTAGACTAGGGATATGAGAACAACCTCTCTGTAATTTTCTCTAGCAGTGTTTAAAGGGCTTATGATTGGCAGCATAACTGATTGTATTGACCAAAAGAGCTGAGGACATCTGGCTTTCTAGCCCTACAGATGAAAGACCATATGTTATAAAAAAATGTAGTGTGAGAGAGGAAAAAATAGTTGTAGGCTGAATACATGAGCAGGGGTCAAAGCTAACAGAAATCCAATCCTGTCACCAATGTTGCTCCAACAGAGGGTGAATGATGTAGGGCTGTTGGGCAATGCAAAAATGTTGTTGACTTGTTGACCAACACATAGTTGAGCTGACAGCTGAATATCTCTGCAAACTTCAGCAATCTCTCTGCTTCATCTTCCCTGAGAAGAATAATAATTTACATTACAAATGCTACAGCTTACCAAAAGTGTCTTATGTCTGTACTTTCAGCTGTTTCACCAAGCTTCGACTGAGTACAGTGTAACTGGTTAAGATCAAATTAGGGCATATTACAATTTTCTAGATCAATCCCAGTTTTCCCTTGCTTACAGTTCTGGAAACAATGCATCCATTCAAATTCATTGCAAGTCAGTTACGAAGGGACCTAAGCCCTCCAGTCACTCATAATTTACAGCTTGATGCCCTTTTTTCAAATGCTAATGTCAAAGATGCAATCATAAGCTTAAAATCATTTGCTTGTACTGTTCCCTATTTGAACTCACAAAAAGACATATGAATTTTATAGGCCCAGCTTACAGTGTGGGCTGCTAAAACAGCAATACCTCTACTGGTTTAGAAAAAAAAAGTTATTTCTAAATTTAAAATAGCAAATAAAGATGTTGCTTTACATAACACCAAGTGGCATATATTTCATTTTTGTCAATGATCAATAAAAAGAACATATATTGAAAATCATATATGAAAATTTTGCTCAAGAAATGAGAACTACAGATTAGAGATCTTTACTTTTCTTGAAGTCAGTATAATACATTTCAGAGACTAAAGAAACAAAATTCACACCAAGTTGGTTGGCATTTTGAAAGGTGCTAACTCAGCATACCACTGCAAGTTTCTGCTGAACTGAGCACTCTTTATGCTTTGAAACAAACATCTGTGATTCAATGTGGTAGATTTTAATATAGTTAGGCAAAACAGCAAGGTGTGTTTTAGAGAAAAACATCAGTATGAATGAATGGCTCTTGCAAGTTCCACAATACCCACTTTTAAATTATATTGAACAATAGGTTTCTCTCCAGATTGCTCTTATCAACTAGGAATAATCTTTTGTATTATTAAGTGAAGTCAACAAAGCAGATAAAAGGGTATTTTTCCCCAAAACATGGTATCAAACATTTGAAATTGGAATTTTTACATAGTATACTAAACTACAGCATTTGTGTATGTCAGTGGTTTAAGGTGACTTAATGCACTGAATTAAAAGGTGCCAAGGCACAATATGTAGTACAGCCAAGCACACTACAAATCACAGAATCATTCACTTCTGTTGTTTGTTTTCACAGTCTCACTAGACAAAGTTACTCAAAGCAGTTCTAAACAAGAGCAAGGGGAAAAAAAAATAAATTCATTCTGGAACTAGGAAAATTGCCCACCTCCCAAGACAATTAGCAAATATGACACCCAAGCCTGGACCAGCTTCAGTCTCTCTTGGGCTTCTAAGATTTTCCTAATCAATTTAATCCCAAACACAACCTAGGTGTGGCCTTTTACAGTTCTTCCCCCAGGTTTCATAAAGGATTTTACACAATATGGGCCTCAAATCAAGACAACTGCTTTGATTTCAAGGAGAACAGGCTGTAAACAGAGCATATGGTCATTGCTCCTTGCAATCCCAGACTTTGCATCCTCAAGGAAGCGTGGAAGTTCTCTAGATACTTGCAAAAGACCATTGCATAACATTTAATTTCGTGTTCAGTAATCATTTCGTCACTGAGTTCAGATGATAAAGTGGATACAGATGTTCATTAGCAACAAAAACATATGCAAACAAGGAAGCAATCCAAGAAGCTGCTAGCAATTGAAAAGTGCAAGGCTGACCATCACATGTTGCAGAGTCACAAACATCTATCTTTAGACCAAAAAAGAAATCTGACCCATCCACCATCTATAGGAGTCCAAATTAGATTTTCTCATCTTACCCATACTTCAAGGGTAAGGCCATTTTATACAGGGTATATTTAAGCCTCAGTGGCCTAAGCATACCTAAGAGTTTGCAACTTTCCAGTCAACGAGGATTTGCTCCTACAAATCTTTCCATACAAACAGTCCTCCCTACCACACCTTTTTCCAAAAATGTCCACTGGCTGAGAGGCAGAGACTCACAGCCTGGCTTTGCTGATCTTATTTCTGGCGGCAACAATAGGTAACAAGAAAGATTCCTCCTGGGGCCTTTTCCAGAGGTATTTTCTCTCCCAGCTTCCTAATGGAGGAGGAAAACACAAAGAAGATCATCTGCAGGGAGCAACAGATTCTGTTTGTCACCTCAAACATCCCAGACTCTATCCCTGTTCTCTGGAGGGAATCATTCACGCAGAGAAGATTAGCCAAAAGGATTAGCATGCAGCTGGATTATCCACACACACAGCTCAGTCAACTAAAAAAAACAGCACCTTTATGCATTTTCTGCCTTTTAACTTCTCAGTTTCCAGACTTATGGTACTCATCCCTTTAAGCATCACCATATTTGAGGAGATGCTGAATACACAATTGATGAAGATCCATTTGTGGCTGTGGCATATCTGAGTCATTTCTCATCAGCCACAAGATGTCAGTGTTGCTGAATGTTATTATTCTTACCTGCAAAGAAGCATCTATAGATGTTGCTGAGGGTGGCTGTCAACATTGGGTTTTATCCAGTGAGACTAACAAAAAAAAAACCAAGAAATAACACACAACCAAGGACAATAAAAGTCTGCATGGCAAAGTGCAATTTGGTATTAACCATCATAAGTAAAACTTGAACTACATGGTTATTGCTGCCACCCTTTCCTAACGTGTAAATCCTTGTGTCTTTTCACAAGTCCCAGCTCATGCAACACTTAAGCTTGGTAGATGGTTCTTGCACAGCAACATCAGTGGAAAGGAGCAACCGGAGATGACACCAGAGCTGTTTCATCGTGAAGAAATTAGTCCATCCCACCAGAAATGAAGCTGTGCAGGAGCTCTGACTCTACCAGCTCTCACTAAATATGATATCTGAAATAAAAAACATGGTAATAGCAATCTCCCCGTTTTACTCTTGGTATGTACTTCCACACCTCTCTGGCTCTGGCAGCAAACTCTGCCCTCATGGTTCCATCATGGAGATCTTTCTGTGCCCAGACTTGTTTCCTCTCTGTATCACTTCCCCAATTGTATGAGCACACATTTTTCTAAGGCCAAACTACAAATCAGTTTACTGGACTATCTGGTTTTAAAACACCCTTTCCTCTTCCCAACCCTTCCCCAAAGGCCAAGGTCAGGCAGAAGGGGAACTTTTGAACCGATATTGTTGTGGACTCAATGTATTGTGAAACTGCACCTCGGATTTCCTCTGCAGACCGACCAACCCGTAGGTCGATTATTTTTCTGCTTCCTCCTTGGTTGCAGGAGATTCGCTTCACCAAACAGTGACTTGACTTCCACTTCTAAGTATAGCAAAGCACGGTACAATTAGCATGAGAATTCCTGTTTACATTGTTTGCTGCCATTCATGTTCTCTGAACTTGTTTACTTTTGAAATCACAGGAAGCATGACTTTGGTGGGAGTAGAAACAGGACCGTTCACTGTGAAAAAGAATTAGATGAATAGAGATAGATTAATTTATACACACTTGCAGTTATAAAAATATACAATGGAAACATGGTTATTTGAGTTGGGAAGTTAAGTAGACAGTTTAATACATTTGATCCAACTGTATTTTCTTTTCCAAAATACAAATATATCTCCCAACAACAAATCCAAATATTTCAATTATGGGAGACATATTTAGGGGGAAAAAAAGATTTTTGCCTCATTCTTACAACCTTTCCCCAGCTGCCTTCCCTGCCCTTCTTTTCCTCCCCAAAACACAACCCGTTCTTTGAAAAGTACTGCCATAGGCAAAGCAACAAAGATAAACCTCAGGGAAAGTCTTTCCTGTTTCCAAATCTTCCCTCCACTTATGCTGAATGCCTCAACTAGGAAAATCCATTCTCAGTTTAATAAAAATTGCTCTTCATAAAGATGACTCCTGACAGCTCCTCCCTGTTCTGGTAAACATTCTGGTTGTAGTGACCATAAATGCCTATATTTATCTCCATCCCATCTTTGCATTGTGTCAAAGGCACCATCTTCTCTGCTGAAGTCAGAGATTCTGTTTGCTTGACACGTTCCTGACTCCCCTGTTAGTGACAGCAGGCACAAACGTGCCAATATTCACAGGTCTCAAGTTGGTGGCATGCCCGGCTGTTGTGCAGAGACGCGGGCTGACTCCTCACTGCGTGCACGGTGACCATTCGTCTGCACTTTTTGGCTGCCTGGAAATCTGGTAGATTAATGCCCAAAGTGGTAGATTTGGCAGGAGTGCAATGGAGAGATTCTCAGAAAAGCCTGATGGTTTCTGTTGAACTAGCTTGCCTCATTAAAAAGTTGAATTTGCCGGGGTCATCTCAGGATGAGGATGACTGGGATTTTTTTTTTTTTTTTCTGGGATCCCACTCAGTTAAGGATGTTTCATGCAAATTTTAAAATTTCCAAGCTATTTACCAAAACTACATAGGCTTTCTGAGATTCTGCACTACAAACCTTCAGGGAGATGGATGTCAGTTTTTAGTATAATTCCTGGAAAAGTTAAAGAGGTGACTGAAGCAGGGTTATTTGATCCAGCTTATATGTACATAGCGGGCTAGCTTAGCTAAACAAGGTATTGTGCTTCAAATAACTAGAGCAGTCTAAGAGGTAAAAGTTGGGATGGCATGGGAAAGGATTTCATCAGCCCAAAATTAATAAACGCAGGGATGGAAATACAAGACTTAGAAACTAGAGAGTGGAGGAGTATCTAATCTCAGGCACTCTAGTGTAAAGGTGAAATAACCTCGTTAGTGTGCACTCTGGCATAAGCCAGTTCTGGCATCAGAGCCTTGCCCTAAGGGTATGCCTTTTTCACCTGCTTTTGTTTTTCCTTCCCCCTAACAAACTAGGGATTTTGCTGGTGAGAGGTAGGGTGAGGCATAATCTTAGAGCACTTCTTTTTATTTTTCTTTTTTGAGTGAGGACTTAGAGAAAGAACAATATAGTTCTTATTTTAAATTATGAAAGGGCAAACTTCAGCTGTATTGCTTAATTCAGTATCACATGCAATAACCTTTTAAATGGTGCTTGAAAGTCAAGTCAAATTTCAATATAAATGATATTGCCAGGTTAACATTAACGTATGAGACACTGCCCTTTATGTTTCGCTATCATCCCTTTGAGTGTGTTGAACGGTAATTTTAATAGAATCATAAAAATCTTCAATTTCCTCTGTAGATTTAACCAATGCCAAGAGTAGTAAAAGAATTATGCTTCTGTCTCATTTGTAAGGTTTGTGATTATTTTAACATCTCAATTTTTGCAGGTCTTGTGTACTTAGATCCCAAGCCTGTTACCTCTTTGCTTAGAAATACCTTCCCAGTAAGAACTGCTCAAATCATTTTATCCTTACTTGCCTCTTCTAACAAGGATGTTAGAATTAGAAACTACAAGTGAAAAAAAAAATGGGATGTATGGAAATATCCTGACGCCAATGTGCTTCATAATTTGACTTCTGTGAATATTCAGTCCTGTGAATTAAACAAGGGCGCTGGAAAGTTATTTAAATATGCATCAGATGCTGATACACGGTCGGGTTTTAACATGAGAAATTTAAGCCCGCAAATTTCATGAGAAACATTCAAATGACAGAAAACAGTGGGGAGAGCAAAGATACAATCTCAGCTTAAACTACCACTTTTCATCACATGGCTCTGCCACTGCAAGAGGGAAAATGTGTCACTGCAAGAACCACAGGGGCAAAGAGGGTGCAGGAAGGCTGCAGGAGATGTCACCCTGCACCCATAGAGACCAACTTTGGTGGCCCCAGCACCCCACCACCAATGCAGCCACCTTGCTCTGGTACAAACAACTGCAAAAGGATGGAAAATCAGTCAGTGCCAGTTGGGAGCCAGGGATGCAGCCGTTTCTGTACTGGATGAACTAGCAGTGATGGATCAGGCGTGAAGAGCCTGACTCATCCTTTCACGCAATGCGGCAAACTTGGCCATGAGCAAGCGCTTTGTCTCCCCAGCCAAATGCAACCCTTGCCCAGCACAGATGGGCATCCAGGGTCTGTCATACCACCCTGCCTTCCCAAACCTGGTGCTTCCCAGCCTTCCCGCACCACAGCTCATCCACTCCAGAGGTAGCTGTAGGTTCTGAGCAGCCACCTCATTCATGCGTTCCTTGCCCAATTTGAAAGAGGAATCACTCGTAATGGCTGAGTGCATTTAGAAACAATGAATGCTGCACAAAGGAATATAGATTTCCATTTTTTAATTATTCCACATTCAGGATGTGAGCAAGATGTGACTGCTTGGACAGAAGCAGCTTGATTAGCACTTCAGAATTCAAAAGTATATGGAGTCACTTTAAAAAATTTTGGTAGGGGTTGTTTTGTTTTTTTCTTTTTGCCTTGACATCTCTGCGTAAAAGCTTTCATCAAAAGCTGTTCTGCCATTTCTTAAGGAAAAATATTGTTTTAGCCATGTGAAAAGGCAAAGTGAAATATTCCAGCTTGCCCCGATGCTTCTGGGGCTTGAAATATGACAGCAGCATAATTTCAGGGAGAGAAAAGACATTTTGCTGCTGTTATGAATATTTGCCCAAACTTGGCCAAAACAACCACTTCATCTTACACAGTTTCAGTCAACTTGTTAAGGTTTAAAAGTGCAGCTTCCAAAAAACTGTGGAAGTGTAACTCCAGTCCAAGCATGCAGGCGTAGAACTGGAGTTCTTCAGGCTTCTTCTGCCAGATATTGCAAGCTGCCCTCAAAAAATGGGTTTATTAGACATTAAGCCATAGGTTTTGCAGGTATTACAGGGCAAGCCTTTCATGGATGACCACTGGCAGGTCATCTTATTTTTTCAGATGCCTTACTACAGACACCAGATGTGTGACTTCTATATATCTTTGCTATGAACACATAAAGCACTATAAAATAATAAAGGCTCTGAAATAGAATATCATAATCATCTTGTCCCGGTGCCTTTTTGACACAGAAGTGTCTGGCTCCATTCAGTATCTGTACGATAGATCTAATAATGCCTCTTTACAAGGCCATTGTGAACAGAAATGTAGTAGTTTGGGGGAATTGTTAAGATACTGTAATAATGAAAAGGACAGAAGGAAGCCTAGGATGAAACTAATAATCCCATATTAGTTACTAAACAAAGCCAGAAGCCATACTAAATAATGGGACTAAAATACCCGTGATCACATCATCTGAGAGTTCAGCATGATACAAAAGAATCAGTGTAAAGCTGACATTTCAAAAAAATCTTTAATTATGGTATTTCTTAACCTAAAGCACTTGATTTACCCTTCATATTCACAGAGTGTAGGATTTTTTCTTCTACTCATACATTAGCCATGCAATGCACCCTCCCTAATTCACAGCATTTTGATCTAAAACAGCCTGAATATTTGGAAATGATTAATTGTGTGCCTAATGACTGACTTTTCTAATTATGGATGAATATTTAAATTTCTTAAGAATTTCCTTCAATGTTTTGCAAGGTAAGCAAAGATTTTGTACTATTGCATATTCTTACATTAGCATTAGCTACATCCAACCTTACCCTGGGTTCATTTTTAGTGGAAATTGTCCTGAGACTTTACACTTTAAGCAGCAGTTATGCCATGAGACTAACCTACAAGAACAATCTGGATCACCCTTTTTCAGAAGGCCACATGTATAATGTCATTAGGACATAACGCTTTGAGTCCAGAAAAGGCTTAAGCGTGTTTCTGAATTGGGGCCTGGATAACACATTGGTTATGGTTATTTGCAAGTTACATTTCAATATCCAGCTTTTCAGGCTGTGTGTTTTTGTAGTTGCAACTTTCTACCTCCCCCGCACTGATTTAAGTGATGTTATTCTTGGCTAATAGTAATTGTGAGAAAATTGAATTCCATCTGTTTCCACCAAAAGCAGAAAATAGAATGTGAGAATCAATAGAAGACTGCACTTGTTATACACATTTGTCACAATCAGTGGCTTTGCTAAGGAAACATGTCCGCAGGTATGATTTGCAAAATAAATAGCAAGTCACAGCATCTGATCACCAGCTGGCTTATTTATAAGTCAGAGCCTCTTCTGACAGCTATGGATCATGAACTTTCAGACGTTGCACAGCCCCTCCAGACTCGTTCAAGGGGAAAGACGCCTTTCACCATACAAATGGATGGGTGAGAATTTTAATACAAGTATAGATCTGGCTGTGCATTCATCATCAAAGTTTTGGCTTTACCTCTGGTAGTTTCTTCATCTTAGATGATCATTTTCTCATATTACGCCAATTACTCCATATCCTTTGTAATTTCATATGTAGTTACTGTGTGTCATCAGAGATTTCTATATGACTAATATCAGCATCATTTCAGGTTTTCTCCCTAGCTAACATTACCAGAATTTGGAACACTGTGGCTCCTCTCGGCTAAGCTGTCTCATTAATGGTCATGACCAAACCACAGAGGCAAACACACAGCACTTTAATAAGTCCTGGCAAGCCTTTTCTTCATGTACAGGCACAACACCACTCTTTCTTCAAATCCATATTCTATCCACCTGGTAGGACATACCAGTGTCTTATCTGCATGTTTTTATCACAACCATAAGATGGGTGGATCATTTCAGGAGTCCTTCAGCAAGAACTGCTAGATTCCTTCCCAGAGTATTGTGTGTCTAATGTGTACTTTATCACAGTTTGCAGCATTTTTTCCTAATTCTGCTACAGTCTCTTTGTCATACAGAATATTTTTGCAGATGGTGCTGTGACACAGCCAGTGTCAGCTCATGGTTTCTTGCTATGTCAACAAAACCCAGTTTAGTGGTGGTAGCAAAGCGTCTCCTCCAGCACCATCTCCCTATCCAAGTGAGCAGTGCACCCTCCACAGCCTGTCCCATCCCCAAACAAAGCATACAGCTCTGGCGTGCAGGAAGGTAGGACCCGTCCTTCTGTCAGACTGGTTGCTCTGTAGCTTGGGATCTCCTCAGCATTGTGCAAACCTCACCTTCAGGTCAGTGGCACAGGATGACGCTGGGCTTACCTGCACCCAGTGCCACCAGGAGGAGGACAAAGGCCATCCCAGTAATGTTAGCCAAGAGTTCCTCCCAGGAATAACAGGCATAGCTCGTGAATTTAAAAGGTGATTTGGGGGTTCCTCAGTTCTTATGAGACTTACAATCAGGTAACTAGAATGGTTTTCATAAAATATGGACGCTTAGCCTTAAAAGCTCAAGTGCCTTGAGCTTCCAAGTTAATACCTGTTGTTTGCCAAAATGCATGGAAAAAGGTGTTTGACTGCTGCAGAGCAACAGTAAAAAGAAAAGTCATTAAAGAGAAGCATTGTTGGATGAATAATGCCATTATGTTAGTTAATAGTACACCTTCATCTGGAACTCTGTTTGCCATACCTGGGCTTGAAATTTTTAGCAGAGCATACATGCAGTAAAACCTGGAAAATCCAAAGTGGTTAATTACAATGTTCAGCAGCGTAAAAAGACTTCCATAGGCAGAGAGATTTAAGTCAGTATAATAACCTTCAATTTAGAGGGAAGCAAGTAAAAGGTGACAGAACAGAAGTGTGTAACAAAGAACAACTTGGGGAAAATAGGGTAAAATCAGGTGGTTAGTTTTTCCTAGAGGCTTCCCTATAGGTCACTGTAGTTATAACATAAAAATTCTTAAATGAGTCAAAGAAATATTTTCTACAGTGCCTAACTGCTATGAAAATGTTGGAGGAAACAAGGAGTCAACAGCTTTAAAAGAGGGCAGACACTTATTTACACCTGCAATTATCCTAACTGAAATAAAATACATGGAGATCAATCTGTAGCAGGGTACAGAACAAAAGCCAGTTGCTGAACTCCAAGCTTCATATGATATGGTTTTATCATATCAGCTGACAATAAGGTGAAGCTCTTGTAATACCATAATAATAAGCCTCAGTTCCATAGTACAGTAAATGCCATAGGTAAACAAGTTTTTCCAAGTCTTATTTTTCAAAATTCAAGGGTTTTGCAAATGTTAATAACATATACACTAGTATAATATTCATAGAGGTTACAGAGAGAAGTGCAGGTATTATTCCTCTCCCAGTCAATGCAGGGTCTCTCCCTGCCTTTTGCAGCAGGAAAGGGCCAGCTTAGGAATGGGGACAGCATGTGGCTCCAGTCAAACTGAATGTAATGGGAAATGGAAAACGCTGAATGGGGCAAAAGTTCATGAGTTTGGTGCCAGTAGTTGGATACTTCTAAACTTGTTTGCGTTTTGTTGGGGTTTTTTTAAGGAAAAAAACAGTGAAATAAATCATATCTGGGAGGAAAATTAAGCTCTCCAAGCATAAGTCAACTGAAGAGCCAAGATCTGAAGGTAAAAGCTGTGGCAGACCAGTATCCTGCATTAATCAAGCAGATACAGAGAGATGTACTGTACTGACTAGCTGGCTATCTGCTTCCTGTCTACAGAGGCAAGATGTCCTGACCACATGTGCCCTAGCACAGGCTGAACTCTAAGCCAAACCCCACGAAAATGATAACCAAAATCTATCTTGAGAACAACAACCGAACCCAGGACAGCTCAAGATAAACATGTGAGCCTCTACAGCCAGACGGAAAGGTAAATGTCAAAGCAGGGCTGAAACGAAGCCACATCCTCTGTGTATTAGGCATAGAAGAATGGAAACCTAACACACACACACACACACACACACACACACACACACATATATGTGTGTGTGTATATATATATGTAGTTATGGGTGCACACAAATGCTGAGCAGTGAATTACGCCCACAGTATTATAGGCCCAAGAATAGTGAAGTTTGAAAGGATTGGCTTCTTCTCAGATGAGATTTCATTGCCCGCCAATTACCCATCTATATATATTCTTCCTTAAACAACTACTGCAAGTTCATATTAATGCAGGGGTTTTTTAAATATTACAAATGATAGAAAGTCCACACCCTTTGTTTAAAAGGGGTTGTGAGGGGTTTTTTGAAACATCCTGGTTTTAAAGATTTGGTGTCTATTCTTCCCACATGACTTTCTGAGCTTTGAATCTTTCAGGTGTACACAGGCCTGATTTCCAGGTCACTTGGCATGACTGGAAGGAGCAGAAACCAACCTGATTTTTAGAAACCAGTGTTTTCATTAAATGAGCTGCTCACAGGAGCTGAAGTTTCAAGAATGATCATTAAATAATGCAAGATTCATAACTAGAATAATTTCTTAGCAATACTTTGTCACTTTGATACTGTCAAATACAGCTTTCAGTGCAGCTTGCTGTAGGCCCAGTCTGTGCACACAAACCCACTACCCTACCTGTTAGAGAGACTGTCTATTATTTCCCCACAAACACAAACCATTTCACCCACCGAAGGTCTAGCAAGGCTGTTCCTGCTGTTTCGTTTCTGTGCTAGCCCAGAAGAAGATAACCACAGGAAAGAAATTCACCTCTTCATCGTCCCTGCCTTTCATGTGTTTGTACACACACACTCCCGCCTTTCCATCCGGAAGGAAAAACAGATTACCCTTTTCTGTGCAGCTAAAGCTGGATTCTTTTTTTTTTACTACCATCTGCTTCCAGCTGCCTGGTTTCCCAGGCCAGTTTGTAGAGATATTTAGCCTTTCTGACTGCAGGCAGGTAAGTCCCCAGCATCCACTGCGGCAAAACTCTGATGGTCTCATTGTGAATCGTGTGTGACTGTGTCATTGGGATGCTGGGACTGCGCCGCTACTAAAAAAAGACTTATATGGACCCAGGAAGCATCCAGAGGAGCTACTAGATAAATAAATAAATAGATAGATAGACAGACAGACAGATAGCTATAGATAAGTAATGAGAGATTAAATTACATACATAAGACTAAATGATGTATATATATTGATATCAAAAACACCCTGAAATGGTGGTGTGCTGGTTCACAAGGTGTTCCAATACAGTTTTATTCTGGCCCAGTAAAGATGAGTGCTGCTTTGGGACCCATGATAGCCATGTTCCAATCTCCCAAGCTGAATGAATTAAAAAGCTGTGCTCTAGAATTTTTAATGATAAAAATATTATCACCACCACAAGCAGTGCAGTGGGACCGTTGATAGACCACACTGCCACATTAAACAGGACAAATAAAGATAAAGAAAAGTGATCCAAGAGGCTGAATATTCCTAACCGCTATGGGACAGGGCTGTTGGTGTAGATAGGTGAGGGTTTGTCATTCAGCATCTTTTGAAAGCTTCATGCAACAGCTTGCACTTGCAAACTGTTGTCAGCAGTGCTGCCCACTGGTTCAGCCCACAAGCTGAACAGACTTAGTGTGATGTGAATCTGCTTGCATGAGAAGCCCTGCTTGCTCTGGGAAATCACCTCTCAAGGGGCACCCTGCTACTTCTCTCTTCTTCAGCAAATGTAACGGAAAAAATTCATAAAGCTAACACCATTACTGAATTACAGATCTATATAAACAAGGTATCAATGAAGTTCAGCACATCTCTGAAGGTTTGTGCTGCACCGTGTGGGTGAGTGTCCCAAGAAAAGCAGCTCTGTCTTCGAGTAATTTGTGAAGAACAAAACTGGTTCCAGCTCGTTCTTGTAAGACCATCTCAGCACAAAGCTTAGCCACAAGACAACATTTCCCGTACTGTGATAGTTATCAGCTGTGCCATCTGCAGAAATACCTGAATTTCAAGGGGAAAATGTGGCAGATTGTTTGTTAACTGCAAGTCACTAAAAGTGGTAAATGACTTTTTTTTACTACCTCTCCCTGATACATGCAGCTGAACACACAAATCACTGAGTTCACTGGAAGTCTGGAAAAACTCACAGTTCCGGAGTTAATCATTAATATTGTGGGGTTACAAGGAGGTATTTTTAAGATTGCCACAGCATGTGGGAAATTCCCATGTGCACTCCCTGCAGGTTTTCAAGAAATAGCCTTTTCTATTTGGCCTAGATGGTTTTGTAATTGTTTACATAAATTGAATATGAAATATCAAGGTCAGATATTTTCCAGAAAGCCAAGGAAAACAATTTACCATTCTGTTGCATGAGAAAACACCAGAACAATTCCAGCATTATCCAACTTCCTTTTCTTTCTCTTGCTTTATGTGGTATTACACTATAGGGCAGACAACACTGAAACTCTGCTTACTTAAGAGTGAGCAATCTGTTGGTTGCAGAAATCCCAAACAGAGAGAGGTAGCAACAAGTTTAACCTCACATACTCAAAGCAAGGCTATTTCCTTTCATTTTATTTTCCACATACCCAGCAGAAGCTGCAGTATCACCTCAGTTCCCAAAAGCTCTGGGAACCTAAAAAAATATATTCATGCAATTACAATTGTTTACTTTTGAAGGGATGCCTATCTCCCAGTTAACATAACCAGTGGAGAGGATAGCCAACAACAACCTTTTTTTTTAACTCTCAAATTAATACAGGGCTGAGTTCTTACCAAATCAAACCATTATCTGCTGACATTTTTTCCCAAAGAAACCACTCAGACCATGATGTTTGGGCTTGCCTAACCCAAAGGGCTTTGGAGGTTTTTTTGAGAGCTATGTAACTGGAAAAGTCATCTAGTCCTTCAGCTGCCCTTTTCCATCCTAATCCTACTCAGCTGGGTTAGAAACCCACTGTAAGACACCCTGGCCATGACCCCTGGTGGGTGTTTTGCCACTGTCAATGGAGGTTTCAGGATTAAAGTAGTGTAATACAAGCCAAAAATGTCAGTGTTTCTTCCAGGAGCAGGGAATCCTCTTGACCAACCCCCATAATACATATATCACAAATTTTGTAGGGATGTTTAGCTGAAGTTTTCATCATAGCTGGCTCTCCTGACCCGCTCTCCTGCTCAGAGGCTCACACTGGGAAGTCACTTCTGTAGATATACTGCTTGAGAAATTTCAGCTGACATAGACAGTTGGAGACCAACATAGGTCAGTAAAAGGCATTTCTAAGAATTAGTCATCTTTGAGAATGGTGCCACTATGTATTTTTACCACCTTCCTTTCAACTCCTCTTTTCATTTAAAATTTAGCACTCCTTAGGGTACCAGAGTTCAGCAAAGATTTTGAAGCTCCGCTAGTCTGTACTGCCTATCCAAACACCGGATCAGATCCAAGAGTGAGCATTTACCAAAGACTGTTTTAACAAAGGCTCCTGAAAATCCTTGCTGCAATAAGCAATGCACCCCTTGCAAAACAAATATCAGGATGAGAAAATGCAGCCACTGAAATGTAGTATTGGGCCAGTGTTTTCAGGAGCGACACAGACAAATTAGTCTGAGTCCAGAGGAAAACAACAAAATGAGGGAAGGTTTAAACCCCATAAATTATGAGGAAAGATTAAAAGGATGGGATTTGTTTAGTCTAGAAAGGAGAAAACTAAGAAGAATCATGAGAGCAGTCTCCAAACAGATGGACTTGTAGCTGTAGAAGAAAGGAAATGACCATCCCCTGTGCTCCCTGGGAACCTGGAAAGAAGCAACGGTGTCATGCTGGCCTCGAGGGGAACATGAGCAAGGCAATAGGAAAGGAGTTTCTAACATTAAGCAGTAATAAGCCCTGAAAGCATTTCCTAGGGAGGTTGCAGGACCTCCCTCACTGGAGGTTTTTGAAAACATGTGAGGCGAACATATGCCAGGAGTAGTTAGTGTGAAGCCGATCCCACCTGGGTGAAGAGATGGACTGGGTGACCTCCCAAGAGCTCTCCCAGCCCTATTTTCAATTATTCTGTTCTTCCTTTCTTAAGATGTGTGCAGTGGTGTGTAATTGCTTGTCACAACCCTTTTATAAAAAGCAATTGTCTCATGAAATTCCAGTAGGATACCCTGAGACGGCACATTAGAAGCAAATGTTGAATCTTACCTCATTTCTTTACAGAACTGCCTTGACACCACAGACTCTGATGTCCAGTCCTGTTTTTCCTCTGGCTGTCACATGTTGGCTCCAAGATTTTTTAAGAGCACATTCAGAAACTCTGGTAAAAAATAAGTCTCTGTCTCAATGGATAATTAAAAACAAAACTCCAGATGTATTTAGAAATAGAAAACATGGGTAACTAATGCTGTAATTGATGGTAAGGCATTAGGAAGGAAAGGTACACAGACTAGAATATATCCTCCAGTCATGTACTGCACTCGAAGATAAGCAAATACACAAATGAATTCAGCAATTTGGTTTTGATGAGCCAAAAACATCTCTGGAAAGAATATGAGTGTACTGCTCATACATACTCCCCTTCCAGCATTCTCAGTAATTCAGGTGCAAAACTACGGAGGTATTTAAGTTTTTAACTCTATTCCATTGGGAACCAGGTAGCTAAGCATCACTGCAGAGCTGAGCCCAGATTTATACACCAAGTCGAATGTTAGCCTGAAGAGCCTTCCCATGGCAGGGCCCACCTAAAGGCTCCAAGCGTTTGCCCACAGTTGTGATCATAAAGATGTTCTCTGATCATGCTTTACCTAACAGCAAACAAATCCACCCCATAGCTCGACTTTTCATGCAGGCCTGGAGCACTTGGTAAAAGGTCAGAAAACCACAACAAAAACATTTCAGAATATTTTTCATTACTTCCTCCCACCTAAAAATGTTTTTCTGTTTTTGAGGCTGTGATCTTTTCAGAAATTTGCACAGACTAAAATCTTTCTTATTCCAGGTCCACATCTCTTTTTTTTTTTTTTATTTTAAAACATCCTCTTCCTCATTTTCCAGAAATTCATCTGGCAATTCAAATAGTTTATTTTTGAGCTAATAAGTTACTGTACAATGTCTACTAAAAACATCTGAGACAACTAAGCTGTTGTTTGGGCTGACTGACTGAACGATGTCCCTTTTCCTTTCTTTTCTAAAGGCTTTGCTACTTCAAAACTCCATTTCTATTTCTTGCGATTGTTTGGACATGCATTGTGTCCTGCAGACACTACTCTCATTTACAGGCTTTGGAAGATCAAAGAATCATTTCTAGCCTTTGAAGCTCACCACTTGAAAATCTACCCTCCAAACTACTGGAAGGGTTGTTTTCAACATCCTGGCTTCCTATGCTACCTTTATAATTTTCTCTCCCTGACCCACACAAGCCCAATGCCTACCTTAATCTCACCATTGATTAAATACAGTTGATGAAATGTGCTGGTCTCTCTGCTCGGTAGCAGGAATCATCCTGCTGGAACCCTGCAGGGCAAAAGCAGTTGGGGGAAAGAAGAGTTTCTCCAGGCTGTAGCACACAACATTCTCCAGCACCTTTTCTATATGCCATGGTGCCTCCACAACCTCCTCATCCAGTAGAAAACTTTGAATGGTGCCACAGAGGTTTCCGAAGGAGAGCATTTTCATTCCAGGGAGATGGAGATAAACAGGTGGAAATGTAGTTTGCCACACTGATTGCCCATGCAGTGTCAACTCTAAGTGTAAGTCTCTTGTGAAGCTCAGTCTCAGACATCCTGCATGATAATTGATCTTATGGTGTATTTTTTACCTTGGTGCAACCTATCATGTTGGGGCTCTTTTTCAGTTTGAGTGGTGACTTAGGCTCACACTTAGCCATCCATAACTTTAATGTAGCCTGTTGTTGTGGTTTAACCCCAGCCGGCAACTAAGCACCACGCAGCCACTTGCTCACTCCCCCCTGGTGGGATGGGGGAGAGAATCAGAACAGTAAAAGTGAGAAAACTCATGGGTTGAGAAAAGGACAGTTTAATAGGGAAAGCAAAAGCCACACACACAAGCAAAGCAAAACAAGGAATTAATTCACTGCTTCCCACGGGCAGGCAGGTGTTCAGCCATCTCCAGGAAAGCAGGGCTCCATCATGCGTAAGGTGACTTGGGAAGACAAATGCCATCACTCCGAATGTGTCCCCCTTCCTTCTTCTTCCCCCAGCTCTATGTGCTGAGCATGACGTTATATGGTGTGGGACATCCCTTTGGGCAGTTGGGGTCAGCTGTCCCAGCCGTGTCCCCTCCCAACTCCTTGTGCCCCCCCAGCCCACTCGCTGGTGGGGTGGGGTGAGGAGCAGAACAGGCCTTGACTCTGTGTAAGCCCTGCTCAGCAGGAATGAAAACATCCCTGTATTATCAACACTGCTTCCAGCATAAATCCAAAACATAGCCCCAACTAGCTACTGGGAAGAAAATTAACTCTACCCCAGCCAAAACCAGCACATCTGTGAAGCCATGTGTGTTTCTGCTGTTTTAAGTGGACTGATATTTAAAGTTAAAAAAAAAAAAAATCACAATATCAGAATAATGACGGGAATATTTTAAACTAATAAAAGAATATGTTCTGATCATAACTCATTAACTCTAGGTGAAAAGTGCTACTGTCCAATAATCCTATTTACAGGTAATAACTTCTTTCTCCTTGGAACAGAGAATTTCAATTCACTGAAAATTCAAAGCAATTTAACAATAAGACTGACAGCGGGAACAAGAGAAGAGCCACATCTATTTAGACAACATAAAGCCATGCTTGCTTTACAACAGTGTTTTGTGACTGACTGAACAACTGGGAAATCTCAGCACGGCTGCTTTTTGAAGGAAAAGAGAGATATACGTAAATTCATTTGGGCATGACAAGCCAATAGTGAACACAACACCACCACAATTATCTGCCTTCAAAAGACAATATGGAAGGCACGTTTCTTTAATCATGTGATGCCATTAAAAAGAAATAAACTGACAAAGCGAAAAAGGCACGTGGGCTGCAGTATTTTCCCACCACGAAACACTCCTAGAGAGACCTTCTGCAAGGGCAGGAGTCCCCCAGACTCTGCTGCAGAGGACACAGCCCCGCACTGCTGGGAAAAGCTCTTCCGCAGAATAATTAGACAACAAAACCAACTGTGAAAAGCTTTGGGAGCCTGAGTCCCCCATCCTCATCCTTCACAGTAAATAAAGGGTACGTGATTGCCTTCGTATGAAAACAACCTTCCCCTCCACATCAGAGAATGGCAAAGGGAATTACAGAAACCTCCAAATTCGTACCGATCTGACAGCACAGTGCTGTGGCAAAGGCGAGCCTGGAGGATTACGAGAGAGTAATTACTCTCCACAATAGTTTCTCTTTGTGTTGCTTTGCTCTAAGGGTGCTGTACAGATTGCTCTCCTCTCAGTTCCCAGAGCAAATTACGTCCCGCAGCCTGTGAGCCATCTCATCAGATGGTTTGAGGATACCCTGGAAATAAGCGACTCAAGGCTGAGGTCTGCTAGGAACCTGGAGATGTGCAACCTCAGGTGCGTAAGTCTTCATGTGCATATGGCAAAACAAACATCAAAAAGTTTTCAGTATTCACAGACAATCACAGAACAGCCTTAAAAAAAAAAGCTGCTTAAAAAAAAAAACAACACCTACCAAAAAAATGTACAAAGAAATGCTTTACGGTTTCTTCTCAATCAGGATGAGAGGAAAGGGCTCTTCATGTCCCTGCTGATACATCAAGGTTCCCCACTTTTCCCTGTTCTCAATTTAATGCTGTACCCCACCCACCTCCCCATCTTGCTTCGAAGCAAGGAGGACCAGCTGATGTTTCCTCCGAGACCACAAATATGATACCAAGCACAGCAAGCAGAATCACAGCCCATTATGGAACCGGATTTTGCAATTCTTTTTGCTCCACTTCCTGCCTTGAAATTAAAGCCTCATGTGTCAGTGTCACACTATTGCAGCCAGAAGACCTCTCCTCCTCTAACCCAGTTTATTCTGCTCCGAGCTGACACCACGGCTCGTTGCCATCAAGGACACAGCTCCCTACAGCAGTACATCTGAATGCTGGAAGGGGACGTTGCTTTTTTTTTCCCCCATATCCCCAGTGCTAGACAGCAGAGTGAATTCAATCCATAATGCAGGAGGCTTTTCCTGAAGCTTTTTCTGGGAATATGGCAGAGTTATTGATTTCCTCTGTTTCCTGTAAGGCTTATTTCCTGTAATGTGTTTGAAAGCAAATTTAGAAAATACAGTTGGCTGTATATTTTGTTGTATAAAACACGGAATACTTTTGTCTTTGGAGATGGGAGCTGAGGGTTTTATGAGGGAGTTTTTAACCTAAACAATGTTAATCTTAGAAAAAATTTAAATTACACTGCCCACAGTAGTTGGGATTAATTAGTCTTATTTTCTCAGGCTTTTCCTTTAGATTAATAGACTGCCAAGAGGAAAGAGCACAAAGGTGTTCATACCACCTCATTTCATGCTATTTAAACATCCTTGATATTTAGTCTTCCCAGCACCCCTCCTGTAGCCAAAAGAGACAAATATCTTAAAAAGGGCAGTGCAGAGCCCACTGCTATGAGCGGGCAGTCAGCTCTCCCTGGGCAGTGCAGCGGAAGCTTGCACCACCTTTTTAGACACTTGATGAGTTCGTGCTTTTGGAAGTCTAATGTTAGATGAGATGAGAGCAAAGGGACATTTTTACTGCAGACTTAGCCTGAGCTCCCCCCCAAAGTGCTTTTTCTACTCTTTTCCTCTCCTGTTTGACACAAGACGTCTTGTACCCAGTCCTGCTGTGCCTTCAGCCCCTCCTGTCTGGCTTACTGGGTGAGAAGGATTCCAGGTTCTGCTGGAACATAAGCTGGAAACCAGGACTGGGAAAAACTGCTGTCCCAGACAACTCTCGGAAATTTAAAAGAAAAAACAAAGCCTTGTTCCACGAAGGCAAAAAGGTTGCAGTGTGGAAAGGGCTAGCAAACTGAAACCACAAAACTCAGAATGGCCAGTCAGGTACTTCATGTCTATGTTTTTGAGAAATTTTAGTGAAATACCAGTCCTTCATTTCTTCTTGTTTCCAGAAGGCATGTGGCAATTTCAGAATATCAATTTTGAAATGTCACTGTCTTTCAAACAGACCATTCTGCTGAAGCTTAGCCTTTCCTGCCAGTACTTTCCACTTCATACAATTGGCAGGTCCTGATGAAATAATATTTAGGTAAAATAAAAACATTTCTGACCAGTTCTGATAACCTTGCAGAGCACATTGCAGCATGGATGTAAGCTACATCAGTCAAGTGCAAATGTTTCCTTGGTTTCTTTCCACAGCTTCCCAAATGACACATATCAAATGGCTGTCGGTCTGTCCAGCTGGCCGGAAAAGTAAGCAGATGACTTTGGGGCCCTTGCACCCCTGGTGAGTTTAAATAAACCACACAATAAAATAACCAGGCTGGTTATGTTTCAATTTACTCTTTCTCAAAATATTGAGCATATAGAAAGCCAGTGTTCAAGATGGTGGCTTGAGAGGACAAGTGAATTTTCTTTAATCATGGTTTACATTCTTTTTTGAAAGACATAGGCACAGGTAGATATTAGTCTAGGGTATTTAATCTGTCCTTCCTTTGAATGACAAGATTTCCTTAAAAAGAGTTAGCTTCAAAAAACAAGCATTCATGTTGATATTCATTCTTCTGCATGCTCCACCTCATCCTTCCCCAGACCTCTCTGGCGGCTCTGTCCTCCCAGTTGCTAGCATGTGGCTGAGCATGCTTCTGCTTTTTAGAGAGAGACATCCTCCCTGGCTGCTGCCAAAACTAAAAGCAGTTCCTGATACTAATTCAAGTTATTGGAAGAGTGCATTATTCCCATTTGCAGCTAATCATCAGTTTAGAAATTCATGATGGAAACTGATTCTAAAATAATACAAGAGGCTCAGATGCACATTTTCGGCAAGCCTATTTATAAGGCAAAAGACTTATCCTGACTCCAGGCTACCAACAGACAGGAGCTGACATCCTGAAATCATTCTCAGAAATGTTAAGGGTGCAAGGTAACATCTCAGTCTGGGTGGCAAAAAGTTCAGAGATTTGTACACCTTGAGATCATCTCCCAGAAGCAGATGATCTACTTACTGCGCATGCATAGAATAGACACGGTGCCTGGGCTCTCTGCACCCCCACCTTAAGCCTGCTTGTAAGTGTGTGTTTATCTTCAGGCGTAAAGAATTTTAAAATGCTTTCATTGGCTTGCACTGGGAGGTAGACGGCAGGATTAATAGCTGTTCTTCAAAGCTATAAACTGCATGATGTGTTTGCTCAGAGTTTGAGCCATGAGTTACTGCTGTAATTAAATCCAGAAGAAGAGACCATAATAACATTCTGACTTGATTTCCAGTGGCAGAGCATTGATTAAGAGAGCTACATAATAAATGAGAGGCATTTCAGAATCATACTGTTGATGTTATCTGTAATTTTTTTATAATTAGAAAAGCCTAAAGAAAATTGTATATTATAATTACATGCATTATTAATCCTACTGTTATAATATGAATTCTTCTATGATTACAGGTTGCAGTAAGCTTTTTGTAATTTTTTTTTAAAAGGTCCAGTGATATGGTTTACAAAAGCCCTTGTAAACAACAGAGAAGTTGTACCATATCATTTCAACCTCATGCAAAAGCAGAGAAAGTTCGAGTTGATGACGCAAAAATCCAAAAGGGAACAAATAGTTTAGGGGCAATCATTTTCCTGTTTAAAGTCTGTGGCATAGTGAAAAGAACATCCATATAGCATTCTTTTATGCAGTCCTTCGCACAGAAGTCTTGAATAATTGAATGTGGAAGGAGGTAAGTAGGATATTTAATGATTAAAACCCAACGATTTATAGTTCATTCAGCTCCTTTTGAGTAAAGGGACCTTAGAACAGGGTTTTGTCTTGAATAAAATTGTATTCTACCATCCTATATGACTATTTAGTGTATATCTTTTCAACTCTCTTCACTTAAATAAGAAGGGAGTTAGGAGAAGATACACAGAGATTCTTAATTCACTGAGAAAAGTGACCACAATATACGTAAAGGTCTGTATTTCCAGAGAAAGCAGAAATTCTCCAAAGTCAGGTTAGTTAAGTCAACCTCAGTCATATTGATAACTGGTTACTCTTACAAGCACTCGCACTGGATTCAGAGGGATTGATTTCTTATATGAGCAACTGGTGAGCAAAGTGAGTAAAGGTTTAATCATTTGGACTAAATTTCTTCAGGTCTGATTTGGCCTAATTCATTTTGCTTGATGTAACAGATAAGGCCCAGGCACCACTATTTTTTTGCAATTCTCCATTCCAACATTTTAGAGAGACATTTGAAGGCTCATTTTTGGAGACATCAAAAAACATTGTAACACAAAAATTAGCTGGAGATTAATAACTAAGTTGCACCTTTCATCACCTGTTTTCTATCCACAGTTTAATTACAGGTACAAAACTAATAGGATGAATGCTAAGATGCCTTGAAAACTCTTTAAGTGCTTGAGGGTTAGCACAGCATCTCTAAGGTTTCATGCACTCACATCAAACAGCAGGCAGATCTCGTACACTACTTGAGCTGAATTGTTTGATGTATATCTGCTAATGTCTGATTCATGTTTTAACTAATTTGATGAGCAAACTCAATGTCAAAAAAGAAACAAGAAAACTTTTACCAAATAGTTAAGCCAAAGCAAAGTACCTTCACCACCCTCATGAAGACAGAGATAACAGGAGCCACTTGTAGTTAACCACAGACCTAGCCTGAAACATCAACAACGAGAATATGAAGCTGCCAGAGCATGGAAGTGGGAAAGTGCAAACACAAATAGGCAGTTCTCTCATTTCTGACCGCACAGCATCAGTAATCACCCAACCTCAGCAAGAACAGCTATCATGCAGATGGATCCCAAGATCACTTCTTCCCAGAACTGAAATCCATGTGCCAAGACCACCAACACTGCAGGACCACCCAACCCCAGCCTCTGCCAGCCAGAACCATACAACTCCCACTTGGCTCGTGGAAATAAGGCTACACTAATGCCTGGTAAAGACTATTTGGAGAATTGTTAAAAGGAGGTTCTGAACACGTTCCAGTCACTGAGTGTTGATTCTGGCAGGCACAGAGTCATGTTTGGTCCCACACTGAGCCGCTGCACTGTAGTCTGGGGCTCCCTCCAGATGGTTACAGATGCCTCTGAATGGGGACCAGCTGGTTAATGTTTTCTTGCCTTGGTTACATGCAGATAAAACCATTTGCGTCATGGTTACTTTTGACGGAAAGTGGTTTTGCTTAATTCACTTTAAGCTCAATAAAGGGCGTTTTTTAGCTGGAGACAAAAGGGTTATTCTGGCAGGTTATGGAAATGTTTTGCAGGTTTGCCTGTGATTTAAATGCTTGATCCAATCTTGACTGAACTCTCTTAAGACAGATGTAAATGCCCCAAGTGGTGCTGTCACATTAAATGCATTCGTTGTCTTGTTCACTTATTAGTTGCATTTTGCCATAACACACACTGACTGGCAATGAGCTTTGATTTCAAGAATTCTGGAAAGACTCCAGCCTAGAAGAGCATTAACCACCATCTGAATTTTGTCTTCACGGACTTGACATGGTATTTCAAGATGTTTACCTTGAAGAACAGATTCTTCTAGCCCTAATTCTTATAGGCAAGGGATTTCCTTCTTTAATTTTTGTAATTATTGATAATTAAAAGGGATGGAGAAGCAATATGAAGGAGAAATCCGTTTGCTCCCCATCTGCCCAGGGTTATATCAGAACAGAGCTTCACCTAGTGAAAGAACACTGATTAGACTGGAAATTGGCACTGTATCTGATCTTACCTTGAAAGTTTCAATGCCAGATCTCATCCCCAGAATATAGTTGACTTTTATCTTTATTTTAAATAATCTTCCACCAAGGAAGACCTTTCAGTTTTTGACTCTGTTGTGGGAAAAATTTACCTTTGTCTGACCTGCCAGAACCCACTGTATCAAAACTCCCTTTACAAAGGATTTCTCCATGTGAGACTTTTGAAGCACAGGAGTTCTTCTTTATGGATCAGCTGGGGTAACCCAATTCATCTGACCAGATTTAAATGCCAACTGATGACCAATCAGTTAGATTTTTTTTCTTGATTCATAGTTTTTCTTAATATTACTATTAGGAAATTATTAATTTCTTAATACATTATTTAAAATGTTAAATATTAATATTTTCTTGCTCATCCATAAATAGATCAGATATCTCATGCCCTAAAGTACTTCTTATTCCCCTTTGACAATGAGGTCAAGAAACACAGAATCAGGAGTGTAGATGTTTATTTTTGGTCAGATTCATCCTTGATTAATCCGGATTTGCATATTTGAACTTTAAGACTTAGAAAAACAGGCCTGTTATGAGCACAAAGAATAGGTGCCACAGTAACAAACAGTTTATTTCAACAGGAAGAAATAATTTCTTGTGAAGTGTTATCATTAACAACAATATAAAAATAACTACAGATTATCTTATCTGTGTTAGGAAAAGTGCTTTGCTGGTACCCTAAACATGGAAGTGCAATATAAATTGTGTACATTTTCTTTTCCACTAGCTGCTTTCCCTGCCATAAAAAAAGTCTCTGACTGCTAAAGTAAATTGATTCCATGTGCCAACACCCCCACAAAATTAGTGAATCTGCCAGTAGATGCACTGCCCCTTTATGGAAACCTGTATCACTTACTGCTCTGGGAATGAGTCTGATGGGGTGATTCAAGACCATCTTATATAGCACACAAGCAATTATTGCTGGAACAAGAACTCATTTTATACAAAGCTGTATTTATCCTTAGTTTGAAATGACACTGCTTCAAATTATCCAAGTGACTCTATAGAGACTATGTTCAGGCAGTTAACTCATTAACATTGCAGTCTCCAGATGGGGGAAGACAGATCACATGGATTTATACGTTTAATGAATAGCCAAATATGGCAGCTCCTTTAAAATTTTATCTAAATATTTTCTAACACAGCTAAGAGGTCACTCTGATCTATTTTGATGTACTGCTTACAAAATCTATACCGCCTTTGAAAGCAATCCATGGGCTGGTTTGCCTTTAAAAGTGCTGTAATACTTGCTGAATATAGTTGGCCACATTACTTGCCAAATTATGGCAAAAACTGACATCCCCTGACTTTGAATAAACTCTGCTTCATGTGTTTAAACTTCAAATGTGGCTAATACCTATGGTTCATCTACATGTGGTTGTATTTCAACTGCTGGCCTGAGTGTTCAAAGCTAAATCAAGTCTGGCAGGCTGACACGTGACACTATATTCCTACTTAAGAGACTGTGGAGCTTCTCATAAGGGAAGCCCAGAAAATATTTACTTCTGCAGTATCCCAAATCCTAAGGAAAAGGTGAATATAGAATTTATCTGAGCCCTTTTGTACCCATTTGCTTTAAAAACTAAAAAAAAAAAAAAAAAAAAAAAAAAAACCATTTATTAAAGATAAATCAGAATAGGAATGTAAAATACCAATGCTGGAGTTTTCAACCCCTGGAGGATCAGAACATTGTACAAACCTACTGTCTAGAGAGCTTCCCAATTTCTGCATCAAATTCCTACACCAACAAAACAGTACTATGCAGGAATGCACTGTGTCTGTAACTGGACTGTTGTATCATGCAAGGCTACCACCTGTCAAGCTGTATTCTCAGATGATGCCCCATTGTCTTCATTTAAGCCTTTTCCCAAAAGAAAGCACACAGAATTTGGCCCATAGTACCCTACATTGCTTCAGCAGAGGTACAAACTGTAAACACCTACAGGACTAAAACCAGAGCTTTTCACTGCAACATAGCAAGATTCACTGCTCAGAAACTGAAGACAAGGCAAATCAAAATAATTATCATCATTATAAACACGTGTCTTCAAACAGCTGGAACAAGTTTCCCAGTGGTGGTAAACTCTGCCTCCTCCAGTGCCCTAGTGAAGACAGATATTGGTCAGAAATAAAACCGAAGTTATGAAGAAAGGACTCACCAGGTGAAGGTCGATGACCATGGTTGTGATTTTTTTATAATTTGATGATATATTTTGGATTGAAAATCCATTAATCTAAATCTTTTCAAGTGTCATGATTTTGATTAATTCATCCCTCTCAACTCTTTATGCCACTTTTAAGCAATTTTCAGGGCTCTTGCCTGATCCTTTTATCTCTTCTAAGAGAAGTCTGCTGTTTCAAGAGAGAAATGCATGAAGTAATTTACTTATGTGTTATTAAAGCCTCTCTGCTTGTAGACGGATGCATGCTCATATGTTGCCATGTTAACAGGAGTTACATGAAACATGGTCTCATCACTCATTAGAAGCTCCTGGAATAAAGAGATTACTTCAGCTACACAATACTGATTTTCTGTGATCGCTGTACATCCCATCTGCATTGCTTTCTGACTCCAGCGGTCCTATTGTGAATGTAAACATCAGAGAGAAAGAAAAGGGAAACTAGTGCCTTGTTTAACTTTCAGCCTGATGCCAATACTTTTCTTATTGCAAGACAGAACAATCAAGGGCCCAAAGTAAATTAATTCTCTATTCAAACATTCCTATCAGAAATTATGTATGGCAGAGTTCCCTGAAAATCACCGGCATATGGAGAATTTCTTCAGAGATTTACAGCTCCCCAGGCTCTCTCAGATAAAGACAACATATTTAGAGAAGGGAATAGCAAGCAAGAGAGTTAGAGTGACTAACAGCATCATGTTGCCTTAGCAGAATGCATACCACCCAAATGAGGGCATCTTTGATCCGGTGGAGCCAAGCCCTCCCATAACGGGGTCTGACAACTGCCCGCCCCCTGCTCACCTCAGGTATTTAATTACACATAAGTGAATAGCAATAAATGAAATTAATTATGCAAAGCAGTACCCTCTCAGGAAGGAGATAACGACACAGCCATGAGAATTTCTCCCAGGAAGTCACTTACCTCTCCAGATTTGCACAGAATCATCAAACAATAGCCCTGGAAGGAATCAAAGCTGCCTCCACTTGAAGGCGGTATCGGCGTATGTCATTCCTGACAGATGTTTGTCCAATCTGTTCCTAAAGACCCCACAATCACTGGAACTTCACAACCTCTCCAAGCAACCTATTCCAGTGCTTTATTGTCTTTGCCCTTCAAGAGGATTTCCTAATGCCCAGTTTAGATTTCCCTTATGTCAATTTAAAAACATCACTGTTTGTCCTAGCCATCACGAACACAGAAAACCTTCTCCTCCTTTTTGAAATGGCCTTTTATGTACCTGAAGGCTGTCATCAGGTCTCGCTTCAGCCTTTTTTGCTGCCACTATATAATCCCAGGTCTTTCAATTTTTACTCACAGATCAGAGGATAAAAAAAAAAAAAGACAAAAAACCCCACAACCTTTATCAGAAGAGGGCACCGAACTCCATCCTGTCCATCCACAACTCTTAAAAATTCATTGATCAAAACTAGCCATAGTATTCCCACGCTGAGCAGAGCAGAGACCACTGCTGTCTGAAACTGATAGTGGGATGTTTGTCTTTCTCACAACAGCATGCCATTGCCTAATTTCAGTTAATTTTTGATCTATTATAATGAAAGATACTTTGCTGGAGAACTGTTTTATAACCAGTTGTTTCCCAGCCTGTTTGCTTAGCAAAGTATTTCTGGCTAAGAGTACTTTGCACTTGTCCGCTGCTGAATTTAACCCTGTTTTTCCAGACATTTCTTTAATTTATCACACTTTTGTGTTATAATCTTCCTTCCTCCAAAATGCTTGCAGTCCTTCTTAGCTTTATGCCTGCTGCAAAGTTACCAAGCAAACTTTAAATTTTTTTTTAATCAAGCTATGTGACCTTTGTTCCTGATCCAATCCACAAGGGTTTGTTTTGCAGTAAAGGAAATTAAAATGGTTTAATACAACTTATTTTTGACCAACCTATGTTGGCTACTATTCATCTTTCAATTATTTTTGTAAATGCTACAGACAATTTGTTATGGTTGATTTTTTTTTTTTCCTCTAGAACTGTTGTTAATTTGACTGGACTATAATTCCCAAGCTATTCTGGGGGAAAAAAATTTTCTCCTTCTTCACTATTCTTCAAGCTTATTGTAATTATCTGCAGACAGCTTTCATTCTCCATTGAGTAGCAGACCAATTCCCCCCTTTGATCTTCCTCATTCTATTAATGTTTCTTACAGAATTATTTCTGGTTATCTTTGAGGTCTCATTTTGTGCCTCAGCCTTTCTGGTTTTATCCCTAAATGCTTGTGCTGTTCTTTCTGATTTATTCTTAGAAATCTGACCTCTTCTTTTTCTCTGTGTGTTTCTGTCTGGTGTTAAAGTTACAGAAAAATGCTTCATCATCTACCCAGCTTGGCACCTACTGAATTTCCTATTCTTGCATTTGGACAGTCTGAACTGTGCCCTTAGCTTACTCTGAGCAACTGATGAGCTTATTTTATCTTCCCTTAGCCTTACCACTTGGGAGATCTGATTTACCAAATTTCACTTTATTGACATCTGTCTTCTTGAAACCCATTGCTTTTATCATGATCTCTCCTACCTTCCGCTTCTGATACAGAAGTCCTGAGGCAATTTAAAAAAAAAAAAAGAGAAATCACCCAGTTAGTATAACAGTCCCCCATCATTTAATGATATTAAAGTTGAATATACAAAGGAACAAAATGTAGCACTTCAGCTGCCAAGTAGGAAGAAACAGTAGTCAGGAGAGGAAGCTTTAAGACAAATAGGAATCTACCAGTATGTGCTCATGTAGTGTCAAAGCAACCCATAGCTTCGGAGAGCCTTAGAGATTGTTTCTACCCAAAACAGTGAGAAATTCTCTGATCCTCAATTCAGTGAGCCATGCCCTCTCAATCATAAAGTTCTTTTCTTCTGATTACCCCCAGAAATCAAAGTTATAATCTCGATAGTGCAGCCAATACAGAAAGCATGATGCCTCTCCTCGAGCAGTGGCACTGTATTTCAACACACTCTCAGTACCAATTTGCATCAACTGCTTTCAATTTCTTCTGTGGACAAAGCATAAGTTTTTAACCTTGAACTTCTTAAGACTCATTTACACAATAAAGCACTATTCTGTGCCTCAGCACAGAAAGGGAGTTCATCTCTTCTCATCTCTTCTGAGCTGACCTGCTCCGAGGTGCCATTCACAAGTAGGCACACAAGATTTTAAGCACTTGCTTAAAGACACAGCTTCCCCTGATGGGCCATTTAACCTCAAATGGAATAACTTCAGAAAACATGGCACTCAGTCCAAATAAGCATTTGACTTGCAAGCATTTATCCACTAACCAGAAGCAGATATTTGAACAACTGTGTTTTTGGAACAGCATCTCCCAGTGCTTAAAATAACCCAGCAAGACCTCTCATTATAGAAATCAGCACTGACACCATCCCATTCTTCTACACTACTTACTCCATACCAGCCTTCCCTTCCTGAACCTTCTGCTGCTTCTCCATGGATAGAAAGTGATAGAGGTTCATCATCTTCGCAAGGGAGTGAGATCTGCAATCTGCCTGGTAGCTAAAAAACTCCTCATTGAGGCTTCATTCCTAGAAAGACAAAGCCCAGATGTATAACAACCCTCTGGCTATTCTGCATATCCCCCTCTGCCTGTGGGATTGACCCTGTTCGCTTGCATGTAGTTGCCTCTTCTCCTGATGCTGCTGAGAGAGAACCGAGAACCCTATTTGACTGGTGGGGAAGGGACATGCCTTTTGGAGGTTGCCAAGGACGGGGCATGGCATGTGGCAGCTGACGCCCATGGAGATGTTGTCTGCCAGCAGAGCTGACTGCAGCACGCAGCATACTCCAACAATGCACTGCACACACGTAGAGGTATTTCTTTGGGTGCCCTCATAACCACAGTAGATGGGTGTCTGTTTCAGGCCTTCCCCTCATAATACAAGGCTTATGAGATTTGAGAAAGAGGAGAAAATAAGGATAGAGGTGTTTCGGATGCTTGTAAAATAATAAAAATAATCAAATTGGGAAGAACCAAACAGCATTAGCCTTTCTCTTAAATATGCCTAAAAACACATTAAGAAAAAAATATATCTTTTTTTGGATTTTTTTGTTCAGTTAGACATTTTACTCTCTGGCCTGTGCAAATACAGGCAACAGCTGCCCTTTTGGCTGGACAGAGGAGCCCCAAAACACAGTAGGCACACCAATGGCCAGTTATTTCTGGGCAGGAGTCCAGGGGCTGACCTCAGTCCCCAGCCTTCTGCAGGGCTTGGGAGCAGCCTCCATAGGAAAGCAAGTGGGTTTTTTTGTCTCCTTTTGGGGTGATTATCAGCAAGAGCCACTCTCCATATGCATCCCTCTCAACATTTGAAAAGGCAGCAGAATACCCTCAATGGAAAAACCCACATCTGAAATATCCAGTGCCTGGAAGCTGGCCAGGGCTTGCTGGCCTATGGACCAGATTGCGAGACTCAGCTTTGCAGCCAAGAATTTTCCCTGCTGGACCAAAGATATGTAGGAGTCTGTTTCCAAGCAGCAGCAAGCAGGAAAAAAAAAAGTGCATGGGGTGAGGCGAGTCCTGGCAGTCCACAGGAGACGAATGTAAGCTAATATTTTGCATCTCTAGCCCCTGTCTGCTGTGTGGTCCAGCAGCATCAGTGCACCTGTGTATGTTTCCCAGGAAGCGAATGTTAAGAAACAGATGTTAAGAAGACAACAAACCTGAGGCCTTCCAGAGAGAGCTGCCTGTACTGCTCACGGCAGAATATCAAGGGAAGGATTGGGTTAAACCCCTCTTCCTCCTTCCCAGCAATGCATACCACTGAATCCACCGACTCTGTCCTAGCACCTACACACCAAATGGTCTTCTCTTGAACAAAGTCCAGCCAGGGGAGATGGCGACTCCCTTTACTCAGTCATCTCTGGATAAATTACTTAGTTGAGATTTGGGTATAAATTCTAAATTAACCTGAGTTAGCTCAAGCCCCATCTTCCACAAACTGTGGAGTGTTTGCCTGTGGGACTCTGTTAAATCCCTTAAAAACAGTGTAAGCAGAAATGACTTGGAAGCAACTTTCCCTATCCCACCCCCTTTTCTTAATGTGCTTGTCAACAGCACAATCCTGTGTAATGCAGGGGGATTAGGTTTTGTAGGCATCTGTTGCAGAAAGTCTGTTGAATAACCACATGTTTACAATACTGACATTCAAACCAGCCTGCGGGATCACTGCACAGCCTTGGTGGGGCTGAGGGATCCACCAAAACTTCATAAACTCGTTCTTCTCGTTCCCGCTCGCTCCCCACAACAGCTCTCATTCCAGCTGGGGAAGAAGTGTGCTGAAAAATTAATGAGGAGATTTAAATATCTGATTAAAAGACACGTAGATGGAGGGAGGATAGGGGAAAAGGAGGATGATACATTTTAAGGGGAGAACAGGCTTACGGATGCTTCTGGTTCTGCCACCCAGTAGGTATAACTTGTCTCTGCAGTAAAGCTGGATCCAGACATCTCCTCTACTTTAGAGGAGACCAGGTTCATGTCTGGATCTTGCTACTGTCCTCTATTTCACAAAAGGTCAAAACTGCTCTTCCTGGCAGTCCATACTGGCCTCTGCTGCTCCAGCTTTCGTTTAATATTTTCTACTACTTATTTTTAACACATTGTAGTGGTCAATACCATGGGAAATTAAGTTTCCTTTGCTTTCCGTAACAGTGTCCCCCACAGTTTATTGGGCCAGACCAGATGTAAGTTTTCATTAGTAATTAAACCAGTTTCAACACTGCTTTAGGGGAGCAAATTGATTGAGCAGATTTGCAGGTATGACTTTGTGTGCCTGCAGGCTTGAATCGGTCACTGCATTGACTGCGTTCTGCTCAGAAAACTTTTCATCCATTAAAGCTGATCATATCTTTTCCCCTCCTTTGCTGAGAAAAGAAAGGGTAATTAAAAAAAAAATAGTAGTCTGAAATAAGTTATTGCTACAATAATGAAATAAAATTATATTAAAGGCAGTGTCTCATGCAGAAGGGCATGAGAATTGAGTGTTCAGAGTGCCACGCCGTTCCCAGTGGGCCTCTGCACTGGGTAGGCTCTAATCAATGACACATGCCATTTCTGCAAAAGACAGCCCAAAGGCGCACTGGGGTGAATTAGAGAGACAATTTCAACCCTATCCTGTTTTTCCTGCTTTTATGAGTTTAAATTTGATCTTTAACATTGTTTGAAAACAATTTCTGTGGCTTAATTAGATATAGTGACAATAAGTCAATAGCCAGTCTAAAATTTTCTGGTCTCCAGCCTGGAAACAGTAAAGTACTGAGTCCATGGCAGAACTAGGAGTCTATCTACACATCTTAAAAGCCTTTCAAGCCTGCAGTTTAGCTCACTCTTCTGTGTGTACCAATCTGCTAAATATCCCTGTACGTGCTAATATTTTCAGATACCACCTTCTAAAGCTTGAAATAACATATATATGTTTTTATTCTAAACCCACGTCTAACAGTCTGTGGTTTGATAGTTTAAATCTTCTCTTCCATTTGTCAAGCCTGCATTAATTTGCAGGGGAGGCATGATTCAATCTGAACCTTATTGATAAAACCAACTAATGGATGGAATTTACATAGAAATAATACAGGCATCAAAAGCTATCCAGGAGTTTGAAGCATCAGAAATAATCACAGTGCATTGAATAAGATCATATGAATAATTCAAAAGCTTCAGCATCACAGTTTTGGATTCCTGTAAGATCACTGTTCTTTTTTCCAGAATTGTAAGCTTAAAAAAAAAAATCACATCACGCCTTGTACACTTATTTAGCTCATCTTAAAAAAATATTACCCCCCCAGAAGCTCCCCAGGACTGATAAAAGTAAATGTAGGTTTGTCAGACCAAAACCAGTACTTTTTTAAGATGAAGTTTTCTAAAATATCTACGAATCACAAAGCAGTAAAACTTATGATGAGAAATAAAAAAAATAGGTATCACCCTTTTTTTTTTTTTTAATTTTTAACAATTTGCCCTAAATATTTCTGTCCTGCTCTACCATTAACCACTGCCATTAATGTGGGGCAAGGGCAGAGCGCTGGGCTAGCCCAGGGCACCCTCTGGCTACTATAAATAACCCTTTTCAAACAATCTCAGGCAGTTCCTTCTCGAATGCAGCCTGTTGTGGGCGCAGCGCCAAAATACTTATTGCAGCAATTGTGCCCAGGGCTCTGCACTGCCCCTGCATTCAGTGGCATGGTCTCAAGCTGCCGCTCGGTCATGTCCTCTCCCCTGGCTCGGTTGCTAAACATGTTTGGGCATCTTTCTCACACCTGAATTTCCACATGGCTCTTTCAGCCATTTTTATCCTCTCTTGACCTTTCCTCGGTGCTTCATCCCCTGTTTTCTCAGTACTCAGCAAGCTGCTTTAGCCCTTGCGTTGCATGGAAAGGGTGTCCCAGACTGCAGGAATTAGCTGCCCTTGGAGACGGGTAGAGGGCAGGCCCAGGTTTCAGCCCCGTCTCTAAATGTATTTATTAGAAGAGATACAGCAGAATCTTGTTTGAATAGACAATAGACAGAAAATTAACAGTTAAGGCTGAAACTCTAGTCCTTCATTCCTGTGATTAAAAGGAAACAGATATCATGCTGAAAGAGAAAGACGATTTCAGCATTCATGTAGCACTGTCCTTCAAAAGGTGTTTCACATCAGGCATTATTTCTCTCAGAATTTAGCCATTAATTTCCTTCATTTAAAGTAAAAAGCATCCACAGAAGATTATAAAACGCTTTGTATTCCCAAACAGACAGATCATAATGGCTCATCCTGAATATGCCATTCTGTCCCTCCACACAGATATTAAATAGCTGAGATAAATCGTGGCTTGGGGGTTTACAGAGGCATCATGTCAATGATAGCGATGGATTACAAACTTCCTCCTTTAGACAGCAAACACCCAATTACCAGCATCATCTTCCTTCATGCTTTGAATAGCGAAGGAGGGGTTGGCATCCATAATTTTTCATTTCTCAATAAATGGAGGCTGATACGGTAATGCATGCTGCAACTGAACACATTGATATCCAAAGTCGTTCATAAACAAAATGCCACATTGCACAACCTGTGAGGATGTTACGGTGAGAGCAAGGAGCCTGCTCCACCTTTGCATCCCTGTATAGTGTGGGCGTGTGTGGGGAGGCATGCAAACACTCTGGACATGTTTGTGCCGTGAGCAAATACAGCGCTTGTGATAAAAACATGTTCTTCAACATAGCACATACGATAATCTGGTCTGATCTCATAGCTGACCCTGTTTTGAGCAGGAAGTTGGACTAGAGATGTCCTGAGGCCCCTTCCAACCTAAATTATCCTATAAAATGGAAGGGAATGGCTTATATCAGGTGGCTGAAATCAGCTGGGTCTTTAATGTTTGTTCTTTTCATAGCCCAGGTAAATAGAGAGTTCAGAAAAGGTGATGATACTGACCATAACTAAATAACCATAACTAAATGCTAATTACTTAATTGGAAAGTAAATGTTTATTAGGAAATAGGGGGGATGCCAAAAAGCTCTGTGAGTCCATGGTGTTTCCTTTTGGCCACATACAATAGCAGGGGTCTTTGAACAGTGACCTTGGTGAACACTATTCTTCCAGGACAATGGAAAGGCAATACATGTCTTAACATCCAGAGAGACATACCACCCTGAGCCTCTTGCCACAGCAAAGCTTACCAGCTCCTTGACCCCTTTTCTTTCAGGGAAGGGTGCTGGAGGACACAAATCTTTAATTCCTTATGTGTTTTTTAAGCCAGACCCATTATATTAAGTAGCAATATGCTGCATCCCTCCATCACCCCTGCTTGGCCAGCTCTCTGCACACTCTTACCAAGTTTGCAACACCACTAAACTGGATTAAGCAGTTGTCATGTTGGAGGACAGGACTCTATTCAGAAGGACCTGGACAGGCTGGAGAAACAGGCTGATGGGAATCTTGTGGATTTGTGGACAGCAAATGCCTAGTCTTGCGTCTGGGATGGGGTAACCTTATGCAGCAGTATATCATGGGGACCAAGAGGTACTGTGACCAGGACTGTGAAATCTTCTTCTTTGGAAATAACCAAAACTTGACTGGGCAAGGCTTGAGCAACCTTAGCCTACTGTGACAATGGCCTGGCTGTAGGCAGACGTCAGACCAGATATCTTCCAATCAAAATAATTCTGTGAATTCAACCCTTGACCCGCCCAAGTGCTCCAAGCATGGGAGGAGTCTCCTAACTGAAGTGTTACAAGCTCTTCCTTGCTGGGTGATATTAGGTTTTTCAGTTCAAGCTTTAAAAATGTTCTTTAGAAACTTGCTAGCAATAAAATGTGAGAGAGCTGGCTGGAAACAATAATTAAACATAAATGATTAAAAAAAGATTGATCCCACTTGCAAGCATTTAAATATGCCAGCTGCTAAATTACAACATTGGCACAGACCTGGATGCCTGTGCCCATTTTAAACAGTGCTCAATGAGATCTGTGTGGATAGCAGGCTACCCATGCCGGCCTTCGTCCTGTGAGCACATCAGTGTGCTTGAACCCTCAATGACCAGAAGACCATTGAAGCGAAACCCCCATGATTTCACAGGGACTCCAGGATGAGACAAGTATGCATCAATATGGCCTGGACCATCAGGATCATGACTTAAAACATCCTGGTGCGGTTAGAAGGGTCTGCAAACTCTTTTTAAAGCTTCTGCCTGGGGAAAGGCATCCAAAACTTAGAAAGAAGAGCATACAGAGCAAGTGGCATCTGGAAGAGGATAGCAGGTGGGCACATCTCTAATGCTGCAGTTGTAACCTACGTGCTTCAGGAACTCATAAGTATTGGAAGTAAATCCCACACTCAATTCCAGCAGCATCCAACCTACCTCTCCCAGCAGTTGCCCCAATCCCATTTTTTGCTGCCCAGCAGAAGTCTTAATTTTATTAAGTATTAAGGCACAGCACCAGACCCTTCACAGGCACACATTCCCAAGAACAAACATAGGATAAAAAAGTGCAGATAGGAAGGAAGCAATCACATACATACATTAGACCCTGTGAAAAGGGACCACGCATATAGGTTGATTTGATCCCTTACTCCACCTTCTCCATTTGCAGGCTGAATCATTCCAGCATGAACAAGAGCACTAGAAAGGGTACAGGCACTCATATGAGGGGGCTCCACTTCCAGTTAGGGCTCAAGGCACGCACTGTTTAATAGCTGAGAACATAGCACGAGATTTCCGTACACCCATGATGCCAGATGGAAAGAAAGGACCAATGGGCACGTACAGCCCATCCTCGGGAATCATCTCAGGTCCCTTTCACCATCACTTCTGCTCACAGGCATGTATCGGGCTGCATATCATGTGCGTCTCCTGCTTTTGTTAGTCATTTCATTTGCAGGCAAAGGATCGCATCTGTTGCTCCCTTAATTATGGAAAAGTTGTCTGTGCACAATTTAAACAAGGCCCCCGTTCTGCTCTTTATCAATATTGAACACGCTTCCTGTCTCTTCAATGCTCCAGCTTGCAGCCACACATTTGTTCATAGCTGCAGGCTATGTCAGTGACACTTTGATAGAGCAACAAAAGAGTTCCTCGTTCAAACAAACAGCACTAGTGAATCGACTGGAGTGTTGCAAACGCTATCATGATTGCAGCTGACTGGAGCTGCACTGGCTTGCAGCTGGAAATGGTATTTTTCGATATGTACAGTGAATACTGTTACAGCATCTGCATCTCCCTTGGGAAGTGTTGCTGGTGCTCCCATCTAACCTGGCCTTTCAGCTGTGAGTGAACATCCAGGCATGTATCACAGTACTTCACGAGGCCGCGGGGCTACTCTGCTAGACATCACATGGATGTACAGGGAAGGAAGACCTCCCTTGCTAAGGAGGGACACACACACACCAAGTACCTTGAAGGCCCTGCAAGTCCTTCCCACTCTCCACAGGGAAATCAAGCTCCGATCTTAGGCATCTAATTTAGGCATGCAGTGCTCACTTACGTAAATTCCTCCAGGAAGCATTCACAGCCCTGCAGGACAGGGCACAAGCAGTGAGAAAACACAGCCCAGGAATGAAGCATTGCATTCCTGTGTTTGCCAGAGGTTCCTTCTGACCTTCTCCAGACCTGTGGGTACCACCAACAGTGACCAGCAAGAAGAAATCCTGAGGACACCAAGCTAACTGGTTACTGAGTAGCAGCAGACAACATCTAGGGGTACTTTCTGATCACAAGTGATGTATGCTGCTCTAAATTATTGTAGTTTGGCAGCAGGGAAGATGGTTGACTGCCGACCTTGTCCTTGCTGCTCTGGTGCGGGCAATGTAGAAATACTGGGGTGGACGGGAAAGCTGTGTCTGCCCCAAGAGCAGGCAAACTTGTTCAACATGGTCTGCTACAGATGCAATGGGCAGTTTTGCTTGCAAATCTTTGCCTCCTGCTCCCTGTCCCCAGGAAAACTGAGCTCTCTAGTTCTGGTTCACATCCAGAGCAGATCTCACTTTAGAGATTTGGTGGGTGCTTGCTGGGATGTGGGGTGCAGGCAGTCGCACTCCAAGATCAGGCTCTGTCCCACAGAGGTGGGGACGAAGGCATGAAAGAGCCCAGGAGACCTGTCTGACCAGGGCCTGGCACAGGCAGCAGAGTACAGCAGCAGCTGGCTGCATTGCAAGCAAGTGGGAAGATTGCAAATGGAGGGGGTCGTGTCCCAGAGCCCCCGACACACACCTCACCTTCCACCACTCCACATGACATTCATGGTCTGGATGCCCAACCCAGGCAGCTACAGCTGAAAATGCCATCTCAGTAGTCACAGAGGAACCAAAACTCCACTTAGCCCATCTTCAACGACAAAGGTGTGAAGTTTATGTTAAGTTTTCTTATTTTACTTCTCTCCAATTAGAAGAACACTTAAAAACACGAACTACGCACCAGCATTAATTCTTCACTATGAGGGTGGTGAGGCACTGGAACAGGTTGCCCAGAGAAGCTGCGGATGCCCCATCCCTGGAAATGTTCAAGGCCAGGTTGGATGGGGCTTTGAGCAACCTGGTCTAGCGGAAGGTATTCCTGCCCATGGCAGGGGGGTTGGAACTAGATGATCTTCAGGGTCCCTTCCAACCCAAATCATTCTATGATTCTATGATTATTATGCACAATGAGAAAAACTGTATTTATGCCTTGAGTCATTTCATCACAGAGGTAAAATCAGGCCTTTGCTGATTGCCAAATGCTGGGAAACTTTAATGAATTGGTTTTGTTATACAGGATAAATTACATCAAATCTATCACATCATAAGTAAGGGCTTAACTTCCATTTGCATAATGATTAAAACAAACTTGCAAATCACATTATTACACAGGTAATAATTATCTGCAGCTTTTTTGCGAGGGTTGACTTATTTCTGGTGTCTTTAGCACCAGTTTTTCAAGTGATTGGTGATTTTGGACCCTTCTGTTCTGAGCTGTCCAGCCTGACCTAATCTTAAAAAGGCTTCAAAGGTCAGCACTTTCTAAAATTGAAACTTCACTGAAGATATCCTCCTGTGCATACAGAAAATCACTACTTGCTTTTTCAAACCTCGTCTGTCGCTGCTCAGTCTCATGACCATATATGAGCAAGAATCAAGGAAACAGAAGATCTGTAGGCCACAAAAATGCTAGCATGGTGTGACTGTTTTACTGCAGAAACAATACTAGGGTGTATAACTCAATATACAGAAGAAAAATTACACTAAACAAGACAAGCCAAACAAATGTCACATCCTTGACAATTACTGGCACTTGAATTTTAACCTACGTCATTGGGACTTGCTGCCAGGTAAACTCCAAGTGTTAGAGCCTGAACATTAGTCAGAGCAAAGGTCCATCCAGAGCCCAGTGTCTTGTGACTTGCACGGGAAAGGAGAGGACATAATTCTTGGCCAAACGCCCAAGCTTCTGGCAAACCAGGAGTTTAGCAACAGCTCAAGCAAGGAGTTGCATCCGGACCCCTGGTTTTTTCAGTTGCCACCATGTACTGACCCCCTCACAATTTGTCAAAGCCCTTTCCGAATCCACCTTTGCTTTTTCAACAGCCGGTGCCAAGAAGGTCAGTGACCTCAGCTATATTCTGGGTAAAAACTACTCCAGTCAGATTATTTCATTGCTACTAGTTCTTGCTTTGTGCAAAATAGCAATGAGTCAAGATCATCACACTCGGCTGAGCAAACCCTAACCCTGGAGAGGACCTCCTCTGAAGGCCCTCATTCTTCCATAGCCATTACCAATCCTTGGACCATTTCCAGTTCTACTTGGTGCCCTTGAGAGAGTGTGGCCAGATCTGCAGGAAGCATCTAATCTGAGAGCATAACATGGATTTATACAATAGTGAAATGAGGGTCATTTTACCTTGCCTTGGAGGTATTCAGATGCATTTGCAGACACCTTCATATCAAGTACTTAAGGTCATGGATTAGTCTGCAGATATGAAAGCTACAGATTTACGTGGACTTTCAGAAATTATGACTCCAGGTCTCCATTGCACTTTGAAGTATAGTGCCAGAAGCCAAGAGGGACACAATCCTAAAATTTAACAAGCACACTCAGCATGTTGGGCCCACATGCTTCGCACTGCTGGCTGTTATCTCAGTTCAACATATCCAGCACTGCACTTTGGGGAAAACAAGCTTAAATTATCTATTGGTGGAGGGGTTGTTGTGCACTGATGTGTCCAGAGCACATGAATGAAACCTCGGGTCCAGCAAAGACGGGCCAACAGATGGTATGTGCTCCTGCTTCTCTTCTGGAGCGTGAACCGAGGTTGCCTTCTGGCTTAGTTTTCAGGTTTTACAATATGACTGATCAAGTGCTTAACTCAAAGCTCCCTCCCCGTGCTCTGCCTGGCTTTGGGACAAGCTACAGCCAGAACGTGCAGTTTTAATTTATACCACTAGAATAACATGCTCAGTTGTTCCACCAACAGAGAAACACGTCTCAGAAATGTCTTTTGCCAAAGTCTCCCTTTTTTTGCAATAAGCCTGCTGGCTGATCCGTCGGCCAAGAGTGCCCTTCATTATTCTGTAGCAGACCCCTGGCTCCCCTCCGGCACTGCAACTCCAGCAGAAAAGAGGGTCAGCAAAGCACAGTGGGCAACAGAGCTGCCCCCTCCTATTTCCCACCAGACACACATCCTCCCACACCAGGGCAGAGGGAGGAAGTGGGGGACATTTCTGCAACTTCGGAGGCTTGTGGGCAGTTTTCTCTTTCAGGATGACTGGGACTGCTAAATAAAAGTGACCATGTGAGAAATGAGTCATCAGAGCCATTTTGCACCAGACTGGGTAGGCAAGAAGCATGTACACACCAAGGCCAGCAGCTCAGCCGCAGCTTCAGGTCCCTGTACCCCTGGGGCTGGGGCAGGCACTGTTGATGGTTCCCATGGGGAAAGGACTAGAGCAAGCTCTCCGCCAAGGGCTGATGTGAGCACAGCAAATGCTGTGTGTACACAGCCCCAGCTCCGCAAGCCCAAAAAGCACAGGTAGAATAATAAAATTGTTTAAGGTTGTGTAAGTAACCATGTGAACTTGCAGGAAGCCTATAAATTCTTTTCAGACTGCTTTGGTGCACTCACGCTTGCAGATTTCTCACGCAGGGAAGGTGAGGCAGAGAACAGTGCTTTATAAGCTGCAGATAAGGACTTGACTGGAAGGTTTATTGATGGAAAAGTGATAAGCAAGAATGAATGGCAGCACTGAAAAGATGGTCCTGCTTCCAAAGAGTGAACAGAAAAGAGTGTTTAGCTCCCTTTGTACTCATGTGGCTTTTTTTTCTAGCTGCAATTAGATAGCACCTGGTGTCTCTCTCAGCTATGCAGAAATTGGGACTAATACAATAAGAGGTCCTTTAGCATGTGCAGTTCTCAAGTGCCTGTAGGATATTTTATTGCCCAGATGATAGCTAACGCTTCCAAAGGCCTGTAAGTCAGGTAGGAATGCTTTCTTTTTTAGATACAATTTGGATCTCAATCTGCAGGATATTTAGGCAGTTAACTTCTGGTAAGGCATTCAACTTTCACCAACATTACCAAAAATCAAAGTGGGATGATTAAATAGGAAAAAGATATTAAGAATCTTTCTCTACCAGGGTTTTAGGAGTCTAAGTCCCAATGCTCTTCAGCTTGAAAAGGGCTCTGAAAAGCCAAAACTGATTTCCAAAAATGGAGTCACAAACCATCACCATGGGGTCCAGATTGACCTTCCCACTTCTACCACAGCAGCCAGGACTTTTTAACAGCCTCTCAGGACTCGCATCTCAGTGCCCTGGACCCCTACAATGGTACTTCAGGCCAGGCCATGGGAGCACAGGACATCTTGCCTCTTCGTTTATTCAGCAGTTCTGAGACCTTCAGCTATATGCTTCATTTTCCTCCCTTTACATCCAAATGCTTTTTAATGACACAGCCAAGAATCAAGCAGCACTGAATTAACCCTGGTGTTTGAACACCTTTGTTTTACATTATCTATCCATGCAGAAAAGAGTTTGAACAGTGGTTTTCTCTTTTGCTGGGATATCTTAAGCTGTTTTTTCCACAGGACTGCAGCTTCTCTCTAAGACCACTTGGAAGATGACCTTTCGGCATGAAAGCGTGCGTTGGAACATATGGCCAATCTTTATCTTGGCATGCTGGGGGGGTTAGCAGAGGTCGCTCCCAAATCGGGTCACTGCTACTGCACACCTGCTACCCAGCTGGAGCCGCTCTCGCTGGACACAGCGCAGCTCCACGGTGCAGAAGGGGCCATCCCATGCACAAGGGACCACTGCAGACAATTTACAAAACCCCAGACAACTTCTACCTCCCATTCCCAATCCACTCAGCTCCTCAATGCCTCTTTAGTTTAACTAACCACTCTGAAATTTAGGCTTGGAATTTAGTTGGATGGGAACTTGCACTGTACATGTCAATAGCAGGAAGGGCAGATTTTAGTGTTTAGCATTTCTGATTCAGCCTGGAAGTCCATGGAAATGCTAGAGCATTTCATTACTCCTATAAATCCCAGTCAGCAGAGAGGGCTGCAGCTGTATGAAATACTGACACCACTCTGAAATTATATATCCCTGCAGTACCGGCCCTGCTCCACAAACCGGAATATCAGCCCCACAGCTGAATCTTTCTAAAATGGTCAGCAGATGACTCATGCAAGTTTCTTCTTCAGGAAAATAACAGATGGGGTGGGTGAATGCAATAAAGGCCAAAAAAACCACAGCAGACACATTTTCTATAAAGCCTTGCAAATACAACCTGGCCCCAGTAGAATGTGGCAACGCACCTGCCAATATAACACTCTTACACCACCTCCTGGGGCCTAATATAGATCATGGCCTAAAGTCTTATATGCATTGAATGAGGTCAAATGCTCTTGAGGATCTGGTGATACTGATGACTTGAGAAAACAGAATTTACATCTCTGGATGACCCTGCAGGAAGTCTTTTATACTCATTCAGGGAGCAGCAATTCCGTGCCCCATGAAGGTGTTGTAGGATGAGCAGTTAATGTATGGTCCAGCCTCCTTGGCTCCACTCCTACAATGTAGCTGCATCTAAGACCACAAACAGGCTACGTGAAGCACAGTGTACTCTGTGTCCCTGTATCACCAGTAGTCCTCAGATTCTTGTGTCTCTGTTGCAGAGATATCCTGTACCTTTTCTGCTCACTGTGTCAAAGCCTTTAGGAAGGAGCCAAGGCTGTTTTGTTGACATGATACCATGGGATATATAGCAGCCAACTTAAGTCAGGCCCTTGCTTCTGACATATCCCATAAGTAGGAGCACACTTGGGTAACAGAAAGAGACAGTCTGGACCCAAGTTTCTGTCCCTGCTGTCTACAGCTCCTGTGTACCAGTTCTGACCTGTACTTAAAATAGCAATTAGATATGGCCTCTGGTGTTAACGGTCATAAAAGCACTTGAGATTAGACAGACATCACAGTTTTTAATTTTTCCTGTTTAAAGGCAGCTTATTTTATCAGCAATCTGCATACTCGACTTATGTCTATTAGAGGCACTAAGAAAACCCAGATCCCAACATATGGAAACACCACTATCAAGACCAGCGAAATAAAAGACATTTAAAATACAGGTTAAGAATAAGGCACTAACGGAATACAATGCATGTATCAGCGCTTAATACTTACCTAATATGAAACATGGCATTATACACCCCTGTACACACTCAACTGATTGGCCAAGGCTGGCCTTAGACTATAGGTAGATGAGCCAGTCCCAAGAACATGCTACCAAGGCTCTACCACCTTCATTAATATTTCTGATGTGGTGGGTTGGAGGACAGAAAGTGGAAGAGTTGTTTCCTATCCTACTGGTCTTCCTGCCCCAGCAGAGGGGCCAAGGGTGGGTTCCTGCTGGTGCTAGTTAGTGAACCACCAGCAGGACCCTGCTCCAGGCTGTGCCTCTGATCTCCAGGGCAGACAACAAAGCTCTAGGTAGATCGAGCCTGGTGGCAGTCATGATGGAAAAAAGGACTCATTTAGGGGTATCTAGCCTAAATCTTCCCAACCAGCCCGGAATCACCCTTAACACATCTATTCTTCCCGGCCAGTTGGTCAATCCTGCAAACAACGCAGAACTCTGCAAGACATTTGTGGAAAACCTTGCAGACTGGGTTTGCTGCAATTTGGTATATTACTGGTAATCACAACCATCCATACAGCAGATCACCAATGTAGTTCACTGTTTGGTTTCCAGCATCAGTGTCAAATTACTGTCTACTCTTATATCAAATTAATCATATTTACCTGGTTTTGAGATGCACTTGGAGACTGGTAGGATAAGTCTTCTATGCATAATAAGTATTATGCATAACTTAAGTGGAAACTCTTTAAATAAAATTTGATGTTCCTGCAAAACAGCAACCAAACAAGAGAGAGATTTTGAAACTGATCAGCTGGAACTTACCTCTTAAGTAGATTTTCACCAAGTTCAGAGGATCAATTCCATAATACTTTCTTTGGCCAAGTTAACTGCCCCACAACTACTGGTGTGTGATTCCAGATGGAAACAAAACTGAGGACTCCACTGAGCAGGGTAAGTGTCCAACTGTGCTTTTCAATGCCATGAAAAATCTAGAGAAAAGCCAGAGGGGATGGGTTCCAAAACATTTTAAACAGGCAAACTCTTCAGTCCAGACAGCTGAGAAAGTCATTGATACATGATTAGAGCATGAATGACAACCTGAAAACTGTTATCAACACACCTTGGAGTCTGTGACAACTTAATTAAGAGAGGATAAAAATTGCTTTACAAATAAAAAAGGGCAAAAAAGTGTTATGAAATTTGTAACTTTACTGAGTAATTTTTGGGTGGATAATTTAAAAGACCTGTTCAGCCCTCTTGTAATTAGCTATAGCTGGGGTAAAAAGACAGCCATGGAACAGAGTGTCTTCATCTCACCAGACATCAACATCTGCAGTGTAGGTGTCTGGCCAAACAGGACACCCTCAGGCACCCACTACGAATAGGACAAAGTGCTTTGACATGACATGCTTTCATCTCTGTTGCTTATAGAGGGAGTTTACATGGCTAGGAGCTAGAGCTGTCACAAGCGTGAGCAACTTTAGACTATGGCAGAAGAAAGTTAGGTAGGAGGTAAGTGGATTCAAAGCTATTACAGTTGCAACCTTTGGAACATTGTTTTCATGTATTAAATTGCTTCAATATTACATGAAGAAAGCAAGGAAGAGAAGCTTGTCTCATGGTCAGCAGGATTCGCTGATTTGAGTCATTCCTTCATTAAAAAGTAGCCTCTCCATCCTGTAGGAGTATCTTCTATCTTTTTCATCTAAACTATGACAGAAGCCTTCCCGTTGGAAGGGAGAAGCAAGGAAGGGGTGCTTCACATCTCCAGTTGTGTCTGCTGGCCAGGTTCTTCGTGTGGACTGTGCAGCACTGACAGATTCCTCCCAGCTGGAGGAATAACTTCAGGATATCCTGGGAGTCCTATAACCATCATGCACCAGGAGAGATATCTTTCATCCAGGGGGGCTGTCAAACTAGACAAAGACAATTCAACACCCTGACAATTCAAAGGGACACAAATGAATGTTGAATCAAGTAGGGAAAAGATCTCAAAACTTCAAAGACAGATGTTCTGAGCAACATAGAGGTGCACCCATTTCCATTATTGGTGGTCTTCAGCACAACCATACCTGGGTTCAGGTTTGAAAACTTGCTATGAAATACAAAACCTTACTAGTCTGTAAGCAGCTTGTTGTACTTGGAGAACACCACCCTTTCCTTGCTTCTCCCCATCAATGGGAAGATTTATGATTGCCTCTTTTCCTCCAAAATTCGTGCCATGATGAAAAGCACAAACACTAACTGCTCAGGTGTTTCTATCAATGACTGGTTGATTAACAGAAAATTCCTTCCTCACATCTGCCATTCACACAGCTAGCAGAGAGCTCCTGAGAGCAGTAAATTAGAGATGTAAGGAAAAAGCAGTGGGAAGGAGTTTCCAGGGCTGTCCATGCATTGTTGGCATACCCTATTTATGAGCAGCACTGATCCACAGCTAACAGGAGTCAACTGAAGCACAAAAGCTTAAAATGGAGGCAGCCACCCCCAAAGGAGTTTGGATTCATTTTTAAGAACAGATTTATTTTTTTATTCTGGTAGATCCAAACCACAGTGAAAGATTTTGTTTCAATTTTACCAATCAAAGCCAGAATATTATTTTTTGAAGAAACTGCATTTTCCATCAAAGAAATTTTCAATTGAACATTTCTGATTGGTTTTAAAATTGTTTTTAACATCCCTTGTCCATATCAGGATTGGTTTCTCGATACGCTGTTTATTTCACTTTCTCTCTCAGAAGACATAAAGTCTGAGGCAGTTTGAAACTTCACTAGTGTTTTTATTGAATGATGAGATTATAGCATTCAATAAATGCTATAAATCAAAAATAAAAAAATTATAGCTGCCAGAGACTGAATTGTTTAAACAAACTTTCCAAGGCCCCAGTGAATGTATCTCCAGGAGTGGATTGAGATGTCAAGCGAGCAAAAGCTACCTGATTTTGTAATTCAGGAATGACTTTTTACTCATATAAACTTAAGGCAGCCCAGACAAACTCACAAAACATTTAAACCATGTAATAGTTTAAACATTCAGTTTAATAATCTAGTTGGTGTTACCTGCAGTGTCTGGAAATGCAGTATTATATCTGGAAAGCATCTAACCAGGAATGTGGAATACCAAAGCACCATGCCCTTCTCTTGCTCTTTTGGGACAGTCTTCAGTTAGTGAGGGTTGAAAAAGATCACACTCTGTAAAAACACATATTCTTTCTTCTGATGCTGCTCATACTGTTCCAAATGGTTACAAATATAAAAATATATTTGAATAAATGAATATTTAATTTTTTAGATTTGACTCATCTAAGTTGTAAAGTTGGATCCTATTGTCGGATTAAAACTTGAATATTTTCAGGCAAGCCTAATAATAACGCACCAGGCATATCTGTAGGTCAGATCTTTGTTTTCACGTCATGGGACACTGATTAGACCTTGTCTTCTTGCACATGACCAAAACTTGAGCAAGGTCTTTCTGTCACATTGAGGTCACTGGGCGAACCCATCTCAAAGAAGAAATTACTGTGGAGGAATTCTGTACCAGCCTTCGACACTGAGGTGAATAAAAATAAACCCCCAAAATTATTTCTTTTAAGAATTTTTACCCCAAATCATTTCAGCGATCAGGTTACAGGACAGCACCACCAACCATTTGTCTTGGCACGAATGAAGGGTCAGGAAAAAGTGGCTGGAGAGAGGAAAGTATTTCTTAAACCAGTTTTGCCATCAAAGGCAGCGCACTGTGGACAAATGTCCATCTTTACTCTCCAGGTGGTTTAGGAGCACACCTCAAGCTGACCTCGGGTACTGGCTTCCAGACATGAGAGCAGGGAGCAATTCATTAGCGACCCGCAGAGCAGCTGGCAAGTAGCACAGCAGGACATGAACTTGATTAAAGATGCCGGCAGGCCAGGGCAGTAGATTTAGCTGGGTTCGTGTGATAAGGTACTGACTGCTATTTGCTTTCCTCAACCACCACTGCCCCATCAAAACACGTCCCTCCTGACACCAGACCACCTCCTGTTTCTGTAGCTGCTGCTGCACCCAGAGTCACAGCATACCAGAAGATCAAGCCCAGCACAGCAGAAAATCACTTGTTTTCTCCACCTCCTGTCCAAGAAAGATGTTTGGGTCTTTCCAAGGGACCACATGCCATCTTGGCATATTTACCTTTCCCCATTGTGGTTTGCATACCTTGCTGGTATCACCTAACAGTAAATGAGGAAAACAGGTAGTCAGCACACCACTTCCTGAATATTTTTTCGTTTGACACTTTTACACTGTTAACAAGTTCAAACAGCATCCTGCGACAGGGCTCGTGGGCATATGACCCCACCAGGCTAATGCTCAGCATGTCCATGTTGCCCATGTCCTGCTGGAGGGTGCTCTCCGAGGCCTTGGGAACCCATCACACCTCTCTGCTGCGTACATTTGCTGTCCTTTGCTACACAGGATGGACAAGCCCAAAACCCTGCTGCTCCAAATTCAGGTTCAGCCTCATAGGGTTAGAGTTTCTCACCTGAAACCCTCCTGGATGCCTGACCCTCGCTAGCCTGAGACTTCTTGAACAGCACTTCCAGCAGTACCACTATGTCTGCAGACTGGTCAGGGCTTAATTTAATTTTTTTTTTCATATAAACAAGAAAACAGCTAAATGATTGACTGCAGCAATCTCAGCCAGCCCACGCTCCACGCAGATGATCTGCCATCACGTATCAGGCCCTTTTACAGCGAGGCAAGCGGGGACCAGGGCCAAGAAAGTTACCTTGGCTGTGTCCCAAGTGAGAAAGCACTCGGGGTTTGCAGCAAAAGGCCTTGGTAGTAGGTGAATGCAGTGAGCAATTTCCCAGTGCAAAGCACTTATCTTAAAAGCAGAGCTTTGAGCACACAACATAAATTAGATTTCTGAGCGCTCCTCATCCTTTACTTTTCTCAAATCCTGCTGGAAAGGTACAAAAAGCTCAAGTTACAGAGTACCAGAGCTGCTGATTCACAGCAGAAATGAGCAATAACAGCAGACAGAGCCCACTCGTCCACAGCCTCCACTCTGTGACCACTCGCCGTGACCCTCTGCAGAGGTCCAGGACTGGAGAAACCTCCTCCAGCATAGCTTTGATGGAATGATGAAAAGTCCAACCCAGTCTATGTCTCACGATAGCCTGAAAGTGGAAGAGAGCTTTTCTCCTCATTGTGCCATGCCTCAGCACCTCAGAAATTTGGTGTGGCTGCTGAGAGATGTGCAGAGAATCACACGCAAAGCTGCTGCTAGAGCAAAGTCGCAGCATTTTACCCTGGCGATGAACTTCTTCTCTCATTTCCATTTTCATTCGAATATCAATTTGCATTTATTAAAAAGCCCTTACTCTCCTCTCCAGAAGAAAAAAACCCACCCTGATCTAAAGAAAGAGATTGGTTTACATAAAATCCTATTAGTTTAGCTGATTGCTTCCAAAACATTTCTGAGAAAGCCTTCCATTACCATACAAATGGTGCTGGGTCTTTTTGCAGGCTAACTGCTAGATGGCATAATGATTTGGGCAAATATTCATCAAGACAGCTGCTTCTGCGAGTGTGGATGTGAGGCTGCCACACGCCATTTAAGAAGAGAGCAAGAAATAGCTGATCACCGCCATGAAGCCAACAGCTAAACCAGCAGCAGCCCTCGCCCCACACCCCCGCCCCAGCACACGTGGGGAGCACGCGCCGGGGGGAGCCTGTGGGTCTGTGAAAAGGAGGAGGAGGACAGAGATGATGGGAGAATCTGAGAGAGGAGAAGGAGGCTGGCAGCTCGGCCTGAATGCCTGTGGGGGTCACGTGCCAGAGAAGAGCAGCGAGGGAGCGTGCCCACCGCCTTGGCTGAGAGCTGCATTCCTCCTCAGTGTCATCATTTTCTCCGCCTTGCTGGAATAACCACGAGATCCCGCAAGCTTTTCCTGGCTGATGAAGCCAAGAGAGCTAACAACGCTATAATTTTATAGACCTCTATGTAAACAGCTGTTGGAGGTGTTTGCATCGGGTCCATCCCTGAGCACTGGTCACCTCTTTGGGATTGCAGGGTGCAAACTGGGTGATGTGAAAAAAGTCGGGAGTGAGGAGATCACCTTGGTGGCTGGGCATTGTGGTGGGCAGGGGATTCTCTGGGTTCATAAAAGGGAAGCTCACCACTGAAGGTCTTGCAGAGTCTGCAAAGACTTTGCCAAGTCGGGGCTTTTGAGTCACTGGATAAATACGGTCCTCTGCAGTTGTGTGGGTGCTGCCTGCCTCTTTCCTGTAAACACAGAGCATTTCTTAAATACTCCCCAGAGGTGCTTTTGTGAATCAGACAGCCATGTGAATAAGGCAAGGATCCAGGTCTAAAACACCAGCATAAATTTGGTGAAGATCCCAAATCTGGGAAAAGAGTCTGCACAGAGCTTATTTTTTTACTTTAACAACAATCATTGCAATCACCTTTGAGAGAACAAACATCTCATTAATAGCAGTCATGGGGTACAACGGGATGCAGTAACAACCTCTGTAACTACTGTAATGCAGTAAGCCACAATCAGCCTCACTGGCCTTTAAGAAAAGAAAGGGGGGGCAGGGAAATTAGTGTCAACTAAAGATGCAGCATAAGAGCACAGTAAAAGTTCAAACATTCAGCAGCTATTCCACATAACATTTACATGTAATTTCCTGTTCTAATAAGCAAAAATGAAAAAAAAAAAATACAGAAGAGCTACAGTACCAAGGAGATATCATCAGCCATTGCTGAAAATAAAATAAAACATCAAAAACCTGGGACTTTTCATCAAGGGGGTGAGTGAAGGGAACATGCGAGTCCTAAGGTTGTGTCTCAACTTCCCTTGCGAGCACCCGGCAATCTCACACTGCCAGCTCCAGGCGAACAAGCTGAATTATCCTGTCTGGGTCTGACCAGCATGGGTAACCAGTGGCTCCTCGCTCCCTGTCCGTTTTAGGAGTGCTGTGTGGAAACCAAACGCACAGGGGGATCACGAGGTGCTCTTTCATCTCAAGTATTTCAACGACCAGTACGCACCAGTGACACAGCACAGGCTGGACTGTTAATGAAAGCCACCCAACACTCAGTGGAGGTGTGTGTTTTAAAACAGGTACCCAGTCAATTCAGCAACTTTGTCCCCATTCCGGGAAAATTTTCCCAAAGACATCTCTTTCCTCAATTTGTAATTTTCTGGAGACCTAACATATCATTTGGAGGTCAAAGTGGCACCAGAGCTGAGCAGGCACCCTCCTGCTTTTTTTGATTGAGGTGACAGAACACAGAGGGACCATCCAACAAAAGAGGCTTAATTACATTCCCCCTTAATCCTGACTTGCAGAGGAAGCTGGAGGGACGGATGCGTTGAAGGACAGCCTTCCAAAGCGGTGAACTCATGACCTGTGTCTGCCCCTGTGTTTATGCTGTACAAGGTGATTAATCAGTTCAGCACAGCACTGTCAACACCAGCAGCAACTTCCGTGTGTGCTGATGGCCATGTCTGTCACGGCGGGATAGTACAACACCTATTTGCAGGTCAATGGCTATTCTAACAACTGACCTAAGCTTTCTGGGAATGTAGGACTTGGACTAACCAACCAGGCTGAGCTCAGAGGCAGGTCTCAGACCAGACACTGAAGATCAGCAGATGCAGGAGGGACTACCAAAAAACCAGTTTCCTTCGCCTGCCTACTCCCAGCCTGGCTTTCTCTGCAGCCAGGATGTCTGAACAAGGAGCAGCAGACAGGCAGCAGAAAAAATAACTTTCTCCTTCCCTGCACTTCAAACCCTGTCCACAATTTTCCAGCTGTAGCCTATCCCTGATGCCATGAAAGAAGTAGAGGGGAGCCAAAAGGAAAAACAAAAAAGCCCTTTCTGAAGACATCAGGCCAGTTGTACACCGGGAGGGAAAACCCTTGCTGATTCGAGCCCCCTTCCCATCTGCTCCATGGAGGTGACTGGCCAAGGCAGCAGAGCATGAGATTTGATTATAATTATTGTCTTAACACGGAGCTGAAATTGTTCTGAGCACGCAGAGCTTCTGGGAATAGGCAAGCGTCCAAAATAATCTTTGGACTGCAAACTCTGTGACGAAGAGATGGCATAAACTGACAGACATCACAAAACCCTTTGGAGCCTACTTCCCATCGAGCAGGGTTGTCCCCGTCAGTCTGCAATTTCACCTCCAGACAGCTCCCGCTTTCATTCCGGCCTTGGCAGACACATTGTTTTTCAACAAGGAAAAAAATACGTATATCGAGGGACCATAAACCAGCTCAACCCAATTAAATCAAACCCAGTGGCTGCCGGGCTGTGCTTCTCTCCGCAGTCAATTCCGATCTGGTGCCTGCCACGCAAAACTGGTGACATTGTGGACTGCAGCAACACAATTAAGACTGAAGTCCAGATCTATAAAGGTATTTAGATGCCTAAGTGGCCGCTAGACCTCTAAATTTCTTTGCAGAGCAATATGCAGTTCTTGGGGCAGAAATAAGTTTCCTGACAAAGAAGAGATCAGCTCTATTACCATGTATATTCCTGAGAACTCCTATACGGATCTTCGCGTTGAGCAACACCTGTAGCTCAGGTTGTGAGAGGCCAGATGCATGGGGGCACACCACCTTCCCATCCACTCTTTTTTCTCTTAAACTTCAGAAGCTGGAAGCATTTACTGCTCCCCTGCTTCTCATTAAATAAGCCCGACTTCCTGGAGGCCATGCAAAGCTTTTGGTAGTTAGCAGCACACAGTAAATTAGAAATAACGGGTTTGCTGGCTGGAATGTATCATGCTGTACATCCTTGGGAAACATGTTTGCAGCAGTCCACATCATGAGCGGATGCTTTTTGTCTACTAGGTGGTTCCTGGTGGTATAGCAGAACTTGGTGAGCATCAGGGGGATTTTACACGATGATTGGCCAGTGTGCACAAGGCTTAAGAGTTCTGGCTGTTGGCATCAGTGAAGCAGGATTTGGTCTCTCCCCTGGGTTTTGCTAATACCCAGACACTGCAAAGGAATCTAAACGGCTTATGATATTCCAGGTGGGCAAAGCACCGTGTAGGGTAGGAGCTCACATAAAGTCGATCCAGGAGAATTAGTATTTCTTCTAGCTGTTATATTCTGCCTAATTCTAACTCCTCTAGGAGTTATTTCACCATAGCATCTGTACAACGAGCTCTGAAATTCCTATTGCCCTGACTTGGCTATGGGTACCCCTGCAAAGGAAATTCACTTGGGACACCCTTCAGAGTAATTCAAAGTTGGAATGGACAAGGACAATCTGCAAGCAGGTTGCATGGGTACTGCTCTGCGTTCTGAATGAAAGTTCCCCTCAGTGCTTTTATATTAAAGGTTTATTTTTGTCACTCTCAAGTAATGCATAGCCATGTTTCTCTACTCCAGCCTGCTCCTTCTGAATCACATTTTTTCCTGGTATTTGGAAGAGCAAACAGCAATAAGAAGTGTGAAACCTCTGTGGCCTCGCCAAGTGTGAACCAGCCTCCCTGCTGGGAACGTTTCTAGGAAAGGACATTTTGGACAATGGAAGCAGGTGCTGCCAATATTCAGTTCTAATCTTTTTGTCAAGTGCAACATGTTTTTGATAATTTTACTGCTGCGTCAGACCTGCAAGTCCTGCCTGCTGTGCCCAGGCTCTTCTCCCAGCAAATCCACGCCGTGCTGATTTGCTTAACCTCTGGTTTGTCGCACATCTCTATTACTCTGAGCGGTTGGAGAAAGCCTTGTCTGTTGATTATAAATGCTGAACATCTTAAAGATATTTTATATCTGATTAAGCGCTTTATAACTCTGTTCATGCGAGTATCAGGCCAGATTTCCTCATTTTGAAGGCATAAGAAAGTATTTTCTGCTTAGTTCAATAAAACCATTTGTATTCATCTTTACTGATTCCACTACAGTTTTCCCTTGCTCAGCAAGATGTATATTACAGTCTGTTTAATTGTGTGTTTGATCTTTACTACTTAACCAGATCTATTTATCATTACAATGCATCAGTACATTATAAAGCTTTCAGGCACATTTATCAGCATAACAAAGCTCCCACTACAGAAGAGTCCTCCAGGGAAATAAAGCAACAACAACAAACACTTTAATGCAATTCACTTAACAGTACAAATATTTGTAATTACAAAAATCTTTAAGTGTGCTTCTTCCATAAATGGCATGTTTTACTTAAAATTGCTTTCATAATGTGATAGTGCCTCTAATTTATGCAGCTGATGGTTTCCTCATGTTAAAGAAAGCAAGGCCAAGTTAACTGGTTTCTTATATTTTCCCTTTTGCTAATGTGAAGGCAGAACTCAAGTTCACTGATGTGCTATTGAAAATTTGGTTACACCTAATAAAATGAGAACGTGTAAAAAACACTAGTGCGTGATTAATAACTGCTATAAATACATTACAGCATGAATGCAATGTTACAGATAGCTGCAAGCCATGTGAGAAATAAGTCTACAACAATCAATTAACCTTTAATTGTAATGACTGTTAATCACTGATTAACCCTTTATAAATAACAAATACATTACCCTTGCTGTAAACTGGGACCACCAGGTTATATTACATGGCTATTCATGTATCTCATGTCTATCAAAGACAAATACATGTTGTCAATCCATTGTAATTCCAGCATCATTTTTATATATTTAACATTATTTAACATTCTTGGAAAATATGTTGTTACTCCATTAGCAGGTTGGGGTTTTTTTTGTTCTTGCTTTTGCCTCATAGGAAATTATTGCAAACCAAAGGACATCCCAGGAAGTCAGCCTTTACAGCTGAAAACTGTCATGTCACAAGAAAGGCCTGGGGGTCACAGAACCACAGAATGGTAGGGGTTGGAAGGGACCTCTGGAGATCATCTCGTCCAACCCCCCTGCTTGAGCAGGTACACCTATAGCAGGGGGCACAGGACTGCGTCCAGTTGGGTTTTGAATATTTCCAGGGAAGGAGATTCCACAGCCTCTCTGGGCAGCCTGTTCCACTGCTCTGGCACCCTCACAGGAAAGAAGTTTTTTCTCATGTTTAAGTGGAACTTCCTGTGTTCTAAATTGTGCCCATTGCCCCTTGTCCTGTCGTTGGGCAGCACTGAAAAGAGTCCGGCCCCATCCTCTTGACACCCACCCTTCAGATATTTATAAGCATTGATAAGATCCCCCTCAGTCTTCTCTTCTCCAGGCTGAAGAAGCCCAGGTCTCTCAGCCTTTCCTCATAAGAGAGGTGCTCCAGTCCCCTGATCATCTTGGTAGCTCTCTGCTGGACTTGCTCAAGCAGTTCCCTGTCTTTCTTGAACTGGGGAGCCCAGAACTGGACGCAGCACTCCAGGTGTGGTCTCACTAGGGCGGAGTAGAGGGGGACGATAACCTCCCTCGACCTGCTGGCCACACTCCTTTTCATGCCCCCCAGGACACCGTTGGCCTTCTTGGCCACAAGGGCACAGGGCTGGCTCATGGTCAACTTGCCTTTTTTTTTTTTTATCATGCAGTGAGTCCTACTCACTCTGTGGAAAGTGCTTGACACCAGGCATTGCAACTGCAGCTCTCTGCTACCGCACATGGAAACAGGACCCAGTAGCACTGGGCCTGACCTGAGCAGGGACCAAAGGGACCACAGTGGGAGGCCTAAACTGAGCTCTGAGCACCCTGTGCTTTTTGTTCAGGAATCAGGGTAGAGCCCAGCAGCGCTTTTCAGACCTCCAGCTATCCTTCCACCTACAATGAAGTCTCCTGCCTCCAGTCAGTGGCAATGGGGGACTCACCTTCACCAGATCCACCACACCATTAAAATAGCCAGAACTGCTCGAAGCCACAAGAACTAAAACTGAAATTATGAACACAAATATTAGAATATCAGCACTAAGATTCTGAAGGCAAGTACTCAAAAGTTAGCAAAATCCAGACTTCCAATATTTTGTGAAACCTTAGTGTGGCCACATGAACATTATGATGCTTAAGTGACAAGCATCGTGCTGTATTTTCCATAGCATTATATATAGCCTTCCATTCAGAAGACCAATGCTCTGTTAATAAATGACTGGTCAAAAATCTGCTTCGCATCCACTGTTTCTGCTTAGACCCGACCTATAGCCATTGTTATTTTGCCTAATTTTAACACATTTAAAGACATTTTAATGTCTGGTCTGCCAGAGACAGGGAGAAGCAGAGGAAATCTAATTCTGCCCATGTTTCTCATAGTTCCAGAACAGGAGGTTCCCACCACATTCCACGACATGATATTTCAGACCATCTTTTTGGGGCAAAACAAGTTCTCTGCTCTTCCAAGCAAAACCTTTGCCAAGGGAGAGGGAGCAAACACGCCATTGAAGGCTATCGCAGGACCTAGGCGTGCCCCGGTTGAGTTTCACATCCCAGCATCTATGAAGAAGAGGTACCACAACCCAAAAAAGGTACGATCAGCGGAGCAGTGAGGTGCACAGCTGCAAGCAGTATTGTTAGGGAACAGGACAACTAGGGGAGGGCAGGCTTGGGTGTGTGAAAATTGTCTGAAAGGAGCCAGCCAAGAGCGCTGCTGTCACCAAAGAGAGGGAGCTGGAAATTTCCCTGTGAGGCCCCCTGAAAGCTATTGAGAAAACAAAAAAACAGACCATGATGGAAATCTGTAACTTGAGACATCTCCAGCAGGGAAAAGCACAAGGACATGTTCTACAGAGGACAAAATCTCGCAGAGTCAGGATAACAAACAGTGTAACCTATGCCCAGGCTTTACAAAATGCCAAGGGTGTCTATGTTTCCCCTCTGTTTTTTAACAAGCCTTCATATTTGTGCCTGTAAAATATTTGGAGCAGAAACTATCTTCAAATACTCATTTACATGTTTATAAATACAAGAAAGCATTTACAGAGCCTCTACCCTGAACGGGTCCCAGGTCTTTGAGCCATCTGTAATTTAAGAAGGGAAACAACACCTGAACTGTGATTCACAGATGAGCCAGGATTGACACAGCTTTATTAACAGTCTCACCGGGCTGTTTAATACATTATACTCTCCGAACTCTGTGATATGATGGCAAATTCTGCCGCTGAAATGCTCTGGGCAGGCTTAAACCCTGAACGACAGATACGTAATTAAGAATAGGAGCATTTACAGACTTTTAAACTGAAGATTTTCCATGTACAGTATCTAAATATGCCATAACAGCTTATAAAAAATAATATTTATAAAGGCGGGCAGGGAAAGCAGAGCACGAGGGTTTCACTATGTAGTTTCGATGCACAAAGTGTCTGTTTTGCCACCTAGTGGCTATTGCAGAGAGATGGTCGGTATTTTTGTGCCTTTGTCATCCGAAGCGCCCATCAGCTCCCAGATCTTGGAGGAAAATAGCAGAAGGAGATAGTAGCAATTAAAAAAATATAGCATATATAACAATCACAAACCAGATCACCTGTAGTTCTTAAATTTAGCAGAGAAATCAGTAGAAAAGCTCATGTAACACAGCCCGGGTGCTCCAGAGCCAGAATACAGCCCTGGCTTGCAACAGCGAGCAGCAAGGGATTTCTGAAAAGGGAATTTGAGAAAACAACAGTTCAGCATCTGACTTCGTTCCTATTGTAAAATGCAGAGGTTGGCATGAAACAAGCTTAGATCATTTGTCTCACCGAAGCCAAAGGTTTGGGTTGGTACCGCAGCAGCTGCCACTCGGCACCTCCACAAGCTCAGGCTTGTCAGATGGTAAAGCACATTATTACATTGCATTCTTCTATTACATTTTCATATATTTAACTTACCGTGAGGGTCAGACCGCAATTTCTATCCCCTGACATGTTCAACCAGGCAAAGGCTGCAGCAGGCGAACTTCTCCTCCCCAGGCTGAGCAGACACTGCATGTCTGAAAGTCCAGACCCCTGGAATGAACATACTGAAAAATAATTAAAAAAATTAACATATCACAAACAACAAAACATCGCCCTTTCTACCCAGGAATCTACCTCCCCAATGGGATTTCAGAGGCTGACGGAGCTGAGCCTACGCATCTGCTTAAGAGCATTTCCAACGTTTTGAGTTTTAAACCTCACAATAATAGGTATTGGGGGTAAATGATCAGATGTGGATTATCACAGTAGTTTTTCAAAAACAGCACCACAGGTTGGAGAAGTTTCATCCTTCTGTGTCTTCTGGGGATGGATTTTCAGCGGGCTGTACATATCTGGAGAGAGAGGGGATAAGAAACAGTACATACAGGTCCCTCTTCTGGATGGCATTTAATTTCTACAGCATGCATTTCCTAAGTAATGAAGCCACTTTGAAACTAGAAAATTAGATTCATTGCCATTAGAATTTTACACCAGACACACTTGGATCTGCAGAGGCTGTCCCTGGTTTATTCTACTGTAATCTCAGACACTTAATTGGAAAGACTATATTCATGAGGAGCTATTCCTCTTAAGCTTTCACTCAGGTCACCGAAGATAAGCAGAAGAGAGAGCCCACACAGATGAATGTAGATCTAAGAACAGCCACCATCTAATGGCTACCCAACAGCCTTTTCAAAGGAAAACCTGTGGTGTCTGCTTAGATCTGAACGCACAGCCATCTTTCACAAATACATCACAAACTACTGGGAGTCACGGGCAGCTCCACTGACAATTAATTGCAGATGAAAACTAAAATGCTTTGGGGATCGAAGCAACATCAGGAGCCTTATCCTACTTCCAGCAACATTGGACATAACACACGAAGAGTTCCCCAAATGGTGAGGTTCGGTCCCAGAGCCTGCATCGCCAGGAAGGACATTCACTGGAATGACACATTTTGCCCCGGGATGCATATGAAAATTCAAGTGGGATGTGTGCCACAGTCCAAGGGGTCACAATTTAATATTGCTCTTTCAACAGACTTAAGACTTCTATTTTTCTGTAAAATAAGATCAGATCTCAGGTACTAGTTACATGATGCAAAACCATGCCTTTATTCTTTGAATTTACAGAGGCTGAAAACCTCTAAAAATGAGCTTTGAGTCATAGTGGAGAATTTTCATCTATTACCTGTGTTTCTTGCAATACGAGGGCTGTATCCTGTGCTTAAAAAGGCTGGTCTGCAGGAGGAAAAGAAAAAAGACAGCTGTTCAGAATATGAATACTTGAAAACCTCCAGTTTCAACAATTCATTTCAAAGGGCAGGCTTTCTACTTCATGCTTGGAATGGAAAGTGATGGCCTTGGAGCTAATTGCAAATGGCTATAACTTAAGAGATAAAAATAAATCTACCACCATAACTTCATAACACGATAAACACATTTCACATACACTAGGCCTTTAAAAAACATGGGCAAGCTAACAGCAAAATGAGTGAAAACCCATAGCAAAAAGAAGCTGGAAGTCCCCTGACTCCATTTTCATACGAAAACTACTGGTGCTGATAACAACAAATATGTTACTGGAAAACACCAAAAGCAGATTCTCTTTGTTGTGGTTTAAGAACAGTAAAATATAGCATGAACTTAGCTTTATGCAAGAGCTTAACCGAAATCCTACTAAAAAACAACAGAGACTTAAATGGGACTTACTCTGATGTTTTAGGTGCGCTGAGGAGCAACTACTGCTGCTTGCTGAGTTCCCGGGAAGGGGAATATGCTGTGAAGCCGACAGCTGTTGTTGGAGGCAACTGGCCTGAGAATTCAAACCATTGCATCGGGTGGGACATTTTGAAAATGGCTGGAGGGGTTTGGAAACACAAGTCTGAGATGTCAGCTCCTCAGGAAATTTATTTTTAGATGTTGCTATGCTGCCCTAACTCTTAGGGTTTATCCAGGGAGGACCAGCTCCGTAAGCTTTTCCCAAACTAGACAAGGACTCTGCTTTCACAGCACCGACGAAGAAACAGCACCGTCACGTTGACATGTAACTGTCTCCTTCTAATATGTCAAACCTGATATGTAAAAACGGTTCTTGTGGCAATTTAAGCTAATAATTTTGCTCCTTTTTATTACTTTAAATCTTCGCTACTCAAAATATATTCAAGTATTTAAATGTATTTTTTTTAAAACTTTCTTACTTTATTTCTTGAGCAGATCATCAATGCTTCCAACTGGCAACCGCTTATCCTTTTTAGGCAGCACAAGAAAGAAGGGGGATAGACTATGTAGTTAAAGACTGCGCAAGTAACAAATGTCTTCAACGGATTGGCATGCTCAGAGAATGATCTACATCATCCTGGAAATGTCTCAAATGCTTCTAATCATCCCAAGGACATACTTTAGGCTGTTTATGGTGGCCTTGACACAGTGTCACAACTCCCCCCAAAACAAACAATGCTCCTTCAAGAAAACACTCCGTTATGACATGGAGCAGAAATGTAACGGCAAAGAAAAGTGCTGAGACTAGATTTGAAGAGCCATGATTGTTTCTGTAGTACAGAAAATGCAGGAAGGAAACTCCAGATGAGGAACTGCATAAAAAAGACCAACTGGGCGATCCTAAGCCCAAAAGCGGACATAAAAAATACAATACTGTATATGGGTTTAGCGAGGCAATGCGCATGGAGGTCAGCCCAGGACAGAGCTGAAAAACAACTGGTCTGTGTTGAGCTGGAACTCATAGATGAAAAGTAGAACTGACCAAAGGACATTCTTTCTAAAAAACGGAAGAGTTCTACAAGTAACGTTCCAGGTCCCCCGAATGCTAGAAGGAAACAAGGAGGAAGGACAGGAGGCAGATGTTGAGGGACAAACAGCCTGACATGAGGTATAAGGCCCAGATAAGGTCCATTCTGCAAGAGGCAGACACACAACGGGTGCAGATGGTGGGATGAAAGCGAGCACTACATGGAGCTTTCGCTAGTAATGAGTTACTCAGCTCTACCTAGGCAGATGCAATTTGAAGACCGAGATGAGGATTAATCATGTTCTTCAAGCACTTGTGACTTTGCAGGAAAATAGTTTACCAAGGAAATTGGAAAGTCAATGGAGGCAAGAAGACAATAGCTGAAAATCAGAGATCAGAAATCCCATCCGCAGAAGATAACCATATTGGACTATGTCATTCAAAAGGACAAAAATACAGAGCCAAAAAGGAAAGGATGTTCAGTATAATGAAAGAAACTGGAAAAGAAAACAGATGAATAACACCGTTTGGTCTTCCTGGAAGATGTGTCACTGACCTCAGTTGAAAGGCAAATTGGCTAAAATGTGACATGCTCACTGAATTCAAGTCAGCCTACATGACCTCATGTTCAACATGAAATAACTGGAATTTAGAGACAGGGAATGCCAAATTAAATAAAGCAGTTTAAAAATTATAGTGATGGCTATCCCCCATTTAAACAAACTGTAAAAGGAAATAGCAAAAACCCCATCACTTGACATTTTAATATAAAGACTAGCAATCTTTCTGAAAGATTTACTTAAGTCAAAACACAGTATCAGGTTTAATGAAGAATATTACATTCAACGGCTTTACTAAGTGGTCAGACAAAATTATCTAATATTACTCTCTGCCCTTAAAACCAATAACTGCTTTTTTTTTTTTATTTTATCCTTTTTTTCCTATTTTTTTTTTAATTTACAAAAGGTAGAAAGGTTGGAGTGAACTGAATAAAGGAAATCCTGGCAGTGCTGTCTTCTTCAAGCAGAACAACTGACATTATTGAAGCATCCACTGAGATTAAACAAGAGGAGAATAAAACCCTTCGGTCTGAGGCAAGGAGTAAGCTGGTAACAGCCAGACTACAGCAGTCACAGTCATTTGGAAAGCCAGCCTTAATCATTTGAGGTGGAAGGCTAGACAAGAAAATAAGGCATTTTCTCAAAAAAAAAAAAAAAAAAAAACATACTAAAGGAAAAAGCCTTGAGGCTTGTTATAAAGGAAGCTGAAGTGGTTCACCCTGAATGGAAAAGGCCTCCAGTTGTTGGTTTGGTAGCAACCTTGTATGACCTTTAAACAATGTCTTCACATTTTGGATTGTAAAAACAAAGTTATAAAAAAAAAAGGAAAAAACAAAAAAAACAAACCACCAACAAAACCCCAAACACAAAACCAAAACAAAAAACCCAACCCAAGCCGCAGGGACTTCAGGACTAAATCCCAGTCACCTCAACTGGAAACCTGTCCCAGGACCTCCCGGCTGACAGAGATCATAACCCCCATTTATGCTCGTCTATTCATATACGAGCATTTCTTTAACACTTCTCTTTTCTCCTCAGCATTTACTATTTATCGTCATTTCCCCAACTCAGCCTTCACTTTAAGCTGAAAAAGCCAAGTTACTCCGATTTCTTCTCACATGCTCACATGAGGAGCCCTCCGCACCTCCAGTCGTCTTGAGAGCCAGTCTTAGCCGTGACTTCAGCTTGAGCTCATCCTTTTGAAAATGCATGACCAAAACTACACATCTAACGCTCCAGGTCCCGTGTAGCACCTCTGATCCATTCTCATCCCTACCAAAAATACTGTGCCAGACGCATCTTGCCATCATACCATTCTTTTCCACGGCTGCCCCACAGTAGCAATCAATCAGTCCTACCATGGGAAATCGCTTATGGCTCCTTTTTCTGACAAGTTTTTGTTTTGACTTGCAATCACCTGACTTTGCATTTGCACAGCTGGTATCTTTCCGCTTCTAACAGCCCATTCTTTAACACCATCAAATTCTTGTGCAGGCTCCAGAACCTCCTGCACACTGGTGATGCCTACAGTCTTTGAGCCAGCAGCAGTTTCAGCGGTTCGCCTCCTTCTTGGCCAGGATCCTCAACTGAAATAACAGCACCAAAAAAAACCTGTTTGAGGCAGGCACTTTGATTATCTGCTCTTTCACCTTTCAACACTGCCTCAGGTCATCTGTGGCCCTCCGCTGCCACTGCCTTCCCCACTTTATATATTTTCCCACTAACTGCATCTTCTTCTGTCTAAACTTTATTTAGCAGATCCTTTACCAGATGGAGGAAATCTAATCACATTTCCACTACCCAACGAAAGCAGTTGTAAAAGATATAAGGTTAGCCTGGGATAACAGCCTTTGTTTATTATGGTACACTTTTTCAATTAGTCATTTACTCCAAGCCTTTTTTTTTTTTTTCCTCCAATTTTTTAATTCAGCTTTTCAGTCCATAACCCAGAATTCAGTACCCATCAGTCTTGTCATTGCCGGGGTGGCTTTTACTTTCTGCTCCAACAGAAACAGGAAACTGGATTACTCTCCAGCAGTCAGACCGACAGACATATTTCAAGCACTAGCATAAAAATATTGCATGTCACCACCACAGTGGCAATGCCCTATCGCACCCATCAGCGCAGTATTTCAGGCTCAAATCCTGAAAACGTTCATGCCCAAGCAAGCACGGATGACGGCTCAAAAATATGCAGTTGAAAGCCAGCAAGCTTCAGAACTGAGCCTGAAAACTGCGTGCAATAAATACTAGTGCCTTCGTTTCTAGTTCATCAATGTATTGATTCACTGGGAACAAAGCTTACTTACATAAACCACATCCAAATCGATGCAAGAGAAGGAAAAAAAAACCCACCCTTTTGGTTTTCCTCGGGAAAATTGGTTGCAAATGAGACTGTCAGCGATTCTTTGCAGCCAGATGTTAAATGTTTGTTTTACATATGTTAAAGAAGCATCTTCAGCCTGACAAAGAAGCATCTTAAAACATGAATTACCAATGAAATATGAAATCCTACTTCAACTGCAGGAGACTGCATTTGGTTTTTGCAAGTTTTTGGCCACAAAGCTGTTAGAAGAAGCGTCCTTCCTGGGGTAACTTGCAGCTGTAGGGCTGTTTTCTGCTTTGTTTCATGGAGGGAATAGGAATGGTTTTACCATCACATGAACTCTAATGGATGACATTTTTGGCTCTAAACGTTCAAGGCAAAAACCTTCTGCTCTTCCATGGAGACAAAATTTCACTTTATATAGTGCTCCTTGAGTACAGACCCGCAAGTTTCAGTCTTTGATTTCCAGCCTCCTAACATTTTCCTAACAGAAGGGGAGGCCGCTCTGTAGACTTGCGGGAACAGGGGACAGTAACTTTTCATAGATCCCATAAAAAGAGCTCACTAACCTTAGGTGCACAGTTACTAGTTCAGATTAATAGTGAACAAATAGACAAGAGACCACCGAGGAGGTTTATGTCCAGGTTCACTTTTGCCCATCCTGGTTTTCCTTCTTGCAGCAGCTAAACTTTCGTCTTGCTTTTTTAAACTGCGTAGGGACGAAGGACATCTTATCCAGGAGCACAGGAAAGGCCAAAACAGCTTCCAGCTGAAATCTAACCTGCCTTGAGAACACTCCCGCCTGTGCTCCAAGAAACAAGCTCCTTCAACGTAGCACATACGATTACGTCCTGCTGCACGCTTCCATCATCACAAAAGCAAATAAAACAATGGACACTTCTCATGTTGGACTTCGGCAAAAGACGTTTATTATTATTATTATTATTATTGTTGTGTTGCTGTTGTACCTCCTCTGCTCTGCCCACAGTGGTGGCATAAATGCTGTTACCATATTGTAGCTGATGATGCCGGTGTACAAATCAAAATCCATCTTAATTTCAAACTCCATTAGAAACACAGGAAAAAAGATCAACATTTACGAAATGTAAAGGGAAAAATGGTATGGAAAGAATTACTTTTTTTATTTTTCAGGCTTCCAAGACAGTATTACAAACAACAGAGAGCAAAGTAAAGCTAGAAATGAAATACTTGACAGCATCTGTTTAAAAATTACAGCTAAGAAACCTAATAAAAGTTGAATAAACAGTTACTAGAAATAAAAATTTTTACACATATGATATTTGTCTGGGATTTTTATTTCTTTAAAATAATTCATACAAATGGTTACAGTCACAAACATGATTTTAACCAAAAATATTGCTAGCCTACCACATTACCAGGAAGGAATCAATGTAGGCAATGAAATGCTGCTACTTTTCAGTAGTCTAGTGCCTTTTTCGCATACCACCAATAATATATACTTTAACTGGTGACAAAAAGCACAATGCTCGTTTATACAAAACCTTTTTTTTTTTATTTTCCTCAAAATCTCTTTGCAAGGTTGTCTTCATTTTGAAATAAGGGAATTCATGCCAAAATTAGGAGAAACTGTTTTTCTTTTGTTTACTAAATTATTCTAAAAAATAAGACAAGCAGGTAGAAAAAACAATGCACTGTGTGGCGTAGAAAGAAAAATGGGAAAAATTCATTGTCCTGAGAAGTTTGCCAACTGCCTCATTTTTGGGCATGTTTTAAAATATAAAAGAAAGGATTTTTAATCTCAAAATTGGTTTGCTGAATGCCTCCCTTATGTTTTTCCTTGTTGACAGCTAAGCAAACAAACCCTTTTTAATGTTCTAAAAACTGTACACAGACAAGTACATTCATGATATAATTAACTACTAACTTCTCTTGCTTAACAAAGAACCCATAGGACACAGAAACAGTGAATCAGTCCACTGGACAGGGACAAACTACAATTTATACGGAGGAAAAAATGTTTCCAAATCTTCTTTTTGTCTCCCACCTTTTCCTTTTATACTGTATATTGGACCAGTTTCTAAAATAATAATCGTCTCCTCCTGTAAGTTCATGGTTTTGCCTTTAATCAAAATCCAGGGTTTTGTTTTGTTTTGTTTGTTTGTTTTCCACACGCTGAAGTTGAAATCTCCGATGTTGGGAATGCTGTTTTCATAGGCTACAATTGGTCGCTTGGGTGGTCTCTATCAGCTTCTGGTTTGACAGTTTGGCCAGGGGAAGGAGCATGGGGCGGGTGGGCTACAGCAGGGAGCCCGTGTGATAAAGACATAGGGTTGGGGACTATTCCTTCTACTGCTGCAGGTATGCCAGTTGAAGCCACGCTTACAACGCCTGGGGGATACCTGCTGAGAGAAGAAAATGAGGATATACATTAAAACCAAGGGATGACTGACTGGAAAGCTCACCTTGCCTCCTTCTAGAGCTACAGAGATGCTTCTTTCGTTTTCAGACCGGTGAGAAAGGCAGTTGGTTAAGCTCCAGATGAGATACCATATGCAGATGCTGCTAAATAAAGCAAAAGATGCCGTATTTTACCCAAGTGAGAAATAAAGGTTTGCGAGATTGTTTCTTCAGATTTCAGATTTAATAGCATGACTGACAGCATAGCAAAGGAAGCAACCTGGAAGTACTGCTCCTCTCAAAGTATGCCTCACCAAGAAGTAATTCAGGCTAGGTCCGTGCAATACCTATCTGTTCTCTATGACTTTTCCTCAAGTTGACCTTTGGGGATTTTTTTCCTCCTTCACTCTCATGTAGAAATTTTGAAATTTCATTGCTGTGGTTTGGAAGAATATTTCTTTAAACTAACCTTGCAGTCGTAGCTTTCTGATACCCGCCAAAAGAGCAATCATACCCAAACACTCTTAAGATGACAGATTCAAGCCCATTACACTCCAGTAACTTTTTCAGCATCAAACTTGCCACTGTACTGATCTGAAAGATAACCAGTACCAGTTATACAGGGGGCAAGTGCTTTAGGCAGACTGCAAGAAAGAGAGATGCAAATACAAACCACTATGGACGGTTTTAAAGATTTGTTACTCCTTCTGGATGAACAGTGAGGCCTAAGCACTTTACAAATTCAGCAAAAAAATCACCCCCTGATTCAGCTTGATTTTATGATGACTCTGATATTATCAGGCTAAAAAATATTTTGCAAATCTACTGTTTCAGTCCCGAAGTGCAGATGTAGTTGATGAACACTGGCATTTGACAGTGCTCTATATAAACAACAGGTACACATGAACAGTTTTAATGAAAATGTGGTGGTTTTTTAGCCAAGTACCTTGATACCAATCTGCAAGTTATCTCACACTGGCCACTTAACACCGTCCCTTTGCTTCCCCCATCATAAAGCTGCACGCTCACCCCTCATTCTCGCCTGCTATATTCTGCTCACCCAAGCATCCTAGCGAGAGCATTATCCATTTAAAAGCCTAAACACACAAACCTACCACTTACTCACCGTTGCATTTGCTACCCTAGTATTTACTTAGAACTAAATGGGAGAAAAGGCACTTGTAGTCTAGTCAAGCTTTTTTCAAATATCACATTATTCTGCGGTTGATTTTCTTCTCATCAGAGTTCAACGCTGAATGCATCAGGAATTTCACCCTGTTCCAGCAGCATCTTTTCTGAAGTAATGCATGCTTGTGCTGCTTATCCTAAGTTCCCTCAAAGCGACAGAAAATTAGTGCAGAACTTAGGCAAAACTCAGAGGAGGAAAAAAGCTGGATGAAAGCACATTTATTTGTTCTTTTCTCCTTCCATCACAGAAACATCATGGGAACTGCTTTTTGCAACCACTGTGCCAGAGGGGCTCAGCATGGCTACCCGACATGGCACAGGGACGATGACCATACCATACACTGGCCTGGTCATCCTGGGAGAGATTCCTACAGATCACACCACTGACTGTAATCTGGGATGGATAACCAGTATGTGAAAGATCACACCACCTGCAGGCCAGAACTTTGTTCCCAATTGTACACATATTTACAGGGTTTCCTATGCTAATTCCTTCTCCAGAGAGGTTCCTTAGAATTAATTTGCAGTTGCTAATGGAATTAGTTGCTTGTTTCAATACCTCAATTTGAATCTTATTAATCAAATTTGCTTCAATTCCTATGAAAACTCTCAGACTGGGTGTTGGTTTATTTATACAAATTTAATTTTGAAACAGCTTATCTGTAACTTTAGGTGCTTTGCAAAAAACACAACATGACATGACAAAAACTTCCATTTAAAAGCCCAACACGGCAACCGTTTCCAACATAGAATCTCTACTTTCTAACAAAATATTCCCTGAGCATCAACACACTGGAGCTGGGAGAAAACAAGGAGAGAGCAAATTCTGCAACTACATTTCCCTCAGGAAGAGAAGTCAGAGCCTCCCCTTGTGAAAAGGGACGGTGCTGGATGAGGAGCATTAACAGCTACCTTATGAGCACATTAAGCAGTTCAAACTACACATCTGTAATTCTCCTTTGACTCCAAATATTTTTTCTATATATAAAAATATTCCCCTTGGACACCAAGTTATAATAACTGCGATTCTACCTGCCAGCACCTCTCCTCAGACACAGGCTTCCTACAGACTTTTAGTAACATCCAAAAGCCCTACCACTGTTTTTCTTGTCCTAAAGCTATACAGTGGCAATAGCCAAAATACAGATAACATACCCCTCTACAGAAACTGTATTTTGCTTGACAACTCCTAACCCTATTTTTCCATGCTCTTTTCATAATTTTTGTCCCTTTTTAAATTTAATCATCAGTGTTGTTCAAATCCTGTCTCTGAAAGGAGAACATAAAAACTCAACGGCCTCTACACATGGGCACTTCTATCCTACATAACCTTCCCTTACGTTGCTATTTATTGCTTTTCTATTCTTAACCAACAAATATGTTCCCTCCAGCACTGCATAAAGTTGCTCCCAATCTTCCTCCTCCAGTAGCAAAAAAGTTGAAACATTTTCCAGGTAAGATGTCCGCTGAATTAAATTTTTGCGACAGCAGAAGCAAGAGATCAGTTACACCTCCTCCGCTACTTCATACTCTTCCTTCCCCCAGATAGTCTTAATTTATGAAGAAAAATACAGTAGCCCTCTTAATTACAACTGAAAGGCAATTTCTATGTTAATCTCCTGTATTTTTTAAACTACAGAAGTACCTTGAACTCATGACGTTAAGCTCTGTTCAAGAAACTGAGTCTGTTCCAAAAGAGCTTAAAAATTTAAGTGCACGCTTTTATTCTACATTACAGAGTCTGAAAATCACCAGAGAAATACCTCAACGTGAAATAACTCCTGAATTACCAACACCTAACTATTCTCAACCAAGTACCCCTTCAGTACCTCCATATCCTCATCTTCTACCTGTTAGAAGGCAGAAAGTTATGTCAACATGTCTATAACTTGCACAATCACGGTTTCCTGGCTGTCAAATTTCACTTTGCCTATAACCTGCACACTCTGTGACAGAGGAAATGGCAGGAGGTTATTTGATAGGCAGCTCAGTAACAAATACACAGTGATAACACAAAAGCAGGGTATTATGCTGCTTCGCCGAGAGTATTACAAATAGTTCCTTCTCAGGAATATCATTAATCTTTACTCATGGGGTAGGTCCTGTTTGCTTGACCTTTTGTGTTGATAGGGTGTCTTGCATCTCACAGAGTAAATGGTTTTGTTTTCCACAGAATATGATGATATTCAGAAGATCTAGATTATATTCTGCTGATGAATGCTCAATGTTCTTTGCTTGCGATAATATCTGATAATTTAAGAGTTCTGTCCTACATCAAAATACAAGTAAATGATATATCCGGAATAAAGTAATCTCATTAGTTTTAGTTCACCAAAAGAACTATTTGCATTTTTTAACACATAAATTATTATCCCAGGTCTTATCTTCTAATGCAATTACATGACTATGATACAGTTATTAGCACATCTGAAACATCATATTGCCTGTGAAAGACTCCAGAATTCAGCTAGTTGAATGTAATCTTGCATTGCAAAGAGAAGACAGAAAAATTTGTTTTGAACAATCAATTCAAATTCTGTACTTAATCCAGGCAGGAATTAAGCATCAGCAAACTCTGCTACTGAAACCAAATTCTCCATAAAGCCTGAGCTTCAAGTTCCGCATATTTTATACAGCACGAAATAATAACTGCCTTCACCCACACTCACACGCTATTCTATCACTCCTCCAAAAAGCTTTTAATATTTGTTGTATGACTAACTTCTCCCTCAAAATTCCCCAAATGAGTTTTTTATTTTGCATTTGAAAATAGCTGTCAAGTCAAAACTTATTTACAACAAATCTTCTTTACTGAAAAAACTGAAACAATGTCTAAAAAAGGCATTCAGTTCTGTGCTTATCCTGCTTAAATTAAATACATATGGTCTTTACCTTGTAAATCATTAATTCCCAAAACATTCCTAAGTTAAAATCCATTTCTAGCTGTGAAGCCTGCTTCTGCTGGACTCGTGACCCCCAAAATGAGAACAAACAACTGCATTTTATTTGGGCATATGACCCTGTTCCCGACTGCCATGACAAGGTTGGAGTTATTACCCCCTGTTCAGCAACACCTGCCTTTAAGCCTCAATTGCATTCAGCTCTGCCCCGAGTATTCCAAACTGAAGTCAATGAAACCACATACCGTGTGGAAGAGAACACATGTGCTTGAACTTTTCATTTAAGCAAATAAAAACACCCTTCTTTAGATATTTAGGGCTACGGGTACTTTTTCAAAAAACGAACATCTTGACGTGACGTGAGATACACGCATGTTGATCAAATCCAAGTTGTTCTTTTCCTTCGGTGCACTTACAGCTACTGATAAGGAGATTATGGCAGAGGGTGGTGATGCTCCCCCTGTCATCTCTCCATCACTTTCTGATGAGACTGTTAGAAGTCACTGGGACATGAGAGCTTTGCTTTGCTTCTCAGTTTTGCACAGCTGGGTTCTCATATGGAGTAACACACACAAAAAAATCCTATATCTATTAAAAGTATGGGGAAGCCCTCCTTAAGAAGGACAAAGATAAGAAAGATATATGAAGAAGGGCAGCAGAGAGATTAGGACAAAGAGGTATAAAAAATAATGAAAGTACTGCACTGTCCCTTCCCTCAAGGCATTGAGGGAAGCAGATGTCTGTAGCTTTCTCAGCCACTTTCATCCTACTTATAAGTAAATACCATACTGGAAGATAAAAAACTGCAGATGTTTTTCATAACTAAAAATTGTCTGAAGCTGGCTACTAGGAAAAATCTGCTGCTAGGACAGCTGCCAGGGATAAAGGGACAGAGAAAGACTCTCGAGCAAACAAAGTAACTAAGGTACGTACATATCAGACATGAAAAAAATCGCCCCTTTCTATTAATTATTAAGAGCTGCTTTCACAGTTTTTTGAGAATACATAGATCAAGTCCCTCAAATGCTTTTGCTTAAAAATTAAACGTGTAATTTACAAAACACCATTTTAAACATATTTTCATAATCACCACAGGCTACTCCACTGTATTCACTACTGAGTTATTTCTTTTCTTCTGTGTCTGGAATCCACAAAACCACATAACAATAGTTTATTATTAAAAGTCTTTCTGTAACCTACTGCTGTACTGAAGGTACCGCTGTACCTTCAGCAAAAGGGCATAAACTTCCACTGCTCTCACTGGAGATGACCAGAATTCTTTTACTTGAATAAACAAAATACTGTGTATTGTTCAGATATTACTATCCACACAAAAAAGATAAGAAAGGGAAATATACTTGCACACTGCGTGACTGACTGCAACTACCAAAACAAGATTATCCTCCTCAATGTAACCATTATGAAAACAATATAGCTGGGGCCTAATCCCAAACAACTTTATTTATTAATAGGAAGGTCTTTTAGTTATTCTTGAACACCTACCTCTGAATTAAGGAGGTATTTCTTTTACACCTGCAGCACGCTTACCTGTATGCAGCACCATTAAGCTCTGGATGAACAACTCCGGGATCCATGCTGGCCCAATGTGTAGCTGCAGTCAAATGATCTTTGTTAACACAGTTTTTCAGACTGTCTGGAATACGACCTAGGATGAAGTGAGGGAGAGGAAATAAAAAGCCATAAAAATTGTATGCCTTATGCTCTTAATGCATCTATGTTAAAAATAGTTATAAATATTTACATATTTAAATCAATACATAAAATCACACTAAGAGCTTATTTTTGGTCCTCACTGTTCCTCTTGTCTGGGACTTAGTTAATAATGGTTAAAATGCTCTGCATAATTTTTATTTCTCTGTCTCTCTTTGTCTCTTGTATACAGAGTCTCAATAAAACCATAATCAACAAGATTCATGCTTTCCAAGAAGCTAAAACTTGAATTTAGAGCATGGTTGCCACTCAAATTCAGTAGTGTAGCCTCCTGCTCTCTGCCTTTGACTTCACTTTCCTCCTCTTCCCTCCACGTGTAACAGCAATAAAACCTCTTATTGAAGAATGTAGGATTCTGAATGGAATTTTGCCATAAACCTGAATACGACCGACACTTTTTTCCTGTCCTCCTGATCTTCCCCTTCTTTATCTCAATTTCTCTTCACATTTATTTACTATAGTGTATGAATCCTCAGCCATCTCTTTCATTCCTCCAAAACCTGACAATACACCAGAAACCTCCTTCTTCATTTCTTCAAAACTTTTGCTTAACCTCTGAAGTATAACTGAAGTTTTAAGACACAGGTACTGGAAAATCTGTCAACCTGATTCAGCACATACTGGACAAGCCTCTGAATGTCTGCTGCAGAACTACCTCCAGCCCGGCAAAAAAATCACATGAACGGATACGATACACATTTTCTTCAGGGCAACAGCACTATATCCACCTATTTCAATGGGAGATCAGTTGGAGCCTGTGTTTTTTCTGACATATGTTTTAATGTATCCTTTCTAAAGTTTAATCTTACCGTGCATTTGCACACACAGTGGTAGAAAGAGTTCAAGTCTACCTCTGCTACCCTTGGTAAGAGTACTCCAGAAACACTTTCAAAAACTGACCATGCTCCATTATTAAAGAATTCAGGCTTTTTGTGTCCAACTTCCTACTGGAAACTTGATTAAGGACTTCACTACTCTTTGCCTGCTCTTTCTATCCATCAGCCTGACCACAATGGGGCTGTAAAAAAGCCTTTTCACAGAATTGCTTTTTGTCTAGCGGATATTATCAAGTACTTGTTACTCCATGACTTGCGCTTATGTCACTAAAACTTCCCACGTCTCCTATGCACAAACCAAAAGGGCTTCTTAGTTCAATATCAGACAAAATGAGGTACAGGCCCCATTATGGGCGAATTCCTACCGTTCTCCTGATTAGAAATCATCTTCTAAATTTAGCTGAAATATACATCTATCTAAACTTCTGCCAACATTGTCCATAAATTTAAACAGTATCTTTCTCCTTCCGATGTTTATCCTTCTCATGTATTTTTAAACTGCAATCACGTCTTCCTCCTTGCCCCTCTCATTCGTCATCTTGCTAACTTCTGTAGGCATGGTCTACTAGTCTCCTCTTACAAAACAGTATTTGTTTGTTTTAAACTTATTTCATAACAATCTTTTCACTTGCTACGCTCACCTTCCTGTTTCTCCCATTACTGTTTTCAGTGGTCCTCCTTATTTAGTACTTTGAATGTTTTGAGGTTCAAAAATATATTTAATGATATTTAATCTCTGCTTATTATTTTATATATCAGAATGCCATTGCCTTTTTGGGAACAGCAGAACCACTTAACATCTTTATCGTCAGATGGTAGTCATAGCCTGCATTCCTTCATTGTACACCTTTTTCCAATTAGTCTCTCCCTCTACGCCCTCTCTGCTCTGTGTTCCCCGATGGCTTTCACATATCCAGCTTTATCCCACACTTCCTGTATCTTTCCTAGATTTGTTTCACTGCAATTCAATGTCATTCTCACCTCCCTAATGCTGGCCTCAGTTTGATCTTACTACAAACCATGTGCAAACACTAAAGTGCTGACAGCTTCAATACAAATCAATGATTTAGATCGTTGATAGCACAATCGCACACTTTAAGAAAACACAGGTCTGTTGGCCCAGGCGCATGTTTGGGCTGTTGCACAATATTTAACATAAAACTAGCTCTGTATAGCTGACTCTTACTCAGTTTTCACATCTTAGCCCATTAATGCTTATTTGCACACCAATCATCCCCCAAGTAGGTATGGTATGCTGGTTTGTGCAACCTCTCCCAGAGCATTTTGGGAGCAGGCAATAGTTACACAACAACTTATTGAATGTACTATTAGAGTTGTTCTGGAGTACAAGCACAAGGACCAACTCCGGCAAAGGGACGGTCGGACTCTTTAGGTCACCTCTAAAACAGAGAGAAATAGTCCTGTAAAGGGCAATTCAGATCGGGACTTTAAGAGGTGCCTTTAATCACCATCCAGAGGAGAATCTTCTCTGCACAGGCTATAAACGAAACTAAATTGCCCAGCCTCTTTAGGCACAAGATACAGGAAGGGCTACTGCTAGTGCTTTTTGTATAGCAGAGCAATGTGTTGGCACTGAGCTACTCTCAAGGTGACACAGATGGTCCTTCATCTCTGCAGAGCATTCAGTCTATATTGCCAAGGGGGGAAACAGCGAAGTCCTACTGAAGAGAGAACATTAGTGCTTAATGAATCATTTTCCAGTATGAAAATCCTTTCTTTTATTTTAGGCTACAAGGGATTCAAACCAATGCCAAATGGCTCACTCTTCTCATTTTATTTATTAGCAGTGCATGTTCAAGACATAACTGTTTTCTCTTATGTGAACGGTTTACAATTACATGGTAGTTATATAACAAAGAGACTTTGCCCTTTAAAATGCCAGACTTCTTTAGCAATGCTTTAAAGAGAGGAACATCTAAAATAGAGTACCCTCCCAACAAAACACTGAAAACTTTGTTTTGACGTAGAGAATGAGTTGTTGAGATATGAGCATTACTAGGAACAGCATGAAGCTCTAGACGCTTTATCTCTGAATGTTACAGCCTTGAAGACACTGAAATTCCAGACCATCCTCTAAGACAAATTTGGATGAACTCTGGAAAATACAAAGGAGCCAAACAGGAAAGAATAAAGGAAACAGAACTGCTCAGGACGAGTATGAGGGGGTATCTAGGAAAACCTATGAAAGATACCAGCAATATCTGAATGACTTGCAGTCAAACCCATCAAATGGAAAAAAAAAAAAGCTGATTTTTCATGTATAAGTACATTTCTGTTATATGGGAAAAGTACTTATTTTGCAGTGCCTGCCTTCTCTTTGTAATTGCAACAAACCTCCAAAATGATCTGTTCCAGTTCTGAGAACAAACTTAGTGGGCATTTGCTCGTTTCTATGTTCCAAGTACTAGAAGTGGTAAACAAAACCTAAGGCTGGTTGTTTTAAGCATCTTTCAAGACTGAAGAATGAAAAAGTTCATTAAAAAGAAATATGCAGTGAAGGAGCCAATAAGGTGAGTTAGTACCTGTGATCGCCCTTCGGATCTCTCGTGCTGCTTCCTCCCGCATCTCAATTGAGGCTTGTTCACTATACCAGGCTGCATGTGGGGTACAGATCAGGTTTGGTGCATCCTTCAAGGGGCCCTGACTAAAGCTAAATGAAGATTTAAAACAAGATCAAACGACAAAAAATATTGGAGGGGGGAAGGGGGGGATCCAGATGGATTTGTACATACACAGATTAAGAGATTAATTTCTACAACAGAAAAGAATTGCATTTCTATTCCTTGTTGGGTTTGTTTTCAATTCTGTCAGTTAATTTAATACACTATTCATGGTATAAATAAGCAACAATCACCTCTCATAGACTCAAAGGGTAGAACCTAAGTATAGTAGCAACATTAGCTTCTGCCCAGTGCACTTATTGCTACCTACAGCCACTGCCACTCCAGTTCTGGTGCAAAAATGCATAAAGCAAGACCCAAATCAATTCAGGATGTCATTCCATCTGTGTATTTCATCACAGTTTTACTTTCACTGCATTAACCAACAAAGCTCTGTTCTCTCAAGAGTCACTGTCAATGTGACATTTAGTCATTTAAAGAAAAAAATCTTAGAATTATTTCCAAATAAGAAGTGTGTCCATTAGCAGCCTCAACTTTTTTTTTTTTTGATAATTCAGTTATTTTTTTCTGTTATTTTTAACTAGTTTTTCTTTCCTGTTCCTTTATAGAAACTCCACAGAAAGAAGGAAATTTACTTTACAGATCGATTTACAGGGAAAGCAATGAATCTGTGTAAAAGTGCTACACCACAGATACAGAATAAAGAAACTGAAAATAATGGAAACTTGCTCCTCCTATTTATTTCCAGTTTTAATAATCTTACAGTCAACTGTAACAACAGGAGAACAAATATTTTAAGACAAAAGCGTGCTTTCAGAGTTGGTCATAATTCACAAAATGACAGATTTCATCTGTAGTTCAATAAACATCAGAATATCTGGCAAAACTCTTGAATGAAGAGTTGCATGCTGCGATCAGATAGACATGCAGCACTGAAGCCAAAGGAAATTGTGGCTGTAATCCTGCAACTGAATCTCTGCAGATGGCATCTCCATGCAGTAAATGGGGCTTCCTATAGGTGCAATGGTCTGCTTGTGCAGATCTGAGATCTGAATTGGGAAGAATGTATATAGCTGAAAGTCCCTTGAGCCCTTAGACTCTGGCTTTGCACAGCACTACTGCATTGTAATGACTACATTTAGAAGTAAATGAATGCAGGGTATGCATAAATAAAATTAAATACTTGTGATGTGGCATTGTGTCTCAGTAGATATAAAAATTCTACCTAAGAGGATACTATTCTATTTTTTTAAATCTTCTATTCCCCCCACCAAGCTGATAGGAGACTGTCCTCTCTCCAGTCTTTACAACCTGCCCTCAAGTCCTGAATCTGTTCCTCTTCAAAAATTTATGTGGATTGTTCTAGTTAAATTAACATTTCTCCCTGCCCAGACTGAACAACTGAAAAAGGCTTGTCACATACAAGCACTGAGCTACAGCAGTCTGTTCTCATAACTCTAACTCAGAAGCCAGGCTCAAGACTCAAGGACGTACCAAATAGGCTCATTTCTGATTAGGAGTGCTGATATCGTAATACCAATGCCACTTTGGGGAGTAGTACGTTTCTGCCTAAAATGCTGGACTTCCCAGCCTCACTGAGGCTTGTGCTACCAGCTCTGCTAATGACAGCAGAGTTACTACCCCCCTGATAAAGGGTAAAACAAAACAAAACCTACAGTCTGACCACCTTCCTTAATATTTTTTGCAACCTGTTATATTTATGGCTTTCCTGCAGAGGCAATCTGGACAAAAGTATGCCTCTTCCTCTAGAAAGGTGTCATAAAAGTTCTTTTTCACACAAAATCTCAACTCCTTCTGAAAGAGTCTGTTCAGACATCAACATTAGTTGCCTCCAGAGTTGCGTCAATAACAAAGGAGCACTCCCCTAAAAGCCATGCCCAGGATTTGAACCCAAGTCCCTGCTATTTCTACTAAACACATTGGATTTTATTTTTTTTTTTTTTTTTTTTAAGGAATTAAATCTTGGATGTCACTTTTTTCACTTCTGACCACATACACAAGCTCCATCTACATCTGCATTAGTCCAGTGCTGCACAGATTCATGTTGCTTTACTAAGGAGTAATTAGCTACCAAATGAAGGGAGAACTCAATTTACTTGTTGCTGTTGATTGCATCATGCACTAAGACTTAAAAATAAGAAAGTGAACAAAATAAAAAGAAAAGAAAAGGAAAAGCACCTGAATGGTTCTGACTCATGTACATCTAAGGCTGCCCCTCGTATCCTTCCTTCCTTCAGGGCCTGTGCAAGTGCTTTTTCGTCTACTAACCCACCTCGAGCTGTGTTGACCAGGAAAGCCCCTTGTCTCATCTAGGGAAAGTTAAAAACAAGAATGATGAAATAAAAATAAATGAAATAAAATCGTTGTGGCATTATTTTTTACTCAAAAGAAGCATCCATTACAACAAAGGCTATTCAGCTGATTTAACCTGTAACAGTTGTCTTCCCTTTCCATTGGAAAGTACCACAAAATGTGATGCTTCTAACATAAAATGCTATTTCACAGCACTTAATAACCTTTTGTATCTTGTAAGTAGTGTCTTTTTATAGAAGCGTTGTTTCAGATATTGTGCAGTAACATGATCAAAAGATATAACTGTGCATATGAAAGTGACAGATCATTTTATGCCTTTTTACTTCACTGTGAAATTGCATGAGACAGAAACTACAGCACATTCTTAAACAAATTCATATTTTTGTAGTTTTCAACTTTCAAACAAACAAAAGCCTACATGAATTTTTCAGAAAAATCAATGCTTTTGGATTTTCAAACACTTTTCCCTTTAGTTGCCAAAACACAGTAGAGCTATGTCTTATTTATTTTTGTTACTTCAGCTTCCTCCTCCCTGTGAGACTTCTCAAATAAACGTCTAAAGAATTCTTATATTATTCAATTAAAAGGCATGAAAATGAATTTGGTTGAGAACGCTGTGTGCCCAGGAGAGAAGCTGTGCTGTGCATTGTGCAGATTAGCATTGTAGATGACACTGTGTGGGGAGAACTACGAGAATTTACACGGTAACATATCCACAACTTGAAAACAAAGTGGCAGTTTAAAAAAGAGAGATGGTACGGAAAAAAAATAAATTGCTACAACCTGCTTCCAGCCACCCTAATACTTCATCTTTTACCAGATGTCTCAAACACAGCTTCTGATCTCAGCAGCATTTCTGTGCATGAAGGTATGCGTATGAAGAGCAGGAACCATGGTGAAGATGAATGATAAAAATCACATTTTGTACTGACTCCATCTCTCACCATAAGAGCAAAAAAACCCCAACATTTTGACACAAAGTCAACTACTTGAAACCTACACATCAAACTAAAGCTTATGTAAATGGATCCTTACTCTGACAGACTGATTCAAAATGCCAAATTCATGAACAACAAGGAGGTTTGGATGAAAGTCAGCTACGAGATTTTTTTTTTTTTTACATGGGATCATAGGAAATATTAAACAATTGACAGGCATATGCTTGCAGTAAGATTATAAGGAAAAAAACCCACCATATTTTACTGGCCAACTCACTAGGTTTAGTGTGGCCCTGCCTCTCTCCATCTGCAGACTCTTGGGCTTACAGGAGAACCATCTACTGGACTGTACAGCAAAAGCAAGTCCGCTTACAGGAGCAGAACTAAGGGATACTTCTTTCAGTTTTATGTAATTAACTTGGGGATTAGAACAGTGAAGAAATGGTGGCACAATCTTAAGTTGGTCTAGTAACAACAAGCCACTCCTGATGGGAACCATTACTGCATCTCCACTACTTAAGTCAGCTGTGAGAACTAGACTAAAACTAGCACAGGAGGGCTCACCCAAGTGACTATCACACCTGCTGTGCAGACACACCATATAGGCTCGTGGGAGCTCATACAGCCTTCCTATTTCTGTGCTCTTGCAAACACATAATTTAAGTATAGCTTAGTGTATTTATATGCACTTTGAAGGACTCAAAAATTTTAATCAAAGTGAACCCTGCTAAAATTTTCTGTCTGATCTTAATAACCTTGCTTGAGTTTTCATTTTAGGACTATTTACTAAACTCTAAAGCTGGTACTAAGACAAGTCCAAATCAAACAGAACATGGTTGCATAAATGTATTCTAGTGGGAATGAATTACATGACTCATGAAAAACTATAAGGGTGGATGCAGCTGGAGATGACCCTTAACAATGGGTGGAAGCTTGAAAGAGCTTCACAGCTAGAACTGCTGACAGCTGTTAAATTCACCTACAGTAAACCTGCAGCGCTGCTTTAAAAATGTATTGCGTTTAAATTGCAGGGTCTTTTTCTCAAATCTGTAAAACTAAAGATGACCTCAGTTTCTCCTAAAAGCACTTGATTATCATGGGTTCAATAAACACGGTTGGACTTGATGATCTTAGAGGTCTTTTCCAACCTTAATGATTCTATGATAACACAAGCTTGAAATACTTCTCTGAGCTACTCTGGGTCGACAAGGCCAAGCATAATAGCTAGGCAGAATGCTGACTAATTAAAGGGAAAAGCTACTGAAAGAGAAGACTGACACCAAATTTTCAAAGACATTTTAAGGTTATGTAATTTCAGATTCCAAACAAAATTAATTCAGGGTGAGACTTCAGTGAAATGAGATGCACCATACTTCTCTGTACTTTGTTTAAAAACCGGTTATTACATGAGCATGCAATATTGGACAGAAGTGGCATGCAATGTTCTCTAAAAATTTTAGGCCAATCTGTCAGCCTAAAAAACCTGTTCTGCTCTTTTTGATAGAGACTCAGAGGATCTGCTCTGCACAACCTAAGCAGTCAGAGGCGTTAGAATTTTATGGTTTTCACATCAGCTGTTACCATACAGACTGCTTCATCCAAACTTTTATCCAAAGCAAGAACTATCTTCTAACATTTTAATCCTTGCATTAGTCATGAAGGAAAACAAGTAGCGAGATAAATGCTTATGACATTCTTTGCAGTCCAGACTTTATCATATGCATTCCCTTTCAGACAGTGTCACTCAGTTTTAACCTGTTCTGTTTTGTTTGTTTCTCTGATTAATGCACTAAGCCCTCTCCAAAGCTCATCGCATTTATCCACCTCCACTCAAAAACTTCCCATGACACACCGGCCCAAGTTTCGCAGTCCACTGTATAATGAACGACCGCTGCTAAGCCTCCAGGTGGTCCTGCTGAATTCCATGTGATTCTGTTTGGGTCTAGATGTCTGCTTGCAAAGACACCTAACCATGTAATAACCATTAAATGTACCTGAGCACACAACAAAAGAGATCCTTCAGGGTAGGGTGAGGGCCCTGTTCTCTTAGAGATTTGCGTTTTAAACTTCTTAATTTTTTAGAGTTTTAAATCCGAAACCCTGATTTTATGTTTGGATGGATATGCAAAGTCCCTAAACTCTCAAATCAAGAAGCGTGTTATATTGTCAGTTTTCTGCCATGATCCTACATGACTGTGGAATATGTTCATTAATTACTTCAGTTCTCCTAAAGTTCAAGAGTAGTAGGTGCAAACTATTTCTCAGAAGCCAAGCAATGATTTTACTGCAAAAGAGAGCTACTGTCATTGTTACCAACACATACAAACACTACATATATGAAGAATAACAACATCAACTATTTTATCTTAGAGTTTCTTTCCTGTACACTATCTACAGTCTCACATCTCATCATTTTATTTCTTACACTGAGGTTGGAGTCAGAAGCTAGGCATTTCATGAAAAAGCTTACTGTCAGATTAGTCAATAACGGAGCAGCTACTACACCTAGATTTTGAAATTATTTTAATATAACCTAAAAATTTAGGGAGAGGTTAGTACTAATTCCAAGAAACATTATTTTTCTAAATAATGCAACACTGTAAATGCGATCCATCCATGAAGCCCTCTGCAAGCATCAGGACTGAGCACAGGGGGGAGCCATTTAGTCATAATCCTTAAATTGCATCTAAGGCACTCTAACTGGGGAACAAGAGTGAAAGGCAGAATTGCTACCTGAAAATACACAGGTAAAGCAAGTAGCTACTAGAAGACAGAGAAAAAGTGTTTCTACAAAAATACTACTTTATTAAATCTGAGCAACATCAAGAGCAGCAAATTATTTCCACAAATGCAATGTTACTGAGCAAAAAAGACAATAAAAGCAACAATACTTAAGCCACCAACTATCTCCTAACCAGTTATAAACCTGCTTTGATCTCAAAGTAGCAAAAAGGAAAGAAATTTCTTTCAAATGAGAATCTGCCTGTTTACATAAATAAACGCTATACAGTGTCAGCCACCAGCACCGGTGCAGAGGGTGCCCACAGAAATTATTACCTGCTTTATGGTGAAGTCATTAATAAGATGATGATTGTGTTCATTCAAGTTGCAGTGCAGGGTAACACAGTCACTGTGGAACAGCAGGTCCTGCAAAGTGCTCACCCGCTGCAGTCCCAGAGCACGCTCCATGCCATCTGAGAGGTATGGGTCATAGAAAATCACACTGAAGCCAAAGGCTTTGGCACGTAGTGCTACTGCTTGCCCAACACGCCCTAGAACAAGATAAACATGCAATGAGAACAGATGTGAAGCAGCTGGTGTAAGACAGCCTCCTCCTTCCTATTGCAAACACTTGTATCGAACCATAGTGTTTTGTACAGCAACTGGAAGAGGATAAAAAAAGAGGCGGCTCCCATCCCACTTGAAATCATCACTAAGATCAGAAATGTTACATCTGGGCTGCTTCACATTGCCTTGTTCAAAACAAAGCAGGAGGCTTGCACCTTTTGCAACCAGAGATCTGAAATGCCAGAAGATGTCATGTAATCTGCAATAATCTGTGTAATACAAGGGCTTGCCTGCTGGGTCTGTTTATGGTAAAACACTATTGCTTGTGAACACATCCTGCCAAGGACTTATGCTTACCCATGTTGGACCAGCTGGCTTTAATAAAAAGCTATAAAATTAATCCTCAAAAATGGATGCAATAAAAGATAATTTGTTTAATCTGAAGCTCAACCATTCTCAATGCATAGAATCTCCTTCCTGAACTAGTATTTTCTTTCATTTTGAATAACATCCTTTCAGCATTAAAATACCTACAAGAATCTTGTAATCTAAGGCTTTAAAAAATTTTGGATCCATCTACCTAAATGATGAATAAATACAGTCCATCATACGGCACCTAGTTAAGAAGAGTGCGGTACCATTTGATATTCACATGGACCTTAGCTTTTCTCAGTTCCGCTTTCCTTACTGTCATATTTCAGAGCTGCGCCTGAAATTGCTGTTTGGGCTTGACTCCATGCCACATGTATCAGGAGGTGTCTATTTCCCTTTGCCACACTACCAGTAAACAGAGAAAAAAAAGTGAGTGAGTACATCTAGTGAGTGAGGGTATTTTGAAGAACGAGAACTAACACATTTTCAGGTTAGAAGACTACACACTAGATGCTCATGTTAGAGTATTAAAATGTTAGATAAGACATTTCAAAACCATCAGTAGGTACACCATAATAATCATGTCTCATTTTAAGAAAAAAAAAGTCAACAAGTTTTCTTTTGTAACATCTGAGTTTGTTCAAAAAAGCATCAAACTAACACAAGGAAATCCCGTCTCTTTCCAATTGTGCTTGGAGGGATTTCCCTCCGCTTTTCAGTTTCTCTTTGAACAAACATAAGAAGCCACTGGAAGAAAGGTTTTTTGTTGATCATTTAACCTGAACACAGCTATTCTGCAGTGCTTAGTGACAGATATGCTCGGAATATTAAACAGTATGTCAATCTGATGGGGTCTGTTTGCTTTTCTTTGGGGACACCAAGTTAAAATACCCTTTAAAATATTTTATTTCAATATTTGCATACATGTTATTTGTTTGCTTTCCAAGCTGTTTTTTATAAACTTGAATTAGTTAATTTTCAGCACAAACGCTATTATTTTCAAATGTTGGCATGTTGACAGCTCAAGAAATCAGTCACACAACTGTAAACTTTTTTTTTTTTTAAACAAAGCATATCGCTTTTACTCCAGCTCCATTCATTTCCACATGCAATATTCTGTCATCTGTTCTTTTCTGCACTCTTTACAACACTAATACCTGAGGGGATTCAGGACAGTGAAATCTCGTTCCAACAGACTCTCCAGTTAAAGCTACACTTTCCATTCATGGCAACCAGGCTAATAAAGCAGAGCCTTCTTCAATGCACAAAGTTTCCTTCTGAAACACTTGGGAATCACGTGCGTGTACTTCTAGACAGAATTGTCCTATTACAGTTATTTTATGGGATAAAACTCTTCTGCAATTGACAATTCGTATTTAGTCTTAGTCGTTAGACAAATACATAGGTGGACAGATGTAATTTGCCAATTCCTTTTTAAACTACAGTCTAACAATATAGTACAACCACAAACCTATGACGGTTTTCTCCTTTCCTGAAAAGACTCTCCTGGGTATGAGGGGTGGCTCCAAACCTACCTCAGCATATCGAGAACAACAGAACAGCATCCCACAAAGCATTCTGCCTTCGGGACAACTCTATCTTAAAAACATATACAATTGCTATGAATATTCATGGATTCTTCCAGGGAAGGCAAATTCTGAAGTTCAAAATATCAAATGAAATTCTTGGTCTGTAGTGTGGGAAGAATGCAGAAAATGCATGTTGTGTACAATTGCAAAAAAAAAGCAGAAAGCAACAAAAGCCTATTTTAGAAATTAGAGATTTATATAAAGCTCTAGCAAAGGCCATGCATCATTTCAGTGACACCAGAAGTGTGGAGAGAGACTCATCAAAAACACCCGGGCCTCCTGTTACAGCCTGACCCATCTACTCCCCCCAGGCCTCCCAGTTTGTAGGTGTCTCTGACCATGACCTTGCCAATGACCTGATTTGAGTGTGACAGTACAGTAGCTGCAGTTGTCAATGACCCCTGCCCAGCCCTTGGGCGAACAATGAGCATCCCATGCTGGTATTACAAAGTTTTATAAAATGCTCTAGATACCGTGGGAATATTGATGACCTGCCTGCAGACTTCCATGGAAAGAAAAAGTGCTTTCAATTAGCAGCTCTTTCCTGTCTATGCAACAGTAATGGAGAATCTGGATAATTTTTCCTCCCTCTTGGAGAACTCTGAAATGTGGAGAGTGCCATTTTGTTACATTTCCTGCTAAGCACATTAAGAGAGCTAGTAGGACTGCTAAGGATACATCATTTCTTGCATGGTAATACCACCCAACTCTTAAGCCTTAATATTGTCTGATAATGCAGATCAGTACTTTGGCCAACAACTAGTCAGGACCGTGGGACTGTTGAGGGAGTACAGCAGGTGAGGAAAGACAAACCGAGTGATGACATTCATTATGACATGGAGACAAATTTATTTGGAGGAATTTCACCTCTCTTGAGTGAGGACATGCGTTAGCTATTAGTCATCAGCATTTGTAACTGGGAAGGAAGGGGAAGGGAGTGTGACTTCACTGCCTTCACTGCTGTAAAATGATCGTTACAGCAGAACCAGGTCCAGCTATCTATTCATCCAAGTACTTACATGCTGCTGCTCATAAATATTCTCCTTTCAAAAGAAACCCTAAATGTCTAGATATAAAGTGAAAAGGTAGCTTTTTTTTATTTTTAAGTGCGGGACTTACTATCCAAGTTGGTGATGCATCATTTGACATACAGGACACTGGATAGTAATAAAGATTAAAAGTGACAAAAACAGCTGTTTAATGATGTGATATTATTATTTATGTAAGGCTCAAAGAATCACACACCTCATAAAGACAGAAAGAATCACAGGCTCTGTCCTAAGGAGCTCAGAGGCTAACCAAACAACAAAACAATGACGGATGGTATCCAACAAGCACATGAAGAAGGCATTATGTCATTGAGTCTCTGCTCATCTTCAAGCTCAATACAAGCAGAGGATGAGAGACGGAGTTAACTTTAAAGGAGGGGCATGGAATAATAGGATTAAGCAGTATAGACCAAGTGTCAAAGCAGGAATATGCATGAGAGGAGGCAGCGAAAAGAGAGTGGGTGATGGCAAGGAAAAGGAGAGTGAGTCATGAAACTTGGCCAGACCGGTAGATAAGGAAGTGAGTAGCTGAAGCTTTGGGGGGAATGACATAGCCGTTCCCTAGCACAGAGATAGGCAAGAGCTAGGGTGTTTCCTTTTGGCAAAACAAGAGAAAAGCCCAGGAACAGATGTGAAGAAGGTCTCAGGTTGGCTGTTGCAGCAGCAAAGCGATAAATTTAAGAAACGAACTGCTGCAGAGACCACAAGTTTAAGACAAGAATAGAGAAGCATAGCTGTGGTTGAGATATAAGATGATCTCAGGCATGCATTAACAAGAAAGGACAGAAACAGCAATACTACACAGAACTAGAGAAAAGAAGGACTTAGTAACAGATGATGAGAACTGTTTATTTTGTGTGGAATATATTCACTTCATAGCCTCTTAGTGGTTCATCACTTCTGATATTGGCATGTCTAAATAATAAAATAATAAATTGAGGCAAAACTACAGACGTGGGAAGAGGCCACTAGTAGGGAAACATAACCTAAGGCTAACAGTCTTTTGAAGGTGGTTGTAAATACACATTTTAGCCTGAAACTAGAGACAGGTAGCCTCTTGCAGTGGTCTGTAATAGAAAAGAGCGTATATCACAGCCTAAGTACCTGAAGTGCTCAAATGCAATGCCTAGTACAGACCTATTTCCACATCTTCTAAGACTACATTTTTATTCTTCATTAATACATAGCTACATAGGATTTTGTTAGAACAGGTCAGAATCAAAATGCTGTGTCTATTCACATACATGCACAAAAAGAAACAGTGGAAGTTTTCAAAACTGACTTTAAAACTTAATTTTCCTTGAAATTTTGAATGTTCTATTGTAGGAAAAGAAATAGGAACAATAAAAGGCTAGAGAAAATGACTGGTTAATAACTGTAACAGATGTGTACCTTTAAAATCAGATTTTACTAACCTTTTAACATACCATGCACACAAAAGGCTTGCTTTTTAAAACTAAACCCAAACCCTAGCATTTTACGTAGCTTTACACACATATTGGCAATCTGCTTATCCACTTGTTGCTCTATACTTTTCAGTCATTCACAACAAAAACACAAAATTCACTTAAGGAGTCAATAATGAATGACATATTTTTCTAATCTCAGTCTGGAATTTGTGCAATACAAAAAATGCAATGCCAACAGGACAGGTATCTCCAGCAAATATACAGCATGTGAGCCAAGGCTTAAGTTTCAAAAACTAGGTATGCATTTCCATTTTTAAAACACTGCAGGTGATTGTCTATTATGTATGTACAGATGCTGTGACTGTGAGTGCTATAATCATTGTGTGTTTAAATGAGATGCATAATTACACAGGTAGAGATTTGAGAAAGCAACTGCATGACTAACTTCTTGAAAGACATACTTTAAAGCCAATTCTTTGACTGTGAAGATGTTTTTGGTGTGTTGCATACTCGTTTAAATAAGTACTATGTAGCGCCAGGCTATTTTCAGCTTCCAAAAGTAAGAGTTTGTGGCTTTACTTATTTGACAGCAATGCGTAGCTGGAACAGTCATGCCTTGTCGTCAAAATCATATTATTAATTCCTGTGGATGAATACCACAGAAATTACATCCACAGTCTATCAGATCTTTGATAAGACAAGCACATGACTGAATAATTTTTATATAGAAACTGACTTGCTTGGGTTTCTTCTCTACTTCTGTAACAGACAGTAATTAATTCATCTCAAGCAAGCCTGTCCATCTGTTAGATGCTGAAACACATTTAGGGCCATTCAGAGAGGTAAGTAGGTGATTTTATTACGTCTGGAAACATTTCAAACTTTCTTGCTTATATTTCTCCTCTCACTTGAGCTGAAATACAATTTCAGATGCAGCTCAACCAAATGCATGAAATGACTGCTCTGCAGGCTGTTACTGTAGCAGACTTTTCAGACGTTAAAAACAGAAAAAGGAAAAAAGCACAAACAGAACCAGATATGACAACAGACGAGAAATACAACATATACATGGGACAACCAGGTTGAAGTAGCAACATCCTTGTCCTGAAAAAGGGAAGTGATGGGTGTCTCCTTCTCTTAAAACCAGCGTGCCTGACACCAGGCAATATGGCAACAAAAAAGATGTACAGAAATTAGAAGAATTGAGAGAATATCTGCAACAAAATAAGTTCTATAAATTTTCTGAGGGAAATGATGATGTCTAAGGGGAAAACATTTGAGACATATAAACACCAGAAATGAGGTGGTATTACACAGAATGCTTGACATGGAAAGGAGTGAACTTAGTGTTCCATTTTTATAGCTCAAATCTTCATAATTTTTTGAAAGCAATGGAAGGCGAGGGTATTAAACTAGCTCTCAAGCCAACATACCTAATCCAATAATGCCCAAGGTCTCCCCTCTGATCCTGGCAGCTCCAGAAGCCACTTCCCGAATCTGTTCAACGCTTTGTACTCTCGTGCCTTCTCGCAAAGCCTGGTGAAGCCAGGTGGTTCGCCTGTACAGGTTCAGAATGTGGCACATGGTAGAATCTGCTGTTTCTTCTACTGAGGCAGCTGGCACATTACACACTGCGATCCCTGCAAAGAATTGGGGGAAAGGACACCAGTTGCCAAACGTTACTTACTTTTTCCCACTTAACAGCAATTCAGGAGTATGATGTTTAAATTTACAGATATTTCAACACCTGTTTTGCACAAATACTAAGTTTCTGACTGTAATGGCAGACAGAATACTTGACATAATAGTTGATAAATATGTGCAAACATTTTTTTCTGATTTTTTTATTACTGTTTATTGTGTTTGCAAACTAAGGCAAACAGTAAACGGACCACTGAAACCACAAGAAGAAAGTACTGACGACGTCAGACAGTTTAGAACACAAGTCTTGGTAAGCGTTTTACACGCACACTGAGCTAGGTGTTTTGAATAGCAAAGAGAAAGCTGCCTCGCTCTCAACATTGCGGTTATTATTTAGATTTAATTGTGTGAGTTAGCTTTCCACCACTTAGCAGATACCCTCCCAGCTATCTATACAAGTTGTAAAAAAGATAAAATAATTTCTAATGACAGCGACTCTTATAAAGCCCTCACAAGACGACTATTAGTATTTCCGACTCACGTACAGGTAATCATGACACAGGGAGGGACTATTTGTTTCGTGTTTCATGTGGGTTTGTAGAATTATAACAAACAGAATCCAAGTCCTTTCCTGGTCCCTCAAATTAAAGACATAACCTGTCTAATTGTCAATAGGGAAATACAAAATCTTGCTTCTGCACGGCATGTAAAGATAATGCAAAATTAAGCCCATGTTTCTAATAGATGAAAAGTTACTAGTTGAAAAGAGCATAACACCAAGCAGCTAAAAGGGCGTTACAAATTTCCACAGACAATTGTGGAAGGTGGATTGATTTAAGACTCACAATATTCCTTTTTTATTTCACAGAACAGATCAGGCAACAAGTGATTGTAGTTGCACGCACTGCATGCATCCCATTCTGCTTTTTACCTTCCAGTACTCAGTAAACAGCAGTTAAGCAAAATGTTTACTTGAAAAATTTGTGTCCTTTTTGACTCGTCTCTCTTAATTCTTTCTATTTACTACATGTTCTCTCTCTAATTATCAGCTCCCACAAATGTTTGTCTCTCTGTTCTGACTGAGATCACAAACAGTGTACAGCATAATTTCAGGGTGGAGAAGAGAAGTGTTTTGCACACTAAAACCACTAATACTGTTTTTACCATCTAGTTGTTTGGGTTTTTACATAAATAAACATTCAATGAGTCCTCAGCTAACACCAGTATATCTTATGATGCAAGGAAGAAAAAACATTCTCTTCAATAATAGTCATAACAATAATCTGACAAATAATAAGCTCATACCATATTTATCTATGTTTTACAAATGCCTTCATTCTGCTGCCCAGCACTTTTTTACAGCTTTCTTTACATCAGTAAAAACCTGCATAAGGAACCTGCAGAACTATTTTTCTTTTCTCTGCTGTAGAGATACAGTGTCTGCTGAGTCACTGCTCTTAGACTTACACAAAGACAAAACAGCATCATTTGCTGGAATATTAATCCTGGCATCCTGCTAACACCAACAGTAGTATAAAACTCATCATTTTTAAAAATGGGGGAAAAAGCACGAGCGGGGGGAAAAGTACAAGACTGAAAAATAACATCCCTTTAAGTGCATCATATTAAACAGCTGCATTTGCTTATACAAAAAGTCTTCTTCATGGAGCAAAAATGCAAGTTTTAGATGGCAAAACAAATTTAATAAGCATGTCTCCTCATCGCTGGCATCAACAAAATAATGCTTTAAAAGGAGCTTAAAGAGTTATATTACGTATTTGGGAAGAGAAATAAGGAACTGAACTCACCTTATACCTTCTTCCCTAATAGGTTTCCTTAGGAAACCTGGGGGAGAAGAGTCAGATAACTCCTCTCCTAAACTGTAGGAATTTCTTTTTCCCTATTTTCCCCCAACTTTAAAAAGAGGTAATTTCTGAAAGGCAGAGACATGGTGAACCACAAAACGCAGCAAGAGAGAGGCAAGTATATGAAGAGACATTTCACATAGGAAAAGATAGCACACTCTCATCTTATATCCATCGCTTCTACGCTCCCTTCCCCCACCACTTTCAGTGATCCTGTGCACAGGTTCAATAGGAGTCAACAGGCATCACCTGGACTCCCACTTCCTTGCATCCAGCTACACTCACAACCTGTACATATTTTCTAGTCAACAATTAATAAACTGACTGGAGAAAAAGTAGACCTGATCTTGAAGATTTTATCCAAGAAACATATGTTTTCATGCATTTTAAGACGAGAAAAGTGCTAACGTGAAAATAATACTAAATAGGGAAAGCTGGTACCCCATGAACCAGCTCCATGAAAAATAACTCAGAAAGTTTCTGTGGAAGTTCAGGAGTATGTCAGACTTTATGGTCTAACTCTACACTACATTTCAAGAGTGAATCAAAGCTTTTTACGAAGAGCAATTAACTCTCACGTTACCTCCTTGAGATGCATATTATTTGTTCAACAAATGGAAACTGATTTGTCCCAGTAGTGGTGAGCTAGTATTTAATTCCAACCATTTCACCCTAGCTATTAAAATCAGAGATTTTACACAGTAAGCCTTCCAGCATTTATTGGTTTTTGACAGAGTGGACAATTGTATTTCATAAATACTGGCTTGCACAAACAGGATGGATCCTAACTGTATAACTCAGTCTAATTACAACATAGGAACCAAATGATGAAGAATGTGGCCATTTAGCATTTCATACGAATGAGAATTTCCCAAGTCTGCTGTACTCCAGCTTGAAGAACGGTGTGGATGCATTTAAACTATAAGCTTGGGTTACAATCCAGCATGGAGACTTGCAGAAACAGCCAACAAACCTGTGAAGATTTTCCTCTTATCAGGGATTCTCTGCACAAATCAGACTCCTGACTGGTCAGGGCCTTTGATCTGTAACTAAGTTTTGGGTTTTGATCTAGGATTTTACCCCAGGGCCAAGCCATACATATATACTTGTTTTCTGGGGCTCACAACGCACGTGCCTAACTGTGGCACTAGTTACAGCATGTAGGAACACAGCCTTGCACGCTTTCAGACCTGATCCGTTCCTTACAGAAACTCACAAAGAAGCTGTTAGCCTCTGCCCATTGTGCAAACTACGCCGCCATTAGAAACAGGTGATTATTCTACTATCGTTTACTGATAAACAAACTGTATTACAGCTCCTCACTGCATCAGTGGGGTTACTACTAGGACTAAGCACTGTCACATTGAAATAAATGTTTCCAAGATCTTCTCAGAGCACAATGGGAAACATATTTGGTCACCTCAATCTTAGAAAAGAAACGAGGAAAACGTAGACATTTATTCTGAGCGCTAGTTTCACCTGTAGATTATAGGTAAGAGATCGTTTATCCTAAAGTAAGAAAAGTAGAAAACACTGTTGCTTTTTTACAGTGAAACACTAAGTACCATCTCTTCATAGTTCCAGTATCTGAATTTATTCTGAAGCAGCAACAACTGGTTCTCCTATAAAATCGATATTTCTATTTTATGGAGTGGTTTAGTACTAAATCTCATGCATCATAAATAAGTCTCAGACAGCTGATAAAGATCTCATTTTTTATTCAAACAGAAGTAGTATGCCATGCTGATGGAATTATACTTTGTGATTGGATTACAGCAGTAGTAGTTAAAATATACAATTTGGGTAAAAAAAGAAAGAGAAGAAAAATTATGGCCTTACTCCTTGGGTTTATATTGAACAGGCAGATTGTCATCCTGTCATAAAGCTGTTAATATTATCACTTAATTAATGAATGCTGGTATCTCCATAATGATTTTTAAATACTTTGATGAGAAAATTATACAGCTTACATCCTATGTTAGTATAAATTATACAGAAAACATTAATGCAAAGACTTAGAAGCTATCAGATTTCTGGAAGCAAGTATAAGATGTAAAATAATGTCTGTAGTAGTCATACCTAAATCTCCAGCAGATTTGATGTCAATATTATCAAAACCGCTGCCAATTCGGACAATTATTCGAAGTGCTTTAAATTTTTCCAGGTCTTCTCGTGTTAAAGTGATAGTGTGATACATCAGTGCACCCACTGCTTCATTTAGTACCTATAAATAAAACAGAAGAAAAAATACTTTTATTTTTTTTCTTTCATAGGATCTCAGCTTAATCACGTACACATATTTCAGGTATAAAAAGACTGTAAAAGCATTACATCCAGGTCTTTTATTATAAAGGTTATTTTTCCAAATATCTTCCAGACTCTTGTTAGTCTTTTTCATCTGATGTATCCGTTCTAGCATGATGAGATTAGCTTTAGAAGAATTAAGTGACCTGTATTTGTGTTCCTATTAAGAGGGAAAACTCTTCTCATTTCACAGGAGATGCTCTGCAATACGGGCCCCTAAGCACACGCATCACTGGACTGCATCTGCACATGCAGATGAAACACAACATGGGAGCAAGCACTCACTTTAAACAGTAAGGATTTTTATGCTTAGGCAGCTGACATTCAGTTTTGAATGGAGTCACAGAGCAATGTCTCTTCACCATACACACAGTGGTACAGGCATTCACTGCGCTATTAAACCACTTGATACCTGAATAGAAAACATTCAGTAATTATTACGAAACCCTTAGACAATGGAGACTGAAATCTGTCAATTCATATATAAGAACAATGTGTTTGTCCCTTAGTTTATTGATACTGCAACTGTCTAAGCTCTCGCTGATGGAAAACTGGATGTTACATAAATTGGTACAACTGAGATGCCAAACTAGACATTATCCAGAAAAATTAGCACCTCCAAGAAATAAGAAAATGCACCAAAGCAAAAATGTTGCAAAAGAAAAAAAAAAAAAACAAAACAAACTTGTGAGAGAGCAAGCCAAAAAAGCAAAAAAGCAAGAATAAATTGACAGGATCTGAAAGGTCTGAGTATCTTTCAAATCGCGTTAAGAGTGCATCCAACCTGCTCAAAAAAGGTTAAGAGGAAGGCGAAGACAGCCTAGCATACCATGCCCAGCAGTTTCGAATTCTGCTACCAAATGAGTAAGTGACACTGCACCCCACGCAGTTGATACAAGTTTATTGTTCAGAAAGCAGAAAGTATTTTCCTCTTTATATGTAAATTGGACAATTTCACTTCTTCAAAGCACTTCTCTGTGTTTCCACCTTCAATGCGCTACTTAATATCCTAATCGTTCTCCGAGATACAAAACATGCACAAATCATCTCAACATCTAAGCTCGCTGTAATGACTTCAAGAGGTTCCTATGACGCACTTCATATAAAAGTTCTGCAGAGGCTCTAAGTTTCTTATTCAAATAGACTTTTGGGCCTGGTATATGCACAGATTCTGTCATCTGAGTTATTTCTGCTCATATGAGCATTTTCTAGGGTACTGCAAGATCAGTAACAATAATCAACATCAACATAAATCATTTAAAAAAAACCTACTGCAGCAAAACAGTCTCATGCACAGAGGATTGCAACTGGTAGAACCCAAGATCTGCAGCAGTAATTTTTAAAATCAAAATACATGAATAACAATTTTAAAGGAAAATAAAAACAAACTCCAGAAAAATTAAAGAAAACTGCTTCTTACTGAATACTTCACAAAATGATTTATGCTATTTCAACAAGTGTCTCTGGGTTGGTAACCCCAGTTTTAAGTCAGATAAAGACCAGAACCCTTTCAGCAGAATTTAGATTTCCTTGTAAGAGTAAGAACTGCAAACAAATTAGAAATTACACATCCTTAAAGAATGCAGCTACAACATAATTCAAAGAACAGCTGTAGGCTCTGATCTTATAAACGATTATACACACACAAAACTCCTTGATTTTAATGGTACAAACAAGCCCTTTGGAGATTATATCTAGCAGTCACCAATCAGAAAGACTGCACTCATCAGAACGTGTTTCCTTGAGTTGTTATGTAGGGTTAAAAGAAAACAAAACAGTTTATTGGCTTTGCTTCTACAGCGACATTACAGCTGGTATGGACCAAGTCAAAGCCCATGCCTGGGGCACTCTGCACAAGAAATAGTCACTTTCATAACCTGAGTGCCCACCTAAAATGCCCTTATGGCTTTTTTGTCCCATTAAATTTTAAAAGAAAACTGTTTGGTTTTTTTTGTTTGGGTTTTGTTTTGTTTTGTTTTTTCATAAAAAAGAAAAATGATATGGAAATTTCTTCTAATTTCCAGCCTCAGTTTATTCACAGCCCAGCTTGTATTCATTTGTTCTGGTGCCAGTGTTGGCCATTTGCTTAAACCATACTCTCTCTCCTTGGTGTTTATAATCCAAATGTATTTATAGAAAACGATCATAGCCCCTCTCAGCATTTGTTTGACTAGACTTCACAAGCCTAGTCCTTCTGGTGTCATCTAGGATGATGTCCTTCTACCCCCTTGACCAAGTCTAACACTTCCCCACTGCACCTAAAGAAGTCTAAGCTCCAACTCTTCGGTGGGTGATCACAACTGTACCCAGGGTGCTACTGGAACTCTCCCTCCCGACTGCGTCGTACCAACACTACCACTTTCAGCAGCAGTACACATGCTGGACACCTCTCCTAATGAAGTCTCACATAACGTGTGACGTTTCTGCGTGGCCATCGTCACACTGCCAGCTGATCCCTTGACTAACGCATAAATCTGAGTCCTTCTCCCCGAAGCATGCGCTTCTGTCACGCTCCCAAGTTTATCGTAGGACTTCTTTCTCCAAGTCACAGCACTTGTCACTTCAAGCCTCAAGGTCCTCAAGTTGTTTATATCCTGGTTCTCTCCAATTAGCCATGTCCTCCGTTCTGTGTTTTATCACATACATTTCCTCCTGCCCCTCCAAGGTTGCTCTAGATGGCTGTGACGCAGGAGAAAACACGCTCTGCATAGTTGTCAGAAGAGCAAAAACTGAAGTAGCTTAGAGCTTATGAGGACCCACCTAAGGCTCATAAGACAGGCAGACCCTCCTCTCCCAGACCGGAAAAGGGCAATGGTGTGTGTGGTTTTGTGTGTGCAGAGAGCTGCCACTACTTGAAGGACTGCATTAAATAGGGGCTAAAAGACAGCTAAAGTGGCTCAGACATTTGTGTTTTAAAATCAGTGTTTCATTTGGGAAGCAGCTTTTCACTTATAATCGTGCATATTTTGTTAACTCAGCCAGTCAAGACTGTAATTTGTCCTCTAAGAGCACTGGTCTGGCCCCATTACACTACATTTTTGGGCCCATCTAGGTTATAGGTTGGCACTAGGGGGAAACAGAAAAGTATTGGGAAGCTTGGGAACGTAGTCAATAAAAGCAAAAATATTCCTCAGCTATGGCTTAATGCCATTTCCACAGGCAGCTATTTTACCCATCATATGGGATATAGAACACACAGATGCAAACGACAAACCTTTTAGAATTTCTTTTTAGTGTTTCAGCCTCGCCTAGGCTTGTGGACCAGTTAGCAAGGAAATCCATTGCCAAAAATGTCATCATCTGCAAATGTGTACTATTTCACGTTGATTTGATTATTAAATGATGTTACTGCTTTTTGCAACTGGCCATGTGATTGAAGTATGCCAAAAAGGCAGGAAGTACTAGCAGAAAATCTGAAGTTAGAAACATTCAGCATTGATGAATGTTAATAATGCCACTTACAGATTAAAAAAAAAATAACAGTGAAAGTTTCTGTATTTCGGAATTATTATTTATATAAATTGTATTTTCAGTCATTACATATACTAAATGCACACAAGGAAGTTTGACAAGCTTGTCAGTGAGTAAAAACTTGAACTAAATCTCAGTATAACACATGAAACTGAAATCCAGCATAAATGTGAACAGTTCTGGAAAATGAAATAATCTTTAGAAAAAATAACTGTGCTTAGGAGTAATTTACTGATCACTTACAGAAGCACACCCAGTGGTGGACGCATGAGGGAAACAGGGAGTGTATGTGGTTTTTTCATCATTTTCCATAATGAACTTGACTGATACAACATTCACCAAATTTTAGTACAATTTTATTATGAAGATATCAGCTTGTGTCAATTTTAGTGAGATAACATATTTAACAAGCAAGCTAGAAATTTCACATCAGCCCAAGTGTGTGGCAGTCAGACAATACTCTTTCATGACCTCTTGCGAGGAAAGGCAACGGGCAAAATCTGATAGAGAACAAGCAGAGTTAGCCGCGTACCTCCAACAGCTATTCCTGCTTTCATCAGACTACAGTTGTACTTTTCAGGAAGAAAGGATCCGAGATAAAAGTTGAAACACAGGACATGAGTTGGCTTCCTTCTGTTACCAAATGATTATGTAGCCCATCTGCATAGTTTCTATGCCTTCACACTTACTTCCAGGTGAAGCTACAGCTCACTGCTTGTTGAAAGCCTTTTTCATACCCGCTTCAATGAGCTGACATCCTTTCCAATCACAACTGCTCGGACAGGTCTTTCCGCTGTTCTTCAACCTCAAAATGACTACTCTGCTTTCACAACGTGCCAGGTCTCCAAGGCTTTTAGAGAACAGATGACACTGTAGTAGGAGACATTCCTATTTCAAAGAATTTAACAAATCCTCCGAGTATTGAATACTGAAGGTTGGAATCCTTTTTAACATCTCCCTATCTATTTTTTTCACCTTATTTCAGCACCAGGCTACTTTAGCCATCATGCCAAACATCGCACAGTCACCATTGCGACAAACATGCCTCATATTATTTGGGGAAGAACTCTTAGCATCTCATTTATTTTTACAAAAAAGTTCAAACATATTGTAACATGCTAAGAATAGAATAGCGAGGCCTCCTCTTCCTTGGTTATCTAAAGAAACACTACGAGATTTCACTATGAGAGACTGATCTCAGAGGTATGTGTATCAAATCTAGAGTATAGAAACATAACAGTATGTAAAATGCCAAACTACTTCAAAACAGAGACAGAAAATATTTATAAATTGCATACTGAATATGACATCATAGTTTTTGAAAAAGACTTCTAGAAAATCATCACTAGGAAGTGCTATATTTCATCTGGTTCTAGAAACTACAGGGTATTTGCATTTCTTGGACTTGGAGTTTGATGTGTGATCTCCAAAAAAAAATATGTTCCAGTGTCACCAGACTTGAGATATTTTGCACATTTGGGTGGGTACTTGACCTAAACTGCGTAGGCCTTGCATTATTTGACTTGCAAAAGGCAGCTGCACGTTAAATTTGTAATCAGTAGTCTGCCACACAGGGGAAGGCTGCAGCAGAGTTGTAGCTGCTCTCAAAGCCTCACTACAGCATTACAAAGGGTCTGTGGGAAACTAATTAAAACTAAAAAAGAAAAGCCAGTGTGCTCAGACAGTATTTAGCAGGTCTCCAAAACTCTGCTGGTTTGTGCTGCTTTTTACAAGTTCCTGTTTCTCTTTATGAGACTATCAGTTCCTATGATCCACAGCGCTGCCAGTAACCCACCCATTTCGTGATATGCACTTTATTCAGCCAGGATACTGTCTAGTCTAGACCCTAAGTATTAATACTTAAGTTTATACTGTACATAAATACAAGTAAGTATAAATATTTTATAGAAACATAAACAAAACTTACCTGCAGGCTCCTGAAAACACTCTCTCTAAACACGTATATATCCACACACTGTATAAACTACATATATATACAGACAGGTGACATATGATAGTGTATTTCTAGTCTTTTTAAAATAAACTATTGAAAAAATATATACATGTACATACAAATACACACAAAACTATATAAATAACCCGTGTTAGCCTATAGCAAACTTCATTTTAAAAACTATATTGAAGCCATCTTTCAAACCCAGGATTTACTGACAACCATATGCACTTTAATGACAGACGTCAATTTGAGAATACAGACTCTGAGAACATTTTTACTAAATAAAAGGCCTTAATGAAAAATTTTTAACAGGAGTTCTGTGTGTTAACTTGTATGTTCTATTAATAAGGCTGAACTGTGTTCCATTTCAGTTCAAGTCTATCAGATGCTATGATGGATTGAACATCTATACCAAAGGATCACTATGTCACAAAAGTCACTGATGACGACCCATCAACCCATGCAACTCTGTCCCAAAAAACCTGTTAATAATCACCAGCAACTTCCAAGCCCAAATGATCCTTAGTAAAACCTGGTACGGGGAAATGAAAGAAAAACCTAGTTGATAACCAACTATATTAGATGCTAATCTGTCTGTAAGATTGATGTATGCTGCTTCCTGGGCACAGCAGCACTTCCATTCTGCTTTTTAAAGGGTATTAGTTCAGAGGAGACATTGGCAGCCTGCCCCTTCCTGTAATGCTGCACTTGACCTGTAATATTGCCACTGGCAAATCTGACAGATGTTGGCAGAAGGGTCACCAAATACAAACATTGATTCTGTATACATCCTGACTGTGATGGCTGTATGTTAACTGCTTTGTTGTATAATGAGGTGTAACAAAAGTTTTTAGGGTTTCCTTTTGTTAATTTTTTCCAAAGTCTTTCATAAAGAATCTGATCCAAGGCTCATTCAATACCTTACTGTTTAGAACAAGGCAGCTTGCTTTCAATCTATGTTCTTCAAGAATTTAATTTTGATGGAAAACTAAAATACTGCAACTGCATCATGAATACAAACAGTGCTGATGGTACAAATGCAAGATTGTAGCTTTACTGCTAAACAAAGAAGAATCTGAAGCTGGACAAGTTATCGTACTTAACCACTGAAATAATAGGAACAAATCGAAGATTCAGCTGAACACCACCACCATTCTTGCTTTGTTCGTATCAGTTTCAAAACATTTGTTGCATTATGAAAGCTCTTCAGCTTTTCTTTGAAACAGTCTTAGATAAAACTATAATGACTGGAAATGTTTCTACATTTAACTCTTATTTAAAAGTGCAATTGAAAAATAGGAAGTTCAGTTTTTAAATTTTCTTAACTTAGACTAAAATTATGGAAATGTAGTACCCCTGTGAAGATCATTTTATTTTGTGCTTTTATAACAGGAGTCAAAGGATCTGATACATTCTAACTTAACTAAATCACTTGTAAGGCTGGAGCATAGTTTTACCAGACAATTTTCCCACTTCCAGCAGAGTATCTGATTCTCTTTGATGTTCTGGTGAACTGGGTATCTGCAGGAAGCAGTAAATCCAGTCAAAAACACACACATTTTTTCCTTCTAGCTGATTTGAGACAAGATGTAGGAAACCACATAATTACAGAAAAAAGAGAATGGGAAAATGTACACAGCTTCAAATAAACTCTTGACTTCTTTCCAGCCTATACGTTTTCCTTTAAAGATCATTCCTAATCAGCCATGCTTCTGGTCTTTTTCATTTGGGTTTGCAAGGATCACTTTATTTTCTCCCTGCTTGGTCGAGATGTCTATTACCAGATCTTGCATATTATGTTTACGTTTAGCCCTCTGGAGCTACACAGTGCACGCCACGTTACAGAACATAGAGCAGAAGTCAGGAAGTCCAAAGAGTAAAGAATTTGAACTCCAAAAATCTTAGGCAACACAAAGACCTCAAGGGTGTGCTTGAGCCTGTGATGCCTTCGAAGGTACATAAGTGGAAAGAAGGAGCAGTACTGCAGAAATCAGAAGTGCTGGGTTGGCTGCCAAGGAGCCAGGAAAAGCAGTCAGCTGTGAATGGCACTGAAAGGAAGAGGGATTGGGGGAAAAAAAAGGGGGAGAGGCAACAGAGCATGAGACGGTGAAAAAAACAACTTGACCTGGAATGAGGATGGAAGCAATTATTTTTAAACAATTTTTTTTTTTTGGATGAGCATCTACATTTTTGGCAAAACAAACTAAAACACCATGTACATTTAGCAGCAGTCTGAGATGGTTACTGAGAAGATTGATTTACACATGATTAATTGTAAAATAAAAACCAATTTAAACACAGTGAGTAACTTTTATTGACAGTAATGCAACCTCTATTAAGAAAGATATTTAACCACCAAAATCTTAAAATAATTTTTACCCTAAATGACAGAAGTTTCCTGATAGGATGCAGTGAACCCAGTTCCCAGCCATCCCATGATATAGTTTGCCAAATATAACGTTCAACTTCACACAGCCATATGCAACATCTACAATAAAACAGAACTTAGGAGTCAAAGCATAAATAAATAGATAGATAGACAGATAGACAGATAGATAGCCTTTCAGAGTGGCTTGAAAACAAACCACTTTTTCTAGGGCGGGTGGGGGAAAAAAAGATTATCAGTAAAACTTTACAAATAAGTAATTTTGGAAGAAGTGTAATAAGCGTCCTCTAACTACAAAGTTATTTCAAAACTTTGTGTCACTGTCAGTAAATGTCAGTATTCATTTAAGCACTGGCAGCCTGATTTTCGAAAGGAGGGAAACATCTTCACCATCGCACTTTCCTTCCAAAGCAGCGGCATGGAGAATGAACGCTTTGACCTGAGATGAAGCAGAATTCTAACACAAGTTATTATTTACTTGTGACCTTAAACAAGTTACTTATTTTCCATACTTTAATTTCCTCAGCCATAAAAAGAGAATGACAAACGAACTCTTTGGCATAAGGAAATCGCTACAGAACTGCAACTCCGGCACTACCCAATTTGGAGAAAATTTTCTTTAATTAGCATACATAGTAAGGTATGACAGTATTTGCTAACGTCCTGCTTTTGACCCTGTATACAAATAGCATTCAAATTCTCATTTCTTCTCCTCCTTTCTGTATGTATTAAAATCTCTCAGCCTCCTTGCTTCTCTATGAAAAAAATACCCAGACTGTGCTTTGCTGGTATCTGCCTCACAAGCTACTACAAATTCCCCTTTTGCACGCTATCTCCTTTGCTGTCTAGCCATCTTAAAACGCAGTATTTTAAACCATCATCCTGTCCCGGAAAACTTCTCATGACCAGCAGAAATCCCTTCTCTGTATTCCAAAATGTTTACTCTTCTAACATGAACCCCTCACACCCATGATCAAGGCTCCACAACTGCGCAAGGTGAGTTTATACCCGGCTCTCACTTTCCTAGCCACCCCTTTGTAGTCTTCCACTCCTTTCCTTATCATCCGATTCTCAGCTCATGTCTTTTTCTCCACTACATTCATCTACAGCCCCCCATCTATGTGTTATCAGACAACGTCAATCACCTCTTTCAAACCCCACCCTAAATTTCCCAGTCCTTGGCCTGCCTCCCGCAACTTCAGACTACCAAAATGTATCTGCCACCCTCTTAAGAGTCAGTATCTCTCCTCAAAGATGGGAAATACAGGAGAAAAACTAAATTTCACATCTTGCTTTCAGCAACCTCTTCTCAACACTACTCCTTTTCCTGATTTTCAGTCATCTCTTCTTTCACAATGAGGAACAGCCTTTTGCAAATTAACACCCGTTATCAAAATCTGTATTTTAATTAACAGGACAACATCACTTAGTATGGCCAGGAATGCGCATTCCTAAATAAATGAACATTTCAGATACTGCTTTAAATATGCAACTTCTAATTTTAAAACCTTTCATGAAAACAATTTTATGTTTAGCAAAGCACCGTTCCCAACTCAGATATTACACAAGCAGTACTAAAATACAGATATTTCTGTACTATAACTCTAAAGATGTGTGGAAAATAGCCATTTTTCACTGCAGATGAACAGTGGAAGTAAAAAAGTGAATCCTTTTCACATAGAAGTGAACAGTGCTCAACGCTTCAAAAAACTCATCTTAGTCTGTGTTACAGTAATACAACAATACTGATACTGAATTAAGGTTTGTGATTTTTGTTGCAGAAATTTATTACCTGGCAGAACAGTGGTACTTTGCAAACACAAATATTTTAGCATTACATTACCCTTCAGACTAGTGAAAATTTGTATTATGTTAATGATTGCTAGTGAAAATACATTTTCTAGATATCTTACTGAGCTCACTGAGAATGAATTATTTTGGTATAATAAAAAGCAAAGGATGCAAGCTTTAGTATATCCACTAAATACAAACACTCTTGTGAAGATCAACAGTAGATTAGCTGTGTTACTCATCAAGCTTCAGTTATTGTAGCTTTTCCAAAGCTACAACTTGAGATACACATATTGACTTTTGGTCTCAAGATCTGAAAAGTTCATTTTCTACACCCCACTGATAACAGAAAACACCAATTGTTTCTATGGCAAGGCATTCATGTCACACAGGAACTCCCCTGTCTCTACACATCAGAAGTAAACGATGTTGATTTCCATAAGCGAAGCAGAGGATTGTCCAGCTGATGCAGTTGCCAATATTATAGTGTTCACCTGAAGTCTGCTATTATCTACCAAAAAAGTGCAACAGCATTTATATTACTTTTCTCCATGTGTTTAGTCCTTGTAAATGGAAACCAGCTATTTCACGTATTAAACTTCTGACAATGGCGGGAGATCAGAAAACAGTAAGATTAAAACAACTTTCAAACATGATTAAAAAGAAGTAGAGATAAATAAAGCATATCACATTTTAATTATCAATATATAAAAAGATAAAAGAGAATTAAGAGAAAAAAGCTTGTGTTGAGTATTTCCCTAAATGAAAAAAAAGTATCAAAATATTAGATTATTGTCTTTGACCCTTAAAAATTAAAGTTTTTGTGTTTTTAAAAACAAACAAACCACCCACAAAAAAAAACCCCCACTACCCATTTCTATGCATCTCCAAATTACCAATGAAGACAGAGAAGTCTTCACTTCTTTGCGTTTCTTCTCTAGTTAGTTACTTTTAGGTTCTCATTCACCACCACAATATTGAGTAGTCTTAGTCATATGCACAGCAAAACCACTGGTCTTTTTCAAAAGATGTGAAAGACAAGGTTGAAATTTGCCTTAGGTTTTGGTAAAACCTTACTGTTTCAAAACTGAACATCACAACAAAACAGAAGCTCAAGTTTTGAGTTTATGGTATCCTGCTGACCATCTGCTGTAAAGATGGTCTTCTATATGACAGTATAAATACACTAAAAAAAGGCATGAGATCAGAACTATAATATTGCCAACTCTGAACCTGGCTTATAATTCAAAAATAATCGAAAAATAATAGTTTTGACTATCCTGTGAGAAACAACTAATGAACTGAAGTGTGTCTGGAATGCAGATTCTTTCCTAGTAGGAACAATTTTATTTTTTTCCATTTTCCTATTCACGTTAGAATTTTACTGTATCTAAAACCACAGCAAAACAAAACAAGGTAATGATGTTAAGCCAGTATTGATGAGGTGGAAAACAACCTTAAATATTATTCTGAAACCAGCTTATTCCTGTATGGGGATGGGGGCAGAAGGGTAAAACAGAACATCTGAAATTCTGCAGAGATATCCACCAAGGAACTACACAGAGGGCTTCAGGAGAGGGGAGTCACCTCTTGTGTTTGCCTGAACCATGAGAATCGGCAGTTCTAGTTTGCGGTGTTGATATGGCACACAACTCTTCAGTCTTCTCTTTATTGTTAAAAAAAACCCCAAACCATAAAACAAAAAAACACCAAACAAAAAAAACCCCCACACAAAACAAAACAAAGCCACAAGAAAAAAAACCCACTACCACTTAGGAATTTTGACAGTTTTAACAATAAAAATATTTTTTTCCAGAATAAAAATATTTTTCTTAAGAAATAACAAGCTGAATAGTTGGTTGATGGGTTCTCACCAGGAAGACGTTGACATGAAATAGACTACAGAAAAAGAGATTTATTCACCTGATAACAGAAGGGAAGTTAGTATTTGTATTATTTTCAAGTAGCTGGCTTAGTAAGAAAGTCATCAAAGAAAAGATTAAATCTTTCATCGTATACAGAGGCTTTAAAATGTTTAACAATGCTATACATTACAAGAACATGAAAAGTAAATAAACAATTAAACCAGTTATGAATTTGAAATAGTGAAAAGCTTCTGAAAACCTGTCACAAACCCAAGGGCTGCCACAATTAGCACAGGACAAGTCTAACAAGTATCTGTAGGAAAACAACGCCGGTGCAATTCGGTTCAGCTGACAACTCCTTAACACCTGAATCACACTCAGCAGCACACAGTACCATACGCACAAAAGTGGATACAGACGCTTACCTAACAAGCCTTTAATTCTTGGATCTGTACTTGTCTATCATGGATCTTTGCTGGAGAACAAGAAAATAAACTCCCTTGGAAGAGACCCCTGACTTCCCCTGCACGTGGCTCCTCCTCTGCTGTCATATTTGTTACTTTTTTTACCTCCACAGAAGCTGTAAGGCCTTTTTTCATCCTTTATTAGGTGAAGGCGTATTTGGCATTTGAGGCTTACTTTGATAGCCCATTTCACCAAAATTAATTCTACCTCCACAGAAATATGGATATGAAAAGGTTCTACTGCTGCCTAGAAAGCAGCGAGGATTTGGGGTAGACGTGAGGCATTCACGCCCAAAGGAGTCTCTGAAGAGAAAACTGTAGGTGCATGGGCCAGCTGGCTCCCTTGGCTATCGTGACAAAAAAATGGGTATCCCTCTAAGAAAATGAGAAAACCTTTGACAACATGAAGAACCCCTAGATATTTTACAGCTCCCAAACCACCAGGAAGGCTGTGAACTTCTGGAATAACATAAAGTTAGAATAATTTTTTAAATTCATTTTCTAAATAAATTTTGGGTTAGCATTTGTTTTGAAATGCTTCTCTAGTGTCAATTCTCAGTGCACCAGGCCTCCTAACCCGACTTGCACAATTTCTTGGCTAAACAGAGCAGTTTGAAAGTTCCTCACGTGGCCAATCCAATCCCGAGATTTGGCTTTCTGGCTGAAGGCTGAGAAACAGTGTTTCCAAGAAGCATTTAAAAACATGTAATAATATAATTTTCCCACAGGTAACTCTTGCCATGAATCTAATTCGGTAGGTAAGCTCATGGACAACATCCAGCCAAAGAACACTGCACAAAAGCATACTTCAGCACAGACATCTTTGTTTCATCGTGTTTTATCACTTACTGGAAACAACCAGTAACTCACTCGCTAAGGGAATCGGCCATTAACTTAAATGCAATAGCTAAACACATTGTCATAGCTAACACAGCACTGTATCTGTTCATAATCATGAAACTATCTGCATTTTCTCCAACACTTGAATTATACCTCTAAATATTACCTTTTCGTGAATTTCTTGTGTAGACTGAGCATCACAAAATGCCACTGTGGCTACATCCTTCAGAATAGGCATTTCTACTGTACAATCCCTGCCATCCAGCAACGCTACCAAAGGGCGCGGGTGCATGGGCCCATTCATGATCGGAGGTCGAATGCCTGTGAAGAAACAGAGAAGACTTGTTATTCAAGCCATGCAAATGTAATAAAAAAATAGGTTATAGCTAGTCTGTTTATTCTGATGGCAGAAAAAGATTTCAAGGACTGAAGCCAGTGAAATGGGAATAAGTTTACAGTCAGTATTCAACCAAACACAGAAGATCTAAGAAAAAAATGCCACGGAGGCTCAGGAGGCTGAACAATGAAAGATGGATAAAACCACTAAAGGAAGAGTATATCTGTTTTTTAAAAGGACATCTTCACTGCACTATTAAGAAGTGTCTGTGCAACCTTACCCAAGGGTTATGTTTTGATTGGATTCCACACCCCTGAGAGCTCTACACAGTGAGAAATATCTTGTCCAGGCTTGTAAGACTGTAGCTTATGGACTATCATAAGCAACACAGTGAAGATTCGAGTATTCAATTTACATATATGATGATGATCTGCTAAGACTAAAATTTAACTGAAAAAAGCCTACCACAGCAAAATTCTGAATTTACTGAAGATCCAATGTCCAAGTGTACAGGCTAATTGCTGATCTATGTAGATCTGCTTAGACTTAAAACAGTTTTACAAAACAGTTCTGTATAGCTTAGTCAAACAAACACGTCATACTTAATCCACCGTTGAAAACTCTTACAAAGTATGAAGAAAAATGTCCCTCCCTAAATCAACATCACACTGGGAACATCGTAGAGTGACAAAGAAATACATGTTAAATATCTAGGGGAAGGAAAATCAGTTGAAAGTGCAGACTTGATTTATATCCTCTTTATGGACTCTTAAAATGAAAAGTAATCCTTATAACAAGATATTTAGAGAGCATCCTTTTAACAGTATAGATGCTATAAATATACAAAAGTAATCAAGGGAATAATATTAAACAATTACATTTACACAAAAGTAGTTAAGCGTCAGTGGAAAAAAGGGACTTCCTGAAGAGATAAGAAAAAGCAGAAACAAGAATAAAGAACAGGATTTTTTTTTCCTCTTTTAAAATAAGTAGTTTTAAACACTGGAAAGTGAAGCAGGCTAGCTATTTCTTGTATGCAAATTTCAACATATTTTTATTGCAGTGTGAATTTAAAAACATTGCTTATTGCTTGATAGTACAAGTTAGTCCAACATTAATGTAGAAGACTGAGGCTCCCCAGCTACCTTCTCCAAGAAATCCCTGCATCTTATGTCCCAGCCTGTTTCAAAAAGCAAGCCCTGAAAGACTGTCATCCGCATTTTAAAACGGATGGAAAATTAGTAGAATCCCAGCTGTAATAGATACCTGGTGAAGAAAAACAGCTGCTGGGAAGAGATTTTCACAAGTCAAGAGAAGCAGCATATTACTTCCCCACTGGGACCAAGCTCAGGTCTGGGGCTGAAGGAGTACAGCTAAGAAGACGGTTACCCTCATAGTCTCAACTGTCCATCCTGCACCTGTAAATTCCATGTCCACCCCTAACCAAGTCAGGATGACAGACGAGCCTACTACAATCTGGCATTTAATTTCTTTACCTATTCAAACAGGTTTTACACTTGAAGGCAACTGAACAAGGGTCACTTTACCTATATGCACACAGTTTCAGCTAGCAACCTACCTGCAAAACTTCTAGAAATTGCAGCTGGCTTTAACTTAAATGTAACTGCACAACACTATAAATTGCTTATTCAGCAGCGAACAGCAAAAGGATCTTTCACACTCAAGGCAGGAGGATAACAGATCCTCACTAATCTTTCTGCATTTGGTCACTAAAGCACATTTGGTTCTCTTCTGTTCTAGTCCCAGCATCTCCCAACAACTGATTATGCCAACGGACTGCAACTGCAGTACTGTCACTGTAGCAGACAGGAATTCAGATGTGAAAACTATTCACCAGCAAAGTATAATACCCATTAAAACTATTCTCTGTGGTAAATCCACCAATTCCTAACCTCTACTGCAATAGACATGCTTAGAAATAATGCACATGTTCTTTCAGTAAACTAGTGTTTAATATCCAGCCACCAAAATTAAACAGAAGCCTTTTTAATATAATCTTCAAAAAATGTGCATCTTGCTAACTTACTGTTGTTGGCTGTTTGAACCAGAAATGGCCACATAACCTTCATACAGTCATTTTAAGTAAATAAACCACACACTAATAATGCGGTACAGGACACAAGCACTACAATGTAAATGCTACACTAGTTATCCAGACAATAATTATTATCCTTTAATAGGAAATTAATTATAAAATCCCACATTACGTTTACTTAGAAACACCCTAAAACAAAGCATATTATAGGCTTGCTCACGTTTCTTTCAAAATAGTATATGTAATAGCACTTATAAAATGCAATTATATGTTGAATCAAATGTAAAAATGCATTGCAAGTTGTATTCATATTGAATATAATAACTGTGCTCATTTTACAACTGAAACGTTATGGTCATTGTCTTAATTGTCAGTCCAGCAAAGCCAGGATTTCAATGACAAGTTTGAACCCTAGCTAAAATAAAATTAAAAAAAGAGAACAGAACTTTGATACTAAAGTTGTTGAAGATCAATGAGGAAAAACACGGCACAGATGATTCCCCTAGAGCTACAACTAAAGCACCTCTGTCAACAGCAGAGCGCATACAGTCTAAAGAGGTAACAGAAGATGAGATCAGAAACTGTCACTTTTAAGAATCACTTTTCTGACTAGAGAGCTATCTCAGAAAATCATGAATTGCAGTGTAGCAAAACACAACCTTTAAAAGAATCATTTCTCTAAAATACATAACGGTGTGGTCTGGTTTTCCCCTCACACCAGTGTATCTATCGATTTCAGCCAAGTTACTTGTGTCTAAGTGGCATGCCAGAACGAGCTCCAAAGCATAGAAAACAAAGTCAGAAAAACAACTAGAAGGATAAAAGCTCCCCAAGACAAACTCAGACTTTTGTGAAGAGTCCCCAGAACTCAAATACATCCAGTGACCTTGACCACGAAAACCCTACAAACCTTTGCTTGCTAAAATCCTTTTTGAACTTCAGCATAGACTTCCTGTTGCACAATCTTTCTGCCTAAATACCGTATCACTGAATCGCAGACAATAACTCAACACTTAAGTAAACTTACAGTAACTTAATCACAGTGGCAGTCACTATTTAAAGTTTACATTTGGAAAGAGACAGTTTCACTATGAATCAGAACCCTTTGAACAAAAAACTACTTCTTCCACCATTTAGATACGTTCTGCCTGTTTCTTATCTAGAAATGTCATACTGCACCATGTGTTTGGCTTTGCAGCAGACCCTTGGAGTGGCAGGATAAAGCAATGTGTATTTAAGAGCAGTATTTTCCATGCCTGCATTAACAGTAAATCATGCAACTCGGTGCCAGAGAGAAATAACTGTAAACTGGTCAAAAGTGACATTTGACACCACAAATGTGAAACTAATTTGGGGAAAAAAAAATTCACTTAGCTGGCTTATTCAAGTATATGGTATAGCATTTCACATATCACAGATAACAAAAATTATACCATCCACCCCCACATCCTAGAACTTTTGTTATGGGAAAACAATCTCAGTTTACCCTAACTTGAGACTTTCAGGAACCCCTACCAACCTGACATTTCTTAATCTGAGCTTGATTTCCAGGGTCATGAATTCGATTTCTCAATGCTTTACAATCTTCAGCATTCTGAGGCAAAATAGCAGCCTGTCATTCCATCCTCATTTCCATGTCTTTAATTTTTCTTGCAGCCTCCTGTAATCTTGAACCAAAGCTTTTAAACTTCTTATCCACTGCAACCTCTGTAGCCTGGATGGTGTTCAAATTTTTACTAAAAATTAAACACAAACAATACATTAAAACAACATTAAGGGTCTGACTTGTGCTCACAGAAGCCAGGAAACTCAAAGTTAAAGCTTCTCACTGCATCTGTACCCTTCCCCCTTTCACTCCTGGCCTTCCACCACACCTGCTGTGCTGCCACCGGCCATTAACATACCAGGGAAACCAGCAGACTGTGAAGACACACACGGCACCTTGCGCAGGACAGCAGGTGTATTGTAAACAGACGTACCTGGAACAGTCGGCACCGCTCAAGCGGCAAACGTTTTGCCTAGGTGAGCAGGGATCTGGGGATAGCGCGTGACCTCCAATACCACCAGTGCTGGAGAGCCAAGTGCTCCAGCGAGTACTGGAGATGGAGTGAGAAGCCTTAACTCTGAACCTGCTGGTTTTGTTGGCTGTAAGTCAGGCCCTTAAGGTTATCTAAATGTATTTAAGAAGAACAAACAAAGTTTCCTCCAACAGGTCTAATCCAGCTATTAGTTTGGGGTTTTTTTTCCTCCAATGTGGAAATAATCTTGTGGTGAAACTCTTGTCCCAGTATCAGCTACTGTGCCAGTGACTACTGGAATTTTTCTAAAATAGTAGCAGGTATAATGTGCACACACAGACAGAGCAGTTGTCTGTATGTAGCAACTATTCACCATGCGGCTAACAGAAGAGTGCTTTTTCAGAGCTGCAATTTGGACTAGCTGCTCTTTGAAAAAAAAGTATCAAAACCTTATTCTAGTCCAGCTGGGGGGGGGGTGGGGGTGGGAATCTCAGAAATGTAAAAAGCAGCTTTCAGCTGCAGAACCCGACAGGAGGCCAGCCCCAAGCACAAGCATTCCAAGTGATTGTGGCTCTCTTGCAAACCAGAGGATCAATGAACTTATCACCCAGCTTTGTAACCAAAACTGGAGAGGATGGCTCGTGAATTATTACCTCCATACCTCTGGCAGCATGGGGACTTACAAATTATCAGATCAACCTTAGCACAAGATGTGGGTTTTTTTTAAACTTGGAAGAAAAAACCCAGCTACCTAAGCAGGCTAGTCTCCTCCCCGCTCCCAAGTCCTACCTGCACCTCCTGCCGCTCCTGAAACAAAGGTGCACCTCTGCGTACCACACTCCACGGGGGAGAGTTGAGGCCATACCATTCCACATACTCACAACTGGAGTATAAGAAAGCTCTCCCTGACATACTCCAAGCTGTTATAATTTATTTTAAACCTTGGGTAAAACAACCTTTTATGTTATGAACTGACAGGAACTGAAGCAATCACGCTGCACAAATAATAGAGATCTCGGAGTAGGCTGTCACCATTTGCTAACATTAGAAAACATACCAAAACGAACAAGGTAAGCTGTTAAGATTAATGAGGATTAACAATGTCATTTTTCACACTTTTCTGCCACTGATTACAATAACATCATTAGGATCAGAAGTGTCTGAAATAAGGCATACATGTTAAAAGTAAAGGACATTGTCAGGTTTGTAGGCCCAAAATTTGACCTACCTTTCATTTTCTTAAATCTGTTTGCAAAGTCCATGTAATTCTTTAAATGTGTTTTTCTTTTTTCAAAACAAATGCTTCAATTCTTTTTTCTGAAAAATATATCAATGCCAAAAAGCACAACACTTATCAGTAACCCTATAATGACAAACCAATACGCACATGAAATGGAGGACAGCAGCCTGGCAAAGGGGAGTTTTCATTTTCACGTTTCTGGGGATTTTTACAAGTGCAAAGATTAAATAAGTAGGAAAACTCCCTTGACAATGTCCTTTTCAAAGAATTCGTCCTATAAAGCTTCCTTTATGCACTCTAAAACATCGAAGTGATTTTAAGTTTTTAACAAAATGCAAACTACCGAAAAAATCTAATCAATATATACGAAAACAATACCCAAAAATAACAGGCTGGACATTCAGCTGATTTACAATCTTGCACATGTAACATGAGACTAATCCCCCGTGGCATTTACCTTTATTTTATATTCTTACCTAGGCTGTAAATTCAGTCAGAGCTGTCACTTATTTGCCATAAGCCCTCAAAAAAATTTACATGTTTTTTTAAAAAAATAAATGCTAATATTAATTCAAGTAAAGAACGAGTTGTCAAAACAAACAAAAACTATCCCACTCAACATGAACACAGAAGCTGTTATGAATTAGGTTTGCCAATATGCACTATTAAAATTCCTAGAAACGCCATACTTTAAAAACATATTTTAAGGTTCCTGACATATCATGCATTTTTAAATTTCAGACTTTGTTTTGGTAGTCTCTTTGTTTTCTGCATTATGACCTCAAGCGACATTTAGATTCAAGGTAGAGCAGAACTCTAAAAGCAGTCAGGTATAAATAAACTTTGAAGTACAATGCAGGTACACGGATCAGTAAAATGGATGCAAGAAAAAAGAGCGCTTACCAGCCTTCAGTATTTTGATATTCAGCATATTTAGATGCTGAATATGCAACACAAAAATCTCCTGATTCCACCAGAATCAGAGCCAACACCTTGCGTCACCACCTTCAGTATGAGCAGGAAGCAATTTCCCATGATTTGGGATATGGGACTGGGAGGGGGCAGAGGGGAGAATATTTTTAAATAAAGAACACCAACAAGGGGCACGTACAAAAAGGTGACAGCTACCCTTGGAAGCCTGAATTACTTAGCAGATTAAATTTAACCTCTTTCTTTTCTTTTCTCATTTAATGTTTCTAACTATGCTTCCTAAGATTTTAAGAACCTCCTGCAAGTCTTATTGAAATTAATAGGAACAATCCCAAACTGATTTTCAAAGGAATAAGACCTGCACTTCATGATACACATACAAGAGAAAACTAAGCATAAGCTTCACTTCAGGTGTATGTGCAGTCTCTACTGAAGTCTGCAGGGCTCAGAAGGTAATGCTAAGCACACTGAAACTTTACTGGAAGAGCACAGCTGATAAATACTACTGCACTCCATGCTTTTTATTTATCCAAACTCAGTAAAAACAAGTCATCTTCCTTCTTTTCTTTTTAATTTGCAAGAGACCAAGAAAAATAAAAGTGGTTTCCGGCGCTGTGTTGACCCAATGATGTGCAGAGCAGTCACACCCACTTATATCCTCCTGCTAATTGCAAAGATTGAAATACACCCAACCGCTCTCCAGGACGTTCACGGCTCATTCCCTTACACAAAACATATAACCAACGCCACAAGTATGCAATTACCGCCCTGGTCTATAGAATTCCATGGTACTTAGATTTACGCATCACATATTTTACCACCTGTGAGAAATGAGTGTGGGTATCCAAGCAATTGCTACAGCATACAACACAAAGGCCTCAACACAGAGGATTTTGAGGGAACTATCTTGCTTGATTTTCCCTTTTGGTACAATTGAAACAAAATAAGCCAATGACTTCTCTTTAGAAAATTCCACATTTCCCTGCCATTACTGGAACCCGAAAGTCACGATTCTGCATTACTTCTCCATATGCACATAGCAAGTAAACTTGCCATTCTCAGATACTAGTCTGATAACTGCAAGGAAATGGGTTTCTGTTGTGTTTTTAACTAGTGATCCCCAACCAGTCTTCTTTAAACACCTAGGAGTTCCGCTGTTATTTGTCTAACATCTGTCAGCGTGCACACAAAATCCTAAGTGCCTGTCAGGGTACAAAAAACAAAGGTCCCACAAGGCACTTCTTGAAAGCCTGTGATCAGAAATAAAGTTCTGTTAAGGGGAAACAAAATCATCTGGCAACATTTTCTATTATTACACATGTACCTCAAACATCCACGTGAAAACCAAAAGTATTTCACATCTGTCAAAAAATTACTCAAATTACATATTCGGAGCATGCCACAACGATATGCCTAATCTTAATGAACACTTTTCAAAGTAAGACTGAAACCAATATGAATCACACCTATTTAATGTCAAACGAACAAGCAGTAATAGCACAATGCGTTACTGTAAAATGTTTTAATTGTCTATTGTGGTTTAAAAAGCAAACCTAATGACAATATTCAGTAACAGCTATATCAAGTACTAAAACAAGAAAGCATTAAGTATCAGCAATAAAACATATACAAAACCCAACATTGCAGAAGTGCTGTTTTCAAGTAACATACATGAAAGCAAACCCCAGAGAAAGGCAAAACATTTTAAAGGACGGAGCTTTCCCTGGATACGCAGCTTTTCAGTGCCTGTCCACAGTAAATACTTCACTCTGTTTCAAGTGTTTTTAGCTTTATTAAGTAAAGGAAGGCGGAGGAGGAAGAAAACAAATAAATAAATCCATGATGATGGAGCTGCCCTAGCTGAGTACACTCCCATTAATCCCAGCTTCACAGAAATTCTGGCTAAGGCTGCCAACTTTTGTTACTTATCCCACAAGTTTTATGGTGACTGTGAAATGCCCCTGCCCGCGCACGCTGTGGCGAAAGCCACAAACTACTTAATAACTAACAGGAATCACTGCAGTGAAGCTCAGGACAGTACCTACAAATTAAGAATCAAAGAACTTGATAATTATGACACTCCAGCAGCCATGTTTGCCCATAACTAACTATGGACATCGATATCCCAGTTACTGATGGGGCAGTATCTCTAAAATACACAACTGAATGCATGAATCGAGCCTGCATCAAAGACATTCCCACAACAGACCATATACTGGCTGTATATCAGGGTATACATCCACTGTCATCTTCTCCTAGGACAGCGACCATGGAATAGGCTGATAATGGCAACTGGGGTGGAACCCACCTCAACACACACCCAAACTCTACTTTAAAATACAACTGAGCTGATACTTCAGTCCATAAACTTTATAGGTTGGTGGGTGTGACTTAAAAAAAGCCAGAAAACTCCTGCTGACAGGAACTGGAAAAACAATCTGCTTCAACAATTGTAACAGGAGCAGAATGATTAACTCCCTGAGCCATTCCAGTAACAATATAGATCATGCCAAGACTTACTAAAAACACTTTCCATGGAAGAAGCAGTCCTGGAGATTTTGAGGACAATACTTAGGATACAGAATGCAAGTCTAGAATGGGTTGGCAAAGCAGGGCTGCGCTGCCATATGAAGTGAAATAAATCAGTGGCCTTATCCTCGCTCTTTTACCCACATATTCAATATAAAGGAACATGCAAGCATTGCTTTTTCTTTTTTAGTTATCAGAACTGGCATCTTGGCTGTGATTTTGAAAAAAGCTGAACAGCCACGTAATGTTCATTTAAAATGTAATACACTCAAAGAACGACTCTTGATTTGCCTGCAAAATATTTGAACTGAGAATGAAAAAAGAAGAGAACAGTGATTTTTTTTCTCTCCTCCAAAAATGTTTCTCCTACAGAAAGTTATTTTATTCCAGCAGGTTTGGGGTTTTTTTGTTTTGTTTTAAACCACTGCCTGAGCTGTAAGTATGCTTTGGGAAAAAGTACCACTTTTTAGCACTACCAATACAACCACTTTTGGAATATTAATTTCACATTATGTTTTAAAGACACTGCCAAGGATTTATTACAGAATGTAATTTCTGAATGTAGCCTGTCCTAATGGCTACTCTCTGTGCCTCTTTTCTCATATTTTAGATGTCGTACAGGATGCCGTCTCAGAGAAAGAAGCCAAATAACCCAAGCAGAGTCAACATCAAAGGCTTCCTTTTTTCTGATCCCAAACACTGAGAGCAGTTTCTCTAACAGCACACCTGTACTTTGACCAAGAACGTTAAACTATTACCTGGGGCACTCCTTATTTTCCTTATCAAAAAGTCTAAAGATAAGCAAGTGTGGAGCCTTGGATAATCAAATTAGTTTCACAAGGTTTCATTTTTTTGAGGTCAGCAGAACACACTCAAATGTCACTAAAAATAACAGTACAGAAGTATTTTACGTATTGAACACTGACCTCGCCATTTTCTTTGTAACTTCTTAACATTTTTTTTTTCCTTAATTTTGGGAAAGCATCTAATGTGATTCACCATCCTCTCAGCTGAACATCACGGTGCTATACATGTCAGCAATCCTCACAGTGGGGGAAAAAAAATACTGCGACTCTCTTGTTTAGGGATAGGAAGAAGGGAGGAGAGCTAGAAACTTCCTCCAAGATATACAGCTAAAACACTTTCTAAAAACAAATAAATATACATATAGCCCAGACTTTGAAGGCCAGCATAACTAAAAAGGGACAATTCAACGCAGGATCAAGGTTTCTGGTAAACGACAATAACAAACTCCCTCTTGAGTTACACTCCATTATGTTCTTCCGAAAACCAAAGCAACTCTGACAAACACTGAACCAGTGCAAAGGGCTCCTTAAAGCTCTTTTTTTCTCTCTCCCTTTTTGGTTCCTCACATAGCCACTGACCTCTGCTGTTCTCTGTCAATATTAAGAAAATGGTTGATGAAGATTACAAACTAGAGAACAGTTTTGTCGTAAAAATGAGAAAGTCTGGAGCATACTGAAATCAAAGTCCTGCACCTCCCATCCAGGGTCCTCTGCAGCCAAACCAAGCCTGAATAAATAGGATTTTCTGAAAAGATGTTCATTTTGAAGGTAAGCAAACAGGATGTATAAAAATGACAAGCTCACTGAGAACAGGCCAATAACAACAGTCAAAGTGCCAAATAAAACAGGCAGTGTAAGGCAAAAAGCTGGGTTTATATTATCATGTTACATTTAATCATAATATAATAAAAGTGTATGATGTAAGAGAGCTGTTCTACTGAGCTTTTCTTCAAGTAAAGTTCTGAGTTTCAATTACAAAGGCTCTGCTCCCAATATCACAGTTAAAGCTGTACTGAAAAACAGTTAAAAATCAGGAGTTATTCCCATGACTTGATGAGAGAAGCAAAATATTTCTTCCCACACATACCGCATACTAAAGGGGTTTAGAGAAGGTTTTTGAACGCTTTAAGTTGTTTCCACTGAACTGGTGAAAAGTCAGAAGTGTTTAGAAATGACCCATATTTGCATTTTTTCACTAGGCTTTATAATGTTTCTTTTGGTCTCTGCAGTTTAACCATTTTGAACTTGAAAAGACTCTATTCACACGCATAAAAATGCTTTGTCTGCAGATAAAGGCTTCAAATTATAAATTTTTAAGGGCACAAATCATGTTCTATCTCTGTAAATTGCACGAAGCATTTATCAGTGCTAAAAACATCAGTTGCAAGAAAGTATTACAAAAGGAATTATTGACTCCATTATTAAGAGTTACAAAACTTAAGGCAAAGGGTTACCCCTCATTCTTCACACCGGCAAGATTTCTTAACAGGTTATCTCTCCAACTGTATATTCTTGGGTTGATTGAGCACTATATTTCGGAAAATGAATTCACTATTACATTTCTCAGCAAAGGAAGTTCAGATATCAGTTTGTAGTTTTATTCAAGCTTTTTCCATGTACGCTTTATCTTAAAAAAATAAACGTTACAGCTCCCCTGTCCCCCAGTCTGCAGGCAGAGACATTTACAAAATCTGCCCACGGCACATATGTGCGTCACGCAAATGTCATCTCCCCTCTCGCAGCGACAGCCTCAGACTTCTGCAGCATTACAGTTTGTGAAAAATGGACAGTTACAAAAAAATGGACCCCAGCAACTTCCTTTCAAAACAAGATGTAGATTGGCAACAGATTGAGAAGCAATTCAAATAGAAACAAGACCAATGTATTAGATGCAATAAAGAATTTCCAAAATAAGAAACCTTACTCGATGGTTTTTCTACATATTCTGAAACTAGAAACAGGAGGGATGTCAGTAGCAGGATAAACAGCAGCGTGCTGAAAGGCAAGCAGGAGCATTATATTTCTAAAAGCAGACAGTCACGGGGACACTCAAATGACTTGGAATTTTATCATCCATCAAAAGCATCACCGACTTCATGCAAGTAAACTCATTCTGTTGTTCAGAAAATGGACACAGCATAGAGAAAGATACTGGAAAGCAAGTCTTAACTGCTTCCTGCTGGCTGTAGCTTCTGAAAAAATGGGAGGGAATGACAGCTTAGTGCTTGCCCAGTGCTAGACAACAGCTATCGGCTAACTCCCAGAAACCAAGAAAGCAGTATGACTATTTTCCAGAATGCCATGGGAGAACATGAAGCTAATCCTTGCTCTCAAGATCAACAGACAAAAACAGAGCAACAGGTCTTCATAACACATTATTTTCCCTCTTTTCTGGATGTAAAGCAAACCAAATCAGTGCAGGCGTATCACTGCCAAAGTAAAAAACCAGAAGTTATTACTTCTGCTCCCTAACTTCAGTTACTACCACTCTCTTTTTGCTTATTAGGTACTTTGCTAGCACCACTGTTATTTCAGAGGAAATTGTAGCTCTTAAAATATTTTCTTCAGATCAATCTTTTCATTCTTTCTGCCCCTCCTGGATCAGGACTGTCATCCCAGTTACAAAAGGAAGAGAAGGAACGAGTGCTAAGAACTGCACATGAAATCTGGAAAATAACTCTCTGTGGTGAAGATTCTGCATCCACGAGTCGCCCACATGAGGGTCATTTATTAGGTCTGCACTGTAAACCAGATAAAATAAGGTACATACAAATAGCAAATAAGCTGGTGCTGGTCAAAGAGCTAAACACTTTAAGAGGCAACGCCACCTGTGTGTTCTTATATTTTTTGAAAGATAATTAATTAGCATCATTTCTTATAAAGTTTACACCACCACAATACGCTGTGAAATGGGACCCTCGGGCTATTCTGAGCCGCTACTCGAAGTTAAGAATACTGATAGCATCCAGGCTTCCCACCAGTATTTTCATCAGAAATCCGCTTTCCAAGTTTTGAATGCTAGTGACTATAAAATTACCTTGCAGCAAGTTGCAACGTATCAACTTCTCAACAAAATATCATTAAGACACTTTTTATTGCATTATTACCTTGCAGACAACTAACTTTGTTGCCTTCTAACTTCACAGATTGCCTACCACAATCTCACAGCAGCCAAAGGACTTGCAAAACAAATGGAGTTACTGAAATCTGCACAACTAGTAAGTTTGAGTAGTTTTTTTTCCTTTAAGGATATAAACTTCTTCTGGTGGCACTCTCACACCTGCCTAGGTTCTGATACGTTCCTTTTGGTACTTATTCTATAGATACTTTCCAGAACGCTTAGATAAAATACTCAACCTAAGCAGGATTATGTATTCCTCAAAGCACATTAAAAACTTCATACAAAGATAATTAAACTTTTAAGTCAAAAATATTTATAGGACAACACTATTAGTAGCTTAATTCTCCCGGAGGTCTGGCAAGCACCCACAGCAGAATATGGGGAGCTTCCCAACAGAAGGGAAGCCTTTGATTTCAAAGAGTTCTGTATCCAACCCGTGGAGAAATGAATTTAAGACAGACGCTCTCTTCCAACACTGTCGGAGAACAGGAATCATGCAACAGCAGGTACGCTTACTCACTTTGTCCTGAATTTTGGGGACCACGTTCTCGCAAAACAATACAACACAACTGGCAAGTGCTGTGTGGACTTACGTTTACCACCGGTCAGATCTAAGGAGTTGCGAGTGCTGCAGGACGCCAACCTCGGACAACAATCTGGTTAAAGAATTAAGAGCATGTAGAAAGAGGCGATGCCGATTACTGAAAATTTAGTTCCAGAGAGAACATGAAAGAAGAGATCAGTCTAAGCCAGAAAAGTTAAAATTCAGTATGGGGATTAAGTCAATCATAGCGGGGTTTTTTCCCCCAACGTGGTCTCAATGCTGCCCTTCCTGGACCAGGAGTGCCATCGGGCTCTTCAGGGAAGGATGGGGAGGAAAACCAAAGCAGTTTACGACAGCCACAGCACTGCACCTTGTCTCCAGTTACTCCAGCAAGTACACTGAGACGATAAAAGGGTGGCACCCATTTATTTTTCGCTCTTCTCTGTTAACAGACCCGTTTGTTTATGAGAGAATGGAGGGGAAGGGGTGGGGGGGAAGAGGGGAGAAATGGTTTTATTCTGTGCATACGATGAGATACTGTCACACAGGAAGCGGCACGGCCTAACTTCTTTTCACAGCTGCATCATGGTTAGTAAAAATCTGATCTGTAAACTGCTGAAAGCAAGACAAAAAGCCCTCATCTGTACTAAACTCTCTTTCTCAACCTCCTAGAAAACCACTTGCAAGTAACTACAGAAAGCGCCAAACAGTTTCGGTAGAGGGGTTTGGTATGAAGGAAACTATTTCTTTTTCCACTTAAGTTATTTAAAGAAAATATTAAATGTGAAAACGTAGGGTTTACACCTATAGGGTTTTGTTTGGTTCATTTTCTGATTTTTTTTTTTTTTTTTTTCAAATTGCCCAGAGGGAATGAACCATATGGCTGCTGAGTAATATCATGAAATTCATAAAATAGTGGCATGAATGATGTATTTCTCATTGGCAGATCTGTAGTTCTTTTAATGAAATTTCTCAAATCCTGCGCAGACTTATTTTTCAAATCGAACTGTGTGTACTTTAACTTAGGGAATAAAGAAAAAGCAGTGCAGCGATACGCCCAATATGCCAGACGAACTGATTGTTTATTAAATACGTAAAACAGAGTTATGAGCAGTATCAATTGAATTTGTTTGTTCTGCATACTCCCTATGAAATGGTTAGTGAAACAAAGTGTTTGGAGTCTGGAACGGGATGGAGAAGTATGGGCCGAAGTAAATTAATTCAAATTTTTTTATTCTGCATATCCAATCTGTATAAAGCTCTTCAGACAACAGTCTGTAGCTATTAGAAATTAGAAGGAGATTAAATCTCATCCTAAAGAACTTGAAAGCAACTACACTGAAAGCAGACAGTCTGCACCTCCTTATAGCAGGTCTTAAATTAGATATTTAGTTATCTATACTTAAAATAGTATGCATTCAGACAGTTGCAAATTTCTATAAATGTGAACAAACACTAATAGTCTAACTATTCTTCACAATGAAGACGTGTGATAGGGCTACTTGTTATTCTCCAAGCAGCAGTCGCTGCAGCATACCATCACGTCACCATGAATACTACTGCAATAATTATAAAAAAGTCTGCAAGTCCGTTTTTGCCAGTGGTGACGTATTTCAGAAGCTGCAAGCTCCACTAACTGAAGTCACAAAATATCAATGAAAGTATTCCCCTGCTTTCGTCAGTACTGTCAAAGCAAACCTCTAACCTTTTTCAAGTGAAATTCAGCAAACCCCTACAAGAAAATAGGGCTCTCTTGAAATAAAAAAGGAAGAGTAACATCAATAAATACATTAATAAAAAAAGAAACTGAGTGGTGTGACTTTGCATTATTGAAAAGTGTTACATGCTTTCTGGGCTTAAACTAAGATTTGGTGTTAAGCTTTGTTTTACTGATTCTGTTGAGTTATATTTATAAAAATAATTCTTACACAAAGTACTGTCTTCTTAATACAGCGTACATGATGCAGCAGAGTATTTTTTACCCTCTTCACAAAAAAAAAAAAAAGAGTACATTTTCCCCTCTAAGACAGGAAGAAAGATAATTTACGTTGCATCGGAAAGCATGCAAGTATTAATGATGGGGAATGATGAAGAACATAAATGGTTTCCATTTTCAAATTCAAAAACAAGTACCTGCAAATTAATGCTAAAAGCAACTGGCCTATAAAGCAGCCATGTTTCCATGCCAACTAATCACAGAAATACATATAATTCAAAAAAAAAAAATGAATAACCTACAAACCAAGAAAACAAAAAGAAAGCAGAAGTGCTGGAAATCAAGATCCTGACCATACCCAACTATTTTACAAGGAGCACAACAAAGGATGCAATTTAAGACGTGAATGGTATACAGCTAATGGCACTTCATCATTACAATACTTCTAAAAACTGTCATTCTCCAGTCAACAAGAAAAACAGGATACAGAACACCTCTATTAAGAAGGAGGGAACACTCATACAATAGCAGCAATTCTTATGGAGGTTTCACAGTTGGTAGACACAAAAGCACAAGTTACTATTCGGTGCACATCTTTCATTAGGATTTTATTTTTTGTCTTTATCTAAGAAGGTCTTGCTTTGTTCCTGATTCACACTGAGTTGTACTGGGGTTCTGCAATCAGTCAGCAGAGCTGCTTGCAGAGGAAGGCAGTCCGCTATTTGAGTGTTAGTTGCAAAATGAAGCACATTAGGAATGAGCAGATATGTATCTGCACACAAGCGGCTCACACAGCGATGTGAACGTACATATCTGATGTAATTAAAAATTTCTACTTCACAATTGATAAAAAGATGCTAACACTTTCTGTACTACAGCAAAAAAATAAGTTCACACATAAAATCATGGCATATATGGTCCACACATGTATGCATTCGCATGTTGAGAAAACAGACTTATTTTAAGTCAGGACGCTTAGAAATATTGAATTGAAAAGAATGCTACAGATCTAAATATAGCCGGTTCCAAGATACTGACAATTACATGCAATAAATCCAGCAGCGCAAGTATTTGTTCTTTAAAACCTGGAGAACTAAATAACCTCCGACTAACAGGCCCATAAAACCTGTGTTCTAAATGAATACAAACTGAAGACAGGACAATAAATTTCTGTTTCTTAATACGTCTTTATTTTATCAAGTAAGCAACAGTGCTTTTCTTCCTATTTAGTCCCTGAAAACATATTAAAAGGCATTAGAGGTTTAAAACGGGTGAAAAATCATGGTCACAAAACTGGAAGTTGGAAATTCCACCATTAATGCATTTTAGTGCATTTGAATTTTACTGTTTTGCTGCATTTTGCATGTAAATAGAACAAAAAATTACGAGTGCTTGTACCCATCCTACTGGCTTCATGTTTAGGTGAACATACAGATTATGTGACAATGGGCCTACACACCGCATGGGAAATGCAAAGTTTACATAACATGATTTTTAGGTTCATCTACTAGCTTCAGCCTGTGCAGGGACCTCAGTGACGTCCGTGGATGAAAGGGAATACTTACATGGCCATATCCCAGCCTATCCAGATAGCAGGAAAGATTAAGGGTTTCACCAGACTTTCTTCCTCTGTCAATTCAGAATTCACTAATAATTGAATTTTTAGATGTGACAGTTGCTTGCTGCCCTCTTAAGCATCAATAGTAAAAAACCATGCATTTTCTAGGAAAAACTTTGCCATTTAAAGGCCAAAAAAAAAAAAAATATTCTGGTAGAAAAGACCTAAGGTGAAAAACTATTAAGTCACTAAGATGATTTTCTAATAAGAACAGCGTTTACTGCAGATTAAACATTTAGCACCTCTGAAATTCTCTATGTTTCTGACTACCTTTCCCCAACCTTTACCTAAGGCTGGCCACAGCTAACTGACCCAGTGTTACTCTAGTTTTTGTGGAGGCTGAAAAATGATAATTCATCTGGGTGGAAAGGCCACGATTTCTGCAGAGGTCTTCATGTACAAACTATTACTTTGAGGCAGTACACAATAAATTCCTGTTTGGGATCCTCAAAAAAAAGAAAAATTCTACACATACGCTTAAGACACGCTGACTGTTCCTAATTGATAAAACTCTATATGCAAAGTTAGGCACTTCACACTAACCTTTACAGTACATAAACAGTTCAGCAACTCTGAAAGTACAAAGATACGAATTCTGACAGGGAAAAATGTATTTTAATAAATTCCTATCAATCTTTAATATTATAAAAATTATCCCCACTCAAAACAGCAGCAGCAACTGAAAGCTGTCAGCCAGCCATAGAGCAGGCAGTACCGGCGCACCCGGCTCCACGCTGCCCTGACAGTTTATTGCTGCCATGGTTTGGAAGGACCAGGGGTGGCGAAGCAGAGTAAGATGAAAGGTCAGTTCAGCTTCTCAGACATTCACCTCTTTTCATCTATTGTCAAAGAGGCTCTATTGTTGTACAAACACCTTTCTACTTATTGAAAGCTTCTGAAAATTAGTTTTGTGCTAGCTACATCGTTTCACTACCGTGTATGAAATCATCCGTAGAGCACATCAATTTTTCATACAGCACTGCCTTGGGCAAGATCCTAAATGGTAACAGAGCAGAAGACTCCACGTTATTTACATATAAACAGGAGAAAAAAACAATGAAATTAAAAAACGTTGTCAACAGAGCAACAACTGCAAGGGCAAACAGCAACGATTTCATGTTCAACGACACTTCTCCCATAGCCTTGGCCAGCACAGGCTGCTTATATAAATGAAAGAAAGAATGCTGCCCTGAACTTGCCCATTATCCCACAGAAAAGGTATTGTGGGAATGTTAACTGTCACCTGGCGGACTTCCAAACGCCAGCAGGAAAAAACGCCCTTTCAAAAATTTTAGCCAACTGAAGAATACTCCACATTTTTCACATTTTCCAATTATCCCAAGTTATGTATAAACTAACACAAGCCTTGAACTAAAACCATATAAAATGGATGTAATAAGATGATTGACTGCTCTGCAAAAGAATGAATCAAGTGGTCTCGCGTCCAAACCAAACAGCCAGTATCGTATTTCACAAACCACGACAGCTTTTGAGAACGCCAGCGCATTTCTAGAATAGCAGAAATGTTTGCAGTGTCCGTAAGAGCACTTACTGGACAACACGAGTAGGAACTAAAAAAAGCGCCCTCCCGATTCCAGCAACGCAGCCCGATGCTGTGATGCAGACCTGGTACCATGTGACAAAGATGTCGTTTGAAGCCTGGATTCTGTCATAAAACGAACAAGAGAGAAACGCATCTTGCATGCACCTAATATCTGAATGGGCCCCACGATGGAAACGGCAACGCTGAAGAGAGCCAGGCCCGGCAACTGCGTGGCCTGGAGAAGACCCCACAACAAAACGAGCAATAATCCCCTTTCTGTTTTAAACAGAAGGCATTTTTCTTGCTCTTTTCCATCTGGCACTTCAAGTAGCTGTCTTTACTTAACAGTCGTCTTGAAGTTTTTAATAGTCATACAATGTGCAAACTCAAACTGAAAGAAATTATCCCTTACTTCTTCTCCTCCAAAGTTCAACTGTTAAGTAAAAATAGCTCGCAATCATGTCTCCACTCCAAGCCTTCGTATCTCAGCAGGAGCAGGAGTACTCAGTGCTAGCGTAGTATCCCCATATTTCAGCGCACAGCACATGAAGCTGCAACCTCATCACTTAACAGTATTTCGCTGGTTTGTTTGCGTGCATGTCCTGTCATGCTAATTGGTGAAATACAACTTCCCGATTCAAATATACAGGAGGATTTTTTCTTTTTTGGGTGGGGTTTTTTGGGGTTTTTTGTTTGTTTGGTTGGGTTTTTTTCTGTTTAAAGAAGAAGAGCTTTAACGGTAGAAAGTACATCTTTAATCTGAAAAAAGTAAGCCCTTCAATCAGAGCAGAATGCTTTGTATGGCATTGTGTTCAGTCAAGCCATGGGTCATCTCTTCATTAAGCGCATGTACCTTAATTCAGCTCACAACTGAAAGCACACTGCCTCCCAAAGCATCTCCTCGTGATAAAACAAGACACAACCAAGACCTACCAAGCACCTACTCAAAGCACTGTTAACAACAGACTCCTGCTCTGATTTGGTGCCATTTCCAACAGATCCTGTTTCAGCTTTCCCAGGTAACCTCACCATCACTACCCGCGCTGAAGGCATGGTGGGACTGGGCACGGAGGAGCGAAGTCACTTACCCCAGATCACTCCTGAGGCTACTCGCAAGCGTAGGAAGACCACCAAGAGCATCTGGGCCATTCCACCGCCACTGAGCACATTTGCTAGCACCGCTGTCTTTGCTCCCCGCTCTTTCAATTCTCCTGCCAATAATTAGACCAAATTTGCCCTTAAAGTCAGCAACCCTGCACTTCACCTTACTTCAGTACTTACCTAAGATTTTACGTAATGCGAAACTTCTTGTAAAATCAAAGAAAAAAAGAGATGGTCTTCAAGAAGGTGATGTAGTTCTCATGTAGGGTATTAATGTCCAAACACAGGTGCTTCAGCAAAGTTCCTTTTTTAGAGAGGTACAAATCCCACACAAAGAAGTTGTATTTACGCCCAAGTATGCTTGTAAACCAGAACACTAATACCCGATACGCAGTCGCTGCAAAGTACCACATTTTGATTCGGTTTTGCTGATTCCTAAATACCTTAACGCAAATGTGCAATAAGCCTAGTTTACACTTAAACAGGAGTTCAAACAGGCTTGCACTAGCTTAACTAACTTGATTTAAAATTGTACTTAATTAAGTGTGAGCTGTTTCCCAGGTATCATATGGCTTATTCATGGACTGCTTCTTTCACTATGCATTTTTGTGATCAAAGAAGTCTTAGATATAACAGACGAGGTTATTTACTATTTATAAAAATAATCACGTCTTAATGTTCTTTTTGGAATTAGTCTTCTAAAATGAAAACTAATCTTCACTACTTCTCTTTGAAAACCTGAGAGAGAATTAGATGATTTTTGAGGTTGTTTTTCTTCCTGCACAAAAAAAAAAAAATATCCCATCCTGCCAATAAATCTTCAAGGCATTTCAATAGCTGCTAGACTTGTGTAAACCACACTTTGAAAAATTCATAATTTCTATAAGATAGCATCCCTGAGACAGTCAAAAAAACCAAACTTTATTTTCCACTTCTTAGTTTCTTCCTGTTTGACTCTTTGTGGGTATAAGAAACTATTTTCTATTTATTTGTTAAGTTTTATTTTTTTTTAAATGAAGCCACAAAGCTCAGAAAAAATCACTAACAGAATTTAACAGGCTTAAAAACAAGTCCAGAGGGAAGATGCTAGCAAAGTTACGAAAACAAACGCAAAACTGTAATATTCACAGTACTTCAGGTTCTAAATTACCAACTCAGTACAATGTACTGTATTGTAAACTTTCTTTATCCACTGGACTAAGAAAGTAAGAATCATCATTTTGGAGAGTCCTCATAATCCTAGTTCTTTGAACTGAGTGACAGAACTTGTTCCTCAACTGCAGGTACTGAGCCAAACCAATCTTTGAACAAAATTCTAGCAAAAGAGTTATCCTGTAATAACCTGGGCTTAGTATGGAGGACACAAGCCAGGGTCCTGCGGATTTGTAAGCCCACTCCAATTCCCCCCGATATCAACTGGAAGCCGAATAACTCAACATCCTGCAGGATCAAAATCTGCTAGGAAAGGAAAAGTTGTGCCTGCAGCTTACGGTTCTCCAAATTCCTACATAAAATCCTTTTTTACTGCTTGCTCTAAGGAGATAGTTCTCACTGCTGAATATATAATGCTAGATTTAAATTTTAGATGGCTGCAGGGTGGTCATGAGATAAATACCAAGTGTATTTGTATGCCGCTGTATTTACAGTAAGATGGAAAGTCATCTGGATTCAAGGATTCAAAACATGAAACCTTTTGAACAAAGGCATGGTAAGAGACAGCCTTGAACAGAGGACTGCCAATTACAAACAACATACACAACCAAACCCGAAAGGCAATGTATTGTGAAACCCTTTCAAAACCATACAATACTATGGGAATGAAGTAAACTTAAAACTCCCCTTCAGTACTCTCGTCATAGCTAATTTGTGATTTCCTGTACACTCAGTACTAACAGTACAATGGAGCCTCTATTGTGAGCCTCCTCCCACAAGCTTTTAAAAAAAAAAAATGCAAGACATTCTTTTTATCTAGACTGGCGTGGCTAAAATACATCCAAGCTCTACACAGATAAAAGGTTATTTTCTTAGATGTTGCTTTTGCTTGTAAAAATCAAAAACAAAAATCTGCTGTCTGGTTGTGCCGAGTTCAAAGTTCACAAAGGAGTAGTGCTTTGGTGCCTAAACTGCTGACCATGAATCTCAACCAGAGCAGATGGAGGAAGCGCTTTAGTGTTAGGATAACAAGAAAAGGTTCCACATTGAGAACTATCAGTAAATTCAACAGAATTCAAATTGGCTTTGACAGTCTCGCAGGAGCTGAAAAATCAGCGAGAATTTGACAGAACCAAGGAACAAAGCGACTGCAGTATTAACTGCAAGTCTTGATTGAGGGTGAAGGTAGTAAGTCCTTTAGGTGCAAGTAACCAGTTTATAGAGGTACTGAAAATTGATATTGCATTTTTTCATCTTAAAGGGTCCTGAAAGCTAACGCAAACAAACCAAAATGAACAAGACTTTACACACTAAAACCTGGTAGCAGAAATGAGAAACAGTAATCCTGGCAAAAGGCACTCTAGGAAAGGAGCACAACTAGCAGAGGCAGGCTTTTAGCATGCAGGAGAGGACTTGGTGAGGACGCACAATAAAACCTAAAATGCTGCAGAGGCTTTGGTCAGTATCTTAATGCCCTTCCTTAGTCAAGAAATACTATATTAAGATAGAGAAAGACTTAGCTAGCCAGTTCCAGTCAGCATGGGAACGTACACATACAACACTGAATTACTGAAGTGCACTTCTCGGTAATGCTGATTATACGAACGGGAAAATCAACAACATGAGAAAGGTTGTGATACACATTAATACTATTCGGTGAAGCACTAGACATGCATTAAGATGGCTGGTAGACCACAAACGTGAAAACGCTCATTATCTGGTTGAAAATAAACAGTTTAACATATCTGGCACAACACATTAAAGAGAAAAAATATTTAAATATCAGTTTAAGAGTTTGGAGACTAGCTTGTGGTTATCTCTGCTAAACACTTTTGTCCTGCATGACTCTGCAAAGGCTGGAGCTACATACTCAGCAAGAGACAAACTGGCTGCAACCATGTAATGAAATTTGACTCATCTGGGAATTTTGACGAAGTGCTCCACACTACTGTTTCTGCTAAGCCATACATTTTCTTTACGGGATCAAGAGTGCCATGCTGCAAATATGCAAGAAGCAACGGTAATTTTGGACAGCTCAGCTTAAAACAGAGGGCTATTTCTGCAAATCCATATTCAGGTAAAAATCCCACACAAGCCAACAGAAATTCTGCGATTATAAATTAAAGATACTGGGATCTGCACGAATGGCAAAGACATTAGTGTCTGCCAGTCCCTAGCAGCACCTCTCTATATGTATGGTATGACTACAGGTATGACTAACAGCTGCCTGGGGCAGCACTCCCTTCCTGCAAATCCCCCCGCGGATCAGCCCAATCTGACTGGAGAGCACACATCTCAGTACAGCTCCTTTCTGGCTCATTCTCCCAACTTCTGACTCACCCAGGGGCTATGATAACATTCTGCAGAGTGAAAAAATGTATGTGTAGTAGAAGATGATGAAAATACCCTGCAGTGCTGCTTCTCTCCTGGCTTTTTTCTGAGTTCTGGCTCACCAGTGCACTGGCTGAGCACAATGCAGGACAGCGCATTGGCCGTTCCTCTGCTTGGCCAGGTACAGGGCTTTGTGGCACACAGTGTATGCTCTGGCCACAGGAAAGGAACACAGTTTCATGGCAATGCAGCAGGGAGAGCCTTGGAGAGTGGGATTTGCCATTCCTGCTGTCATCAGAAGGCAGCCATGGGCCAATTCCTATTCATAATATTTGGAGGGTGGGCGAGAGGGACAATCCCCCATACAGCAGCAGCAACAGCAGCAGTCAGCCTGGCTTTTCAAGGCTCCAACATGAGCAAAATACAAAGCAGGACCGCTCTCTTGCTGGCCCTAGAACTCAGCTTTCCTAAACCCCTATCTACTTCATGTGTGTTTAGACTCTGCTCTGACTGTCCAACGTGGATAAGGGCCTACATCGCTTTTGCACAAGGCCAGGCACACTTAGCTAAACGCACGTAACGCTGGGCTGCCCTGCGTGGTTCCCCAACTACAGACACTTCTCGCTTCTGACGGTCACACGTCAACCGAGCACAAAAGGTGGCAAAAGCAACGCTTGCTTTAAAAGGCAGCAGAACAGCTATGCTCTTTGCCACGTTCCGCGTCGTAGTGGGAGAATTAATTGCAAAGCTTCCAGCATACCGCGCCGGGATGGACCTCTCACCACCCTTATCACCACAGCACAAGATGGAATCTATAAAAACATATTGGGGCTGTTCAGGAAGACCGTTAGTGCACATCCAACAATAAGAAATCTGGACTGCGTACAGGGGTTTGGAATTGTGACTCAAACCAAGTAAGAAACGTTTCTCCGCTTCCTTACTTTTTTTGCGAGTTGGCATCAGAGCTCCCCTAAAAAGACTAAAAGGAGAGGAGGGGTAACGTGGCGAGTTCTGCCACACAGAAGAGTCAGAACGCGTGAACAACTTCCACTGCAGACTTATGTAACTTTGCCGGTGGTGACACAACCCGCTGAAAGTGATTTGGGCACAGATATGGGACATCCACTGACCTGTAAAGGAACTATTAAAATATGCCTTAACATACCTAACGCAAAGCAAAATTATATAATCACATTACCTCCTGTTTTAATACTGAAGCTACAAAGCCTTCATATGGAACAGAAGTAAAAAGCTTTCTATTAAAAAAAACCCTCAACCTTACAATAACTCTGAACAATTGTCCTGCTCAGCAAGCCCCGAGGCCAGCTTCTTCTGCTTTTTGTGGAGAGTCCCTCCTGGCAGGTACACTGCAAGGAAGTTCCTCCAAAAGCCCCTTGAAAAAGGCAGGTATAATAAAAGATGAAAATGCGGAGATGAACAACGGTCATCCAAAATAAATGTCAACATGAAACATGCTACAGCATTAGCGATGTTTAGTTCAAAGAAGAAAAAAAAAAAACAAACCATGTCAATTTTCAATTATGTTGATTAGACACAAACTGGATAATTAGTAAATGGAATAATAATACAGGAAACATGATATGTTTGAGATGAAATGACAAAAATACTTCATGAAAGACACAATTTATAATCATCGTCCTCAAAAATTAAATTCTTGCTCTGCTAAGGCAAACATAAACATGTTATGTTCTGCACATCAAAAAATAATTAACCTGTTCATCTAACATGCAGATATTTTTCAGGAGAGGTTCCTTTTGAATGATTCCTCTTTATTTGGAATTTAATTTTACCTTGCGAGTTGGGGGTTTTTTAATTATTATTTCATTACTGGGTTTTTTCTTTTCTTTTTAAAGATGCTGGCTGTTGCAGCACCCACAGAGGTGAAGACCTCGGTGCCCGCCAAGCGAGCGGCGCTGGCAGCTCCCGCCTGGGCGCTGGTGCCGGCGGAAGGCAGAGCCCGAGGGTGTGGCTGAGGCACGCGGAGCTCCGAATACTCCCCGTCCCCGGCGTGGCCGCAGATAGCAGCTACGAGGCAGCACAAACTAGATGAGCCCGGGGAACGTCTCCTATTCCTCAAGGAACCGGACACGTCTCTGGTCAGGTTCAAAAACAATTTGAAGTTTTTACTCGTATCAACCATCAAAGTGAAGCTGAACATCAAGGGATAGGGCCCCGCAAGGACCTAAAAAGGTCTAATCCGGGGACGCACGGCCCCCTTTTTCACACCGTAAACAGTTTGAGACACTTGCTCCGCTTCCCCCTCCCTGCAGTACCGCCGCACAAGGTCATACATCAGTTTCAGCCAGCCACCGCTTTGATGCCGCCAGATTCCCAAAACACTTCTGAGCAGGTTAATCATCTGGGGAGACGGGCTGACGAAAAAGATCCTATCGTAATCACAGCTCAGAGATCCTAAAACGCCCACCACAACTGGAAGCACTGCTGCACTTCCCCGGTCTTCCCAGAGGAACACTGGTGAGGGAGCAAAGGGTTATGTTTCAGCAGGAAATGTTAATTTTAGATTCCTCTGTAATGAATGTTTGCTATCTCTTCCTGATCAATACATAGATTCAAATGAATCATCATCTTTGCTCTCAAGGCGGTAGGAGAGAAGGAGACCCGAAAACACAGCTGGGAACTTCTGCCTTCCCAAACTGTAAATCCGTTGCTACGCTGTCTGGGGGTGAGAAAGCACGTGCGGCAGAGGGAGTAAGGCTAAAGGGCTATGTACTACAACTTTTATCCTCACCTTAAATTTTAGGACACTTATTAAAAGTGTAACTCCATCTTTGCTCTCTCACTAAATAAATAATTACGGGGCCAGAAGGTTAGGGAGCCTCAGATGAGGCTGCTATGTTGCTATACTGCCAACTGCTATCGGATTTGAAAGCTTGACACATGCCGGAGAGTATCACCTCATCAATGTTCCCAGCTGGCTTGGGAGGTGAAAACCTAAATATTACTCTTAAAGGCAGGTCTCTAAACACACAAGTAGCCAACCTCTCCAGATAAATTTCATGAAACCTAGTTACTACAAATGCAGGGTAAGTAAGGAAAGACAAAGCGGCAACAAGCAATTTTAGTCCAAAATATTTGCCTGGTTTCAACTAAACATTATATTTCACATAAGCAAACTGAAGATCATGTTGCTTCTCGGTGCCTTTACTTAGAAAACATTTAAATGTGCGCCCTTCCGTGCACTTACTGCAGTTCAAACTATTTACCTGTAAAATAAGCTTTTTTTTTTTTTTTTCCCCATCCTTAAGGTATTCATGTGAACAGGTACTTCGGGATAACGACACTTTTCTCCCCAAAAGGGACTACCCAGCCTAGTCGCTGGCCTGCGGTAGATGTTCTTATTTGATAAGGAGGGATTGACTTTACATTTCAAAATGTTGGCAAGCGCGCTACTGTGTCTGTATGAGAACACTTCGCAGTAGCCAGTCCAATCCTAATCTCTCGGATCACACTTTTGGCTGAGCACTGCGGCTGCCCTGTTTACATTGTAAATAAAACAGTAACTCCGAGAAACAACAAGATTAGTAAAATTGAAGCATCGGGCATTTTTAACAAAGGGCAGATGCTATTTATCTTTATGATACAGAAGGATGAGTCAAGAGCTAACCAAACTGACAAACATAAAGGCACTTGTAATTTGTTTTGTCACGCTATCAGGGACTCCACATTATGATAAAGTATCATAGCATATACAACATTGACGATGATGAGCTCTTTACACGTAGCATACTGGGTGCTCAAAGGCTGCATGCTCCAGCTACTCCTTAACTACACATGACAACACCGAACTGAAAAATCCACAAAGGTGACTGTAGTAGTTTCATTTCAAAATAGTAGTTTCATTGACTAAACCCTTCTACTGAGCATGACTACAGCAGTTCTCAGGATTATTACTATTTTATTTACCAATTCAGTAATGAAATAACACAACCCTTGATGGAGAAATACTGGACCTACAGTATTTGGGGGCCGGGGGTGTTTACAGAAGGACAGAGAAGACACCACTGACTCTGCACCAAGTTATGCCCTCGATGCCATTAAATACACACAGAGAAACTGCGTTCACGTCCCAACTATTATTTTTCATTAACAATGACAAAACCGAGGGAACGGTTTAGCTCTTTTTCTCTCATCTGCGTATGGACTGCAGCCACCCCATAAACACCTATTTCTTGTTCAGGCTGGAAAATGGGGGCAGGCTGGGGGCAGGCGGTTGCTTGCTTCATTTTGGTTTGAGATACACCAGTGAACTGCAGGCGGACAAAGTATTCTGTCACTAGCTTAATCTCGGGATGGTTGACATGATAATAAACCAAAGAGGGTATTATTTGTCAAACATCAAGGAATTCCAGTATTGAAATCTTGCTGCCTTTGGGGGTCAATAAAGAGCTACGTTACAAAATATACTAAAGTTAACAGTTTGGGCTGCTAATTTTACATGCCTGCTTCACCAACGCACAGCTAAAAATAGGTAAAACAGATAAGAACACAGAACAAAGAGATGCACTGGACAATTACCTTTCTACTAGCACAGTCTACTTTAGAGTGAGCTTTTTAACCCTTTTTATTTATGAAGGATACAGGTTTTTAAAGTGTCGCTCAAGGGGATTTCAATCTATAACTGAAATAATTTAAATATAAATTTTATATTTTTCTTAGTATTTTCTTGTTCCCTTCCTAGTGGGATACAACAGTGAGATTTAAAATATTTCAATAAGGGCATCAGGCTGCTTGCCAAGGGGCTCAAATACTAAATAAGAACATTTACATCTTCTGTGACCCAGGAGAAAGAATCGGGGCGACGCACTTGAAACACGTACGTACGTCGCAAATATTATAGTTCATTTTAATTCGCTGGGAAAAGAGTACACATTCACTGCAGTTTATCAGGCCTCATTATTTTCAACGAGGCTAAAGGGATGATTATCTTTAGCTGCTCCATCATGGCCTAAAAGCAAACATTCTGCCTGATAAGGACAACAGTTATTAAAATACAAGGTGATGTTAAATTGTTTAATTTAAGTTACAACAGGTGAAATTTTGAAAACCAAGGCTGAGAACAGTGTTTTCTACAATTATCCTGACCAGATCGGTGCTATGAGTGAGATCCTGACTTCTCATTTTAATTTTTTTAGAGGAAAACAAAGCAGCATAGCAGACCGACTCGCATCTACACAGTAAACACACTTATTCTCTGCTTTGTACCCTTCTTTTCGTACCATTTGCTTACAAAATGATAACGTTTATAAACAGAATCGACATTCTGTCTCCTTTATGTCCGCGGGAAGATAAAAAAAAAGAAAATCACCTTCAGATTAACATGATAATTTATGCCAAGCAGTTCTGGAGGCATATCTGTAACATCACCCCATGCACATTATTCATGTTACCTTAAAAACCAGCAGCGATCCATAAATGCATTTGCTAGCACATGTTTAAAAAAAAAAAAAAAAAGGGAAGAGGAAAGAAAGAAAAGGAGAAATTCAAATTTACAGAGAAGAGCCTTACCTCTCGGATACATAACCCGTCCGCAGATTTAGCAAAATCATTTCAACAGCCAGGCCTTAAGCACTTTTTACAGCAATAAAACGCCGCTTTTAAACTTCCTGTTTATTGAAATATTAGCACAGCTTTTTTTTTTTTTTTTTTTTCCCTCCCTCCCCTCCGTGGCACTTTACCAACGTTCCTCTGCAGTTAAAAGCCAGGGCACCGCTCAACCCAAGAGCGAACGGGACGGGGCGGGGGGGGGGCGGGAAAAACCACCCCAAATTAACATTCTGGATGCAGTTTTAGCACCGTTTCACTTTTTTATTTAAGGATGAATTATACCCGCAGCCGACCTCCAGTCCGCTGACTGCGCCTCACCCCCCTCCCGCGTTTCATCTGTATTTCTATTCTATTCTATTTTTTTTTTTTTCATTCGAACCCCCCAGCTCCCGCCCGCCGCCGCCGGGCAAAGTTGCTGAGCGATGCGGCCGTCAGGGGAGCCCCGCTCCCCGCCGGGGGGGGCGCCGAGGGGCCGGGAGCGGCGCTGGCGGCCACACAAAGCCCGGCGGCGGCGGCGGCGGCGGCGGGGACCGATCGCCCCCCCACACACACACCCCCCCCCCCCGCCCCGCCGGTCCCCACCGCCGCGACCAGGCCGGCGCGGCGCGGCGCGGCGCGGAGATCGTTACCTAGCGGCAAGCCCTTGTTTAGTAAGTGAGAACTTCCCATTGAAGCGCTACGCCCGCGCCCGCCGCGGGGGGAGGCCGGGGGGGGCACGGCCGCTCCGCGACGGCGAGGCTGGCGCTGCGGAGGGAGGCCGGCCGCCGCGGCATATGGCGGCCTCTCCCTGGGCGCCCCGGGAGTGAGGCGCCGCCGCGCGCCCCCGCCGCGCGCACGCGCGCCGCCCGCCGCCCGAGGGGAGCGGCCGCTGCCTCCCTCCTCCTCCTCCTCCTCCTCCTCCTCCTCCCCCGCCGCCGGCGGGGCTTCCGCGCCCCGCCTCGATCTCCTGGTTCTAGGCACGCGCCCCAGCCAGACAGAGAGCGGGGCGGGCGCGCAGCGGGCTGCGAGCCTCCCGCTCCACCCGCGCGGCGTTGCGGACCCATTTTAGCCGCTTTTGTTTCGTTGAAACTCCAACGAACCTGACGCCGGCTGCGTCCGACACCCTCCCGGGCATCCCAAGGCGTCGGCGCTTGCGGCGCTTCGCTGATTTTTGTGAAGCGGCGGAGGCTTTGCCCCTTTATAAACTAAGAGGGAGGAAAACAACCACCGCCGCGACGCTCCGAGTCCGCTCCTAGCGAGGGTGAGCGAGGTTTAGCGCCTCCTGCGCCTCCGGCCCGCCCTCAGAGCCCGGTGCCCGCAGCCGAGGCCCGAAGCTCTCCCCACGGGGCCCCCGGGGAAGCGGCCGGGCAGGGCTCGGCAGAGCAAAAAGCAGCAAATCGGCCAAATACTGACGTTCCCCGCCGCGGGGGATGGTCCCGCGCGTCCCCACGGAGCCCGAGGCGCCCCGCCACCCCCTCGGGGGACAACGCCTGCTTTCACTGAGGAAACGATTAAGTAGAAATCCAGTATTTTGCCGCTGCGCTGCCCAAAGCGGAACCGGGACGGCGATTCGGGTCACAAACAGGTGTTATCGCCAGCGTCCGAACCCCGCGACCCCCCCGCTTTCCCCGCTCCCGGCCACCACACGGGGGTCCCCCCCCCCCCCCGAGCCCGCCATTCCCCTCCCCGCCGAAGCGCCGGCGGCGGACGACAACCAAAGTCGGCGCGGGGCGCGGCGGCGGGCTGGCTCAGCTGACGGCGGCTCCGCCCGCCGGCGGGAGGGGTGAGGGCGGCGGAGGCCCGCGGCGCCGACACGGCCCCGCCGCCGCCGCCGCCTCTCCCGCGGGTCTCCCCTCCCCTCCCTCCGCCCCGGAGCGCCGGTTCCAGCCATCGGAGAAACTTTTCCGCCTCCCGCAGGGCCGCTCCCCGCCTCCTCACCCGCGGCCGGGGAGCGGCGCCGCGGCGCGGGAGCGGAGAGGGTGCCCGCTCGCTCCCGTCCCCTCCCCACAGACGAGCCCGGCGAGCGAAACCCCCCCCACCTTTTGCTTCTTCCCCGGTCACAAACCGCTCGGTTTCTGTCAGCGGTTGGGCCGCAAACGCCCCCAAAGCCCGCGCTGGCACGGCAGCGCCTCAGGGGTGCCGGGGGCCCCTCCCTCGCGTAACGGCCGGGCACAGGGGGCCAAAATTAAGATGTTGGCCCTATTTCCTGCGCCCTTACCGACCGGGAGGCGAGGGCCAGCGCGCTGCCACGGCGGGCCGAGGCCGGCGTCTGGGGTGCCCTCGCTGAGGGGGGGACCCCCGGCCGGGCCGCCGCAGGGCTCCGGGCCGAGCTCCCAGCCCCACGTTTCAACGCCTCCTCCCACACGTGTTTTGGGGGTTTCTTTTTAATGGGTTTGCAGGGTGATCCGAGAGTTCCGCTGACTGCACCGCTGAACTCCGGGACCGGGGGTGATTTTTAAAAACTAGCGCGTGGAAAGAGAGGGGGTAGACGCCAAGATTTGAGAGCTTTTTTGGATTCTGCAGGATTGGTCTGCGATACTTAGAAAGACCCGTGGCGATATTAGAGGTAGCTAATACAAATAGTTACACGGACTCTGGGGCAGCAGGCATCAGTAATTCACTTTGGTAAGTGACGTGCCTGGTACCAGGAGCGGATCACCTCTTCTGTGCTTCTATATGCACAGGCTGTAGATTTTCCTGCGTTTTTTGGCAGGTTTTGTTTGTTCGTTTGAGAAGGGACTATTTGAACCCAAAGGTTAGAAAGGGTGGGTTCAGCCTCCAAGTTGTGTGGATTTCAGGAATCCATTCAGAGCACAAGTAAAGGATTTTAGCTTATAGGCAACCTTTAGCAACCTGGCTCCAGCTCCCTAATGACTCGATTTTCCCCATCAGTCTCCAGGTAGTGTCCATTTCGCAGAGTTATCCAGCAGGATCGGGAGGCAACTCCCAGGACGAGTTTATGACTTTCTTCATTTTCCTCCTATATTCATGGGAAAGCCTTTTGTGGCTCAGTATAGACGTCTCAGACATCCCTCAAACAACATAGTTTCTCTAGATTCTCACTGTGCATCACTAGGGCAGCATCTAGCCAAGCGCCTCATGTGGGGTTTGTATAAATAAACAAATTTGGTTTTAATCACTTTAAAGTGGTTAACCACTTTATTGCCATTTATAGATGTTAGCAAATATAAAAAATATATACATATCAAAGCTGTAAGAAGAAAATAATGATTTTTTTTTTTTTTCCACTACTTAAGTTGCCATGTGGCAAAGTATCAGCAGGAATGAGCATTAGGGGTAGAACGCACTTAAACCGCAAGTGCAGTACCTGTGAGTACCAATACGGCTATAGAAGTATCTCTGGGAAAAAATAATAGCGAAAAATGAAAATTCAGAAATGAAACTAGAGTTCAGTTACTATTTTTTATATAGAAACATAAACAGATATGGGCAGGGAAGCCATTTCCTCAGTGGGGTTACATGACTGGGCAAATGTTTAGTTCTAAACTGGAACTGCTGCTTCGAGGAGGGAGGGGAGTGTGGTACAAAATATTATGACAAGGGGAGTGCTCTAAGTGAGGATAAGTTGGCATGATGAACAGATGGAGTATTCAATAACAGGAGGTTATTAATACTGCAGTTTGGTATTCTCTATGCTACTTCATGAAGGGATTCATATGCTTGCTCTTTTTCCTTTCCGATTGTACGCACACTTAACAAATACACATGCTGCAGGTAATGCCGGACATATTTCCCTCCCGGCGCGCACACAGCACAAAATCATGTTTCCTGGGAAAACATCAAGGGCTGGATCCTCAGTTGATGGTAACTGGACCAACTGTGTTCCTTTCAACAGCAGAAAGCTGATTTGCACCTGCTGAAGGAGAGAGGTTATCTGACCCCGTCTCCCCAGGCGAAAGGTCTCTCCGCCCTGCTCTTTGACAGCTGCCACAGGGCACCTGCTCTAGAGAATAAACGGTGAAGACTCTCAGGATGGAAAAGAAAACGGAATAACCCAAGAGCAAGTGAAGTTTTCCTTCAGAACACGATGTGATGCTGCTTCTGTTTAAGAAAATCACCCTTGCTTTCTCACCCAGAGTCCAGTCCTCCTCCCCTACACGGCTTTCGGTGGCCTAGTTTTAGACTGGACATGAGAAAATCCAGGAGCAGGCCAGCTGACTCCAGTCAAAACTTCCACCACCCTTATCGATTCTACTTCCAAGGCTCTCCAGCTTGCCTCCAGGTCACCAAACACTCGGTCATCTCCACATCTTTTAGACTATGATTGGTACAGCTACAATATAACCAAACCTTCCACAAAACGTAACAATCCCCATCCTCTTATCACATTTTGGCACTGCTGTCACTGCGACTATTTCTTTTTTTTTTTTTACCAGTAATGTTACACAGCTGAATGACTTCTGTGTTTTGCACTAAAAATTATGGCATTTTTCAAAGCCCCCAAACTGTTTCTTGGCTTCTTAAGAGTCAGCCTGGAGGAGCACATGTGCTGAAGAGTAAATACATTGTTTTAAATGTGTCTGTTAACAGCCATATGTATAATTCAAGTACAAGTTTTATTCCCCTCAGAATGTCTAATCATAAGGGCATGACCTTGGGCTTTCACAAATCAGATACATTAGGGTAGGATATCTTTAGCAGATGTGACTTTGAAGATACTGAAAGAGGAAGTTTTACTGTTGTATCGTCTAAGCAACGAGTCAAGATACTCGCCGAATGCTCTCCAAAGCGAGTAACGAGGTTTGACGATATTCTTACATCTAGATACGGAGATTGTGTTCTTAAAAATTTTCCTCCGTTTGTCAGAGCTGTGCGCGCTGGCTCTTCCGTGCACGTTTTTGCTTCATTATCAAACGCACGTCATTCATTGTAACAGTTTTTAAAGCCATCATTTAAAAAGCTTTGTGCATTTTTAAATCAAAATGTAAGATTATATTTCAAGGGAATATCTTAGCTTTTGCGAACAATAAATCTTGCAGATGCTACTCGGAGATCCTAAAGGGGATTTACGTCAGAAGAAAAGAATGGTTGGATAAAGCAGGCCCGACATATAAACTTCATCCGAAAAATAGATCTTTAAATTGTGTAATCAAAATAAGTCTACGCCGTTTATTTAAACTCTGGAAAGAAGACTTCGTTTGGATTTAAATCTTTCCTTAATTCTTTTGCTCAGATCCTGAAAAGCATTTGTTTATAAAACACACACATAGAGAGCAGTCTACTTTCATTTTGCAATTGCATATTTTAATTAGAGCTTCTTTTTTTTAAATGTGTAACTTCCCCTGTGTGAAACTTCCCACTGTAAGAAGTTAATGCTTTCTGGTTGATGTGAAAGAGAAGGGCCATTTTGGAGAAACATTTTCAGCAGGTTCTGAGGGGAAAATGGAAAAAAGAATAATTGACAAAAGGGAAGCACTTCATCTTGAAGAAATGGTGGTCATCACAAGCATGAAATGAAATAGAGGACCTTCATCTACTGTTAAAAAGAAGGTTTGCTGAAGGATCAAAGTCGTAGATTAAAGTTCCACTTAATGAACAAGAAGTTCAGCTGTGTCAAACATTCAAAGTCATTTTTGAAATGCCAAATGTGCATTGCTCCTTTCTCAGAACGGAATGGCTATGCTAGCTCTATGCTGGAAATAACAACTGTACAAAAGTGAAAAAGCTTGCAGTGCGCTGAATGAATGGAAGAATAAATTCCCTTCAAACCAGTGAACACAAAACTCCTCTCTCTGATGTTATCTGTATTAAGTGACTAAGGGATTTTTCTTCTTGATCTCACCCTCTTCATACAAGTGCTAAAAACACAAGAACCAGGGTGGAATTAAATCCTCTGCATTTTCTGGTTATCATGAAATGAGAGGTATCACTTTCCATCTAGTTGGGAGGAGTTAACAGACCATTTCCAGGAAGGTCTGCGTTCTGGCTGAGGAGAAAAAGAAGATGGAGATGAACAGCAGAAGAAACCTATCGAGAACCATTAGTGGATGTCAGCCATTGTCCATCTGTTCACAGTGGAATAAATCCAGACCTGAAGGAACAACTGCAACCTGCCCCATATGGCTCGCTCCCTTCTGCGCTGGCAGGGCTGCTTTGGGGATTTGACATTGGATGAGGTAAAGGAGAAGCAGCGCAATCTGTGTTCCCAGGAACGAACAGCCAATTAACATGAAAGAACAAAAAGTGGGTTAGTAACCCAGGGGAAGGTTTTCTCCTTCTCACCTGTCTGAAATCTTGGAGCTCATTCAACCTGTGCACACTGCAGAGCTACTATGCTGCGGCTCCTACTACTAATGAAGTCCTTAAACATTTAACCTTAGCTACTACCCAAATTATGTGGGCAGCGGACAGCCCCTCAACTGGCGAGTGAGACCGCTGATCCAGCTGTCTCCCAGGGTGTTAAAGGAGGCATTTAGAACATATTACACTAAAAATGCCATTAAAAATTATAATGCAATATACCTTCAACAGAATGAACCAGCACAACAACATTCTGCATTTACTTTTATAGAACTGGATTGTAGCAAGTTACTATTGAGTAGTAATTTACTTCTCAAGTTTTAAATCCGTCTGGGCCTGCTCATGAAGCACAGTATTATTTTCTACATGATTAAGGGCAGTAGGCTCAGACCCATACAGATTAGTTATGACATGTGATTGTCTCTTTAAAATTACAATGAAAAGTAGATACTCTTTGTGACGCTCCATTCTGTATGCAAAGGAACAGACATGCATATTAAAGCCAACTGAAGGGATCAAAAACTGCAAGTTGGTAATAGATTCAACAACCTGTTTGGTGGTAGTGATTTCACAGCTAACGCAGAGAATAATTAACCATCCAGTGGCCTAAGCAGAACCAGTGGATCTCCTGAGCGAACTTGCTTTTGTGGGTATGTCTCCAGTCTTAGGACAATCTGCTGAGAAACTCAACGGATGCAGAAAACCAAATTCAGAAGTGGTGTTGCAAGAGGTACATTCGCCTACACGGATTCAAGGGCAGGCCACTGCCTACGCCACTACCCGAAGAAAGGATAGAGATGCTCAGGCTGGAGGCTTGATCTCTGCCCTAGCTCTGAAGCCATAGGCAGTTCAGGTTCGCTAGTGTTACTCCACACGTGAGGTGACTATCTGCCCAAGAAGTGGGAGTAATTGCTTTGGGCCTGGCACCATGCTAAAGCAGCAGTAGGGGCATCTCTAGGAGATGCTGTACGTTCATACCGGTTTGGACTGGCAGTTACTTAGTGGTCTCTGTGCTGCTATGTAATTTGCACTCTGTTATCCTCTACCCCCTTTTTAGCTCCCTTATAACAACACACTTGGCATCTTGTTTTTCTCAAAGTTGCACAACAAGTAGCCAGAAAAAAACCCATAGTTGTATCAGAGATAATTTTGAAGTTCCCAAACAATTATATTCATGCTTATAAACGTCACTCATTCACTAGGTGGCACAGAGAACATCATACTTCCTCGTTTGAAACACATACCACAAACTGAGGGCCCCATCGGGAATGATAAAAAAGGGTATGAAATCAAAGTAACATCTCACTGAGCTTTTATCTAGAGACTTTTCTCTCAAACTAACCACGAGGCTTACAAATCTGAAAAACTAGCCAGGATGCTGAAGGATGCAAAAAGCAAAACAATGTTTGTTAAGTTGAAACCGTCCATTTGCTGTGAAAGACCTTGAGCACAACCATGCACTGGGATTATATACATTTATGACAGTGAAATGAACTCTCTTGGTCTGTCAGATTTACTTGGGGCAACTACAAGTTACCAGTCTCGAACTTCATCCTCTTCCAGACTGAACACTGCTTTGTAGCGTCGTGAAATACTGCACTACCAGCACTCCGCTCTCACCTAGCGCTAAGGTGAGAGAAGGGTTCATTAGTGAGCAAAAAGTGACCTACAGTGAGTGAATCACCACACCAGTTCCTGAGACAGACAACACCTCCCTGGCAGCGCCTTGCCTTTCACTACTGATCACCTCCACATACAGTTAAAATCCGGTAATGCTATACCATAACACAGTCAGCATCTCTACACCGTCGGTTAAGCACGCCAGATACCTTTGGTAACTCGCACTTTGCGCAGCAGCTATAACAAACGACAGAAAACATTTGCACATCAAAAAACCTGAACACATTTGTTTGAACATCATAAAATCTGCCTACAGATAACTCAGAGAATTTAATGGACCCAAATAAAAAGTGTAAGCTCTAACTGGATTTTTTCACTCGTTTTAATTTCACTTTAAAACTAGTATATCCAGAAATTTGTAAATAAAGTAAGAAAAACATCCTATTAACTATGTAAAAATAATAACAATCTCAACGGACAGCCCTTTGTACTCTGCGAAAACAGGAAAATTAGAGTGGAGAAAAACAGTAGCAAAGAGACGGGCAGTGAAAATCAATTCCATAGTTACAACGTATGGAAAAATATGCAGGCTGGGTAATCCATAACAGGGAATGGTCAATGATTTTAGACAGTAAAAAAGAACCTAGCAAGGTTTCATGAGTAAAACACAGACCCCATTGGCCACAGAAACTCATTTCATACGTTGTCTGCCTCCAAATATCTAACAGCATACTAATATTTTTATACCCCTCCTAGTAAGTATGTATTTTTCTAACAAACACTCTATAGGCAGTTATTGGGAGGTACACCTTTTTTTCTTTTACTAAACCAAAATACAGACTCTGGTGCAACTTTTTTACTTCCCATTCTCAAGACTTAAAACTCGATAGCTGAAAAGTAAACTGCAAGAAATCCTCACCCCTATCCAAGACTCTTAAGATACAACTGAAATCCTAAAGGACGTCGCTTTATGTGCCAACTTACACAGCGATATGAAGAAAAAATAGTGACATATATTGAAACAGCTCCCCTTGAATTGCTGTATAATGTAAAGAGAGAAGCGGAAAAATAGAAGAAAAATTGATTCAAATAGGTGATAATCAGTATGCACAGATTTACTGCTACTTGAGCTTATATTTATTGCCAAATACCTTGACTTACAGACTAAGGCAGCACTGGGCATTACGATAGGATGGTATTATTTAAGGATTATTGGATAAAGTTCCCAAAGGCCTAACCACACTACATGTAGAAAATGCTGCAGGGCTCCACATCTCACGAAAATGTTTGCTAAACCGTTGTCTTTGGAATGGTTAAACTCCCCTACACAGGAAAACACCACCGGACGGAGGTGTTTCGTTGAATTTGTAGCACAGCGCAGCATGGCTGTGGCCCTACAGGTGACTTCTGGGAATGCCATCACCTCACAATGACCACTACCGACAGCAGAATCGTCGGTGCAATTTTAAAGGTAGTTCCTGCTGTGCCAGGCGGGCGTTGGCAAAGCGGCTGGGCTGATCCATCTGCAGTGTTTGTGATTCACGATGACGTTGTGGAAAGCCCACAAAGAGTTCATCACGAGCTATAAACAAAAGGCATTAAATAGAAGAACGTTCTATGATAGTTTGAAAAGGTAAATTTCCGAGAACAGAGTACTGAATAGAAGAGGATTTGGAACGTTATGTCAGCCCCTGAAGCCGGTTTCAGTTAACGCACCATGTTGCTCACTGTTTGTTTGGTTTGGTTTGTTTGTTTTTTTTTTTTCCTCATTTATTTCATCAGGACAATTATTCGGTCTCTTAACCTACACTGTCTTTTTTATGAAGCAGGGTGTCCAATACTGCTTTTGTGTAATGATCTATTATTTTTCACTACACTGATGTGCCATCTGAGCTACCAGGTCGCAAGAAACACAGTAAGCAATTAAAAATCCGCAATGCTGATGCAATCAAAAATTTGAAAGTTGTCGGGTTTAGTGCCTAATTCTAGGGAACATCTTAGGGTATACAGACACTCAAACTATTTTTTCCTTGCTTCAAATTCTTATGTTTTATTTGGGTCCTATTTATTGCTAAGACCAGCAGAAGAGTAATTGATATTAGAATAATCTTTTATTAATTTGTATTACTTTCTGTATCTAAAAGAATGATCACAGTACAGGCTTGTACATCACTATGGGAAGAGTAAAGTTCAGCGGACATTCACAAAAAGGGAAATACTTCCATGCAGACAGACTGGGTTCTTAATTAAAATGATTGGATACGCCTTATGAACAGTACAAGTTGTATCACAGATGATGAAGTTACCTTAGGAAAAATGTACTTTAAATTAACTACTGGAGGCTAAAGACAACTGAGCTGTAACAATAAGTAAATGTATATAGATAATGTATAAATAATTAATTAGCTTTTCCTGAAAGACATGGAAACAAATGAGAATACTTTGTGTATCGTTGTACTGTGCTGATCTCTTACTAAAGTGGCTTCTGAGACCCATGACCCAGAAAGGTTAAAGTTCGTGTCTTTCCCAGAGGCTGCACCTATGTGATTACCATTACAGAGAAACCCACATCAGAAAGAACTATCGCCAGAGAGGAATGACCAATAATTCATGTAGATAATAAATAATCTAAGGAGAATAAAAACCCACCCTGCCTTGGTTCAATAAGAGTATTTTGAATGTTTTTCCTTTTAAGCACCACAACTGTAAATTCTACTAAATATCAAGTACCGAGAGGGAAGGGATGATTTTTTTTGTTTGTTTCTTGAGATTTTACAATCACAGCCAGAGTTAAGTGTTCTGAGCCTATTCCTGGATCTTTCCTGAGAAGCGATTTCCAATTGTGCTAAAATCTATGGATGCTTTGAGACGTAGACAGATGTCTGCGAGGCTGTAGGCTGAGGTCATCAAACTCATCTCATTTGTGACCCAAGCCTGGTCTCTTGGCTCTCTTAAAAAAAAAAAGGGGGGGAGGGGGGGCAGAGAAGAGAGATGGAAAGGACACCAAAGAAATTGTTTGCTAATTTATCTAAAAATTTGTTCTAGTTAATTTTTAATCTAACAACACACGCAGATTTTTTTGTAACATAAGGCCAACACGATGCACATGGAGAAGATATATATTTGGTCATCTATTGTTACTACTCCTCACAGTATAATTATTGTTTCTGGCATTATTAGCAGGCAACTGTCTATTATTTCCTGATCATCTAACCAACCAACTTTTCAAGAACTCATGTTTAAATCTCATTTCAAAGGCAGTTTTACTGCACTAAGTGGGTGAAATTGCTTAAATTTATACATATTTTACATAAATCTTTATTTATCAATGAACAGTTCAATTTCTCCGTTCTTTAAACATCCAAAGAAAAAAGTGCCACGCTGATGCTGACGTCATTTCTACTGCTTAAGGGAAGATGAAATTGGGTCTCCCAAAGCTGCAGGCAAAATACTACAACGGATAACAAATATTCCTCCTGTACACATGATTGGAACGGCTGTCTCTGTTGGGCGCTGACTGTACGTTGTGGGGCACAGAATGGATACAGAGGAGATTTTTTTTGTTAGAATCAGTTCATGTGTCCACACAGTGTTCAACCAGGTTATTTTACAATCACTGCTACCTGCTCCCTGACCCCAGAGATGCCTTCTTGCTTAAAACAACCACCAAACCTCCAAAACACTACAGAAAACCCACAATGTAAATACATACATATACTCATTGCACAGGGGGTTCTATTTAAAAAAAAAAACGCAAAGATACATTGATAGTAAATTTTCTGAATCTTATTCCCCTTGATGGCTGCAGGGTAGCCTATATTTTTACATATAATCCACTGTTACGATCACCACTGTTTCCATTCTGCTCTTAAAAAAAGAGAGAAGAAGAAAAAGGTTTTGTACAGGAGCATTAATAGTTCCACTTGCCCTGTGGCAAATGGGGAAAATATGTCAATGTGAATTATTGTACTGTCTCCATGGATCAAGATTTCTCTTAGTGCTTTCAAAATTCCACTAAGAGAAACAATTGCTAAGAGCATTTGCTACTTAGCCTGCTATGCTGGAATCAAATAAGACCCTAGGATCAACTAATGCTAAAATATTATCTTTTATATTGATTTTTTCCCCCTACATTAACTAAGAAAAGAAACAGCTAAATAATTTCAGCCGGAAAGAATGGCATATCACTCTCACAAGGACATTGAAAGAATTTAAATAATCAAGATAATTGCAAAATAGAATTTTGAGCAGCTCAGACTACCAAAAATGCAAGAATATCACAGTGTGATTTTACTTCATTCTGACCCAAACCAGTTGTACTACATATTCCACTTACTACGCATAGAGTTACACTGGGGAATGTAATATCCCTTCTCTACAGAAGCTGAGAACACCCACACAGATGCATTAGAAAAAATAATTCTAATTTTGTGCAGTTGTGCATGCACATTCATATTCGAAGGAGTGAGCCAAATACTAATAAGGAGATTCCAAGTCCATTTTCTCTACTGGAAGGCTATTTTATGGGTATTTATTAAATTCTTTTTTATATCTCTTTCCTAGTACTAGATTATGGTCTCAATTAATTAGTAAAGTACAATTGCAGAAATTCATGGGCCATTGGGCAGATCTGGCTCAGAAAATTTATTTCTGAACTTCTTGATCTGGCCAACAAGAATGCAGTAGAACAAGAATGAACGACTGATGAAATCCAGACACTGTGTACTTACACATTATTGATTATTTCTACCAAATAGCGAGTTATTTTCACTAGAAAACAATCATCTTTATTCTTACGCTACATTCATCACCAGGATTCGTAAACATCTAACAGATTCATCTAAGGCAACCATGAAGATGCAATAAATTATAGTTTTGCAGGGTGTCTGAGTTAGCACGACTGACATTCTGGTTGAAGAAGTTAGTGCTTCACAAAACTGATAAAAACAAACACATAGTTAAAGGATTATGAATCAGTTAGCTTAGGACACATTTGTCAATGAAAAACTCTCTCAACAGAGATGTTTCTAATGGGTATCTGTCATCATCTTCACCAAGGATGCCGACATAGATAGAAAATCTTTGCCAAAATGGCTGTGAACATCACAAAACCAATAATAACTGTCTGTAAAAAATAATAGCAACAGTGCAATCACACAGTCATTTTGGATCACGGGTAAGTGAAGATCACAGAAACAAAACGTGCTTTAATAAAACCAAGATGGAAAGCTTTGTCGTTCGAAGACTATTGTCACGCTGACAGGGTAAGGAACTAGAGCCTTAAAAGTGATGTGCAACTCTGTGTGAGCTCCCAGAACCACGCCTCGACAACAGGAGATAACACATTCCTTGAAGAAATAGTTAAATTCAAATATGGAAGAATTTTTTGCCATTGTGGATAGGATTATTGAGACGATAAGTAGTTAACTATTGCTGCCAGCTCTGGCATCCATGTTTTGTATGTTCAAAAGGGTGCAAAAAGAAAAACTCAATGCTGGAGGAAAATGCCTTAAAGAACACAATGCGTTCAGATTGCCAATAAAAAATTGAGAGATAACATGATTACGCTGTGTAAATACCTTTGTAGGGAGGAATACCAGACACCGAAGGACTGCCTAATCTTAGAGGAAGATATAATAAGAAAGAACAGCTTAGAAGCTCATTCAAAGTCTGTATTTTCTAGCTTTTTTTTTTTTAAGTGGATCTTATTGACTATACTATCAAGGGTTATGGTGGTGTCTTCATCTCCTGAACACTTCAAATGCGTTTCTGAAAGATAAGCATCAGTTTAATAAAAAAATTGGGGCTGAACCGTATCAGGGCTGTACGTGATACAAAGGGGTTCGAGGTAACCTGGAAATTCTCCCCTGAACCTACACTCCGGGGCGTTATGGCTCCAAAAACTTAAAGACGACTAATTGTGGTTATTGCTCTGCTCCCTGTAGGAATGAACAGAACAGAAGATCTGTCTCTCACTGAGCATCATCTATTGATATAAATTTCTCCCTGCTTGTGACGTCCATTAACAGAAAGCAATTACTACTGAGAGGTTGTGATGAAGAGGGATGTGTTATCATAAAACAGCTGAATTCCAGGAGAGAGCTCATGGTGATCCCACGAAGAGCACTATGGACAGAGTAGATGGATTTCAGCTGGATGTTAGTGGGAAGCCCCACACGGCATGTGAAACACCGAACTCGGGGACTTCTAGTACTAAATAACAAGTTGGTTTTACTGTCATTGAATAACTCAAAGACTGGGGTTCATGCACGTGTCCACCCAAGTGCACCGAGATAGGGATGTTTGGAAACTAGCAATGAATAAACAGATCCCTGTGCCAGGTCAGACATGCTCAAAGCCTGGTCTGCTATGAGCTGAAGTTTCTGTAGCACCTTTATCGCACTACATAGGGTACACTGCCGGCAGAAGTGTTTTCAGCAAGAGGTGATGAGATGGCAACGTGCACTTCTTAAGTACCAATGCTGCTGCCACCTTGCTCGGGTTTAGCTCAGTTACTGCTTCTTTAAGCACCTTCTCTATCACGCACTGCAAGACTACTCTTGTGTCTGACAAGTAGAACTGGATGTCGCCCATCAGTTTTTGGTATTTAAGCTGCCGACATCTTAGCTGATGACACAGCATAGTCTTTTCCATTCAGTTTGCAAAAAAGTTGCGCAAGATGGAGCCTAGAGGAATTCTGCTGGCAAGTGCTTTTGTAAGGGAACTGAGGCGACTCCTAACTGGGAGGAACTAGGAGGATTAAGGCACTAGCCAAGATTTGGGAGAACTACAATCAGTTCCTGATTCTGTCACCAGCCTTCTATCATCCTTTTCATCCTAAACCACTTCCATTGTACGTATCCAGGTTCCTCATCTTTAAAATATGTATATTATTCACTTATTAAACACTCATGTTTGCTGTGAGAGCAAATTCATAAAATATTTAGACATCCTGCTACGACTGAAGAGTCACTCTCAGTACGTCTAACGAGACCAAAGACAGGTATACATCCAACCGCCGTATAGATCTTAGTTGTGTCAGTAACATGTCATCACTGTAGTTTCAAAGCTGGTATGTAAAGCTTATTGTGCTACCCTACAAAGAAGTATCTTAAAACGATTTGTAGGAAGTAGACTAACCTGCAGCGTGCCCTCCCCCCCGCCACACTGTCTCATGCACCAATAGGTCTCCCAATGTTCAATTAACTGAAGTTCCTCCTGCTAGCAACAAAAGATAATATAAATTTGCAGGCCTGTAAAATTACATTTGTTTTACTGATACTACTGTGTTCTGGAAATATCACCTAGAGCAGCCTCACAGAGAATCACGGGCATATTTTTAACGTACTTTTTGGTGTCCTCTACTAGTTCTGAACATTTTACTATTACATGCGGAGTAGAGTTGAGGAGAAGGAGTGGTCCTTGGTAAGGCAGATAATCCCAGCAGGTCCAGATTAGGAAAAAAAAAAAACAAACTTACTTTCATTCTAACACAAAAAGCCAATTAGGAAGCTAAACTGTGAAAATGATGATAGAATTCTGACGGGCAAACCCATGAAAGATCACCAGAACACTAATAAATTAATCATCTGGAGACATGGAGTATGGAAAGGAGAAATTATGATCAATAAAAATTGTATTTGTCTGTTAATGAAACATTTCCACCACCAAAAAAGCTACTGTCATTAGAGTAAGGAAAGACTGTCAACCCCAGTCTGGTTTATACATTTAATTTTTTACTGATAGGTATACCTATGTTGTATAGAAGAATTAAACACGGCGGGTGTAAGACAATACCGCTTGCCCACACGATGGCTATCTCAGCTCCTTGCTTTTAGCAATCTGTGTAACTGTACTCCAATCACAACCGTATTCATTAATAATACGCCAGTGCCTCCACCTGCCCGTATGCTCTTCTTACCCTTCACTTTGGCTTTATCCAGCAAAAACGTGCATGTGTTTAACTTAACACGCGCTGCAGGTGGTGCTGCAGACGTCCCATCGCTCAGGTCCACACGCACACAGATCTTCTGAATCCTGCTTAAAACAAAGTCTGCCACAAAGTTGACTCCCCAGCACTGCCCCGCAGTGCTACCATTAATTGCATAAAACGCTTCTTGGAGAGAAAAAAAAAATATATCTTTTTTTGGGACCTGAGAAGCACAACATACACTAATCACTTCTGCAGTAATTATGACACATGAAGTAAGTGTGAACTATGTACTGGTCTGCAGTTTCCACAATCGATTTAGCTTGAAAACAGCATTTTTCTGTTTTCCAATTTATTGGGAAAACTAAGAAGTGTGTTTTTTTTTTTTAAATTTATGGAACAAGCCTTGATGTTACTGAAATCAATCAAAGTTTGCCATTCAAGTACACAAGACTCCAACATGCTAAGACTGAAGTTTCAAGACAAATTTGTAACTATTACTACACAAAATAACAATTAATGCAAGCTAATTTCTGCTTCCCAGAGCTCTAAAGTAATTCTGAACATGAAACAAAGACCACTGTTATTCATACAGTAGTTTTCAGGTGGTTAAACTGAAAGACTAGAGGGATTCAATTAAACATTTAATAACTGTAGAGGACAGTACAGGTCACTGTGCCAAAATAAACTTCAGCTCACAGCTATATTAAAACTTTGAAAGATTTTCAGTAAAGTAAATCCATATTTTATTAACAAGCTTGCTACAGCTGAAGGAATAACATATGCCATCATAAAATAAATGTTTAAATCAGTACTGTACACTGTCTTAGATATTGCCTGCCTTAAAATCAACTATCTGCGTAACTCATTCTGATTTTTAGAAAAATACAGATAATAAGAACAATCCTTTACCACACAGTCTCTCGGCTAAACTCTCTCTCCAGTTACAAATTAGCTATAGGCAAATGACAGGAAAACCAAACACCAGCTATAAACAGGTATTTCTGGGACGAGAAGTTGGCATCTGTGCTGACATCAGGCAGGACAGCGCATACAAGTCTCAAAAAGCAGAAAGGGATGATTTTTGCGATGGACTAATCCTTTCCAGGGAAGTCCTCCGAGCTCCAGAGCTTGTTGCTCCTCCAGCTGACCCGCCACCAGGATCTACCTTCTGCCCATGATCAGGTGAGGGTAGCAAAGTTGCGTGCACTTGTCCCACCTTTTCGCAAGGGCTAAGCAGAACCGGACACCTTGCTCGTATTTCCTAGTTTAACCGATGCTTGGTTAATATTAGCTAGCAAATTCCCTGAACGCTGAAAGAGCTTCCAAGAGAAGGGTGTTGATAAGTTTACTGGGGGAATAAAATCTTCATTGGCTTTGTCCTACACTCCTGACTCTCCTTTAACAGAGTCAATGCTAATCTCTTCTCAGTGAAGACCTATTACAGAACTAAACGAGTAAGACTCAGGAATACATACAAGTTTTGAAATCTGAAGATACTGGTTATAGTCAAAAGCTGCAGTTCAACTCTAATATCACTGGTTGCCTTCATCTATTACTGTGAAATGAGCAGGATCTTCTCACATGACAGACCCCTGCAATCCTCCACTTGCTGCCGCCTCCAGGTAGAGCAGACCCCACTAAACCCGACCATCATCCAACCAGAGTTTTACCCCTCTGGTTGACCACCAGACCACAACCATCCCACCACAACCTCCCAATTTGAGTAACACAGTGGGAGGGGGTGCCCACAACCTTCTTAAAACCGAGGAAAATTATGTCCACTACTTTCCCCTCATCCTCAAATCCAGCCAGGTTTTCACCGAAGTGAATCTGCTCAGACAGCCAGGATTCATCCGTGCTAAATTCATGCTGACTGTTCCCGGTCACCTCATTCTGCTTCACGTCCCCAGAAACACATTGCCAATCCTCATCCTACCAATACAACGGTAGAAACTTTTTCTTGCCCTTGACATTCAAGTCAACTTGAGTTTTATTTTCCTAACACCACATCTGCATGTCAGAGCAGTATTTCCAAATTCCTCCTTTGTAGCCTCTCCCCCCTTCTACCTATACGATGCCCTTAGATTTCCAAGTTAACTGGAGGCTGTGTAACGACTCCACAGACCCAGTTCATCCATCTTGTTTCTTGAACAATTTAATCTAATGATTTGCTTCCATGTTTCATTCAAAAAGGGTTTTCTTCTTTTTAAACAAAGCCTAACTTAAGAAGCATCGACATCTATAATGGGACTTGGATGGCAGCATGTAAGTAGCATTTAAAAGCCTACTGGGAACAAAATTATGGCTCTTAGGAAGAGGGTGACTTCTAAAATTTAATTTAACTGTTGCCTAAGCCTCTTCTTAAATTCTCATCCATGCTAAACAATACAAGCAATGAGGTGACCATTCAGAAAAAAAAAAATCAATTTTTATTTTTTTAGGTGCAAAAATGAAATTTGGGCAATTAAAAAAACCAGCCGCCCAGATTAAGCAATATTTCCTAGAGTCATCTCTTCTGGCAGCCACAAAAATATCATCCTTTGGTATGTTTTTGTAAATGTGATTATAGGTCCATTCATACATATCACATTTTATTAGTAATCGTGCATGCAGTTGTACAGCTAAGTAATTTTGTTTGAAAATTTGATGACGGAAACAACTTTTTCTTTCTTGCATTCATCCCTATTGAAAAGAGAATGCAGTGGGGTTTTTTAATAAATAACAACCTAATTTCTGGATATTCTAAGTACAAACCTCGTGATTTAAATGTCATTCAGTCACTAAATGTTCCTTTGAAAGAAAGATAATTTAAAACTCCATCAAGTATAACTGGTGACAAACTGATTTTTATTCTAGTACGGAGTTTGCTTGGATTAAATAACATTCTAATATTTTCTTCACATTTTGTTTTATTTAATGGCAAATAAACTGCCCTAGAGATGAAAAATGTGGCCAGATTATCAAATATTTGTTCATAAATAATGCATAAAAATATTACTAGACTGATGACAGTTGTTAAACTGATGGTCTTTTCATTCCTAATCACTCATTTCAGATAATTTTTTTAAAGCACATTTCACGTTAAGTGATTTTCATGTTCATCATCTCAAACCACAGGGACCAAATCACAGGAGTGCACCCCAAAAGAGGTACGATTTCTGACATAAATCACTGAATGAGTAGGGAAATGTAGTAGGGCACTATGCCAAAGGGGCTTTTGTGCCTGAAATCACTACACCTGTAACTTGTCATAACATTGATTTATTTAGATTTCTCTTCACAGGAAAACGTTTGAAGCAGGACTTCCCCCGCTTGCCTTTTAGCGCAGGGCTGGGCAGGGTGTTACTGGCTGCTTTGCAAGAGAAGTCAGTGATCTCCACTGTGCTCCCCTGGGTAACCTTGGCAGGTCTGCCCTTACCCTCAAACTCCTCCAACGGTGTTTCCCAGGTTGAAATACTACTGATTTGCTCCTCTTAACTTCAATGGTTAAAATGACTTAATTGAAAATTTTGACATCTCCGTGAGATTGTACATGATGAAAAAAAATCATAGGATCATATAGAATAGTTTGGGTTGGAAGGGACATTTAGAGGTCATCTAGTCCAAGCCCCCTGCAGTGAGCAGGGACATCTTCAACCAGATCAGGTTGCTCACAGCCCCGTCCAGCCTGACCTCGAATGTCTCCAGGGATGGGGCATCTCCCACCTCTCTGGGCAGCCTGTGCCAGTGTTTCACTGCCCTTATTGTAAAAAATTTCTTCCTTCTATCCAGTGTGAATCAACCCTCTTTTAGTTGAAAACCATTACACCTTGTCCTATTGCTACAGGCCCTATTAAAAAGTTTGCCCCCATCTTTCTTGTAAGCCCCCTTGAAGTATTGAAAGGCCACAATAAAGTCTCCCCAGAGCCTGCTCCAGGCTAAGCACCCCCAGCTCTCATCTTGCAGAAAGTGACATTTCTACATCCTATTTCTGATGCAAGAGATTTGTTGAATCCTGATGATGTTACTCAGTTGACGTCATTGGAATCAATCTCCCGTAGAACCAAACTGAAAGACGAATCTGAAAATTCTCCCAACAGTTTCTCAAAACAGACATAGATTTATGCTTTCTACTTATTCTGCATTTGATCACAATCTAAAAAAAAAAAAAGTGTTAATTTATATAACAAATTCATGAGTTACAGTCATAGACTTCACAGTAACTCTGGGAAAACCCACACAGATTTCTCTGTCCTCTACACAGGAATGAAGAAAACACCACAAACCTCTCAGAAACACGCTTCAAGCTTTGAAGCATATCCGAAGGATAACGAAATCTGGACTTTGACCAGAGAAAGAGCAAGTTCCAAAGCTCAAGACCATGTCCTTCTGCTAACTCCTTTCTCCTGTGCCCTTTGGCAGCTGCAGATATCACTGGGAATTGCTTACACCAATCTGTTGCAAACCACTGCTTCTACATTTCAAGCTGAACATTATCCAGAGAACTCAACATCAAACTTTTCTGTCCTCCCACCTCCTGCTTTTTAAATGTAGCCTTAACTTCATAATGTTGCTCTCAAGAAAAGGGAGCAGAAAAGGCTTTCAGCATAGAAAAACATTCCCTAGATGTCTTGCATGCAAAACTGTATGGCTAGTGGGATTTCATGACCCTAAACCCATTACTGGTGTCTCTCATCCCACTGCTTAGTTCCAAGACTGATGCAGGGTCATGCAGGGCACCAGTCGGACCAGCAGGACGTCTCCATTGACCCAGCTGAGAAGAACCAATTTACAAAGCAATATCTGCATGCTTCCCCGTAGAAACCACGCAGTGAGACGAGCCCACACGCACTGTACCCTGAGCACCTCTTGCAGCAACATGTCCCAGACAGGCAAGGAGAAGCTGAAGGTCCTGAAGACCTGCTACATTTTGGGTTTGTACAACCATATTTAAGCCCATGTAACTGAAGTTTATTCGTCTCCTGGAAAACAGCAACATACATTTCCATTCTCATATTTACAATATGCACGTGACAACAGGATTTTCATCATTTCTGTCTTCACTTTAACAGCACAAATATTTTGACACCAAAGGTTAAAAAGAAGATTAACAGATTTCACGTCAACACAGACTGGTATGAAAACAATATACCCTTAGGTCATCAGATTTACTTGAATTTTCTGTCTAGTTTTCAACAAGGAGATTTCTTCCTGTTAATGGCCATTTCATGTTCAAACTAAACGGAAGGGCTATAGAGCTGTGTCATTTGATTAAAAAAATCTCCAGGAAGTAAATATTTGCTCTTTGCTGAATAACTGGCATGTTTGGAGCTTAAAAGGAATTTAAAGAGGGAGTAATCTACTTAGAAGGTGTAACCAGGCATGTAACGATAATTTATATAGTGACTTATTATTTTTATACAGTCACAGAATATAGCACTCCCAAAAACCAGACCAAAAAAACCATTGTGTTGAATGTTGTGGAAGGTGAGGGAGAAAGGAGAGGACCCCTAAAAGCTTTGCAATTTAAGCACAAAGCAAAATAAAAAGTGTTCCTCATGCTTCAGACATTAAATAAACGTAGAACAGTAATGGTCAAATGGTACCTCTCATACCCTAGTGGGGGTAAGCAGCTTCTCCTACTGAAAGTGAAATACAGGACTAGACGAGACACTACAGGTCACATCCAGTATCTAACTCCATACAGCACATGAAGTGACACAGGCTACAAAAAAAAAACCATATATGCATATATTTATGTGCGTGATGTGTCAAAAAAACAAACTCGGAGTTTGGGTACCAAAACACAAATTCAATGGATGCAGCTAGGCCGTCTCAGGGGTGTTTAAATAGGTGTTTGTCATTCTTGTATGAGACAGAAGCATTTCATTTTAATTGCTAGCCTTTATAGCCATGTAACAAAACACTTCTAATAACCGAAAGCACAAATGTGATGATTAAAATATAGTCAATCTTACTAAGTCGTCCTCTAGTCAAATGCAGAGGAGTAGTTCTTTTCCTAAATTATTTACTGAAGGCATTTGCAAGAGGCACTGTGCCTGAGTAATCGCCACTTCAGTCTTTGTTTCCTTTCTTAACCAAGGGAAAATCAAGAAGCTGAACTGACAACACATACATACAAAAGGAAGAAAACGGTGTTTGCAAAACAAATATTACATTTCTCCCTTCTGGAATCTTAGTGGGTATTAGTACTGCGTCATTTGGAAAAAACATAATTCAACAGAACTTTCAACACATTTCTTGCTAGCTTCTGGAGATACACGGCTTTGGTGCAGCACTGCTCGTGCTCATGCAATATAAAATGTAGGTGGAAAATAAAAATGCAATTAATCTGTCAAACAATACAATGAAATATTTAAATACATATCTAAAACATGCAAACCCTGAATCCCTTCTGGCCAGGATGTCAGTTTTTCCCCAGACTGGGGAACGCGAGAGGCACACAAGGTGCTGGAATATTATTTCCATCTGCAACATCCAAACATGGCAACAGACTGAGTAATACTGAGTAATATTCAAATGATAGAGTTCAGCTGGAAGGGGGGGGGGGGGGGGGGGGCGCGCATTTAAGTATTGACCTAAATACATAGAACTAAGTACTTTTTCTTAGAAATAAGAACTAGAGAGAATTCCTCATTACACACCCAACCCAAAGGTACCAGATGTCTCTGTTTCACCTAATTATGTCTTTAATGCTACTCCTACTATTTGAGTTTTTATTTCTTCTAATGGCCTACATGGTCCATCAAACCATCAATACAAAACTTCAAGAAATGATAATAAAAAGTATTTTAAGAAAAGTAGCACTGACAGCACCAGAGAGGAAGCTTAGTTTATTAAATAAAACAGATGAGTGAGGGTCAAAAAAATGTTTTAAAATTAGTAACAGACGGGAGAAATAGCATCAACAGAATGCGAATAACTTAAGTATTTTAAAATACTAATGAGAAATCAGAATATAAATATTGAATATGAATTTGATTTAATTATAAAAAATTGAGATTTTGTGTGTTATATATGAAATAAAATACAATCACCGAATTCTGTATATATCCCGAACATTTGACTACTTTGACACAAAGTATCTTTACGTGAAAAGAAACTAAATTCAATAATGAAAAGATAATCAACGGTTTCCCTGCCAGATGTAGAAGTTCTAAAGGTGCAGAGTGGTTTTGCCATCAATTTTCTTTTCTTGTATCTGCAAGAGCGAGGTACGAAAAGCAGAATGTGTCCTACATCACCCGGCTGCCTGCACTGCGCTCCCCAAACACGTCAGCATCTGAACAGGTGCCCCGCAGATGGGCTGCCCTAACCGTCCTACCAAACCAATCGACTAGACCTGACCTGAGTTGGCTTTTATGAGAAGGTAAGAGCCAAATACTTTGGCCATCGAAATGTGAAAATGGGTCTGGAGTTTGGGGTTGACGGGTAGTGTGCATAAAACTCTTCCATCAAGACTCTGGTACTGATGAAGTGAAGAAGGGTGTAACCCCAATATACAAATATCAAGAAAACCCAAAACCACAAAACCCAGAAACACTGACCTTAAGATGTTGAGGAAAGAAGGAGGAAGGGAAGGGAAACAAAACTTCTGCTGCACTGGGAACGCTGCCCTGAAAGTTTAGGGGGAAAAAGCAATGAAGGCATCTCTTTGCCTTAATTACCACTGAACAAGTGTTCAAGGCCAGGTTGGATGGGGCTTTGAGCAACCTGATCTCGTGAGAGATGTCCCTGCCCACAGCAGGGGCTTGGACTAGATGATCTTTGAAAGTTCCTTCCAACCCAAACCATTCTGTGATTGTAAGAACAGCCATAAGAATGGCTTCTGATCCATTGTAAATGAAAGATGACTCTGCCTAAGGCTGAGACACCCTAATGAACAGCGACCTGTAAAATACTCAAAGACCATCACGTGTATAAACCTATTCCGGATGCTTTCTGCGAACAGCAGAGTGTGTCCCCAGCGCTGGTGGAAACATCAGCCTGCCTCCAAAAGCCACTTCTCTTGACCTCGGTGCCCAGTTTCCACACTGCCAACAGTCACAGCACAACTCTGAATACAATCCTTAAAATGAAAACTTGGCAAGACAACAATATTTTCGACTGGTCATTTACACGAAGGTGTATTTCCTCAGGTGCTTCGTCGGCCCTTTGACGCAAACAGGGTTATTGCATTTTTGCACCGTAACACAAACAGGTTTGGGGACGGAGTGGGGGTTGTTTTTCTAGACAACCTTTTTTTTATCTTTTTTATTTTTTAAATAATGACAGAGCACCCAGAATTGTCCTTCTTTCTTTTGCAAAAAACAAAAGCAAACAGACTGAAAATTTGCACTTTAGGTACTGTCTGATGCAAGTTAAGTGGCACAAACAAAATCCACTTTATTTTTTTATTGAGTCAGCAACTGTAAGAAACCAGGTGACCTCTGGAAAAACCCCAGCATGTACTTATAAATAACAAGTTTTCACAGGGTTTTGTTTTACTTATTTAATTCCCACTATCTCTTTACCATCTGTCTGTAACAAGAAGGTTTTCTTCTGACCAACTGAGTAGTTAACAAAATGCAGCAGACAGGCTGGCTTATTTGAAGTGGGTGATGACGAACAACTTGGACATCCTGACAAATGAGATAAATGTCCTGGCACTCATAGCTTATTTGATTATAGGGAATATTACAGTAAAAAAATAAACTATTGCTGCTATTCCACCATTCTCCTCTTTTATTTTAGTTTTCCTGGTAGGAACAACTTCCCTTAAAAGCAGATGCTATTCTATTTTATTTATTTCGTATGAAAAATGGCAAAATTGTATGGTGAAACCGCTATAAGCGTGCACAAATACATTTACTGTATTTGCAAACACATGTAATACTTAACATTATTGTTGAGTCCTGGTGTTGGTCCATTACATTTAGAGTGATATAATATTAGTAGGTGGCTAATCGCAAACTAGTTTTAAATCATTTTTGCATGTTTTTATACTAGTTTTACATCAGTTTTACATGTTTTTACATCAACAGTTTCAAGATTTACAACTGTACATGCATAAATCAAGTTTTGCTCTCTGTCAATATTGTCTTTAAAGAATTAGGAGAAATTTTATATATAAAATAATGAAATATATTTTAGAAGTCACATTACTGAGTTCTGCTTTCAAGCCAGTATGAAGGTACAACTAAAACTTATTTGCTTTTCATTGAGAATGTAAAATGCCAAACACCACTAAAACCAACTTTCCTTTTGTTAAATATTTTGAGCAGTACTAAGGAGAGTGAATATTTAGTAATGGTAAAACTCAACGGCTTCAAGAATTTTCTTGCACTGAATGCCTGCAAGACTCAACCGCTACCTCACTAAGAAAAAAAGTACTTGTAAACTACAGACTTTGCAGTTGAAGACATAGCAAAGGTGAGTAGGCCGCAAATGAGATGCATAATTTTTTAGTTTCATAAATAGATTACATCTCACAAGCACACAATGATGGTGTGATTCCATTTTTGAGCCAAAGCTCAGCCAATAAAGATGTGCACATGCAGGTTTTTGGATGGTATATATATGTACAAATTCTATATTTAAGAGAAATTAAGCTTCAGCATAGAGTGGAAGGCACTTACACTGCAATGGAAGCCAAAATTAACTTGGAAACCTGCATTTATTGCTGGAAAATCAACCAGCTGAGAAATAGGGTATCTTAAAAATTTTCCAAACAACCTATTATTATCCCTATTCTAGTAACATCTAAATGTGCCAGATGAAATCATAGCCCCATGGCGTGAGCTCAGAATGAGCAAATGTCTCTAGTTAGAGATGAAGTAGATAAGACAAAGGGGAAAAAAGGCACAGCCAGTTGAAGTGACTTGGTTGACACCAACAAATCCATCACTGGCCAAACCAATTATATTAAGCCAATCAGCTTTTTACACCAGCATGGTTAGGAATTTGACCCTCAAATTAGTATTTACAAACTGATGCATCCAGGCATCCCACTTACTTACACACAGAATTCCTCTCCTTCCTCACCCCAGACCCTAAGGACACGTGTGCAAAAACCAAGGACCAAAACACTTGACTTGGTTTTTTGGAAACCAACGATAAGACTATTTTTTATGTTTTTCTTCATGCCTTTCCCTAGTCATCTAAAAATAAAAGTACTTTCGTAAAAACAAACAGCAATAGCAGTTCTTCTGCATTTCTTATCCTTAACCCTTTAATCACCCGTAACACCACTCACACAATAATCAACAGAGGCAATTACACTGTCAACCATACCAGGCCAAGACAAAAAGGTAGGAACAAGAAATCTTAAAAGTTCTTCTGGTTCAGATAATTTTAGTTACCTTTTTTCTGGGTGGGCAGTCAGTACCATGTAGCTCTCTTATGAAACACAGCAATTCCTTTGAGCTCAATCATATGCAGAGCCCAGAGCCCCAAAGATGCTGGGTCCCAACGGAGAAGATTTGGACCTTTGCAAGGCATTTCACTGCAAAGGACAAATAGGGCTCAAGGGAGAAAGCAGCACTGGTTATGGCACTGCTGTTCCTAATACCAGCTTGAGAAGGGGAGGCTTTGGAAGGGCATTGGCACAAGAAGCCAGCTGAGTTGGCTTCCAAGTGATCTTGGTACAATCACACATCAGAAACGTGACTGCATAGCCGAAAACCATGCCAGAAATTCAGCCTCCTTCTTCCAACTTGGTAAGCCAAAAGCACTGTATGCTACGGGTCCCTCCCAGTTAGCTTCCTAGACTTGTGCACATTTGGAGAGGGTAAAACACACACAATTAAGTTGCTAAAATATAATTTACCTCAGCTAAAAAGAAAAATAGGAGGAAAAGATGGCCTCTATTTTATTAAACACAATTTATCTAAAGCCTGACCAAAGCAAATAAAAAAGAATGGCAGCATATGAAGATGCATATTAAAGATTTAGGAAGTGTCTTTTATGTACAAACTCCATGAAAATCAGACTCAAAGCATGTCAGGGCTACTGCCTCCTTAGCAGTATTACAAGAAAGAAAAGCGGAGCTGCACGTTAGTTAGAAGCCTAAATCTCCTGTTTTGCCATTTGTAATTTATGAAAGCACACTTCAGCTGATGGGAAACGATAATGTCTCTGAAGAGCAGCATTAGGAAGGCCTAAGTAAATCAGTCTTTCGTATAGCTGAAGAGAAAACCAGAATATGTTACACTTCCAGCTCCAAGTGAAGAAAATCTACTGACTTGGGGTATGATAAAAATATTACCATATACTGTCACTTTTTTCATTGCCTTCAATTAATTTTTCTCCCTGTCACATCCAGATAAATGCTGGCAATCTTTACTCCTCGAGCCTATAAGCTGTTTTTCATTTTTGATATTACAAAGTCTATATAATATGTGTGTGAGAAAGAATATGATTTAAGAGTAGTGTAATACTTTAAAAATGTATTAATATATAATAACTTCTCCTATTTAATCTGAGACATTTTTTAAATTAAAAATACATCAAATAAAAATCTATGGGACTTCTGTCCAAAATGACTCAAACCACACAATAAATTCATCATAGAACTATGTTCTTTGCGTAACGGAGTCATGAAATGACTGTCACATGCATATATAATTGTACATTTCAACCTTCTGATGAATAGTAAAATATGTCGAAAACAAACTTACTACATAATTTTGAGAAACTGCAGCTCTATAAGTCTAAACAGAAAGTGTAGGAAAATACTTGTAACTAAATATATTAAAATTAAGCTCATTAAGTATCAAGCAATTAAGTACAGAAATTAAAGTATAGCTATGAAAGCATCTAAGGGGGAAGATAAATTATTTGTTAAAAACCCAACAGCATAACCATATACTTCAAAATATTTTCCAGTTGTGCTTCTTGACCTGCTTTTGAACACTGCGTCGCTTTTCTTCCTTGGATGCTGGGAATCCTCCTCTCCTACAGCTGTCTGATACCTACTCTGATTAAAACCACAAGAATTATTGTCCTAGGTCAGACCACAGATTCAGACAGCTCAGCATGCTATCTTTGGCCATGGCCAAACGTGAATGCCTCAGAAAAGCATAAAGCTCGGACTAGCCATACAGTAATAGTTTCCCAAACGTGCAGTAACTTGGTGCCCAGGGACCTCCAAAGGAAGAGCTGATGGCTGGGGCTTTACCAATACCCAACAGAACTCACTTTTACTTGCCCAAATCATGCCAGAATAGGCCAGAGCTCTGTGTCACGACCGAGGTGCCTCCTCCTCTACCTCAAGCCCCACCACAGATCTTCAGTCACAATTTACACTCTACTCTTTGAGGTAAAAGAAGGGGGAGAAAGCTGACCTCTCCTGTTACCCCAATGATACTTCAAAAGCACGAGGAGAAAACGCAGCACCAATTAACTTAATTTACAACCCAGAAAGTCACACAGATTCTTCAAGCAGAGCACTTTTTAAGCAAGTGTAATATTTAAGAAGAAATTAACTTGGGCTAGTAAGACGTGATTAGTTCTGGAAATATGTATAGCTAGGCCAGAAATAAAAAGTTTAAACATTATCTGGGAATCAGGAGGACAGACTGGGAGGTGCTTTAATTGCACAGATGGAGGACATACGAGGCCAAGAAATCAAGTTACAACTGATTTTTAAAAGCTGAATTATTCACCTCTTACAAGCTTCTCACTAGAGTCTGCATTTTTTTTCCTTTTCATTATCGCACATGTGAACAAGAGGTTAAATAATGGTGAAATTAATTGAGCTTAAAACAATTTTCTGGAGCAGGACTCTACGTAGATAAAAATCATATAGCCTGAAAGGCCGACTTTAATAAATTTCTACTCTTGGGCTTAAAACAGGAAAATAACCACAGCACAATAATCTCTTCACCTGGCAGGAATATGAACATAAAAACAGATGAAGACAATTCTTTTCCAACATTTTCTGGCTAGACCACAGTAAATATCCAAAGAGAAAGGAGAAGGTCTGCTTAGAGATGTCTGTGTAGATTGCACAGTTGCTTATTTGATTTACAAAGTATTCAAAGAGATTTAGCACTTCACAACAGTTAGATGTAAGTGTGGTTGAAAGGTGATTTTTAACCCTGACAGAGGTTTTTATTCATTTTTAGCTCCAGACCTGAGCCCGTCCTTCATGTAGGGCTTTGCCTCCTCACCCTGCACGCAGAGAGCCAAAAGGACGTCAGAGGAAGGTTGCCCACCTCCGAGGAGGATTAATGCTGGATGTAAAAAGCCTAAAAACCCAGTGTTAATTTTAACAGGTGTTCTTGGAGCTAGCTATTAATTTCAAAGATGTTTAAAAGAAAGTGGTTTAGAGATTGAAGATGTTTTGATTAAGGTTAAGTGGAGAACTCCAGGACTAGCATCTCAGCTTATATATCTCCTACATATTTGAAAGGTCACATCAGTGCTATCAGGTGTTTTAAAACTTGCATATACACAACACTGAAATCCCTTAATTTGTTAATGTACAGAAAGGACTAGATTACCAAGAGTACTGGAAATTAGCCGCAAGCTGAAAACGGAGCTTGCTGCAGTCCACTGCCCCGACCATCCATAGCTGCTGCATTTGGGGTTATTAGAGGATACGACCCCACCTACTGCTCTTCGTGCCTGTGGATCAGATGTCCAAGAGCTTGTTCTGTCTGTCTTTCATTCTACCTGGCAGATATAATCTCCCTCCATGATTTCCCAAGGCAGCAAGGTCTAGATGTTCACCACTTGCTGCGTAACTCATTTATTTCATCTGGTTTATGCTGGTCTCCCATTAGATTCATTAAATTGCTCCCCTGCTTCTAGTATGGAAGGATTTGATGAAACAACAGCTCTGCTCAGCCATGTATTTACTGAGACTCATAAAGAGTCTCTATAAAAATGGCAGATTAAAAGTCAAAGTTCATATTTTAGAAATTAATGCCTTTAAGAGGGGCTGCTGTACACATGGGACTCACAAAGCCATACACCCCAAAATAACTGCAGCTTGCCTTCTTTAAGCAAAAAGTATCCATCTCTGGAGAATCACACAGCATTTTTTCCAAGTAAAACTGTACGCTTGCACATTACACTGGGATTCAATGACAATTCAAATAACAACACTTTTTTTTCCTCGCCAAGTGTGGGAAGGATGTGTGTATATTGCTTTTCCCCCAAGTATTTTCTGGTACACTACTACTTGAAATACTCTTTCATAAGGAACACAGCTTAGATATTTTCATGCCTGTTAGCGATGGCTAACTGTGGAAATGCGCATAAATTTAACTAGAGTACAACACAGTTTGCTATTTTTAAAGCTGGAATATTTTATTCTGGGGTCTTTTACCACATTAAAACACAATGAAAGCTAGGCAGCTAATTATCTAAGAGGTAACAAAACTTTTAAACTACACACAGATGTTGAGCTGCACTAAAAGGACAATTATTTTGCCAAAATCACTGCCAAATTAAAGTTCCTATTTGGAAACTTCCACACACTTGTGTTTGGTGCAGCTGCAGCTGTTTAATTGCACATAAATTTTGTTTTCCTCTTTCCGATTGTTATTCAAATGACATTAAAGAGCAATTACAGCAGAATGACAATAACTAGTCCGTTAAAAGTTCAAATTGTAGAAGATCTGTTTTAATTTAAATTCAATAAAGTATTAGAATAATAAATAAATGGATCTCTCTGTATGCACATAAATGTTCTTTTTCTTTATACACACATGTATGTGTATTTAATATACGTATCTGTTGTATACGTTACACCGGGTGTAGCTGTCAGCCCTGGCTGCTGTAATCGCCAGCTTTGGGGTTGATGCTCATCTGCAGATGGGCTCGCCGTGTGGAGAAATGGGCGGTTTTGGGGAGCAATTTGTTTGATCCGAGACGTCCAGATCGAATGAGAAAAGCAGTGGCCACGGTGCTACTTGCACGCACTACACGGGCATTCAGGGCGGCTCTATCAGATATACATGTGCAGGCACCTATAGGCGGCCAGACAACTCCCACACAACTTTGGACCCTGGTTTTGCCAGGGTCTGACCTCAGCGGGTATAGACCTGGTACGGACGCTCGGCCTCACACAGCTGATTACCAGGCATTTCGTTTAGCTGACTGCACAATTCTTCAGACCACAAAACTCTGCAGGCTTCATCATTTCGGTATTCATACTGCACCTAAATACTCCCAATGGACTTGATTACCTCTTGTACAAAAACCCCTCTTAAAATTTGGCCTTGGAAATAGATCTGGAGGATATAAATCAGCACGTCTGAACCAGAACAACAGACACCACCGAAACACATGTCGGCGTAGCACCAGTTACGTCCCTAAGGGTTCTCCTTATCAAACTGGGCAGATGAAACAGTGCTGCGTATCGTAAACCTAATGGATTTATGAGATTTTCAGCTGTACACCGACATCAGTGTGAGAATTTCTAACACCGAGATGGCAATATATTCATGTTCACCGCACAAGTACTTGCTGTATATTGTTCTTTAGCCTTGGTAAGTGGAAATGAGGTACCCTTTTATCAACATTTAATATTTTCATGACAAAGTTATGTTTTAAAACTGCAATTTCCTATTACATATAACTATAAAATCAAGATAAATAAGGAGCTACATTCTTAACTTTAGGAAATAAACTAACCCTTCAAAGCTAAGATTTTTTTTAAGGGATAATAGTTTTAAACCACTTATATTAAAGTTGGGAGAAGACTTATAACTACGTATTTCTCTACACAGCCATCTAAAGCCAAAATCATTATTTAACATACCAAGACAACATTATTTAAATGTCTGACAAATACAAAATTTCTAAAAGTAATTTAAGAGTGAAAATGTCATCTATAGCATATTTAGTTATTTAACTAGAAAAAAATGCTAACATTTGGTTTTAAGTAGTCTGTAGAGGAAATTTTTTTTTTTTACATTTCTTCTATTTTTATTAGAAAACTCTACTTTCCTAAAAAGAAAAAAGGCTGACTTTTCTTTAAGTCCAACTGAGCCACTTCTACTTTCAGTCTTCCACTTCTTACCTCTCCCTTCCCCAAACACAGTGACTGCCAATTAAAAAAGATGAAGGAAGGACAACTTCATATTAGATAGCAGAGACACTGAAAAGCATTACCTGTGTAACCCAGCATAATTATTATCTGCTACTCACACAATTAAGAACAAAAATAAAAGTACACCCAAATGTTGCGCTTCCTCAGCCTAGGCAAATTAGATGTTTTTAATAATGTTGCCTAGAAAAAAATCTCTTGCCTTACAAATACCAACTCATTCCCATCGTACCTGTAAATCTCTAACCTAGAGATTTACGCATCCTCAGACATGCAAATACTTATAAATGGCATCATCAAAATGACTGGATTAATCACATCCATACGGGTGAATGCTGTACATTTAGGTGTACCAAATCAAACGCCCCAACCTCCAGTTTCTTAAATCACTATCCCCGCTACTTATGTTGAACCTTAAGGAGAGATTTTCTATTTCTTCTTTTTGGCTGGAGGGGATCAATCCCTCAAGCAGCACAGCTACAAGCTCTCGTTGCCTGCAATATGCTATGGTCTACTTTCCCAGCTCATATTGAGATGAATTATCATTTTTTAAATTGAAATGCTTTAAGAATAATTTTTTTCAGACTCGGCATAAGTTAGGCAGTATTCCAATCCCTGAGAAATACTCTGAAGCCTGCAGATCGCAAATCATTAAAATTTTGAAGACTCAGTAAAAATGGAATCAGAAGATCTATGAGCTGAAAATTGGTCAATCTAGTCCCCATCCTGACTCTGGAAGTTGTCCAAGCACCTGATGTTTGAAAAGCAAATTTTCTGCAAGTAAGGAAAAAATATATTTATTTCTGACTCACATTGTCAGTCCTCTTCATACCGTGAAATCGGAGGGTTTTATCAGTCCTAAAATTTTCATATGCTGTTTAATTATTCAATTATTTAATTATAAATTCTATTCTGTTCTATTCTAAATAGGCACCCATGAAGCAGTTATATTTTAAGTACAGTCCTTTCCAAGACTTGGCATCGATGCTTTTAACAATGCTAATAACTAGCCAGCTCAAAACCTTTCGTCCCTTAGTAACTAACTATGCACTTACACCAATGGCATTTGGATTTTCTTTTTTTCTCCCCCAAATCACTGCAGGATCTCTCATGATCAGGGATGCCAACTCTGTTTGATACTGTGTTGTTGACAGATAAATCAGATAATCAGATACCTGCACTTAAAGGAATTGTCCTTTGGGAGCTACAAACTGTTCCTTACAGGCAAGAGCAGACAGCTATATGGAAGCAGGTGTTCAGAAAATCAAGAATTACCTGCAAGTTCTGGGCTTCAAAAAAATCCCATGTCTTACAATACCATCTGATCTTCAGTTTATCTTGAATAAAATTGGGTACCAACTGTTATCTTCCCTGGGCAGCCAACAAAGGATATAACACCCTTCAAAAAAACTTCTGCCCATTTTTGAAGCTAAAAAGTTATTTAGCTTTTTCTTGTGAGAGGGCACTGAGAGGGGATACAGACGGGCAGAATGAAACGAATTGGGAAAAGAGGAGACTATCTCATTTCTATCAACTCTGGGAATCCTGTCTGTGGCCTTGAGATGATGTTAGAGGAAGAGTCAAAGCAAGGAAAATGCTGCGCATCTCCTACGCAAACCTGCCTTTCTGGTTATTCTCTAAGTAAAGAACTGAACCAAGATTAAGATCTAAATTGCTTTCTCTTTTGAGATTCCAGAAATATGAGTGATATACCAACAAGCTTTTAAAAGTCCTAGCCACAAGTCACATCTCTCATGATAAGCACATTCTTCAAAGAAAAAAGCAAGCATCGCCTCTTTTTTATATATTATAGAATCATAGAATCATTTAGGTTGGAAAAAACCTTTAAGATCACCAAGCCCAGCCATTAACCTAGCACTGCCAAGTCCACCACTAAACCATGTCCCTCAGCACCACATCTACACGTCTTTTAAATACCTCCAGGGATGGTGACTCCACCACTTCCCTGGGCAGCCTGTTCCAATGCTTGACAACCCTTTTGGGGAAGAAATTGTTCCTAGTATCCAATTTCAACCTCCCCGTCACAATTATGAAATATTATAACCTACAAGATTCTTTTGTGAGTACCAATGTAAACAGAGATCTTCCTTTGCTGTTTGTTCATCTGTTTCAGAACTTGAAGAGATACACACATCCCTTCCTTTCCCTCATAAATCAGAGATGCCACATTTTATTATCTCTATACAGCAAATTCATCTATACATTTAGCAGCATTGTTCCAGGAAAAAAGGTATCTTATTTTACTCATGAAGTATGGTCATTAACAAATCTAATCTGCGAGCTAGCTTCAAAACATGTCTGTGAAGATGTAAGTAGGGAAGAGTCTTTGCAATACATAAAAGACTGTGATTTCACGGGAAAGTTGTGTTTGTCTGCCAAGAGGTCCAGCAGCTCTCATAAGAGCAGCGGTCATCCAGTATTAATGGAGGAACACACCTGGTCAGAGATGGGAAGAGGAATACCCCAGTATCCATCTCAGTGCCATCAGCTAAAAAAAAAAAAAAAAAAAAAAAAAAAAAAGAAAAAAAAAGAAAAAAGGTTTGAAGCATAATCCCCCGAAATAACGGTAGAAGAACTTCCTTTACCAGGGAGGAGGAAGAAATGCTGAGGTTTTACAACCATTACAAGATCTGAAAAAAGAGGATAGATAGCTCTCTCTCCACCAGAACTAATTTTCTACTCACTTCCCTCATTTTTCCAGGGTTATCACAGACATGACTTTTAAACAGCAATGTGCCTTACATAACTACTTGCCATCCATTGCCAGCAGAGTTATCATCTAAATCTAATAAACAGGAAAGTATCAGAGAGAAAATATGGAAAATAATATGAAATGAGAAATTCTGAAAAAATATGCTTTGATGAACGACTAACCATCTCTCTGAAGTTAGTTACAATATTTACATGTGAACAAAGGATTGCACACAGTTTCCGAAGTTCATGTATTATAAGCTTTGGTGGTATATCCATCTCCCATAAGGACTAATTGAAGGATGGATGCATTTGGCCTGAGGTATTGGAGGGGAGATAAAAGGATAGCCAAAATACAGATGGGGCTACGGTGGGTATGGCTAGTGACAATAATGCCAGCGTCCCGCAGGCAAGTACATCCAATACTAAGACTAAGTTGCACAGAGCAGCTTTCAGTGCCAGGGCACGAAGGCACCACGCCCTAGGAAGAGAAAGTTCATTTTATAGAGAGCATTTGTTTTAAAAATTAAATAAATGGGTTCGGGGAAATGCTGGAAGGCAAACAGAACGGCCATTCAAAAACTTTGTGATCAATGAACCATTCCTCAGACGTCTGTTGCTTTAAACTGACAAATTTTTCTGAAATAAAAGCCAGGCTATCTAAGACAGGTTTGGACAACTGATGGTTTAGACCTCCAGGATTTCTTCAGAAAATCTCGCACAACCACCAAAACACCACAACTGCTTCTTTGTGTGCAACCTGACATAAAAAATATACTTTCTGCTAAAAAGGGTCAGCTAACATTAGCATTTGTTTCCACTCCATTTTATCATGCTCTCTGCTATGCTGTTCAGGGGAGAATGACATATAACATTTTTCACAAACTGTCATACGCTTGCAGATCAGTGGGTTAATGTATCAGCCTTTCACCTTTGGAAACCACAGTTCAACAGCCTGAATTACTTTGGTAATAAATGTGGTATTGTCTTAGTTCAATACAGACTTGTGTTTGAAGAACTGTAACAAAATATTTCTGTAACCTTGTAGAAAGGATAAGTTGGCAATTCTCTTTTATGACATAGATTTCCTCTGTAATCTCAAGAAAGCTAATTAAACCCAGCCTTTGAAAATAATTAGGTATCTAACACTCTGACTTTACTAAGTCTGGTTTAAATAAAACTACTTTCTTTGATAAACTAAGCTATGATATGAAATAACTATAGATCATTTCCGTAAATAGGTTCGCAGCAGGTAAAATAGATTATAGGCCAATAAAAATAAAATGTACATCTAGCTCAGCTAAGAGCTAAAAAAAAATGGTTTTCTTTTAGGAATAGGGAGGAAAAAAAACATTGTTAAAAATCAGATTTTCAGCTTGAAACGAGTTTTCACATTTCAATAATAAAGGTGGAAAAAATAGAGCTTGTTAAAAAAAAAAATGCACACTGGGATACCTTATGATTGGCAAAGAGTTAGTTAGCAACCCTGGAACCGCTCTATCTAGCAATCACTTTGCTCACAGATATGCATCATCACGGATTTTAACTTCAGATTCACCCGTGACTATATATATATATATACAGCATAAAGCACAGTGGTCAATGTAATCTTTATGACCAGTGTGTTTAAGGGATTTACAATATCAAAACATCCATCCTTCCCAAAAAATTGATTGATTTTTAACTTAATACTGATGTTTTTAAGACCTGAGAGCCCTAGGCAGGATATATTGTTCCTTAAAAGAAAGGCAAAGCCTTCTGAAAGCAAACACACCGCAAACAAGCGCATAACCAGATAATTTCCTGCTTTCATACAACTAACGGGCATGTTAATTCTTTTACTGTAATAGGGATTATTAAAAAAACCCTATTCTATTGATTTTAATGGTGCTGTCACTGCAGCAGAATAATACTTTTCCAGTATCGCTTTGAATTACTGCTTCAACCTCTGATGACAGATGAAAAGTACTGAATCTTAGCCAAAAGCTGAATACGCCATTATCTCTTTTTGCACAGCTGCACAGTCATATCCTAATACAGAGTGGTGCTTTCTACCATTTTGTTTAGGGCTTAAAAAAAAAAAAAGAAAAAAAATCCCGTATCCTAAAGGCAAAGACAACCTGAAACTTTGCTCAAAGAAGCATGAAAGCACAATTCCTTTGCAAAATGTATGACTACCTTATAATGTCACATTACCATACTTGGAGTTAGTAATGGGCGGCTGAACTCTGAAATGTTGTTTGGTTTTTATTCTCCGTTTGTTCCAGTCAGTTCAGCAAATTCCAGAAATGGGATAAATAAATGCATAAAGGTTTATATTAACTCAGTCTAAGTTATAATGTAATTCAGGTACTATTGGGAATAGAGGCACATAAGCCTGAAAAGGACCTTTTGGGTCACTGGCTCTAGTTTTGACCACTATTCACACTTAGTTCATACAAGCCCTTTTGAACAACAGATCACACTCCACTTCAAAGCCAGCTCGGTGTCCAGACCCACTGTGTCTGTCAGATCGATCACTCATGGTCAGAAGCCTCCCAGCGTAAAGCCTAAAAGTAGTAATTGTCAGTCTACATCAATTTATTTTTTATGCTAATGGTGGCATTCAGCTGAAGTAACTCCTCGCACTCCCTACTTCTTTAATTGTCTGATATTCTTGCAGACAGCAAACATACACATGCTCTCAGCCCACATTTTGCTGTGCTGCCAGCCATTCTGTCTGACCTTCTCAGGACACTCACGTCCATGGTTTCCTTGTCATGTTAACAGATCTTCCCTGCCCTGTCCCGGTATGAATTCTTCACTTGTGAACGTGATGACAAGAGTAACGCACAGGGTCTGAGATGAGACAAAAGCCCCATTCAGTGACATTACGGTTTCCCTCTCTTTAGTGGAACGTTCTTATACAGTGCATCATACTTGACCTCTCTCACGGCTGTATTTCATTAGGGGCTTGCAGGTATCCTGCAGTCACCTACCACAACCAGTATTTTCTCTTCCTTTGTCATTTCAAATAATGGAATAACATGAACTGGGAAGCTCACCATTAAATATATATATATATATATGCATATTAGTAGTCTCTCAGTGCATATCCTTGCAGTTCATGGTATGAAATTTGATACCATTTGTATTTTACCCATCCTCATCTTCTTCCTCCCAGATATTCTGATCACTTACTACACATCGGTAATTCTGTCCTACTTCACATTCTCAATATATTTCATTCAACCAATCTTCCTGCAAGATTGCTAATGAAAATATTAAACAAAACACATACCAAGACCGATTCGCACATCACTAACAATCCTCTCTCTGCCTTACTTTTCTTACACCAAGTCCTCTGTCACACTCTCCATTCTTTAAGTAATTCTCATCGTCTCCAGTTTCACTAGCAATTTCCTGAAGTGATGCTTATTAAGCACTTCAGTGAAGCCCAGACTGAGTAGAAGTATCAGTTACTTATTTTTAGTAAACTCAGACTATACTTTATGCCGTTTCTATCTACTAGATCAGAAACTATTTACTTCCTCAAAACACTTTCCAAAGGACGTAACTGAGGTGTGGCTAACAGGCTGGCAGTCCTTTTAATAAGCCTCCCTTCTCTTAAAATTTTGGTTGCACACGAAATATTTTCCAATTAGTAATTGCTGTTTCTCTATCCTCGTTGCCATTAGCCATCTTCTCCATCATTATCCTTTTGGGAAAGGAAAGAGATAATTTGGGGATAACCAGTTGCATTTAATCTCAACTTCACCCAGAATTAGGGCGGTCCCACTTCTATTTTCCTGATTATTTTTTTTTTATTAACCTCTAGCTATCATTTAAATTTTCTTTTGCAAGAGTAATCGGCTTGACTCTTGCTTACTCTCTCAATCACTACACCTCTAATATGCCACTTTTTTTCTTGCTCTTGATTTCCCTGCTTAGTCTGTTTTTACATTCCTCAGAGGCTGCTCATTCCCAATACCCTTCTAGACGTTGCTTTTCATCTCTGCCAGGCTGGAATAACTCCGCTTCAGTTGCAGACATAAGATACGAATAGGGTTTATAACTTTGACCTCCAGATATTCTACACCTCCAAATTCAAACGCTCAAATACTTTGGCCCAGCTGACACCACCAAGTTGCTCTTTTAAAGTTTCTGAGCTGAAAACCTCACACTTTTATTTTTATTATCCTCAGGACCAGCAACAAGACGGCGCAGATCCTCACCCATGCCTGCACAGACGTCGAGAGCGCATCCGTCTCCTGCCACGCTGCCGACCGCAGTCTGGCAGGGTGGTAACCCTCCCTCCATCGGTATGGGGGGCCCATAACTCCATCAACCACCATCAGTCTTCTGCCCAAATATTTTCCAAAAGGGGAAACATAGCAGAGGATGCTTCATTACATTTTTAACATGTTCGTTAACACGGTAAAACATGCTAACAGTTTGACACAGTCAGAAGTTAACATGTTCTTCAGCTATCACTTCCTCACAACAGCTTTATCACTGATACCAATACAAGGTCTACTGGCAAAGACAACACAAAATGGAGCATTTAAAGCACTGGCTTCTATTCCCAACACTGTTTCTGTCTCGCTGAGAAAGTAACTAAATCAGTCTACATTACCTGCAGAAGCAGGCGGTTATAGTTACCTCTGTGGCTCCCAGGGTACTGCTAAATTCCACACAAATATTATACAGTGATATCAGAAAGGCCAGAAGAAATTAAAGCATTATGGAAGACCCTCATGTAAGTCAAGGGTATGCGATCGCTACTATAAATTGCAAGGGAACGGCCATCTCATCTTACTAATGAGCAACAAAGAATATTAACTTGAAGGTGGGATGTATCTTCTTACACAGCAGTGTTTTGCACTGCTGTAGCACAGCTGCCTTTGTAGGGGACTGCCGCTGCACTTTGCAAAAATATTTTCCACAAAACCCACGTGTAACCTGAGTAACTATTTTCTCTTTTTAGGCAGGGAGGGAGACTGCTGCCTAGGTACCAAAAGGCGTACGGAACGAGGGGGAGCGTTTCATGTAAAAAAAGCCAAAAAAAATGCAAAGATAAATTACCAGAAATGCAGAATATAGGAGAGAAAGCCTGAAAAGCAAGACTTTGACAAGTTTCCCAGTCTCCAGAGGATCTTTGCTAAATTCAGACTCGGCCTGCTAGAATTTGCTGTTGGTACTGTGAAGTACCAGTCTCAATACAAACATTCCTCCATGATACTTAAGTTGGTTTGGAGTAAGAGGTCTTATCAAGACTGTGAAACTTTCGTTAATGTTGTGTGTGTGTGTGTGTGTGTGTGTATATATATATAACTGACCAGCGTCACAAAATAAATATGTTAATACTGTGACTAAAAGGCAGTACTCCCATTTCAACAGCTGTTTCAGTAATTTATTTCTTAAAACCCTTAAAACTTCTCTTAACAAGAGAATAAGAACTACATTCACAGCCACAGAAGAAAGTACAGTGTTTGTCACAGTTCATTGATGGAAAGCCTTCCACTTACTTCTGACAGGTTCAGGCACCTGCCTTCAGCAAATTACAGCACGACGTACGTGTATCCACACAGAACTGCACCCAGGTTAGTAGAAATGAGATACCACCCAGTGACATTGTCTCTGAAGCAGTTTAAGTATATAGTCTATTAAAATAAATTTGAACAATAGACTCAAATTATGAAAGAAATCCTGACAAGCCTCCCATTCTTTATTCTTGTGTACAAGGACAGATAGTTTCCATTCCCATATGCATATATAACTTTTTTTCTAACCAAACCATTTTATTCCACTGAAAATGGTATCAGTACTGCAGCTAAATAGTTCTTTCTTCACACAATGAGTGGCTGTAGAGCTGAAAAGCCGTCAAAAAAACCCCAAGCGCCAACCACTGACCTAGTAGAACGGATTTACCATTTAACCTTCTCCTTAGAATAAAAATTCTTTTTTTCCTACTAAAAAAAGTCGTAATTTTGTTGCTAATCCTGTTAGCGGCATCCTGCTATCCTTAGCAGCACCCAACTATCTTTATCTTATTCCAGCATAAACAACAAAACAACGTAATTTTAAACTGTAGTGGGTGGGACGTCCAACCGGGGGCACACAAACTCCTCTGCAATGTAATATTTTCATATTCAAGAGCTGTAACGATGAAACCCATTTGCAGAATGTACAGCTACAAGTGGCTGGGGGTGGGAGAGCGCTCCCCCTCGGCGGCCTTCCCAAACCCCAAAGCAGCTTTACCAAGATGCCACGTGCAGGCGGTGCAACGGTCATCCTAGAGCATGCACGAGCAGGAAGGATTTGGAGCTCAATTTAGAAGCTCACGGTTGCAAGTCTTCTTACGGTGTAATAAAAAGAGACAAAAAATAAAGATACTGTGCTGAATTCATCAACTGAAGCATTCGCAGGACAAGATTTGTACTCCAAATTATTTGAAAGCCAAACTCTTCCAGAAGAGAAAACTCAATCAATCCTTTCCCATGGGCACTCTTCTGTACAGAAGTAGACTGGCAAAAAGTTAAGTCAGTCTACGTGAAAAAGTGAAGTCAGCTTGGGTCCTTTCGGGGTGAAACAGTCGTTATGTGGAAAGTTGGAGCAAGTCATGCACACCGCTACAGGCAGCAATGGGAGCTGGATTACACAGGCGGGAAAGCATGGCACTGGGCAAATATTGAGCAAAAAAAGGCTGAAGACACTTTCCCTCACCCAGCTCAGGGTAAGTGCATTCAGTGTATTTTTATCCAACTATCTATCACGCTCTTTTGCTCCATCTGCTGGCTCTGCAACAGTAGGCAATGTATTCTACACCTTCTATAATTACAATATTAATAAAAAATGAAGATAAAAATAATTGTAAAAAAAACCCAAACCACCATTTATCAGTGTATACCTCATGAACTTTTATCCACATATTGTCTTTGCGTTTATAGATAGATATCTAGTCATTGTGTCTTTTACTTAATGAGTTTATTCTAGCTTTTGGGGTCATTTCCCCCGCTACATACTGTGAGCATAAAACCTTATTTTGTCACTTACACATTCAAGAAAGAGAAAAATCTTATTACGAGTATGAAGAGTTTTCAGAGTTCAAATTCTTTTATTTCTTGATGGTATCATGAAAAATGAGAAGTGGAAGGATTTTCTTACACCTCAGAAATCATAGGAGGTTTGTATAAAAATAGACTACCTATATATAGACTTAAATGGATACAGGTGCTTATTTAATAAATGAAATTCTATTACAGAAAAGGGTCTTTCCAGGGCATTTTTATTACTCCCCCAGAGGGAATCATATTCCACTGTAGAATCAAAAACTGGGACTGGATGGGATCTAAAGAGGTCCTAAGTCCACCCACCACCTATGGTAACACCAAAGTTACCCCTTCGCAAAACCTTTAGTCGCCACCAGCTCCTAAAGCAACTTACTCCACGTTAATACGAGCATTGAAATAAATTCGCTGAACAACTTGATCATTTTAAAGCTGTAACTGAACACAATGTTCCACACTCAGAGACAGATAACACATGAACACACATACTGTGTTTAGGTGGCTGACAGTACATCACCCTTGGGCTTGCAGCAAACCAGAAGTACCCGATTAGCACGTTAATGGAGCAACCTGCAGCCCTGATGAGCAGAGGTCAAGTATGTCATACCCTCCTGCCACCCCCAGCTTATGGCACAGGTTTAAGCAGGTTAAGATGCACAGTGGAAATGTATACATTCTTTAAATGCTATTCACTCTGGCATAAAGGAAGAAATAAATTAATTGCCATGCGGAGAAGTTTTTGGCTCTTCAAAGTTAAGCACAAGCATAGCTAGTAAGTGGGAGATTTTTATTCTTTAAGTCTTGCAATTTCATTTTTCAGTTGTCAAAAGCACAGATAAATTTGACCACAAAGAAGCCTGGTACGGGTTGAAAATTCTGGTATTCTTGTGAGTGAGAGGCATAGGGAGAATCTTCCAGTTATGCTCAAATTTTCTTCTTTTTGTAGTTCAAATTTTCATCTTTTTGTAACAAGCATAAAGAAAAAAATATAAAAAAACCAAAGCTAGAGTTTAAAATCCATTTTGCGATAGGATCTTAACTCAGTAGTAAAAGTGTTATGATATCAAGCTCAATGTTATTCCAAAGTTAATTCTCCTTGAAAGCTGGGGCTTGTGGAATAAATCACTACAGGCTTGCTCTGCTCAGAAATTCCTCCCTTACTATCTGATCCTTCTCAGAGATGAGAAGCCAAGTTACTCGGTACTTCAGTTTGACAGGGTGCTGCCATTCATAACATTTTTATGCTCAAATCTGCAAAAAGATGAAGCTTCTAATTTTGTATTCAGACCGTATTAGTTGATGCCTTTCTCAATGGTATGGGACCATCTCTTGCATCCTCCGATAGAGCAGTTTAAGATGAGGAAGTTGCCAAACAAAGTATAAAGAACAGTAATGACATCTTTGGGGAAGAGAAAACAAACATTCACCGTTTCCAATTACACTATTAGATGGTTGCACAACTCAAATCTCAAAGTACAGGCAGACCATATAAGGTACCATATATCTATCTATATGGCAGCTAAATAGTAACAGGGATTGTAAATGTAATGTAAATGTAAAGAAATCAGAATTGTGTATCTATTGTCGGTTTAGTGTGATTTCTAAAGAGACAAAAATCTCTTGAATTTTACTTTTTAAAAGCTAGTACCGAGGTAAATATTACCTGACCTTAATATATCTTTCTTCTGAGGTGTCTTCTGTTTGGTTTGGGTTTTTTTTTTTAATAATGTACCTAATTTTACACTTTGACAGCTCCCACATTATTCTTTTTAGGTCACGCAAGAACATTACAAAGAGAACAATGTTCCAGAGGAGTATATTGAATAACAGTCAAAATTGGGTTGTTTAGTGAGATAACAGAGCACGGATGCGGCAGCACAACAGCACAATTCGCCTCTTTCTCCTGCCTGTTGTTAAGGAACAAAATCGGCTCCATCCAGACGAGCGTTCTCATAGCACCTCATCGTGCAGCTACACGTGTTCACAACACTAGCTGTATATTAAATAACGAGTATTTAGGGGGGAAAAAAAAAAGTATGGGTTTGTTTTGATCTTTCCTTTAGAGTCACCGGATAACAGAGGGTCTGTGCTACCTACTGGATGCCCAGCAATTCTGCATAGGGAGAGGGAGGTGAGTGAGGAAAGGATGACAAATGCCAACTTTAAAAATATGTATCAGAAGTAAGGGTTAAATACCAGTCTTCATTAAGCTGCTTCACGTCTGTCCTCTGTTCCTCAGTTTTTCATGTGGTAAAAAAAGCTCACAGTACTTTTTATAACTTTAGAATAAAATACTATATATGCACTGCTTGCTAATTATTCAGTACTTTTACTTATGCACATCACTAAAATACCCCTCGAGTTTCAGCTGATGGTATTACAGATGTCTATCTTTAAGAAGTCAGTGAGACAGCAATTAGCTACAGGCTTAAATGAAGAGTAATGCCTATAGATTCTATATTAATTAGTGACAAGTCCTTTCTATAAGTAAAGATTTTTTTTTCCTCTTCCCTGCAAATATTTATGCACTCATTTAAAACCCGAGTGCAACTGCATAATATAACCAGCTTCAAACAATACGATTGAGCTTGCTTAGAATACAAAACTATACGAAATTAATTTTTGCAGTACTGAAATCTAACACACATTTCAGGGGAAACATATTGAAGCCATGAAGCAAGACTCTTTCTCCTGGGCTTCAGTACTAATTGCTTGTGGACTTTGCAAGATGTTAGAAACGGCAGAAAACCACAGAGTCTTTTCTCAGTGGAAATCATGAGAAAAATATCATTTCTTCTGACCACAACAATAAATGCTTTTAAACACAAAAAGTCGTCAAAAGACTTTCTAAGCAACTCAGAAGAAATCACTTCAGACAGGATTACTACTTTATATGTATATCCAAAGCCCTGCAGGCATACTAGAGTCATATTTGTTAATTCTACGCTAGTCTGCTTTGACTTTTCCACGGGGTTTTTGAAACATTAAAAAAATTGGATGAAAACATGAAGCTTAAAGAAAACTCATATTGCCTTATACTGTAAATATCCTATATCAGGAATTGGGGATGCTTGATGTCTTTGCCTTCTTCTTTGGCAATGATCAGTCTGAACAATTTTTCTCCTTTTTACTTTAATCCACTTCCAACTGCAGAACAGTTCCATGGAGAAGACTCACCGAAACGATGGAAAAAAATCACTGCAACTGCCACAACCCAGGGCCCTGCACATGATTCCACATGTGCTTAAAGCTGTTCTTATGAAGATGATCAAATATGCATATGTTGCATTTAGAAAATCCAGCCCTTTACTTATTTATGAAAATTAGCACCGCCAATACACCCAGTGAAACTTTGTGTTTTCCACTACAAAAGCCCAACCCTTTCTCTCCATGTCTCTAACATCTGGACTACAGGAGAAAGGTAGGCGTCCATAGAGTCAGAGTAACACATGGGTCAAGGTTGGATATACCACTTACGTTGGCATCACTCCCTTCTTGCCCTGGCTCTTGACCCTTCCCACCCTCTGCACATGACTGCAGCATGGATGTTAGTGTTTAGTGCAAACAAGGTCTAAAATTCTCTCGTCCCAGATATAACTGAGCTAACCCTCACCTGGAGTTGGTCTAACCCACAAAAGATGCTTATGTTCTCATCCGTTCATAGAGCTGCACTAATTGGCAGTCTTGAAGAACTCATCACCTATTGACTCTTCGGATGAGGACAGCCCTACCTGACCTGACCAATCTCACCACCTCTAAAACCTCGCTCCTGAGAGTGGGCACCTGCTTCTGAAGATCTTCCTTGGGGAAGAGTGGCTGGAAAGCTGCCTGGCAGAGAAGGACCTGGGGGTGCTGGCTGACAGCTGGCTGAACATGAGCCAGCAGTGTGCCCAGGTGGCCAAGAAGGCCAACAGCATCCTGGCTTGTATCGTGAATAGTGTGGCCAGCAGGAGCAGGGCAGTGATGGTGCCCCTGTACTCGGCACTGGTGAGGCCGCACCTTGAATATTGTGTTCAGTTTTGGGCCATTCAGGACAAGAAGGACATTGAGGTGCTGGAGCGCGTCCAGAGAAGGGCAACAAAGCTGGTGAAGGGTCTGGAGAAGAAGTCTCCTGAGGAGCAGCTGAGGGAGCTGGGGTTGTTTAGCCTGGAGAAGAGGAGGCTGAGAGGAGACCTTATCGCTCTCTACAAGTAAGTACCTGAGAGGAGGTTGTAGTGAGGTGGGTGTTGGTCTCTTCTCCCAAGTTACCAGTGATAGAATCAGAGGAAATGGCCTCAAGCTGCACCAGGAGAGGTTTAGATTGGATATTAGGAAAAATGTCTTTCCTGAAAGAGTGGTCAGGCATTGGAACAGGCTGCCCAGAGAGGTGGTGGAGTCACCATCCCTGGAGGTGTTAAAAAAACACGTAGATGTGGCACTTTAGGGCATGGTTTAGGGGACATGGTAGTGTTGGGTTGACGGTTGGACTTGATGATCCTAGAGGTCTCTTCCAACCTTAATGGTTCTATGATTCTATGATCTAGGGAATTTCTAGAAACTACCAGTGACACCAGGGATTGACACATGAGGTTTTACATTATTTCTACTCCGATCACTTAGTCCAAATATGAGTGAGAAATAAAATCATGGATTATATAATGATGATTTAAATCAGTTATTCCTGGTTTTATCAAACAAAAAGTAAGCTCTGCCAACAAGGATTACCTGTTTATTTACAAATGGACATCTTTGTGTCTTTGAATAAAACATACCTTGCAGCCTGTCTTTAAAAGTACATGGAAGCATTCATCCATAAACACAGCTCAGTTTTATCCATATATTTATCAGTATACTCATCCATGTGCAAAGGATATGACCAAAGAGCATTACTAGTCACACGCATAACTAATGCATGAAGTAGCTGAAGTAAAATAAACTTCTGGAAGGTTCTTATCACTAAGTTACTTTGACAGCTTTTATAGAAGAGAGGAAACAATCCTGGGAAGGTACTAAGGAAAGTTTTCTAAAGTCTAGCTGCAAAGCTGAAGGCTGTGAACGACACCTTGCAAAACTGGCAAAAACTTCTCCTTGGGACATTTGGTGCAGGAATGCAATGACTTTTAAGAAAACCACTTGTTATCCTTAGAAACAATGGCTGTCTTTTTCAAAAGTGACTACTGCTTGGGCCTGGAAGCGATGATAATCCATCCTCTGAAAAATCAGATACTTTCATGTTCTCACACAAACATAAAAGGTACCGAAATTTTCCAGCTAATTTTTAAAGCCTTGGCCCAGAGGTACGCTTTGGAGATAGGAATATACCGTTCCCTTCCCGGCCTGAACCACTGTTTAATTGAGTTAATAAGTAGTCTACTTCCCAAATCATTTTAAAGGAAAATATACTTTTCTGTTCTTTTCAGGATTTTCAGGTTTTCTAGTGAACAGCATAATAACAAAGTATTTTCATATCCTAATGTTTTCTCCCTTGAGCTCACTGCACATCAGACATCCCACCGTTCCAGTCCAGCCAACAATATACCTGTTGTTCCCACTACAACCGCGGGCGTGACTAACAAGGCTCTTCTGTTCATATTTCAGTTTTAAATGCCACATTCTGTATATCCTGTAATAGTTTGTTCTGATTTCAGAACAAAAATACATGATTTGGGACATATTGGGGGGGGGGGGGGGGGACACGGACGACCACACAGCTTTATAAGCACCAATTTTCTTTCAGAAAACAATGTTCACATTCTCACCTATGTAGAGAAGTTCGTACTGCTAAAAGTTTTGTAATAAACTTCAAAATCTATACTTCACGAGCACCCAATTGGTTTTGCCACAATAATCTCTATACAACAAAATATACTCATACACTATCTATGCAAATGAGAAGCTCGCCTGGGCAATGAAGCTTAAACGACACCTAAACATACAACAATGAAGCATACAGTGATTTAAACATCATCAGCAGTGAAAGTATGGAGCTAAATTAACAGGCTCCCCTTTGAAAATTGAACTCATTATCAAACCTCGGTTAGAGAACAACTTGACTGCAGCCTATCTGACCATATCTCATACCTTTAGTGTAAGCGTAAGCGGAAAAGATAAATCCTGGTATTTGTAGAATAATACCCTGATTATTTATAAGAATGTGCTTCTCCCTGTACAAATGTGTTAGATCCATATTAGGTTCATTCCTATTAGGTAAAACTAATTTATTTGGTATAAGGCAAATGGAAAAAAAATGAGACCATTTTAAAATTGCCTAAGGTCACTTCATGGGCAAAACAATGTATTTAAACTGCAAAGATGACAACATGCTTAATATGACTACATAGAAATTGGTTCCTTGATGACAATACATTAAAATCCTCATTGAATATTCATAGAATTTTTGACAAGATTGAGTGACACGTAATCCCAGCCCCAGCGAGCACCGACTCGATAGTCTCACTGTGCGAGGATGGATGCCACACCAGCCAGGCCATCTTTGTTCCTCACAGGGCCAGGAATGGCTGTACAAAACATTCCGGTTTCCAGTTCTTAATATTGCCTCAGGTTGACCCAAATAGAAGAGAAGGAAATCCAACATACAAAGCTCTTCTGTATATCGGAAGCCAGGGTGAGGAAGAGCCTTTATCACAACTGTACAATAAGTGAGTGGAAGAGCTGTGATTTTCTTATAGTGTGGCAACGGAAAATTAGAGAAATAGCAAAGCAAAATCCTTCAAGTGACTTTCACTTACTAAGTTATGACCTCTGCGTGATAAATAGGTAAGCAGAGTTTAAATGATATGAAATATGTCAATTCAAAATGCATCAGGATGCCATTAACAGACAGTACCTTAGACATTGGGAAAATATTAAGATGGATAGATCACTTAGCAACAATAGGACAAAGAAGGTTTTAATAAAGGCAATGCAAGACAATGCGATACTAATACCACTGGAGTGCCTTTTTTTTTCTGCCGGATATGTACCAATGTGATAAAAAACAATTAGCGTTGAGACAACCAAGGGTAGACAATTAAAAAACATTCAAGGCAAAGCCTTGTTTATTAATCAAGCAAGAAATCTGACTGCTAAATCCTGTACCAGTAATGGAATGTGATTAATACAGTATTTCAATCCCATAATAAAACTGTTCCATAATTTCGTAACTGCAAAAGCAACTGACACATAACATGCTCTTTATGCCATTACTCCCATGTCAGGCAATGTTTACAACAACATTATCTGATAAGATTTTTGGGTGACCTAAGGCCATAGCGGCAAAGCATTCGTTTGCATCATGACAGTTCCCTGCCACCTGTATCACCATGGACGGAGCATCAGACCATGAAGCAATCAATGAAAGAGATGCGACAGACTTGTAAAACTGCACTACTCCTCTTAAGAGCAGTGGGATCTGACAGAAGTTTACAAAAGACAATGAAATATATATAACTGCCTCGCAGGGCAACTTTAAAAGTGATGCACTTTTGTTTGGTTTTTAAGCGTGGAAATAAATGATATTTGAAAATACTTGCAGAAATATCAGCCTGGCACGTGGGAGAGTAAGGAAGGCATACATGTGTAATACTGCACAATAACAAAAATGAAATTCAAATCATTAATTTTATCTTGTTATTTTCTTGTAAGGCCCAGGCTGGCATCTTTGCAACAGCTCCAGCTACACAGTTACACCTGGAACATGCAAAATTCTCATTTCTGTTGTCATTCCAGATCACTACCATTTACCTTTGATTTTTACACTACTGACTATTCACATGGGTTTGTCATCAAAACAACTTACCTACAGGCAATACTGGGGGTGCTTGTACTAATCCAAAGATATGGGGGTGCCCAGCAATGCCTCTTAAACTCATCACTTCTACTGCAAACATGGGCATGAAACGCAATGGTTCAGAGACTACTCTCGAATCCTCCTTCCCAATCTGCCAGCCCCTTTCACTGTCAGTCAGCCTGATGATGAGAGTATGTATGTGAGTGATGTTCCAGAATATTATAATACCTCTAGTGTTAATACTTAAAAAAAAAAGAACAACTCTTTCTGCTTGAAAAATTTTAATATTCATAGAAAAAAACTCATTTGTGACACAGAAGGTTTTGTGAGGGCAAAGCTCTGCCTTGTTTGAATAGGCAGTAACATCAGTAAAAACAATCGGGGCAAACACTTTGTGCGTGGAGCTGTACAGCACAGCTGGCTGCAGCTGCAGCACCAAAGCCTGCCACGTACCCCACGCAGAGCCAGGGCAGCTGGGACAGAGAGGGCAAAGCCTCTGGGGCCACAACCCCGCCAATAAATCTACCCCTCATTTTCAATGATATTGTTTTAAATAACTTTTCAAGCAACAAAAAGATCATAATTTGCCAAACCCTCAGCTACAAGTGATGGGAGCATTTTTATTCTTTTTTTAAAACCACTTACCTGACAACTGTAACTGCAGACACCCGATAGTACAGATAATGACAGTAACACGCTGCTCTAAGCCATGTACCTTCCGCAGACAAGCTTTTGCTTTCAGTTGCTACACTACCCTGCTCAATGCCTTGCATAGCTGCAAATAAATAATAAGGCATTTTAGGGAAATAGCTCCATGATAAAGGTAAGGAAGGGACTGCTGTGCTCCTGCAGACTGCAGAGCTTGTTCCTCTGTTGTCAACTTCCTTTTAATAATTCATCTTTCACATCCCAGTCTCAATTCCCACAGACAGCAACCTTCTGAAGAGTGGCATATATTGCACCCCAGCTGCATTACTGGGGGTCGCAGCGGAAGGGAGCAGAGTTTTGCCATCCGCCTCCATTCCTCCTATGCTTTGGAAGCAGAACTAGGTTCATCAGCTTAAGGAAAATACCAGATTTTGAACTGCAAGAGGAAGGATTTTTGACAAAAATGATATTCTCACCTATGATACAGCATCTTGGAAAACTGCTGCCTGGGCCCTGTGTTGGGGCAGGCTCACCTGCGTGCAGCCCCACCGCAACAAGTCATGAAAATCCCGCTGAAGTCCCCATTGCTCTTAACTAGCATTTAACTAGATACAACTTTGCAACTTCTTTGATGAACTCTATTTCCTTCAGTGTTTGCAAATTGGCCTTTTGGAAACAACTGCTATACGTAATACTCGTTTGTTTTCACTGTCCTTCGTCCTGCTGGGAGCAGAAGAGGTGCATACTCTTAATATATTGCCCCGCACTCCCACTCCAGAAGAGCCTCTCGAGACTGTGGCTTCTTCTGCAGTGAGAGCTGGAGCTCCCACCACCCTCATCCACCCAACCCCTCCTGCTGTGCACCCCCTGGGCATACGGACGGGATGGGCTATGAGGACAGACAGCTTCATCTGAAGCAGAGAGTTTGGAAAATTGGAGTAAAATCCGTCCAACCACTTTTTAAAGTTATTTTCACTCACCCCAGATAAAATGCAATGCTGCAACGGAAAAACAAAAAACAAACAAACAAACAAAAAAAGAAAACCCAACATTGTTTCACAGAACTTGCTAAAAAAAGGATGATTGCTGATATCTTTAGACAATTGGCCTGATTACACTTAAAAAGTTCGAAACAGCTTTTGCACAGTATTTCACAGGGCTTTGAACGTAAAGCCACTTGCAACATAAGCAGACAGGAAAGCCTTTGCCAGGTCCTTCCTCAGTTAAAATACACACTTTGTGTTTCACACTTCTTAAAGCTTTTTTTTTTTTTTTTTAAAAAAAAAACTTTCATTTCCCTTTTTTTAGTGTAGACAGCACTAAAGATTAAAATGCATTCAGGAAAGAGGTGCTGAAAGTTGGAAACAAACCCAAGGTAACTTTCCAACAAAAAAGGAAATTAAAAATTTCTAATCACAAGTACTTAAGGGAAGCCTACTACAGCATGTACTGATGGGATCTGCTGCATAATAATAACAATAACTACTGATTTTCTTGTAATTCCATCCAATGTGCATTTCTATACTCTGAATCGTCTTTACAGAAGAAACAGGATAAACTGGAAAAAAAATTTAAAAGTTTATCAATTGCATGCTTCCAAAAAGCAGTATATGAAACGCAAACCCCACCTGGCAGTGGACTCATAGACCAAGATTAACTCCATCTCATTTTAGATATGCAATATTTTCAGCAAAACTTTAGCAATATTTTTTGTGTCCACTAAATTTTAAGACACTATATTTACTTCTAAATAAACACTAACTAGTCATGCTAATGTTTTAGTTAATGTAGCATTAGATGCCACAAGCTTTTCTGTTCCATTTCTCAACCTTAATTTAGCACCGACGTTCAGTTTTTGCATTTAATAAAAATACTGTTTTACTGCACTAGCCAAATTTGTTCTTTACACAACGTGAAAGCATATCGCCAAGAATCACCTGAAGCCAACGTTAACATCTGTGCAAAAATTTACTCACTTTCAGAATGTCATTTGGAAATTTTCCTCAGAAAATGTTCCTTTCTCCACTCCAGAATACTCCATGGACTCCTGCCCAAAAAGCCCCAAAAACAGTCCAGCATCATTGGCACGGACTGACTATTGATTTACCGCTGGAGAAAGCATCTTCATCAGTGTGAGCTTCAGTGCTTACTCAGTAAAAGGTTTTTGATGTATGCAGTAATACATCTGATGCATAACAAGAAGTTAAAACAGGTTGAAAATTTATGTATTATTAAAAAAAAAATCAAATATGTCACTATTATAAACAGAAAGGTACCAAAAAAGATCAAGTCATGAAGCCAAGACAGCATCTAATGCCTGGCTGGTGCTTACAGAGCCAAAGTCTATTATTTGTTACTGGTTTTAATTGCAACAGCAAAGCCATAGCACTAAAAAGATCGGCGCAACTGCAGTCATATTATCCAGCTCCCAGAAATGGCTGGACAAGTTCTCAGGGTGCACATGATGTTTGTGAGCCTGAGGGTCTTTCCTGAAATGGCACGTTTGGAAGAACGGCCTTGCAAGGGGAAATCCAAACCATATTTTAGAGACGTCAGTGCAGAACAAGAATGTGAAAGAAAAAGAATCTCATTTTATGTCGTTAAAACTACCTTTTAGCAGGGATGGTGGCTAAGCTGACATCTCATCACACTGCCAGCCGACTACAGACATGAGACACAGCCAAAAGGGCTCCCAAATCACCCCCTCCCTAGGAAAGCTGATCACCGCCTGCACAGGCTTCTGGCACAGCATCAAGATGTCAAGAAGCTTTTTCTATCAAAAACTTCAGGAATAAAATCACAGAAGCTCAAAACACTCTTCCAAACCTTGCTCTGAAAGCATATAAAACCCCATTCATCACCACTCACTTCACAAGCACTGATGCTGAACTACGCAAAGTCTCCAGCTATATTTAAAAACGCCTAAAGTAACTTGATTCAGTACCTGCACAAGCTTCACGCTATTTATCCAGCTGCAGGGCAACTGGGATCTTTTTTTTTAAATATGTGAATTTTTTTGTAACAGCATTTGTAATTGTTTGGTAAAATAACATGACGCAGGAGTTGATGAACTCATTGCACATCTCTGAATTGGCCACCTCGCGCCTTATCCAAAGCCTTCTCTTTGGTTATGGCCATCAAACCCATCTGTAAAATAAACCACAGATCTCAACAGATAACTCACTCAGTAGTTACCTGTGGCACATAAGCAACACAATTCCAGCAGGGAAGAAAGGTTGGTATTAGCCTTCACAGTCCAGCAACTGTATTATTACCAACACATTATTAAACTGCAACTATTGATTTGCCTGTTACGTTTTAGTTGTAGCCTAAAGAACTGAACAGAGAGCACAGCTGATTGGGAAGAGGGTTGGTTTTTGCTTTGTGTTTTGTTTGGTTTTAAAAAAATCTTAAATATTTGGTAACCCACAATTCAAAGCTTCAAAACTTTTAATTTTCACTGTATAAAATGGTGAATTTTCCATAATAGAAACTATAAACAAAGATGGGATTTAAAAATTAAAACCCTAGAAGAAAGAGTAGCATAAAACCAAGCAAATATGACTTCTGACTGCAACATGTGAGTTACAAGCACTCTATCAGCTTCTCCTCCCTGTAAAAGCTTATGGGTCCACCTCAAATACCTTTCGTGGTCTACAGTTGGGACCATTACAAGAGCAGCTCTCCAAATACACCAGAATATCTTCGCTGCAGCGCTTGACGTCAGGCTGAAACTTTATACTTTCAAAAAGTTTCACTTTCAGAAAGTTTCACTTATTTTGGAAGGGCACACAACTTGCACAGATCCATGAAGAGCAGTCACGGACGCTGAGGAGGATTAACTTACAAGACCTACTTGTGGGGCCCAAAATACCCAACCCATTTCTCAGATTTATATGTGGAGTCTTTCGCTTCTGAAGCTTCTCCTCAACCATGCAGGCAGGAAAGAAAGCTTCTGAAGATATGAGATTTTTACGCTGGTAAGATTCAACCCCAGGTTGTTCTTACACGGCTGGAATTTGCAAATGCTTCTCTAAGTTTCCTGAATGGCATACTATATATTAATATATAATATAATATTATATATTATCTATTATATAATACATATTATGGCTATCTCCTTCTGCAAAATCTTGCTACATCTCAGTTGATAAATAACATTCACACCTTAGAGAAAAACAATGCCTTAGCACAGATGACTAACAAAATAGTTTAGCAACCACGAAAGACAAACGCCTATATTTTGCCCCAGTTTCCTTGAGCAGAAGCAGCAATACGTGTCCAAAAGAAAAAATCAGATATTAAGCCACAGGTAGGCACCAGGAGTAATTACAATCTGCTGACCTGTGTGCGTGAAACACAGAGATGTAAAACTGACCTTTCAGCCTACGCTGGCTTTGTAAGTCACAGATGGAGAAAGTGTAAGTACTTTCACCCATCCCACAAAATTCCACCAAATTTTTCAATCATCAGTTAAATGCATGATCCGACATCCCTATTTTAGTGTTTTCTGAGACATCATGATCTCTGCAAGTATCTGCATCCTTTATTTAAAATTACTTTCCAAGCAGCAGAAGAAATTGAAATAAACTGAATGAATTTAAATTCATTACCAATTAAGTGTAATTTAATTCATGATTCTTTCAACTTTCTCATGAGAATTGCGAGCTGCAGGAGGGATGCATACTTGACTGACAGAGCTTGATTTACTGCTGCCGGTCCCCCAGAAAGTCACAAATAGTTATATATAGCTATCAGAAACCTCTTGGCCCAAGAAGAAAGATGTTTACAAAAACAGATTTTAAGAACAACATCTGTGTAAGAACTGTCTACATGTTTCTAAAAAGGTAACAGCATGCTGATTTTTAGGAAGATAATTAAGCCCCCAAAGGTAGCATCCAGCATGGTTAATCAGAGAGGCTCCAGCTCACAGGCCAGAGCTGGGAACCTAAAGGCTTATGGACACGAAAGAGCCAGAAGCAGCTGATAAAACAGACGAGATCCTGATTAACCAGATTTCAGAGGTTATAGGTGTCAAAAATGTTAATTATGGGTATAAAAAATGCTTTTTTCTGATTTCCACCTCTGTGAGCGACCTCGTGAGCCAGTCAAGAACTTGGCTTAACCAGGAAACAACATACGCAGGCGTGTATGACCTACAGCCCTGTAAATGGAGAGCTCTCATAACCAAAGAGACCTCTACGGCAAGCTGCGGTTCAGCTGAATGCAGAGCATCGGACTGGCTCTTGCATTTTCACTTGCTTCCCACAGCACTATAGCATGGGTTATACCTATATTCCCACTGTGCGTTGAGAACAGCCGACAACCACCAAACGCTGCCGACGCCAGAAAACCACACTTGCTAGAAAAAAGAACAACACCTATTTATCTCACAGCAGCTGACAAATACATCATTAATTCTTTTGGCACAACTGTTTATTCCTTGGTCCCGCCTGGTTGCTTGTTTCTGGTGTGAGATGTGCAACAACTTTTACCACTGTCACTCTCCACCTTGCACCCAAGTATGCACCATCCAAGTGCTGAGAAATGCGTAATCATCTTGAGTTAAAATTTAACTTTCAGTTTGCATTCTGTAAGGCCAATTTAATAAATATAAAAAATAAAAAATATTTTTAAATAAAAAAAAATAAAAATAAGCCACTTCAGTGATTTCCTCCTGGCCAGCAAAAGAAAACGATAAGGTGTTAACCCAAGCTCTTGAGGAGTTACCTATAATAACATATAATATAGGATAACGCCTAAATTAGCTACAACACACGGAACTGGCAAGCACTTGTGGAAAAACAGCAATGTCCAAGTACTTGTCAGAGACAACTGGTGAAAAGAAGATGCCAGCACCCCACAAGAAAGGAGAATCCCGAAAGAAAAAGCTCTGCCCAGCACAACTCCGCCACAAAGCCTCAGCAGAAGCATGCTGGTCTTGTGGCAGGAAGAGGTACGAGAAGACCTGTGGAGAATCTGCTTTTCTTCATTCTTTCTGCATCCTTCTGAGGCACCTTAATTCTGCTTGCAGGGGCAGTGGTAACTGAAGAGAGTGGTGTATATATAAAATAGATTACTCTCCATGGGTTTAAAAGGAAAGCAGTAGGTAGAGGTATGAAGAATCTGGTCAGGAATTAAATGTGACACAGAGTAATTTCAGATATAACAAGATAGTGTACGTCAAATTCTGAAGATTCAAAAGAGTCTCAAACATGAGTCAGATTTTTCTTCCCTTTTTTTTTTTCCAAGCAAAGAACACCTTCCCCTAGACCACCTTTATTCAAGGTACAGAAGAAGAGATTCCACATGTGCAAATGTTAGGTTTAAAACAAGTTTTCCTAAAATATATGAAAGAATTGTAGTACCGCAACTGGTCCCTTACAAAATAGAAGAATATCAAAAAGTTTTTTCAGCATCTGGAACTGCTCCACTCGGCCCCTCGGGGCTCCTCAGATATTCTTCTGCTATTGACTGCCCACTCAGGTCTAATATTTCAGCAGAAAAAACAATGAAGTTGGGAAAACTTGCCAATATTCAACTATAAACTTCGTAATAAGAAAAGCAGATTTTTCTTATTATCTAAGCTGTTATTCCTTTAAATTGGATGACTAACTGAATGAGCATTCCTTTAAATTAGATGACTAGGAACAAGAGGACTTTTAACTATAATGAAAAAATCTCTTTAGAATACTTCAAACTCAGGAAACTGAAATTCCCACTTTTAAAACCTGGTATCACACAACTTCATCGTAAGTTACAAGTAACTTAATAAAAAAATTGATTAATAAAGTTTATCTTCCACATCAAGCAACAATCAATGTGGCAATTCAGTTGCAGAGGACTATTTTACTTGTAATAATTCATGCTTTGGGGGCAGAATAATTCCTTGTTGCCTATATTAAAATGGCTTATTTTATATATATATATAATGTATATTTATGTATTTTCCTATATACTGATTTTTATATGTGTGTGTATATGTATATATAAAATATTTATATGTATATAAGCTCAGTATCTTTTTCTTTCACCCATGGCGCTCATTTGACATGAACACCTGACATGCTAATGTTAACAGGATACTGGTATTCATAAATCAAGAACAATGACCTTCCTTCAAGTACCTGGAGACATCCTCGACCTAGCCTGCACGCGTGTAACAGCATTGCCAAGGAGGGCAGCGGTAACTGCAGAAGCCACCCAAGAAGCCGGGTTAACGCAGAAGCAGCTCGTTCAGACTGAACTCAGTGCTGCCGTTTGAAAGGTTGTGGCATTTAAGATGTTTTATTTAAAACCAGCTCAGTACTGCAAAATACACATCATAAATACCACACAGAGATACCCATCGTAACTCGCCTACACTGCTGCCAGCACCAGTTACCTGGCACAGTATTTTCTTGCGCTATGGAGATGTCCAGCTCAGTCAAACTCCGCTTTGCATTCATACTTAGAGGAGAAACCGTACGAGGAGCGGCTAAAGTCACTCGGTTTGCTCAGCCTGGAGAAGAGGAGGCTGAGGGCAGACCTCATGGCGGTCTGCAGCTTCCTCACAAGGGGAGGAGGAGGAGGGGCAGGGCTGATCTCTTCTCTCTGGTGACCAACGATAGGACCCGAGGGAATGGCAGGAAGATGTGCCAGGGGAGGGTTAGGTTGGGTATTAGGAAAAGGCTCTTCCCCCAGAGGGCGGTGGAGCACTGGAACAGGGTCCCCAGGGAGGCAGTCATGGCGTCAAGCCTGGTGATATTCAAGAAGCACTTGGACAAGGCCCTCAGAGCCATGGTGTGAATTTGGGGTTGTCCTGTGCAGGGACAGGAGTTGGGCTCGATGATCCTTGTAGGTCCCTTCCAGCTCAGGACATTCTATGATTCTATGATAACTTTCCACAGGAGCTTTTTGCAAGTGTCTCTGGCAAACTTCAGCTGCATCTGGGCTTGCTTCACCATCAGAGGTGAGGTCCCCACCAGCCAGACGTTACTATTACCCTATGGCTCACACTTTCACAGCTTCAGGTTTCCAGGTGGAACAGCTGCCAGAAAATTCAGATAAAATTTCAAGTACAAATGGTTGATTTTCCAATACTAGAGAGTAGCATACAAAATCCAGAACCTTGTTAAAACACATTTTAAGTACATTCTATGAAATCTAGCGATTTGTATACATACCCCCAACATTTGTAAAATTCTAGAATAACAAACTGTAAAAAAACCATCTGTAATATGCAAAGGAGCATGGTTGAGAAAGTACTTGCAATGTCTTAGGGGATTATTTAAGAGTTTTAACAAAGTATTTAAGAGTCTCTTGACTCTTTGCTTAACAAAGACTAGTTTTATTTAATAACGTGTAGAACGAAGTGTCTCTCTGAATTCAATAGCAGGAATTGGCATTACAGAATCACATTCCTATTACCAGCCATTTAATTTGAAATCCTTGCATTTGTTAAGTATTTACTGCCACAGCACACAAGGCATAAGTGTACATTTCCAAATATAATCCCCCATCTGATCTACAATTCATTTTTAATAAACTCTGTAAGTGCTACAGTAATGCCATTCAACAACCTTATTTTCATTTTGAATCCAACTCTGTACTATCATCTAGAAATAGTTTCATGATCTCCACTGCCTTGCTCTCAACAGACCACTGAGTTCGTTCATCTGAGCTGAAATACAATGTCATGAACTTAGTAGAAAAATGATTTAATTTATCCTCCATGTGCTTTCTCCATACAAAGCCAGGCTGGATGATTTCTTTCCTTGTGTAAACAGCTATGTATGTGTCATGCGAGATTCCCTGGAGAGAAGTCAGGTCAATGGAGAGTCTTATTTGTTTCTCCATGTCCATCCTCTTGATGAGTCCATCAACAGTGTCTTTACCAATATCCAGTGGAGAAGCTAAAAAAAACCTCTGGTTTATCTTGCTGAACCTCTCCCCCAAAAGTGCCAATGGGTAACAAAGCAGAGATTAATTGAAACTGATTTTTGCTGAAGAGATTTTAACATCTACAAATTTTTCTGTGAAGAAAACAAAGGAGCCATTGGCAAACAACTCTTGAGCAGCAGTCAGAGATGGTTGGGAATTCATGGGCATAAGAAGAAAAAAATGTTTTTATGTTTTGAACAAATTACCATTTCTTAAAAAGAAACAATCTGGAAATTCATAGTATTAAATCAAACAGTGGCAACCAGTCAAAAAAGTTTGCCAGGTCAAGGTGGTCTAAACGCCACCACTGTGGTGGCAGTGCTCTCCACCCAGCCTGGTGCTCAGGTCCCCGAGGAGGGGACGGGCACCCACGCGCCCGGCAGCTCTCCTCTCGCAAACCCCTGCCTCTGCCGCAGGCATGGCACGTCCGGCCGGGAGGCTGAAGCCGATAGCTCGTGCCATGCGGCGCTCATTGAATGCCAACATCTCGAGTTATCTCGGACACACTCCACGTGCTCACGCAGAAGCCCACTCTTTTGGAGCAATGCGCAAAACTAGAAAAATAAATGTTTTTTATAAGTACATCTCAATAATAAATTGTTATCTGCTCGACTATTAAATAACACTGCCCAAATGATTTCACTCTTGGAAATAACAACACGCAAACAAAAATTTCAAGAACAGAAGAAACACCTGGGACAGATAACAACTGCACATCTACCATGAGGGATGGCGGAAAATACACTCAAGGATGTTCAAATAGCTCATTTCTACAGTTCACCCTTATTCAGCAAAGCAATTTCAGTCCACATTTAATCACACTGAAGCATATGCCTAAGCGCTTGTCTTAAAAAATATAGTATTTCCTTGTGTGGTTGCTGTGCTTTTTATTAACACAACTGAAGTATCTTATATTACAAGTCCAGTTAACAGTACTGCTGCGTGCTGTATGGGCTAAAGCTTTTCAGTTCAACTCCACAGCTGGCTTTCCTCCTGAACATTCCTCTGCTCTATACATTGCCTTGTTTTCCTTGCAACTACAATGAATTAATGGCATAAAAATGAAAGAAAAAAAAAAAAAAGAAAGAAGAAGAAAACCAAGTGCCTGCAGCAAGCATTTTTGGTTAGCGTTTAGCTGCTGCTGGTTCCCAATGCCCACAGAGAGTGCCAAGTGTAACTTTAAAATCCTAAGAAAACAAACAAAATCTTTTCCTAGCAAGCTATCAAAACCCCCAAACACTACTGTACCACACATTTTAGTTTTCTTCTGGGTGGCCCCTGGATACGAGCATAGAGAAACTACAAAACATCAATTCCAAAGATACCTAATGGAACCAGAACTTCATTTAATAGAAAAGAACTAGGAAAAAAAAAAAGAAGAAAAACGCCTCTTGACTGTTCAAAATGTCTTTATAATAACTGTAACATTTAAAAAAAAAAAGAACTGCCAAGAACTGCCATATAACCAGGTCTGATGACGCTCCGGAAAAGGTTCATACCTTTGGAATATATAAGTTATTAGCACACATTCAGCTACTGAATGGAAGTTAGGTCTAAGACCAACAGATATCACTGGAAGTTACCAGCATCCAGTCAGAGCGGGGGCAGATTTTTTACAACCTGTTCTTCTATTCAGTGACAGAACGGCCAACTATTGCCTCAGAAACTATAGTATTAACCCAACTTTAATGGAGAGATTCTACACCAGTGACATAAAGTGAAGGTCCCGCCACAGTACAGCTCAGAGCACTCAGTGAACACGACTCAAACCCACATCTCTCTTAACGTATGGGGGGATGCGTTTGTCCACCCGCATGTATTTTTAGAAGATAAAAAATATCAAATATGAAATATAGTTCCTTGATGTGAATATTAACACAGTCATTACTTAACCAGTTTGTTGGAAGACTTTCAGCCAACTCAGATTTGGGCACACAACATAACTTTTAAACAAAAAGAAGTTACCAAATATTAAAGTGAGAGATGAATCAACTCCAAACTTCACTACCCAAGCCTTGCTTCACCTGGGCCAAAACCAAGGAGGTATTAACACAGCATACTACATATCCAACTAAACCATCAGGTTTTTTTATTACCTTACAAATGAATTAACAAAAAGCATGAAATGGCTTAGAGCAACCCTCTTTTTTCTTTTTTTCAGGGAAGTTAAGGCTTTTGTAACTCAGTCAACGACACTTTAAAAAAAAAAAATCTCCAAAGGAACTAAGTGACTTTGTGCCTCCATGATTCTCTGTTCCCTGAAGATTTAAAGCGCAGATAGGTAAAATCAAAGTTACCGAGCCCATCTGCTTTGTACTAAAACTATCGTGTAATGATGGAGTCGAAACACCTCTACGCCTAGACTGGACACGCGGTACGACAGTGGGAAGTGGCTGGCACCTCCTTGGCAGCTCTACATCTACATCAGTGTCTGTATTAACTGGTAACCTGTGAAACAACACACACAACTGGTTATGGATCCACTGCAGTTCACGTTCCACCCTTAGTCATTAAATACAGTTACCACAGTCTGTATTTAATTACCTTTTATGAGCAGGAGGCTCAATTAGATGAGTAATGCTGCTATACAATAACGCTCCATTTATGTGGATTCTATTATTATAAATCAGAAAATTAAATGGAGATAGTGCTTATGATTCCTGATTAACGCTTCATAACAAATAACAACCATTCCTTTTCAGTCTCAATCCCCGTGTAGCTCATTACCAAGACCCTCACGGCCAGGCCCCCAACCCTGCGTGGGTCAATACTAACACAGCAGTACACCAGTGCCCACCCCCACTGACCCGAAAGGCATCTGCACCCAGATGAAAGAGCAAATTCAGTGACAGCCCATGTGAACACTAGAGATCATGTTCATAAAAGCAACCAGTTCATCCTCCACTGAAGTGCTGCCACCATGGTCCAAACCCAAACCCACAGAAGATGGGGCTTGCTCGCCCTCCTCCGTGCTGCAGTCCAACAAGCTCCAGACAACTCAGGTTCAATCTCCTCTTCAGCCATAAAGCAAATAGGCAAAGAGATGTAAAAGATGGAGAAGTGACAGGGATATCCCTTCTTTTCCTTTACCTGCATCAAGTTGAATGCTTTCTAAAAATGTACTTTTCTGTATTTTACATTTAATGTTTTTAAGGTCTGCCTAAATTCAGTTTGGTTTGGGGTTTTTTGTTGGTTTTTTTTTTTTTGATTGAAAGTTTGCCAGTTGTTTGGCTTGTTTTGCACCATGGCTGCCATGGCGCCGCTACCGTGCACACTCTTACTACTCTAAGTTTAAGAAAATAAAGTACTTTTTTTTCTGAAGTAGAAAAACAAAGAACTTAACATTTACCATATGACGGTATCAAATGCAGGGAGAAAAAAACCCTATGTATCGATTCCCTTTCTGGGAAATTAGGCAAGGAGCACAGGATGTTTTAGCACAGAGAAAAACAAGTCTTTCCCCAAAAGGCAATAACTGGGATGTACCCAGGGTCAGGGTTACAAAACCCCGGCAAACGGTGATTGATTTTCCTTCCAGCTGGGGAGGGCTGAGCACTCCAGCAGCCCCGGGCATGCCTCCGTCCCCCATCGGGTGCTTCTCACCTTCTCACGCCAAAGCCTCAGGGAACAGCAAAAGGTTTTTGGGTTAGCAATGAATGGTGCTATGGTTTGGTTTTTAATTGGTGAGAGAAGCCTTCTTCCCTTTTTTCTTTGGTTTTCAGTTACAAGTACCACTGGCAACTAAAAGAAAAATCTCATGACTTGACATTCTTTAAGACAGCTCTGGTTAAAAGTAAGACACTGAAACCAGTGCTACGTTACAGAATGTGTTTGCTCACTCAAGCACTGGGCCCAATGGGCTCTTTGCGATTCTGAACTGGACTTGCAGATTACATCTGTAAAGCTTTTCATAATTTTATTTTGAATTCTAAAAAAACTCCTTTTTTTCCCCCCTCATTGTAAAGAAAACATCCACATCTGAAAGAACTTATTTTCCATCCATGTAGCGATTCCACCTATAATAAAAGGTCACTTATTACCCCACTTTGGGAACACAAAAGAAACCTCCAGCTGAATGGGGTCTCCACCGAGGGGAACAGATGGGCCAAGCCTGTAACATAGCGCTGCTGTATTGACTGGTGATGGAACCGAAATCACATCGCCATGGCAACTCCTTCACTGCCTCCTCCCTCAAGACAACAAGAAATAGCTCACGAGAGGTATTTTAGGAAACCCATAAAAAGGAGAAAAATTGTGTTTCTTGCTTTCCAATTACTTAGAACGTACCTACAAAAGGTGCTTTCAGGAAACGGGTGGACGGCATTTGCTTCCACAAAGTGAAAAATAATCTTTGCCTGTGCCATAAAGACTTGCAATGAATGCCAGGTATCGATCATCCTTCTAAAATGTTAACCGCAAACTTTATGGCGCTTCCACTAAAAATCCTTACGCTGATTTTCTGATGTATCTGCTTTGTTGAGGGGTTTTTCCAAATTAGACAGAGCGAGCCGTCTGAAGTGAGGTCTAATGCAAACCAGCCTATTTCTTCTCTGAAAATGATCTGAACTTATCCGAACGTTACACCTACCCGCGATGCTCACATCATGTTTGTATGACTAGTGCATTTAATCATCACAAATGCCGAGGACTGCTTTTGCTCTGCAAAAATCCGTTAGAAACAGAAAGGGAATAAGGCTGCACCGAAAACAAGACCAAACTCCCCAGCGCAAGGGAGGGAACGGAAAGCGGGTGGGTGCCAGTGAACTCCAACTTCTTTTAAGCAGGATATCCCCAAGCTTTTAAACAATAATAAACACTTCATTCTCAAAATACAGTACTCTGAAGTGCTTGTTTCCTTCCAATTGAAATTAATTGGGTTCTAATTTTCAGTAGAAGATTCCGTCTCTATTTTCAGACTTGTTTACAGCTATGTATGTCAGACAGTAAAACTGCCATAGACATTATTTACAAAAGGATAGATCTCTGAATGCAAACTGCTTATTAAATAGTCCTAGTGAAATTCTTGCAGAAAGTTTAAGAAACTAATAGACGTATTTGATTTTTACAGCATTACCTCAAAACACCAGGAACATAACCCAAAGCGGTTCCAGCTGTTTCATGTACAGTTGAATAATTTTGGAAACTTTCATTTCTGATGCACCCCTGAAGGGCCCCACTTAAATTGTAAATGTTTTTGTTTTGGTTGGCAGAAGCCCCTGTACAATCTCTGATTTAATATCAGCTTTAAAGCAATAATAAAAATAATAATCTCACTCGCATGCCAAACCACCCATGCTGCTGCGGACCCCAGGGGAGGGACCGGCTGTGGGAATCCGGCTCATCAGTTCCCATCGTGTTTTCTTAACTCTCTGCAAATCTGAAGATGCCATAACGGAGCTTTCCTCGCCCTGACCCCTGGGCAGCTGAATTCAGTCGCTTTCCGTAATTAAACAGTACCAGCACTGGCACGGGTAGACTGTGTTCAGCTGTCGCAATTCAGGGAAAGGACAGCCAAACTACATAAGATTTCTGAATATTAAAGGTTTTCAGGGAATGGTCACAAAGCTTCCCAACGTTAGGTAGAACAGGCAACAGAAACACAACACATCCTGTTTGGCCACTTATTTTTTTTCTTGTTATATTCTGAAACTCAGTGGGGTTTTTCCCCACTTCTAGCAAGTGTCACTATTTAAAATATAAGTGATTTTTGTTGGTTCTTGTTTGCTTCTTTTTTCTTAAGGCATCAAGAGTTCTCCTTAAAAAAAAAAAAAGTCATAAAACGGCAGAAAATCTCCCCGCAGCCCTCCTCTCCCGCTTGCCACTGCACAGCTCACCCTCCCTCATCTGTTCTGTTTCCATTTTACAACACACACTTCACATTAAAGCATTTCTATTCCTTTCCATGCAGAACCCACCAGACGATGCTCCTGTCACTGACAGCTCCTGTCCAGGGAGCTGCAGATGATGGGACCTTTGCTTTCTGCTGCTCAGAAACATCTGGCTCCGTCCCCAAACTCTTGCACTCGTCCCATTGCTCTCTTGGCTGTTAGTCCTCCTCTGCACACCACTCAGCACTGCTACACTGAGAGTTTAATCTTGGGGTTAAAAACTACCACCTTATATCTAGCTTGAATTTGTCTAACTTATGACACCTTAGACCATTTTTTTTTTTCTCTTGGAGTATCAAAGTATCTCTTGTCTGTCTCAGATGACATGTCTCCCAGGCCTTTAAATCATTCTTGTACATCTTCTCCAAAACTTTTCCCTGATTTGATTTTCCCATCTTCCTTCTTCCATTCCAGCTTCCCATCTGACTGATGGAAGGACCCACCTGCCTCAGCCCCACTCAGTCCCACTGGAGAAGGAATTCCCTGTGCTTGAAACAGACGCCATACCTCATTTTGGCCACAGCTCTGCGAAAACAGCTCTGGAAGCTCACGGTCATCTGCCAACCCATCCAAATTCGTAGTCACTGCTTATTGAGATAACCCACCATCGTAAGTATGACATGTAGCTTTTGCTTCGGTGCGTCAGACTTCATCTTTCTATGTATTAAATCATCTATTAAATTAACCCCGTTAAACCAGGTGATCCAGAGCCATCTGTGCCTATTACTACTTCTCTTCAGTAATTTCCATCTTTGTCTCAACTACAAACACCATCAATGATGTCTTTACAGGTTTTTTTCCACATCATAGATAAAAATGTCAACAAGGATTAAGACAAAAAATTACTCTCTACAGGACTCCAGTACAAACTACCCATTTTTAATCCACTTAATCTTCACAGTGTTCATTTTATATTATTCTAGTTTTCTAATTAAAATGTTGCATGGTATCAAGTCAAATGTCAGAGAAACCTATATTGTTAAATCAACACTATTATCCTCATTAAAAATAATCCTATAAAAAGACCCTGCAGTTTTGTAATTTATATACTATCAATCTGTGTAGACTACTCTTAATTTTATTTCTACAGTTTCAACCAATGCCATTATTTTTTCAACATGTGGCAAGCAAACTAGTAGTAGAGGCAAAAAGAAGTTGTAATAACCAGAAAGTAATTTATACCATTGAAAAAAATTACTCAGAACCTTCTGAGGCTAAACTTGAGAGTTAAACTAGGCACCACTGAAAAGAGGCGTTTGAGTTGCAGCTATAACGTCATTTTAAGAACATCTACCTCAACCAGTGACTCCCCTGATGCACCATTCACACTCCTGCGGCCAAACCAGTTGTTCCAAATAGGAGGAAGGCTCCTCATCTTCAAAAAAAAAATATCTTTTGGCCTCTTTATTACCCAGATCCCACCTCGCTAATTAAAAGGGAAAAAAAAAGGTTTGGACTCGGTGGAGGAAGAGAAAGGCACAATAATATTCACAGAGCTGCAGTGACATAAAGATATCAGTACATTAGGAAACTCGTTTTGTCATTATATTGCACTGTGTAAATAGAAAACATAATTAATAAGGACAGGCATGTTAATTTTGGTTCCTTTCAAAACCTGGAGGCAAGGGGAGGAGAAGTGGGAATGACAATATTTGGCAATAGGGAGAAAAACAGTTGCAAATGAGACATTTTTCAACACCCTTAACTAGCTTTAGTAACAACTGAGAATAAAAATAAACTTATAAACACTTTCATGTCCTTTAGAGTGCTCAATTTAAACAGCATATTTAATCTAAGTCACATGTAACATTGTAACAATGCTCTTTTTGCCCTCAATATGAATTAAGAATATTAAATATGTATGTGAAATAGTAGCCCATGCTGGAATGCCTCCAGAATGAAATTCTTAATATGAGGTTTTTTCCTCTCTATTTTTTCTTTTTTTTTTTTTTACTTCAAGCCGCAAAGATATTCAAAACTAGGTCAAGCTTACAACACCCAACAAAACAACAAAAGTAAAAGGATCTGCAATTACTAGGATTACAATTTTTTTAAGTATCTTCCTTTCAATTTACCATAAAAAATTTTCTATTTCCTTCATTGAAAGGGCAAATAAAGATATGGATTTCTCTCCCTCCCTGGAAACAAGCATACGCAAAAATAAGGTAATACTAAAACACAGCTTTCTTCCTATCCTTGGTAGGCATTACTGCTCTGAAAGTACATCTACTATCAAGTAAAGTCGCTCAAACTGTATGTCCTCTAGAGACGAACCCACTGTGCAAAACATACAGTATTTCTAAGAAGTTAAAAGGAACCAGATATCCAACTTTTAGGAATAAATGTGCATAAAAATAAACATGACTCTCTAGTTTGCTACACATATGACTAAAAGGGATGTACACAGCAACCTTAAATTGTCAGCAACTGCCTCTTCATTTGCATTTTATCACTTTCTAAATTCTAACAGACGCCAATGTCAGCTTCTATTATTTTTCTTAAATAGTAAAATAGTCTTAGAAAATTAAGGGAAGAAGGCATTATCTTCCCCTCTGCTGTCTGTCCCACGTGCCCCTGATGTGCCAAGAGACCCTACCCATTCACCCAAGAGGCAAATCATCTGGCCACAGACTGTTGTACAGATGATGGGATACATCTTCTGCCAGCAAAATCGAGGAACAAACTAGTTCAATTTCTAACAAAGCCTCACTAGCCATTCTTTCCTCTGTCCCCATTCATATACTGGATAGACAGCACAGTGCTTCCCAATCGCTCCACGGACCCACCCTTATTAAAAGACACGTTTTTCACCTTTTTTTGGAGTGTTCATCATCGCTCTTGCAAAAACCTGCTCGCCTTTAGATTTGGCTTGCAGATTCCCTACATTACAGCTTTCAGTGGAAAAGTGATTTACCTAACCAAAAACGCATTTAACATGACAAACTCTAAACAAGTGTAAATTTCAACTTCAAATTCCATCTCCATGAAAAAACGCTGCAGCCAGATCAAAGAAATCAAACTGGCTGGATTGCTGCAACGCATGAAAAACACCAACTGCTAGAGCTGTGGAAGTGAAGAGGTGGGATGCTTGAGAGAGGAGAAGCAAAACCTGACAAGGAGGAGACCTCTAATCCGCCAAGAAAATAACTTCAGTCTCTGTAGTACATACTGTGAGGATCTCATACAACGAGGGCACGCAGCTAAGGAAATACAGTGTCAGATACACGGAGCCTGGGTAGAGGCACCTTAGCGGTGAACCTAGTTCCACTGCAGTCAATGACAAATGAACAAGAGAAGACCTCAGGCTGTGTACAGGGCAAAGTAAATATTAATAAATAAAATACTTATATTAATACATATTTAGTAACTATTAATAGTGATTACTAAATAAATGCCAGTCTACTAAACTAAAGGCCAATGCTGAATACCCAGAAATGGCTTTGGATCCCCACACCACCAGCAACAACCAGTGGAACAGCAATAACCTGGAAAGAAGAAACAGCCAACAAAGAATTAAGAGAAACACTTAGCATAAAATCTTATCATAACTTTAGTTGGACAGGAGATCATCTGGTCCAACCCAACCTCCTTCTCAAAACAGGGTTCCAAAATGCCATTTGTACACTACTAATTTCTGATGATTTGGGAAGTATATATACTGGTCAAGGAGTCCAGGGAATGCCATGAAGCTATAGTACCACCAGTGACAGAAAGATGCTGCAACCTAGGATTCTCATCCAAGTTGTGGGCAAAGTTTATTAACAGCTAGTGATCAAAACAGTCAAGAGATATGAAGCCATTTACAGTACTTAAATCACCGTGGATTCGTGCCTCTTTAGCACAGTAGTTTTTATCAATGGATGAAACTTTCTTGAAGCACTTGGCAAGTGCTGGGGATAGACAGGATGAAGAAGGTACCAAATTGTTGACAGACCATCAAGTGATCTAGTTGGATCAAGACAAAAACAGATTTGCAAAAAGACCTAATAAATAAAATGAGGAGCTTGGGCAAAAAATGCTGGATCCCTCTATACGGCTTGATGTCCTCACCCTCAAAAAATAAACCAGCCCTGTGACAAAGCTACCCAAAGAAAATGTGTATTGGCTTAATGGTACTTGTCTTGAGCTGTGTATTTCTGGTGTTAAAAAAGACGGCATTGTACCGTGGAGAGCCTGTATCAGTTTTCCTTTTCTCTTACCTGGTCCACAAAGAGTTAAAATGAAAATCAAAATTCGTGTTTTCTAAGGGACTGGCGGACCAGCAATGCTGAAGCTGCTGGATGACTGGGAAGGGTTAACACTGGGCCAGGTGGGAAGGAAGTCGACTGGAGTTTCCAAATTTAAACAGTAATTTCCGAAGAGTGGATCTACATCCAAGAAAGTGCTCAACGACCCTGGTTCAAAGGCTCCGGTTGGATTGTTTCCACCATGAGTGGGTGGGAATTCAGTGCCTCGGTCTCCTCCCTGCAGCCTGATGGACCAGCAGCGGGAGACTCCTACCACCGCCAGCTAAAAAGCCTTTCATATTAGGGCAACCTTCTGTCAGAACCCTTTTGTGGCAATGACAGATAATCACACTAAATTATGAATAAAAGAGGCAATGACTTCTTTTTGGAAAAGCACCAAAACTGAGGGGAAAAGGTTCATGAAAATATTTCCAATAGATCTCTGAAAAATTATTTGTCTACAGCTTATCAGCGAACAAATCTTGGCAAGAAGAATGTACAATTCCAGGAGCATTTGTTATCTTGACCTAATTTACATATATATAAAAATATATTTATATGATATAAAAGTATGTAATATACATTCATATAAAACCAATTTTTAATTAGAAAGGCACAGAGCCAAATTAAGAAGGAACAATGGTTAAGATTATAATGCAGTTCCTATTCCCCTGCCTCTTGTAGGGGTTTTTCCTGACTCATGAGGAAAGCATAAAGCAGCCCCCATACTTTATTCACCAAAATATATTGCTGATAAACTGCAGTGACTTTCCAAGGCGTTCCCACAACTCCCTGAATCACTAGGAGCTTTAACTAATATTCCCTCTTGGTGCAACCTGGTTTGCTTGAAAAAAATTACACTGCAGTTACGCAACGCTTCTTTAAGCCATGGAAACCCAGGCAAAATTTTGTTTATTGGTATGTGAATTCCCGTATAAAACAACGACGTTCAGGTATTTCCTGGCAACTGGCCTCACAATTTACAAGCCCACACCACTTTGCAAATATATATGGCAAGATATTTATTGCAACCCATCCAAAGTTTCTTGACTGTTGATTCAGTATCTGCTTCCCGTACTCCTGCTGAACGTTTACATAAGACGACTGCTTTTAATCTTTATGTATTTGCTTTAGATGTGCCCTGACAACCACTTAGAAAAGTGGCATTTTCCTGACAAAATGAATCATTTGCCTTCTACCACCAAGCTGCAGATCTTTGTTACCGAAATAGAAAGGCTAGAACATGCCCTAGGAAGTCTTTTTCTCCGCTTTGAAATTATAGGGAGCAGATAAACTCAATTTGAAAATCCTGTGATAAAAAATTAAAAAAAAAAAAAAAATTAAAAGTGACACGATTTCCAGAAGCATGGGCTCGTAATGGGAACAACATATTGTGACGAGTGGATTGCAAGAGGAAAAATACAGCATGGAGTTGCACAATTCCTTTCTAAGTCAAAGTACTGATACCATGTTCTGCTAAGAAAAGCTTTTTGTCCCTCTGATTTAATGATAAATTTCATGTGACTTGTCTTGGTTGGAGGAGTGGAACAGAGACAAAACAAAAACACTGTCCTGATGTGTTAGCTTAAAGATCTCCTTTAAGAAATACACTTCATATCTTTTATTGTTACATAAAGTTCTATTTTCAGCCTGGACAAGGGAAAAAAAAAAAAAAGAAAAAGAAAACAACCACAATCATTCTCAAAGCAAGTATCCATTAGAGGTCTAAAAACAAAAAGGAGAAATCCTTTTTAAGGATTTTAAGGAAGAACAGATTTCGATTTCCAGCCCTATATTCCAGTTTCTACCATCTTTGCTTGAGACACAGTGGTCAGTCCTGAACTCCCCCTCACCCAAAGCATCTTTAACAGTTTCACACTCTTCAGACTCCTGTCTTTTCACAGTATTAATCACTTCTGGTGTTTTAAGCCTTGGTCTTCTCAAGGCTATCTCTTCTTATTTGTATTTTATTTCTGACATCCCTCCCTTCCCAGAAACAAATCATCCTCCTTCTCCTCCTCTTCCTTCTCCTCCAACATTCACCGAGGTTCAGATGCCGACATCCTGCTTTTTCCTCTGCCCATCCTGTTCCTTGATCTGAGCAAACTCCATCATCTTTATGCTGACAGCTCAAACGCTGTGTTTCTCCAAGACAAACCTAATTTTAAATTTTGCGGAGGTACAGAACATGCACTCAATAAGATCACAGCAGAACTACCACTTTGTTCTTCATCCTCCCCTGAGACTTCAGCGGTCTCCAATTATTCTTTTCAGCAGATAATGCCACCAGGCCGCTGCTTCACAGCAGAGCATCATCAGCAATGTCTCCCCCTCTTCCTGGGTCTTTTTGGCTAAGTATAAGTTGTGCTACTTCTACTCTGCAAAGTAATCTTTTCTCCCTTAATAAAAAAAAGTCCCACGCCAATGTCTCTTTGCTGTAATAGCACAAATCATTATTATTAGTCAACAGCATAAATGTCCACCAAGTGACACATGCACTTCTGTGGTTATTTTGCTGAAAAGGCATTTGCTTTAGAGTGGTTTCCTACTACTAGCTTGCTTCGTCTGCAAGTTGAAATATAGAGTGACCTCTCCATATGGGACTTTCAACATATGGAAAAAAAAAAAAAATACAGATGCACAAATGTTTTTTATAAACCAGAGAGAAACTGCAAAGCATCCTTCCAACTCCAATTTACCTCCTTTGTACCGATACTGTAATTTCGAAAAATTCGTATGTTCCGAAGTTGTCTTTGATAATAACTAAAGCACCTTTTCAGAATGTTGTTTTTGAAAGAATGGACTATAAAGGTCTTCAGTAGTAAGCAAGAAGAACTTTTGTGAAGGAAAATACCAGTTACTGATGCCTATCAGACAACCAAATGTGCCCCTGTGAGGGGATGCACGCTCTCCTTCTCAGAACACATTTGCTGATGACTGAGCTACTGCCTTCAGAGAAATGAATTTTTTCCTTCAAAATCCTTCAGAAAATTGTCTTGGTTGAACAATAATTCCAAAATATTTCAAATCATGTGAATAATGATCTCAGGTTATTTAACCAAAGTATATCGTAACATGAGAAAATCGTCTTTTCATTTTCCATGAAAAGGAGAAAGGCCCAATACCATAACATTAGACCCATATGAAGAAACGGCAGGATGAAGTTTACTAATATGTCCTAAAACCTGAAAAATAGACTTGATCTAAGGGGGGGGGGGGGGGGGGGGGGGGGGAACAAAACAAAAAACCACCAAACCAGCAAACCCAACCTCTCAGACTCTTCTACCTGATCTTCTGCATTCAATCAACAGCTTAATGCAAGAGATGTGTGTAGCCAGCTACTTTGGGATACATTAGCATCCACAAGCAGATTTACAGACCTAAAAGCATTAATTTACTGTTTTCCTGGAGGCAAACAAAATAAAATCATCTTCCCAAGGTGTTGTACTCCTGAACTGCATCAGGGAATAGCCATCCCATACACTGCCTTTCCTCTGCAAGCGCAACATCCACACCCACAAACAACCTGCCTCCAGCAAGGGACGCAGTTTGGTGGTCTCCGAACAGCTGGCCTGGAAGGGTCCCAGCTAGATGAAGTAAATCTTTATGAGCCTCTACCGCAGTAACCAGTACATGCTGCTCCCACCGACCAAATTTCCAAGGTGGCCGAGTTCAGCGTGTCATAGGGATGTAAAAACCTCCTGTTCAGGCGTTTCCTCTTCAACAAGATAAAAGCTCTTCTTGCAGTACGTTCTCCAGCTGAAAAACCCAAAAAGGCACTGGTGGCAACACAAGCAGGTGATGTTGGGGGTATACAATCCAAGCACAGAGGCTGTGGGGAATAATAATCCAACGGGCCCCACCTGCTCAAGAAAAGACAGCACGCCAAGACTTGGAAACGACCGCTGGGACTTTAGGAGCATCTGAAAACACGGCACTAGCCCTGACCATGATGCAATATGGCTTTTTCATAGTAACCTTGCTCCATCATGAAAAGAGGAGTAAAAGCAAATGAAACGTACACTCCGCAGAAAGCTGATCTGAAGAATGCACGCAGTGTGTCATTCCATCGTCTATTACAGCAACATCACTATATGGTTTATAGCACACATTTTTTATTAATAGGTAGATCTATGACAAGAAAAAAAAGATCCTCGGCAGCAGCATACTCAAACTGTAACTAGCTGCATGTATTTTCTCCTTATCTTCAGATGCTAAAATTGAGTTAATCTCTCAGCAGAAATGCACGGATTGCTGTCCCTGTAATATGTGTACCATATACCATAGGAGCCTCGTTGATGCTATGTGATCACCAACTGGAGGAAACAAAGCACTGAGGATAATTAAAACTAGAGGCGCATGAGGGCCAGAAGAAATGGTCCTTACTAATAAACTCAGAACCTTTGACATAAAAAAAATTATGTCCCACTTTCTAACGTCCCTGGTCAGCGTACTTCACTGGTTGTTTCCCCACGATCCTGTTCAAAGGGCTGATCCATCCTTTCCCCAACTGCTCCCGCTAATACATACTGTCCCGTACTAAACTGGGTAAGTCTAGATGCGCCGCACTTCACCATCTGCTCTACTCCCACTTCAATCCAGCTCCCACCTGGCTGGCACGGCCCAAAGTCCTGTGACAGAAGATATCTGGGCACAGCAACCCAGGGCTCAGCTGGGAGCTTCCCGTTGAGAGACTGCCAACATTTCCTTGAATCCACCCTTCTTACTACGCTCTCCCATACTCACAGCAACTGTGAAACCATTATTAATTATCCCCTCTCGCCTGACTCACTTATCTCGAAGTAGCAGTATCTGGGATGGGCTAAAAACAGAAAAAAAAAAAAGAGGAGGGAAGCTGCACGTTTTGCTTCCTGGATAACTCCTCTTAGAAAAGCCAACTCTGTTCTGATTTTCTCCACTATTTTTTCTTTTTCTTTCCTTTGTTCTTCAACTTCTCTTCTGTATCTTCCTTTGGTTTCTCTCTGCAAGAAGAGGAATCAGGTTAGGAAACAGGAACGATGGAGAACGCTGATCTAAATTGCTTCACATCTTCAAAAAAGTGGAGAGAAAATGATGGGGTGTGGGAAGGGAATGGAGCCCTGTGGGTTTTCTTTTCCAGAGATGACTTTCTTTTTCCTTCTGGCTCATGATTGAAGGAGATATGACACAGTAAGAACTGCTGGAGATTTTGGCAAATATTGAAAAAGAAGAAACATGCAACTACAATTATTTGGAGAATAAGAAGCAAATGCTAAAGAAAAATAAACCCGACAAATATAGACTATGGTCTCTTTCCAGAGGGAAAAGGCTTTATTCAGTCTGAATCAAATCTGTTTATTTTTCACATTAATTCAAGCATGGATTTCATATAAAAATCACAAATACGTATGTCGAATACAGCAGTGTGTACCAGTTTAGATGCATCAGAAAACATTCTTTTATTATAAGAGGGAAGACATGCAGTTCTGTTTCCTGAAGGATGACAAGGAACCAGAAAGAAATATAAACATGACCTTAATGTTGTAACTAACGACATTAAAATATTCTTGTCTGCAGGTTCTGAGGCACCACGATGCACTTTGTTTACACTGATTTTTACAAGGACAATAATATAGATTAAAACTGACCCTGGCATTCTGCACTGTTGTCTGGAACAAGGTTCACTTCTGGTTCAGAAGGACAGACCTTCATAATAAAAATACGGCACATGAACACGCCTGGGACCTGAAACACAGGTTTTGTTCCTGCAGCACATTTGAGTGCACGTGAGCCATTTTCCAGGTACCCAAGCAGAAGGCACTGTGCTAGAGCTGCCAACAGAGATCCTCATTTCTCTCTAAAATGGCTAGCAAGTCTTTCCTCGTCACCCTTGCAAAAACCAACACCAGAATGAGAACTGTTAACCTACCGACACTGAATGAAAAATACAGAAAGTGAATATTTAAACATAAGCCATGCTTGGGGCATCCTTTTGTGATTTTGTTTTCTTATTTGTGACCTTCAGGAAGGAAGGACACGTTCAAAGCCTCAGTCCCTCTTTGTTTGCAGAGGTAATATCATTCATGTAATAGCATGAGCAGCTGATTATTTGCCTTCACCGACCAATGGATCAGCGAAAACATTTTCTGTTTGGTTTTAACTCATTTAAATTAGAGGCATCTTTCACCAAGTTAAAGTCTTCAGGAGGAACAGGGTTTGCAGTTCATGACATTTTTAGAAAGACAGGAGAAATAATATAAAATAACTACTATTTCTGCCTCCTGACAGGGTTGTTGGAGTACTTTAAAACAGCTTTCTAAAATAAACCAACTTTTTTCCCTGCACAGATATGCCATCAGGGAACCAAATTCTATCCTTATAAGGTTACAACAAAACAAAAGTCCTGAAAAGAAGTACAAAATCGAGTCCATTTTTTAACTCAGGAAACAGGGGTACTAAGATACAACAAAGTTTAAAATCAGTGTCTTCAGAATTAGCAATAGTCAGATGGTTAAGAAAATAATCTTCCCAATGATCACCCTCTTGTCCTTCACCCCAAGCCATTCCTCTCCATCCAGTAAAATCTTAACCTATTAGAGCTACAAAGCTAAAGCTGAGATTTTATATCTACAGGCAGTACTCAGGCTTTACCCACTGAAATATTTTTTACACACACACAGAGTTACTTTTACCACACAAGAATTCAAACTGCTATGGCAAGGCAGAAATTACTTAAATAACTTAGGCTACGAGCACCGCTATGGAACCTGCATTAGAACCACAATATACACAAAAAGCAAGGGAAAAAACCCTTAGGGTTAAACATTGGAGAAAAAGATCTTAAGAACAATGGACTCTAAAATAGTTTACAAGAATCTAAAATAATGTCTGTGCTAAGCTAACAGAGAAATCAAACTATTTGAAAAGAAAATCAATATTAGGATTAATGTTCCAGTTCTCTCCAAAGGAGGACAAAATGCAGAAAAAGCAGCTTGAAAAGCCGTTTTCTTTTCTATTTTATCAAATTTTTGCTGTGGACCTTATTCTATTTAACAAGTTGCATGAGAAGCAAATGGCTCTGAAGCTGAGCTGGACCTCACCCAAGCTTAACTGCAATACCAAACGCAGGCCATTTCCTTCGGTTTCTGTTTTTAAGAAGAAAATATTACCTAAATACAAAGGAACAAAGGATGCTGCTACGGTGGCTCGTACAAGCACGTTACATTTCTGATGTCTGCAGTATTCAAAGTCTGGGTAAGTAAACTTTAAAGGATATTGAGAGAAGTTAATTTTCAACCTCTTTTTCATTTTCCGACACTTCAAGTTGAATCGTATATAAGATTTAACTGTACTACATACAAAAGCAGCGGCACACCAGTGAGCACTTCATTAATTAAAAGCCAGAAAAGGAAGTTTGCTAAACGAAGCAAATGTTCTTATCACTCCTATCTATATTCATTAAAACTGACAGGAAACCAAATATCACCATCTGTCTACTTGCAATAAAGACACTAAAAACAGCTCCGGGGTAGAAGAATAATATAAAGTGAAAAACTGCAGTTTTTCAAGTTTCAGTTTTAAATGGACAAGAGAGAGACTGATGTCAGACGGGGAATAATGAAGGATGACAAGAAGCTGGTACACGAGACTGGAAAAGAAATTACATATTTTAGAATATAAAGTGAAACCCCTTCAAAATCTCAGAAAACAAACGACAAACCTAAAGTTTCCTCTGCATTTCTCATTCCAATCAACGGGTCCGCAAAAAGCCAAGTATTGCGACAGCAGCTCATTCGCCTATTTAGAAATAACTGCTACCAAAAACACCAGGAAAATTATATTACGCTACATAAACTGCAAAGTTTTAAAGCTCAAGCAAGTCCCAGGAAACACTTCCGTAGTTTTATTATGTACTGATGCACTGTCTTTCTATTTACAAGAGATAATTTTTTTAAATTATTCCTATATTTGGATTTTGCTTGCAAGCCAGCAACTCATATAAAAGTCGAATAAGATTTGATGAAAGAAAGGGGATCACAGAGGCACTAACTTAGCTCTGAAAAAACCCCCATGGCTGACACCAGCGGTTGCAGAGGTCAACCGAAGGTCACTGATTTAAGGTAGTTTCCAGCAGTTGTACTATTCCTACCTTCTAGTAATTGCCCTTTTTTGCACTGCAGGAGAGAGGAAAGAAAAAACAAATAGATGGTAATAAGATATTTAATGACAGAAATGAAAATAAACTACTGCTCACATTTCCAACAGCATAGCTCCGTGTTGTTAATTCTGCACCATACCCCAGCTGCATTTTGCATAGCAATGAAAAGTGCTTCCAGTTCCTCTCAGTGCTGCATAAAATATTAGCTTTGGAGTCACAGTTTTTAAGACTAAATAAGGTTAAAGTAATTTAAGGCTGAGACAAACAGAAAAAGAAAATCCATTGTTAAAACTGCCACCCGGCTCCCAGCCCCGCGTTGTGCCCAGGTACCGGAGCACTTACGGTGCGGGGCAGATTTCTGGGGTACCTGCAGGAAGCAGAAATGGGGTTAGGAGAGGAGGAGCAAGGGAGTTAAAGGCCAAATTGAAGGCTTATTGGTTTTTATTATTGTGTTCCTCTAGAATGGTACTACTTTTTTTTTTGTAGTTTAATTTTCTTTCCTAAGAACAATAATTCATACATCTAAAAAGGCTCATTAATATTCTACGAGAATGCTTTTTTAGACTCGATACAATTACAACACGGCAATTATTATTCTTCTGTTAATACTTTAACAATACTAACAGACCCATTAACAGCTTAGCACAAGTATGAGAGGCATTTAAGAAACAGAAGTAGAGGACTATTTCTGTTTACTAAAGAAACCACAATAACATTATAGGAGGTAATAACGCCTGGGTGTAAAAAGTTACTGTAAACCAATGTGCAAGTGTGCCATCAGATTCCTCTTCGATTCTGAGGAATCTTCTTTTGAAAGTCAAGTGAATAAATAAGGATATAGGAAAAGTAAAATTATTTAACTAAAGGTTGAAATTCAAGGGTAGATTCTCTTTTATGTTAAAAACATAACAGAGATGCAGCACATCCATTATCTGTCCGTGCCAATGAAATCATTGGGATGTTTAGAGAGGACTTCGGAAAGCTGGTAGGCAAATGTGGAGACATGGATCAGAAGAGAAAATACAAAACCATCCATAAAAAAATTCCTCTGTGTGGCTTAAAAATGCATCCGGACCAAAGCCGGAGAATGTTTGCTTTATTCTGAGGGGGCTGTACGGTATCTTAAAAAAAATAAATTGTTGCAATAGGGGACAAAAAAGCAAAACACCTTAGCTTTACCAACCTTTAAACAAAAAGCTTCAGAGTAATAAATATATGCCCGAATATTACATTTTGAAAATTTATTTTATATACACCTTATACCTTATTAGAGCTCCAATTCTCCTACTGAGAGGAGAGATTGTGGAAGTTGCAGTTCATTTTATTTACTACGAAGCAGCGTACAAAGACTCCAGTTGTCCAGGAGCACTGATAACCAGCAGAAAAGGTAAACTTCTTTGGCAGAAAGAGCGAGCACAATTCACTCCTGCACTCCTCCTGTCCACAGCTGCCACGGTAACAACCGCGTGTAAATCAAAGCACCTTCTACAGCACTTATTCGAGAAAACCAGCACCAGACTCCAGGCTCCCTGGATTTGAGAATGACGGGCTGGGAAAAGACTTCTGGGGAACTGAGAAAGCATCAGTTTCCTATAATCCTCTTAAAAAGGTAAATGACGCTCAATCCTGAAACACAGTGTTTCTTAGTCCCACCCGTTCCTATACTGTGAGACTGTTTCTGAATTTTTTTCTTTAATTACATGAAACTTTGTTCTAAATTATATATACACAATACTCTCAATACTATTAACTTATAGTATGGTTTCATATACATATATATCAAAATATGAATTTATTAATGACTAGTCGGTATTTTTTTGATCTTGTACCCACCTTGTCTACGAGCTGAAACATTTCATTTGCCTGACCTTTACCTACAGATGAAGCTGTCCTTTCCATAAGGTCACCATAAAGCACCCATTTTTCTCAGGTTGTACCAAACCCCCTTGGCTCACAGGATTATGCTTAAATTCAAGATGGTTTTTGCCCTTTTGTACTCAAATGCATCACCTTCTCCTCATCCTGGTACGTACAATAAAACCTGAATTGGTCGAGTTTGATACTAGCTTGCAATAGGATTTATTTTGGTGAGCAGATCACTGTGACGCCTCCTCATCGGTATTATTCTTGAATTCACTTTAGACAGTCAATAACAGTTTTCCATACACCTTTGTAAAAGCTCCCTAAAAATCTACTTTCAAGAAGCGAATGCTAAAGCGACAATATCCTAGTCACAATGCCTTCATGTCTGTTGTTTAAAGTACAGTACCATTACATCTGTATGCCAGGAATGCAACGCTCATCATGCTTTTGCTCTATAGCATTAAAAAACCTGATCCAAGAACAAGTCCATCCTCGGAGTACCTTTTAATCCACACACAGACAAAATCATAGAACGGTTTGGGTTGGAAGGGACCTTTAAAGATCATCTAATTCCAACCCCCCTGCCATTATTACTATTTACACCGCTTTAAGTATTTTGGAGTTGCTATTTAGACGGCCTTAGCAGTAATGACTGCAGCAAGCTGGAACAGGTTTGCCATAAAACAGAACCCAGGCTAGCACTAAAAGTAAAACCTGGGTGTCTTGAAGCCTGGGAAAAGTACAGCAATGCCACAAGGGATTCAGTGCAAACCTGCTGAAGATATTCCCTACACATACAATACTTCGTATTCATTAATTTGAATGGACAGATGTGTACAGCCCGAGAATAATCCAGAGCTTCTACAGGTTTCTTTGATGCTCCCATCGCTCCCGTTCCCCTTTCCCATCTGCTTCTTCTCTCACACTTCATTCTTCTGCCCTCTACCATCTTTCTCGCCCTGAACCAGGCTCAGGCCAACTATTCCTCCATGTCCTGGTTATGTCCTACTCTTTCCCACACCGAAATGACATGACGTAGGTGACGGCTGAAAAACAGTCAGAGCAGGGTCTCGTGAGCTCTGGTGCAGGAGGCCCTCGCCTCTTGGGTACCAAGGCAACCTTCTTCTGCCATTTCTGTATACTATGCAGGAATTATAGCCCCTTTTTTTCTTTTTCCCAGTCTATCCCATATTTCTCTCTATTTTATGTACTATCCATTACCTATCAGGGTTTTCTCCTCTTTTATCCTCCTATCGCTATGATGGTCTCTAAGAGAAAGCCGAGGCTGTTAAGTACTGCACATCTGTCATTTCAGCATTATGATTAGGAAGCAGATTCTGAAAATCCAGGTACCACCATAAAACTGGTAAACTAAAAAATCTCACCTTAGATTTTATCACTTTATCACTGTTGTTCTACCCTTCCCTAGGTACCTGCTGCTGATCACCATCAGAGACAGGATATTGAATTAGACATGCTCGACCTGAATCAGTACAGCTGTTCTTACAAAATTATTGCTAAAACAAGTGTTTCCACCAGACCTAAGAAAAATCAGCAAGAAGTAGAATGAGAGACACTTACATTTTACTACAAGTAGCTTTGTTGTGTGGTAGTCCGTCTCATCATCTACGTTCATTAGACTACTATGCAAAGAAAGTTAATTCTGGTGATGATCGGCACATATATAAAGTACTCAGGTATTTTCTTTGACAGTGGTAGGAAACGTTAAGTGTAGGAAATTTAGCACAAAATATTTTTCACCTGATGAGAAATATGGGTGAAAATGTCTTGAACATGATTTTGTTAAGAGCATTAGCATAAGAAAGAAAACCAATTGTTGGGAAACATCCAGCATTTGCGATATTCCCTGTGGTTTTCCAACGTTATTTTCCCTGAGACACCGAGCATGGGTAGGTTTTGTGGTTTGGGGCGGGTTGGGGAGAAGATTGTTGATGTTTTGGGAAAACCTACCAAAGCTTGATTTACTTGCTTGCTCCTCCTGATCCTTAGCTACAGCAAGAACTGGCTCCTGGAAGACCTAACTTCAAAGGCCAGCTGTAGAGGAAACTGTCATTATTTGATGCACTAAATCTACAATTTAAAAACTTTAAAAAAATTTTTAAACTTTTCTTTTTTTTTTTTTTTTTAAAAAAAACCCTTTTTAAAAGAAAAAAAAAAAAGGTTCCAAGGAAATAGCAGAAGGTTTCCTGAACGGCAAAGTCCAAGTCCTGTTGGCCAAACCCTTCCAACCATATACCCATCCTTGGGTTCCGTTTCCAAGTAAAACTCTACTCTTCCCCACCAGTCTTATCTTGCCAAATTCAGAGCAGGAAGAAAATACCCAGAGGACCAGCATCCAAAGGACTCCACGCGGAGCACTGACACACATGGCAGTGCTCCCAGGAGCCAGCTCCCACAGTTGGATTTTATTAAGGAACGCACACGCTTCTGCGCTCCAGTCAGTACTATTCGGGGGCTCTAGCACATGAACAATAACTCAATAATCACATTTCCTTCTCTGTATCATAAAATAAACACAGTCTCTGAGATAGGCTCTCTGGATTTATGTCCTTTCGAAAGAATGTAGTAATTGGGGGGGGGGGGGGGGGGGGAGAAAATAAAACCATAAGTAAAGTGCACGGGTTCAAAATCTGCAGTAAATATTTCTGAAAGCAATGTTCTCATCTGGGAGAATTGCAACAGATGTTTATCATGAGCTACCGCAACAGTTAATCCAACTCCAAGCCAGATTAACTCTTTGCCATTGGAAACAAGACTTTTTTCCACAGGCAGCCTAGAGAAAACAAGGGGATGTGCCAGAACCGCTGACAACAAGCAGTTAACTGAATGAAGGGGGGGAAGCCATAAAGCCCAACCAAATAAACCAATGTCTGGCCCAAAAGACTCAGATGAACAGGTGTATGTGTGGGTGGGAGTGGGACTGGGGGGAAATAAAGAAAAAACATTTAAACAAAGCCTCCACTGACATTCTAGTCACTGAAGTGGGTACACACAAAATGAGCCGAACAACATTCTCGAACAATTCAGCAAATAATGGATTTTTTTTTTTTCTTTTTGGAGAGGATAAGAAATACAATTACTGATCTTAGTTTTCAAAGCGCGGTACCAATATATCACAGTAACAATTCAGAGGTTATTCTATTTAAAGATATTCTGAGTAAGAACGAAAATAGGAAGCTACAAAACTACAATTGCAATATGGACCATTCAAACAACAATTCAACAGTTCAGAAACATTTCAGTATTTCAAAATACAAAGAATTTTAAAAATCTAGCTTAGGTATCCATACATCCAACGGTGGCAGCCTACTAAACTATTTTTCTTTGCTTTTTTGGTTTTTTGTTTGTTTGTTTGTTTGTTTTTTAAACTGAGTAATTTAATGGCGGGTTTTAAATTTTTATGTAACGAGTTATAGTACCTACACATGCAATCTGGTATTTAATCCTTAAAGATACAAATGCAAATCACAATTTAAAGCATCACTATTTAAAGCTGAAATCGCCATTTCTTAACAGGTGCAAATCAGATCCCTGTCTGCAACCTTTCCTCAAGGCAAGCGAAGGGCTAGTAAGTCACTGCCCAGAGCCAATCCTCTGCTCCCGATTTCACAGGCATTTAATTTTGGGAAATCTTTGAGCATGTAGGGGTCCGCTGAAAACAGTGAGCAGTCCAAAAGAGCCAGAAGAAAGCCATCCCCCTTCACCATCCTACGGAGATCAAGCAGAAGAGGTACATACACCATGTCCACGATGCGTCTGCCTGAGCATCACCTACGGCTCCCACACCCCTGCGACCACGCAGCACCGCCGCTGCGCCAGGATCCCCGTAAAACTGCTGGGAAGCAGAGCTGGTTTGAGGATTTACAGCCTTGCACAGCTCGCAAGGCTACACACAACTTTCATCTGAGGCGCACGCCTCCCCCTTCGTGTTCCCAGCTGCGGTAACACAAGAGTAAGAGTCACAAATTCTGGAAACTTTGGTCTAAAGTTCCTTCCTGACTGAAGAAAATCTCAGCTTGTTGATTGTTGGTTTTGTTTTTGTTTTTTGTTTTTTTGGTTTTTTTTTAACAGAGAGAAAAACAAATGCCAATCTGTCAAGTGTAAAGACAATCTAAAGAGGTTTTGTTTATCTAATTGCTAGGCAGAACAATAAACGAATAAAAAGCTGTAGGAAGTCCTTTCGACTCCACGGTTTTTCTGCTGGTAATGCAGAACAAGTTTCTTTCTTAGTATTATTCCTAATCAACAAAAGCAGTCCTTTTCCATTTGATGAAGAGATTGACGTTATTTATTCAAGAAAACCTTTATAAATATTCCTCCGATTCTAAGAAGACCGATGACCACAAAGCCATGTGCTGGCAGTACCTCTACCCAGCCCTTTCATTTCTCTATTAAGGGCACTGGAATGGCCACCCATTAGTCTGTTGACTAAAGTACCATCGTTTGCAGCTTGTTTGGGTTTTTTTTCCCTCAGATATCTAACGTCATCAATGCTGAGAGGAAGGTTTTGTTTTCTAAATTTTTTGTATTCCAGAGAAATATACTGACATTACATTCTGCAAGTCTTGCCAAGAACGTCTTTTGTGTTCACAGCTTCGGTGTTGATGATAAATTTTGAACATTAACAGTACAAAGTATGATTTAAATGAAAGCCTAAATCATAAATGTAGAAGTAATTTAAACTAGTGAACTGGAAACCTTGATTTAAATAATTTCATTTTCCAAATATAGTTCTCCTAAAGAACTATTTGCTTTCAATGGTTGTTAGTTCTCGCTGAGTAGGTAAATAAACTACATGCATCTATATTAAATGATTATGAAGACTAATATACTCTAGATCTTTTATTTTTTACATTTTATTAAGTAGGCAAGTTACTAGGCAATTATTTTTTTAACTATGATTCCTAAGTGCTTCAGAAATATTTAATAAGTCCTAAAGCACCTTTTATGATGATGATTATTCCCATTTTATAGACGGGTAACCCAAAGAAGAGATAATTAACTAGTTTGGACTCTTTCCTTCAGCAGATTAACTCTAAAATAATATCATTGATCATCACTATAACAACTACCTGTTGCACATAATTTTTCACTCTGACCTAGCAATCACAATAGTTTGCAAATATCAGTAAGAGATCAATTCGCAGTAAAGCCTCAGGAGGCAGCAGCAGAAGGCTGGACTAAATATCTGCACAAGAATTAGGAGGTTTCACCGGATGGTTTCACCAAGATATAACACTTGGTATTGTTTTTACTTCTAAAACTTGGATGTAAAGGTAACACACAGGACAGTCCGCTGCTATTTTTCAGGACAACACAGCTTGCTTTATGAATGGCCTCACAATTATTTTGCCATGAATAATGATGGCAAAAATAGCGGCGAGCATTTAGATCGATTCCACAGCCCAACCGAATCGTCACACCAGACTTCCCAAGTTGTACAACCTCTAGTTTAAGTACTCATTTATTAATATTGTGCCTCAAAATCTGCAGGATGTTGCGCCAACAGCACTTACTGTGAATGCTGCAGAACAATTTCCATGTACTGAATATTGCATATCCTGTCATGCCAGCTAGGCTGAGACCTTACGCATTACACAGCTTCTGCCCCGAGGGACAGATCTGAAACGTTTACTAGTCAAGATAGGTGGTGTATGAAAAGTGGGAGAAGTGGTACAGGATTGTTTTTAAGGTTTTTCACAGTCTCTCATCATTCTGACTATTTTTCACTGGTATAAAAGCTACTTGTGCCCCAAGTTGGCCCATAATGGGAAACTGCATCTTTCCTAAAGCACCTCCTGATCTTTCCCCCAAGCCATCCCTAACCGAGGAGGAGTATCAATATCTCTCAAGCTACTCTGTCCTCCTGTAAACTTGCCTTTGCTGTGAAGCTTACAAAAATTTTGCCAGTTAGACATTAATGACTGTCTCTGAGCCTTGCCAGGAGGGGCAAGAGGCAGAACACGGAGGGCTGGAGGAAAATAAAACAATGAAAGACGCAGTGATCCATGACGAGACAAATTTCGTAGGTGCAACCATATAAAACGCCAGCTCTTCCCTCCTGCCTGAAGCCCCCGTTAAGAGGGTGACCACTAATACGCACGTAGAGCAGGAGGGTCTCAAGGAGACAACCCACCGCTCTGGTGATGAACCCCACATCTCGCAAGGTCCAGCTGGATTCACCCATCTCATTGCAAATCCTCCTCTTCAGCTTCAGGAAATAGAGTGCTGTTCTCTCCAAAATAAAGCGTACTGGTGTGTGCCAGACCCCAAATCCCACCCCACCGGTGTGCCACACGCGCCACCCTTTTCGCTTACGCGCTAGCTCGGGAATTAGTGGGACAAGGAGGGACTGCAAGGAGCAAGAACAGGATGAGCCAGTTACGGGTCAGGGACCTTGCTGTGCCTAAGCAAGTCACCTTACTAAAATGAAAGTGAAAAAAGGTTTTATGCTTAAAGACATCTGCATTTCCTGCGCAAGTTTCCCAAAAATATATCTCAAGTGAATCATTTCACTGCCCTGGTTCCCTGTCCACCGCGCAGGCTCCAATCCGTCCTGCCCCGCCACGATGCTTTAGACACGACGCTGCTGGTCTGCGAAACGAGCGGGCTCCGACGGGAACGTCGGCCCCGACAGGCAGATGTTGTGTAAACTCATATTTCATAAACACAGTTAATTGTGACAAGAGGGCTATAAAAATCCTTGTACCGCTTAAATTATTTCTCCACTTAGAGCAACTCTACCACCAGAAAATGTTACACGTTGCACTTTATACGGAACTGGCAGCGCTCGGTGATAACGTTACAGCTCTAATAAGTAACAGACAGAAACATCACAGATCTTTAAAAACTACAAATTAATTTTTCTGCCATCATTCAACATAACCATTTAAAAACACATATGCCATGCAATTGTCATTAAAAGTTTTCCAATCTAACACTGCATGTGTTTAAATATGAAAATTACACTTTTGAAATAAACATTGCTGCTGTCAGGGAAAAGCGCTACTACAAGTCACATCGCTATTAGACAGAAACTACCACCTTACAGAAGTCAATAATCCCTCACACTTTACAAAGGAAATATTCTCTCTCCATCCAACGAGGTCATGATAAAGAGAAAAAAAAAAAAAAAAAAAAAAAAAAAAAAAAAAAAAAACGCAGCTAAACGAGACCTGCTAAAACTTTGATCCTTTGATTCAGACACACAGCTAGGTAAAAGACAGGTAATTCAGAGACCGCTTTTTAATGAATCTACGATTTATGCGTTTACTGATGCTGACCCTTTAGTAATCTACGTTTAGAAGATTCATTGTGTCCATGTGAATCTTCTTGCATATACTGGAGTCTAAACTGTCATCCAACTCATATAATTGGGGGGGGGGCCAAAACAAGTATTTGAGTTTTCTAGCCTGATTTTTTTTTTTTTAACATTTGGTTATTTAGAAAAATATTTATTAAGACTTTATTATCTATTTATATTCGGAAAATATTTTTTTAATAACACGCATCTCCTTTAGTTAATAGTCTACACTTACTAACATTTACTAATTTAAGTGGAAGAGTAAGAAACAACAAGGTTTTCTTCAGCTCCGTGGGGCCACTGGACCTGTGCGTGGTACCAGACAAGCGATCCGGTACCGTGTGAAAGGGAAAGAAAAGGCTTCGTCTGCTCTCTCTCACCTGTCTGGGTGAGAAAACAAGCAGGAGGCGTGGAGGGGTAATTCAGTTCTGCAGTACTCGCGTCATCTTTCATATTTCTGTTACCACCACAAGCAGGCAACGCCTGCCAGCCTGGCTGCAGTTTGTTCGCACACTATTAGAAATCAGAATTTGCTCTTTACGCTGAGGAAGTCTCAGCAGGTATTGCCTGGGCATAGACGTTATTTCGTCTGTTTTCTCCGGATGCTGTGGAAAAGTTTACATAAAATATGAAAATTATGTAATGAAATCAAAAGACAATAAAACGTGTGCATGGATATTTCTACTTTTAAACACTAGTTGCTGAAGTGTAGCTGGCTTCATTTTAAAAGTACATATCACTTGTACAAATAAACAGTATTTTTTTCGTAATAAAAAATACTTTCTATGTAGCTATCTATATTTCTCATATACTCAAGTATTCAGTGTCATTGGAATATAACACACTGCTAAAGTCCATTTAAACTCCCTAGATATCTATCATTTTAGATGACCTAAGCGATTTGGGTAGATAGTCACAGAACTGCAGGTGTGCAGTTTTTCCTAGGAGCTGACAGATCACTGGTGGTGCAACAGGTGCCGCTTCCATCCATCACTATTTTTGACAAAACGGATCACGCTGGCCTGGCCCCTCTCGGCAGTCAGGCTGCCTGGGCACCCGTGGGTGCAGGGGCGAGAGGCGAGGACCCGCGAACCCGCAGCAGCGCAGCTCCTCCGGCCGCTTCCCAGGCCCCAGAGGCGCAGGGGCTGCTCCTGCTCCGCGGGGGCCAGGCTGGAATTCTTCCGTCACTCCCCAGAAAAACCTTCACTGCTTCCTACGCCTTCAGGCTAGCAACAAAACCTGAAGTTTTTAGGCCTAGCGATAGACCTGGACCCACAAGCGTCCACTGATTTTAACCCAAATTTCTGTACAGGGCACCTCAAAGGTTCAGTGGCAATTTCATTCGAAAGAAACACTCATGCACCGATTTTTAACCAGCTCAAATCATCTGTTCGCATCTAAAATTTCCACTGTTCACTGATACCACAGAAATGATCCTGCAGATATATTACAGTTTCAAGTACTGCCTCCAGCTGGGGATGCTACACAGTATATTTAAGTTTCTAGCTAACTACTACATGGCACAGAAAGCACGCAACCCGACCGTAACTGCAGCGTTACTCAGAGAAAACGCCACAGAGAGAAGTTGCAAAATCTGCCCCAAGATTTTTCCGTCTTAAAACATATCTCGGTCAGAAATCACTTTTGCCGTGAAAACCACTCGAAAACTCAGAACTTGAAGAGGTGGATGCAGTTTTAATGAGATGAAGTATACGGAGGAAATGTAATAAATACAGTTGACTGTAAGATTCCTCATGAAAGAGAGGTGAGGTTAGGCGTGTCACAAAATGATATCGAGCCAAAACTGTCCCTGAACCATGTAACAGATTTACAAGGCAAGATAAAAATGGAGGGCGTTTAACTCCGTGTTCGTTATTTTAATTTAAACCGAACAAAACGCGCGCAGATAACACCACCTGATCACGTCCATTTCCAAGCAGCTACAATCTCAGACCGTAAGGGGAAACAGTAATTTAATAGTTAGCCAATCCACTTGTGGGAAGGATCCGGGATTTTCAGGCCGGAGCGGACGCCAGCCCGAGCCGGTTCCCGTTTACTTTCCGCCAGCCAACGCCGGCAAGCCTCGGCGTTCAGAGCAGAGAAGGGCGCAGCGCAAACCCCGCGCTCCCCAAGTTGCTTTCAGCCCCGCGCCGCCCAAACCGGCGCCGCGCCGGGGACCCCGCCGGCTCTCTCGGGCTGCGGGACCCGAAGCGGGGACCCCCCGGCAGCGGCGCTCTCGGCGCGAACGTCCATCCGAGCGGCGCCGGGGGCACCGCGCCGTTACGCCCGTCCCGGCGGCGCTGGCCGGGCAAACTTCTGCCGAGCGGCGGCCTCCGCCCGCGCGGGGACGGCGACGGGGACGCGCAGGCCCACGCACAAAGGGACCCCCGTGCGTCCCCCGGCCCCGGGGGGCGCTGGCGGGCGGCGCCCGGCCGCTGCCCCCCCCCCCCCCCCGCCCCGCTCCCGGCGCAGGGGGCGGCGCTCCCGGGCACCGCGGCCGCCCCGGCCCCCCCCCGCACCGCCGGGCGCTGGCGCAGCCCGGCAGCGCCCGCTCCCGCCCCACGCGCCGACCGGAGCGGGCGAAGCGTAACGTAATCGGTGACACCGGGAGGTGACACCGGGAGGTGACACCGGGAGGTGAACCCGCGCGTGCGGCCGCGGGGGGGGGGGGGGGGGGGCGCCGCCTGCCCGCCGCCCCCGGCGGGACCGGGCCCATCCACCCACCTTGCATCCCCGCCGCCGGCTCCCCTCCGGGATCTGCCGCCGCCGCTGCCGCCGCTGCTGAAAATACGGGGCAGGCGGCCGCGACCAATCGGGGCGGAGAGCCGCCCGCCCGCAGCCAATGGCGGCCGCCCGCCGCCGGCCCTCCGCCAATCCCAGCGCAGCTCATTACCCGGCCGGCGGCGAGGGAGGGGAGCGCAGCGCAGCGCAGCGCAGCGCCGCCGCCGCGGAGGTTGGGGAACGTGCTGCGGGGCCGGCGAGGGGGCCGGGACCCGGGGCTGGGGACACGGGCTGGGGAGGGGGCCGGGACCCGGGGCTGGGGACACGGGCTGGGGAGGGGGCCAGCCCCGGCTCTGCCCTCTGCGCCCTCAGCCCCCCTCCCTTTTTTTTTCTTTTGCCATTTTTCCCCCCTATTTTTTTCCCCTCTCTTTCCCTCTTCCCTTCCCTTTCCCTTTTTCCCTCTTCCCCCTCTCTTTCCCTCTTTCCCACTCTCTTTCCCTTTTTCCCTCCTTCCCCTCTCTTTCCTTTTTTCCTCTCTCTTTCCTTTTTTTCCCTCCCCCCCTTTTTTTCTTTCCCTTTTACCTTCTTTTTTTTTTTTTTTTTGGGGGGGGGAAGATTTTTTCTACATAACGCCCCACCCAAATGTACATCATCCAGACCAACAACTCCAGGAGCCCTCCAGGGAACGGGGGAAAGGATGCCTCTACTTAAACCATCACCAATTGCTACCGAGCACCAGAGCGCTCTGTTTTAGAGATCCCAGAAAGATGAGGGGATGAAAAACCCCACAGCCTACTCCAGTTAAAACCTGAGGCTCAAAAGAGTGTCTGTTCAGCCGCTGTTTTTTAATACCACGATAGACAAACTCGGGGCTTCTGGGGTGCAGAACCCAGCCTTGAAAAATACCAAAACGAAACCAGCAGATGTTTCAGCCACAGAACTTTAGCATGCAAAGCTTTATGCTGTATCACTCCTGGCAAATTATTAGCAAAGTAAACTTTCCTATTACGTCCAACAATTTTGGAAACAAATACCTGCTTTACTAAAAAAAATAATATTGAATGCATAGTCTTATTTTCTTAAAAATTGAAAGTCATTAACATTTGTTCATAAAAAACTTCTCAATCAACAAAACTCATGACTGCTGTATATTACGTTACAAAACTATCAACTGTAGAAGAGGGGATAAAAAAAGCTCAGAATTTTCTTTTGGTTTTCTGGTCTAGTAACCCTAATAATTCCTAAATTTAGAGTGAACTAAAATAGTGAGAAAATCTGCACCACGCGATTCTAATGTCATGCTCCTTCTGACCTCAGCCTCAGCATTTAAAATCACTAAATCATATTTGCTGAAAACTCTTGCCTGCACAGGCCATGTTACTCAGTCGTTCATAGCATTTGTGGCTAACACAGGATAATGCACGCCGTGAAGCGATAAACCTGATATCAACCCAAGTCTTGATGATAATTTACAGGAGAAAGCTATTCTTCTGCAGATCAAGAAAGACTTATTTCTAAGGTGCCCCAAGAGCCAAGAACTCTGTGGTGCTACAAACTGCTGACAGGCAACCAATAACTGTGACAAATTATACATTCATGGTGTCTGCAGCAATCGATAAACTGACTCACCAAATTAATAAAATATAGATCACAAAGCATACATTTTTATTAAAGAATAATTTCATGATAACCAAAGTAATGTGGATGCTTCCAAGCATAAGATTAAATTACATGCTGAGCAAATCTGGCATTTTGTGATAAACTGCGAAAATAGTCTTTGCAACAGCAACTGAGGAAGAACATTGCTGACATAGTCTATAAACATGTTTTATAAAGCATAACCGGAAGTAACAAAAAAAAAATTATTGAAGTGGTGGTTAGAGAATTCACTACCATATCCGTAAAAATTACTTCTCCTTGCTTTGTAATTTATTCCTTCACATACGTTCCTGATTTTGGCCTTAAAAGTAATAAAAACAGATTACCTACACAGGGGAATATTTACACCAAATTAATTCCTTAACTAGTCAGACTTCAGCAGTCATCGTTACTGGAGTACTCAAAGATTTCTAGTACAATTAGGATGATGAAAATTTTACTTAAATGCACAAAGGCAAGTGTCTTACCTGATGGATGGACGTTGTTTGTTAAAATTTTGTGCCTGCTGAGTAACTTTAAGTATTTGCTTGAACTTAGGAATAAAACGAATCCCATTGGACTTGAAGCTATACATGTGGTTAAGTATTTTCCTGCACGAATATTTTCCATTACTGAGAAATGCATCAGGAAGAACTTTTCCAACCTCCTGTAAAGGTATCGCAGGAGTCATTCCTTCCCCAGGGAGGAAGACAGAGCACCTTTAACGGCAAAGGCTTTACTTCTGTGAAGAACGCGCTTCGGCACGTCCTCAGTCTCCATTATCCCTGTTAGGTTATTGCTATACAGCTTTGAAACTTGTCCTAAACAAAGTATTTAAAATACTGAGATCCTGTTTATTGAAGTTTACAACTCCTAGTTCTTGAAACCCCTTAGCCCTCTGTCTCAGCAGGCTAACTACGCCGTATCAACAGCATTAGAAGGATGTCCTAAAATTAGTTTTAATCCTTGACAATGCCAGATGTGTGGTGCTCTCAGGCAGTCTTCACATGACTGAAGCCTTGTCAGGTCTTCCAAATATTTCTTTTCTAGTAAAACATCCAGCATTTCCTGGAAGTGTACTTTCATACTTGCAGTGCTTCAGTGAGTCAGTATTTTACATCCGTAACGTTTAGCCACTTTCTGAGCTTCCACGAATTTCCTAGCTAAACACATGACATGAAGTCTTTCCCGTCCTTCTTTCTAGCTGATAAATAATGGAATCTTAATTCTGAAATGCTGTCACGAAACAAGAATCAAATAGAACCTAAGTAATACAAAAACATTATTTGTTTACCCTAGATCCATTATGAATTGAATTCCTTTTTTAAGCAAATGGCATTTAATAATATATTAAACACGTAATCAGGAACATATTTGAAGTTATAATTCTATCAGCTCTTTCTCATGACATTCATCTTCTCAAAGGCCTCATCCACATTGCAACCTAATCATTTATAGAACATTGTTAAGTTAATAAATAGCCATGTTACCTTAAAAATGGCTTACTACTAATATAAGCTGCTGTCTTCCCTAACTATGGCAAGCTAGATGAGTTTAAAAAAAAAATCTATTCTCTGGCTTATTATTAGCAACTGGAAATTTATTATAAAATCTTATTTTCTTTCAGAATGAAATTTATTTGGAAAATATACCTAAATATTCCCACTTACAAATCACCATCTATTTCAATATTTTACAAATTTTCTGCACAGCAATAATTTCATTTACTAAGAAAATACCCACACTGCTATGAATCTTTTCAGTCACCAAAACGTGACTACAGATCGCAGCAGTGCATATTTTAGAGAAGCAGCAAAGAGGACCAGCTTCAGAATTACACCCACCACCCTCAAGATAAGATGAGGCGAGAGCGTTTTCTCTTGCCATAAATTACCACTCCCTCCTATCAGCAATTATTTAACATTCAAAAATAGCTGCAACGCAGACAAATTATGAGCCATAATTACGCAAATTTATCCCTGATATTAAGACTGCATATATGCATATATGTATACCTACTTAGTCTATTCTAAAATGTATCTGCATGCCTAATGTTAAGTGTTATAATCAAATATATACCAGGATGTCTTTACCTTATCACCCAGAATGACAATGTTTCTATCCTAAATAGCCATTCCAGCGGTCAAAAATACCCACTACTGCTTTTTATCTGTATGGTACCAGTCACTTGGTCCTGGTGCATCTTCTTCTCATAAACCTTCCTCCTTCCCAGACGAGAATGCAGAGACCTAAATTCACAGGAGTCAAAAGGAGCACCAGCTGCACTCCCGGGGGGATATATATATATATATATTTTTTTTTTCTCTCATCTATATATGATATATATATCATATGATATAGAGATATATATAGATATATCACATCACTGAGTGCAACACAGAGGCTGCATCAGGTTCAGAAGTCCATACTCTGAAAATACCTGAAGGCTGGAAGTATTAGAAATACCCTACATAGCTGGCCTGGTTTTGGCTGCTGTTGAGTACAGGACATTGGGCCAGATGGTGCTTATGATCTGATCCAGTTCAATAATCATTTAATGAAGTACTTCAAGACCAAGTTGCCTCATTCTTTTCTTGGAAAACACAGATTTGTTGAACACCTTAAATGAAAAGCAAATTAAAATTTGACCATTCCTACAAGGCAAACACCTTCCACATTCAGAAAGGACAATTTGCCAGAGGTCTTGGTAGGACCACAGTTTCTCCAAAGAACCAGTGCTTCTGCTAAATCTCTATCATGCTGTGAAGTGCTGCCTCTCAAACAGATAGCTGCACTTCTCTGGTTCATACATCCAATTATCCAGATATTCATCTTAGACATGGGATAACACTGCAGATCTTTAACAGAAGCACTGCCTTAAGGGCACTGTTTTAACTGCCATGGCTCTTCAGAGCCTCTGCTCCTACCTGCATGGCTTTACATTCGGCCACTTACCTACCAGAGCCTGTTGGGTGAGGGGAGGGAGGTTACACGGGGGGGTAGCACCATGGGCAGGTTTGGAGCGGAGGGTAGGCAATCTCTATATGCTTAGTGATCTGAACATTTCTTTCACTCATTAAAATGCCAAATTTACAGCATTCGTTATGCAGTGAACATTATACAACAATGAACTCAGATTTTTTTTTTTTTAAACATTTCTTATTATTCTTTGCACTCTTGCAGGGCTTAAAAATCCCAGATTCCCAGAGATCTAGATTCTGCACAGAAACTTAAAAAAAAGGTGGCAACCCATTACAGCTGTCTTTTTCCATGCTGGTTTTCAATGGTGATAGAATATATTGCTATAATAAAAAGCCTCAATACTTTCTGATTTAAAGCACAAGAACAAATGCTATTTTTAAAGTAAAAATCTGTTATAATGACAGGGTTGGGGTTTGGGGTGGGGTTTTTTTTGGAAAAGTAAAGCTCTGGGTTTTTTTACTTAGAGTGAAAATTCTGGATATTGTACATGCACATTCACATCATTTTGCAAAACTGTCAACACCAGATATACGCTTCCTTCTTTGAACTATCTCCCTGTGTTGCAACCCTCATCTAAATTTGAAAATATTTTGGTAAGCATAGCTGATGTTTCATGGGTGTAATTTTGAGACCATAAGGAATTTAAGAAAACAGTTGATACTGTACTAAAATCTAAAATAGGCTTTTAAGAATTTATCAGCTTTCTCAGATCAGCAACTAATATGAAAATCATCTAGAAATGAGTATCTGTAGCCCATCTACTTCCTCCTAAATTTTCCTCCCTGGAGTTTAGTTTTGGAGCTTTTGAGCTCCTTTAGAAGGATATTTGTACATTCCATTGTGATATGTAACACATTAGTTAAATATATTCTTCTCTTAACATTACACATTTAGCCTATATATCAATGTACTTATACCACAACATTTATCACTATGGGCTTTTACTCCAAAAGCAGGTTGTTTCAAATGTTATAGTTGTGAGCATCCACACTTTTCCCAGATAGAGAAAACAGTTTGAATAAAGCATTAGAAGTGCTACTGGCGTAACACATTTCTTAGAAGCACAGGTGTGAGAAGCATCTTCCTTGGAATGTTATAGGAGCTATGCAAAATAATTCCTTTCATGACTTGAACTTCCCTATTAAGGAAGCCCCTGCATTTTTTTGCCACCCCTCTCCTTGGAAAGCCGTGTTGGACTTTGGGTGCTCTGCCCATCAGGAATCCTCTTCCAGCATTCAGCCTCAATTCATTCGGCATTTGTTGGTACCATTTTTTTCTTCTGTAGCCATTGGCTTTCAGTTCTTTTGCTTTTGCTCCACACTGTATCTCTCTAAGGATGAACACTTCATACTCCTCACATCTTCTTACATGATAGTCTCTTCACCTCACCTGTTACGCTGTTCGGAAACGATGAACTCACACTGAGAGAGCAGAAAATTCTGTTCAGTTGTTTTTATGCGTATCACAGGGACTGCTAAAGCTCATCCCGTGATCACCCAAGTACTATTTATCTATCTATAATGAGCATCTTATTGCAAGTTCCTATTTTACAAAACTCTGCTATTACTCACTTAGAAGATATGACCTTCGATTTTGCATTTTGAATAACTTCTATTAGCCCAGTTTTCAATGTCATCTGAGTTATTTCTGTACAATATCCTGATTCTCTTCTATATTTAGGATGCCTTCCAATTTTGTCATTAGCACAGCCCCTCTACTGATGCCAGGTGATCCACATTAAGCAAGTCAGGCTCAATACTCCACTGGTAACCTCTCTTGCTTACCACACCTCTTAGAAAAATATTATCTCATTTTGAACAACACCTGTCAGTGAATTTATGCAGGAAGAAATAATTCTCCTTTAGCTCAGTTTTCCAGCTGCAACCACTCTGCTTGCTTTCCAGATCTGCTTTACACTAAGAGTTAAGACATATGGAGTGAAATTGTGTCTACAGTTGCATACACAAGGACCACATCTAGCCTCTGCAAACATCATTATTCAACAGATAGTCATGAGAAACATGTTCTGGATCAAGGTCTTCAAGAACACTGGGTGTGTATTGAGAATCGGCCTCTGTGGTTGGAGTCACACACACGCCCACGCTTTGTGGATGCTTTACGCCAACACCAAGGTCTCACTGACCTTCAAGAGGCAGGCAAAAACCAAACCTTAGCTTGTTTCTTCACTTCTGGTAGCTCATAAGGTAGAAGCCTATAATTTTTGGTAGCAGTAAATACTAATTTTTATGAGCCTTGAATTAATTCATAATAAGCTCCTTAGCATTCCATAAAATACACAATACTTGTAAGTGCTGAGGGCTGAGCTGGAGCTTTTTTTTTTTTTTTTTTTTTTTTTTTGTGCAAGAGATAATGTCTGGATTTTGAAACGTGGTGCTGGTTTAGAAATGAAGAGTAAAGACTCCTCTGGGGAGGTGCAGGAGGCTGCCCCGCATACTGCACAGCTGCCTTCGGCATGCTGGAGTCTTCAGAACCTCTAAAAAAATAGTTCTGCCAAAAAAAAATATTAAGTAGGTTTAACTATTTTTAGAAGCACTGCCAATACCAAGGCGTCAAACCAGAGTCTTTGCCTGTACCCGTCTCCCTATCCCTAGAACGATCAAACATTATCATTAAATCACACAGTATCGTTAAAGCAGTTCAAGACCGCCCCGGAGGCGTTGGACTCAAGAGCCACAGATCTGCGGGCAGTCGCAGTGGGATGAACCCACCACCTCTCCCGAGGGGAAGATCCTTGGCTTGAGCAGGCCAGCTCACGTACATCCTTATCGCCACAAGGGTGGGATTTCTGCAGAGATGTCAGGTAGTTTTAGGACCTCTGCTGAGGCGTGTTCAACAAAATGTTGTATTTTAATTACACAATTACACAGAACTCAAAGGCCCAGCTCTGAAGTTTTGCATACACAACCCTCTTTCCTGGCACAAGCTACTTCAGCAGTTAAATTCTGAAGTCACATGCGGGGCGAGAAGATTTTCATAAACCAGCAACATCAATAACACAGTCCTAGTTATGAACTTCAGTTAGCTTTGTGCTCATTAAATCACAGCTGTTTCCCCCTGATGTAGTATTAGATCAGACAGCACTAAAACTGCCTCTGTGTGTGTACATATACAAATACGCTTTTCTCTTTGTTCTGCAAAACAAACTCTTAACAGAAAAGTGTTTATATTAAAACTAAGTAGAATTAAATGTCAATTAATAGGTAATAATAGTCTTAAGATAACATTTCAGGTCTATCATAATCCCATAATAAACTAACTACAGAGCTGACATTCTTTTGGTTTCAGCTATTGTTTTGACTTGGAAAGAAACTACAGTTGATTAAAAAACCTGCATGTTCTTAAGCATTAACATCTCAATTGGAAATGCTCCTGAACTTCACTGTTTGCTCACAAGGAGGTCAACACACCTCATTTCACTTGCCTAGCTGCTCATCACAGCTCTTCATATATGAGGAAAGGTTTGGGTTTTTTATATATTTATTAATTATTGCTTCTTTAATGGAAGCAGATGGACTTTTTTCCCTACTCCTCCAGTCCTTCCTAAGTTCTTTGCAACACAGGTAAGACAGAACCTTGCACACTGCAAACAACATAACCCATAGGAAATACTACATATGACAGAACTTTCTATTTAGCCTATCTGGAATGACAATATTGTTCAATTTGGATAATATAAACCTATTTTTCAATGAAGGGGATATGTTTGTTTTCAAAGCTCTCTGAAATACAGAAAACAATCCACTAACTGAAGACATAAAACTAGGTAAAATATGCAATAATTAACATCCTTCACTGCATTTTGTGCTCACACTTTCACTTCTTCGTACAGCCCATCTTGCAACGTGAGTAAGAATAGAGAAGTTTTGGTAGGTAAACCAGAAACAACAGCTTAAAATTTAATTTTAAGACTGTCTGTTCCTATGTGCCTTTTTGGAAGAGTTTAATAGTCTTCAGAAGCTCTAAAAATGGTTCTACCAAAAAAAAAAAAAAAATAGGCTTAACTATTTTTAGAAGCACTGGCAATACTAAGGATTCAAACCAGAGTGTTTGCCTGAACTTGATGCTTCTTTCTGTGACTACAAGACCTCTGGATTCTACAAAAAGCAGCAACTGACACTGTAACAAAGACTGAACTCTACAATACTCCGAAGCATCCATTTCCAGTTCTTTGCTAAAATGTATTGAAGCACGAATACATTTCAGTTTACCACCACACTTCATGCCCAAGTTCATTTCTACATGAATTTACCTTTACCTTGTAGGAGCATTTAATGAGGTACCACATCACCTACACTCTATACACTATGCAATAAGCATTTTACTACCTTTGGAAAAGGAGATAAAGCTCAACTGCTAGCTCTATTCGTCTTTTTCCACCATTAATCTAATGAGGAGGTGGCAGATGAAGCTAGAGTGGGCTATAAATGTCCTCTGGAATGTTCTGCAATATGGCACCTGTGTTCCCGGTCGCTTGTAGTGTATATGTGTATAAGGCCTATAATACTGCCCCATGGTCAGGGTTAAACATCTTCTTTTAAAGTATCAGCTAAAATGTGTGTTTTGCACACTCTTTTGGGACAACAAAAAAAATAAAAGAAGTGTTTTAACTTAATCCTGGCTGTAAATCCCAGCTCTAATCCCAGCTCCTGACGCACATCTCCTCTCAAACACCTGAATGCACCTATGATTGATGGATGACAAAGAGCAGCTTCTGTTGTGTCCCAAAGACTTACATAGGACTTAAAACACTTAGATTAATTGAACAAGGTTATTTTTTACTTAAACACGGAAGAAAAACTCATTGAGTTCAGAAAAAGAAAAGTTGGGAGTAGTTAACACGGTAGAAAAAATCACTGCAGCAGTCCTTGGCATGGACAACACTTAACAAGGGTTGAAAAGCAACAGCCTTTCAAGAAGCAGCTAGTTTCAACTTGTTTGAACTAGAAGCTGCCTACACGAACTAAGCAAACATCCTTATCCTTTCAATAACCCAAACACTTGGAGCCAAAGTAACAAAGCAAACAAATACGTTCAACAGTATTTTGTCATTTTGTAGCATCTCATATCTGGGGCACCCAGAATTTTCTGGGTAACAGGAGGAAGTATTATTATTCTTTTGAACCAGTGAAAAAGCTAGAAGAAATATTTTAGTCCCATGAGAGGGTCCACATCACTGACTCAGTCTCCACACATCACAGGGTATACATAAATAAATGACCTACACAGTCATTTAATCATATTAAGTGTCAAATATGTTAGAATAAGAAAGGATGAGTCATTGAAAAAAAATCAGATTTAACAATAAGACATGCACAAAATTAAAAAAATAAAGGATTGATTAATGACAAGCAACAGGATGATGATGCAAGAATAAAAATTAATCTTCACTGAAATTACTGGATTTTGTGCAGAAAAATCTTTGCAGACCACCACACATTACAGAGACCTTACAAGGCTGACATCCACAGTACCTTGATAAGAAATTCAGTCATATGCCTTCTCTTAAATCCAGCACTGTCTAACATACTTCCCACCACAAATACTTCAAATGTCCATAAGCAACAGCAGTATTGACGTAAATAATTATGGGTTCACATTAAAATACAAAAAATGGATTTTTATTTATATTATGAAATAGTATGAATATTGTGCCTAAATAATTTCTGAATTGTGACTAGAAAGACTGCACTTCAGTCTTTTATTTTTTAAAAAGGTGCAATGGGTGCAATAAGAAAATATTGTCATACCACAATAATGTTTCAGACATGAAATATCATTACAATGACATGTCATTTGATTATATACCATCAGATAAATCAAAATCAAGAGACACTAAAAAATGTCAGAAGTTAAGCTGTCCCCCTCATTTTCCTTAAACTATTTTAATCAAGCTCTCATTTTAAAACTGTTCAGTAATTCCATTGTTGAGCAGAGTATATTTTGAATCTGATACTCCCCCACCCCCAAAAGAGGAAATCCCATCACCAAAATGGTAAACTTATTCTTTAAAAGTGACTATACTTGAAAAGATCAAACTGCCCTATGGGTCTACTGGGATTTTGCAGGGAGGACTCATAGAATCAGAATCATTTAGGTTGGAAAAGACCATTAAGATCATCAAGCCCAGCCATTAACCTAGCACTGCCAAGTCCACCACTAAACCATGTCCCTAAGCACCACATCTACATGTTTTTTAAATACCTCCAGGGTTGGTGACTCAACCGCTTCCCTGGGTAGCCTGTTCCAATGCTTGACAGCCCTTTCGGGCAAGAAATTTTTCCTAATATCCAATCTAAACCTCCCCTGGCACAACCTGAGGCCATTTCCTCTGGTCCTATCACTAGTAACTTGGGAGAAGAGACCAACACCCACCTCACTACAACCTCCTCTCAGGTACTTGTAGAGAGCGATAAGGTCTCCCCTCAGCCTCCTCTTCTCCAGACTAAACAACCCCAGCTCCCTCAGCTGCTCCTCAGGAGACTTCTTCTCCAGACCCTTCACCAGCTTTGTTGCCCTTCTCTGGACACCCTCCAGCACCTCAATGTCCTTCTTGTAGTGAGGGGCCCAAAACCGAACACAGCATTCAAGGTGCGGCCTCACCAGTGCCAAGTACAGGGGGACAATCACTGCCCTGCTCCTGCTGGCCACACTATTCCTGATACAAGCCAGGATGCTACTGGCCTTCTTGGCCACCTGGGCACACTGCTGGCTCATGTTCAGCCAACTGTCAACCAGCACCCCCAAGTCCTTTTCCGCCGGGCAGCTTTCCAGCCACTCTTCCCCAAGCCTGTAGCGTTGCATGGGGTTGTTGTGACCCAAGTGCAGGACCCAACACTGAGCCGTGCGGAACACCACTTATGACCAACCACCAACTGGATTTAACTCCATTCACCACCAGACTTTGGGCCCAGCAATCCAACCAGTTTTTTACCCAGCAAAGAGTACGCCCTTCCAAGCCATGAGCAGCCAGTTTCTCCAGGAAAATTCTGGGGGAAACAGTGTCAAAGGCTTTACTAAAGTCTAAGTAGACAACATCCACAACCTTCCCCTCATCCACTAAGCAAGTCACCTTGTCGTAGAAGGAGATCAGGTTAGTCAAGCAGGACCTGCCTTTCATAAACCCATGCTGACTGGGCCTGATTGCCTGGTTGTCCTGTACATGACATATGATGCCACTCAAGATGACCTGCTCCATAACCTTCCCTGGCACCGAGGTCAGACTGACAGGCCTGTAGCTCCACAGACCCTCCTTCTGGCCCTTCTTGGAGATAGGAGTCACATTTGCTAAACTCCAGTCAACTGGGACCCCCCACGTTAGCCAGGACTGCTGATCAATGATGGGAAGTGGCTCGGTGAGCACTTCCACCAGCTCCCTGAGTCCCCTTGGGTGGATCCCATCTGGCCCCATACACCTGTGTGTGTCTAAGTGGTGTAGCAGGTAATTAACCACTTCCCCTTGGATTATGGGGCTTCATTCTGCTCCCTGTCCCTGTCTTCCAGCTCAGGAGGCTGGGTACCCGGAGAACAACTGGTCTTGCTATTGAAGACTGAGGCAAAGAAGGCATTAAGTACCTCAGCCTTTTCCTCATCCTTTGTCACTATGTTTCCCCTTGCATCCTATAAAGGGTGGTGATTCTCCTTAGCCCTCCTTTTGTTGCTAATGTATTTATAGAATCATTTTTAATTGTTTTTTATGGCAGTAGCCAGGTTAAGTTCTAGGCTTTGGGCCTTCTAATTTACTCCCTGCATAACCTCACATGACATCCTCATAGTGCTCCTGAGTTGCCTGCCCCTTCTTCCAATGGTCATAAACTCTCCTTTTTTGCCTGAGTTCCAGCCAAATCTCTCTATTCAGCCAGGCTAGTCCTCTCTCCCGACGTCTCCTGCATTCTTAAGATTTCCTTCTTGAAGAACGTCCGGCCTTCCTGGACTCCTTTGCCCTTCAGGGCTGCCTCCCAAGGGACTCTGTCAACCAGGCTCCTAAACAGGGCAAAGTCTGCCCTCCGGAAGCCCAAGGCAGCAATTCTGCTGACCCCTCTCCTTACTTCTCCAAGAATCAAAAACTCTGTCATTTCATGATTGCTGTGCCCCAGACAGCCTCCAACCATCACATCACCCACAAGTCCTTCTCTGTTCGTGAGCAACAGATCCAGTGGGGCACCTTCCCTAGTTGGCTCACTCACCAGCTGTGTCAGGAAGTTATCTTCCACACACTCCAGGAACCTCCTAGACTGTTTCATTCTGCCGTATTGTATTTCCAGCAGACGTCCGGTAAGTTGAAATCCCCCAAGAGAACAAGCGTTAGCGATTGTGAGACTTCTCCCAGCTGCTTATAGAACATTTCATCTGCCTCTTCATCCTGGTTGGGTGGTCTATAACAGACTCCAACCATGATATCTGCCTTGTTGGCCTTCCCCTTGATTCTTACCCATAAACGCTCAACCCTATTGTCACCATCATTAAGCTCTAGACAATCAAAACACTCCCTAACATACAGGGCTACCCCACCGCCTCTCCTTCCTTGCCTATCCCTTCTGAAGAGTTTACAGCCATCCATTGCAGCACTCCAGTTGTGTGAGTCATCCCACCATGTTTCTGTGATGGCAACTGTGTCATAGTTTTCCTGCTGCACAATGGCTTCCAGCTCCTCCTGTTTGTTGCCCATGCTGCGTGCACGGGCGTAGATGCCACCGGAGTAAAATATCTTAAATTTACAGCATCAGTAAACAAAAGCAAGAGAGATCTATATTAAATGGTTCACTAGAGCACATAATATTTTACAGAAATGGGATTTTGCAGGGATACAGAAGAATAGATTTTCTGTATTTGAAGAGTCAACCAAAAGTGATGGGAAAACAACAAAAAAAAGATGTAGTATGAGGCAGTAGGGACACAACATGAAAGATTTGAGGTTTAATATACTTACTTGTAATATTTTAAATGAATTAGCTAAGTGTTGTTACAATGGAGATACCTGCTTAGAAATTTGTTTAGTGCAGCTGAATAGGGGAATTAAAAATACATGGAATCACTTTTAATTCGGGATGAAAAGGATCTACACACACTCATACAGCTGGTACTTTAGCAAGTGATAAACACCTTAACAGAAGAAAAAAAGAAAAACAAAATTGTCTTTAAGCTTGCTTCATACTTTTTTAATGTAAGAGTAGATGGACAAAAAAGTTTATGACAACTTCTTAAAGAAGTGGCAAATCTGACATTGAACTTCAGGGGATCTATAGGATTACCAAGCAACAGGATCCAAAGCAGGCAGAGCTCAGCAGCAGATCTCCTGCCCAGAGCTACAGGGTATAAGGAGTGGAGCAAAGAACCTGCAAGGTTACAAAACCTGACCTTACCTTACAAAACTATTTGTAACACTTCCTTCTAATGTCTCCAGTAATTAAACAGTTCAGGACCACCTAGGGCAAGCCAATGCATACTTTTGTACAACAAATGTTTATTTTCTTTCATTCTCCCCATCCCACACACTGAATTTAGACCATGTAACAGTCCAGCTCTTAAAAAAAACTGTATCTCAAAAAATAGAACAAGAATACAGAGCCTGTGTTTAAGATAACATCTATGGTCTCAAATACGTAAACCAACTTGTTATGGCTCATTGTGATCTAGCCATGATAAAACAATTGTCTCTCAAGAGACTGGCTGTCAACAGAAAAGATGAAAAAATTTAATGATTGTAAAAACACTCATTTACCTAAAATTTTCTGGTCTTACTAAAGCTGAAAAGACTGACCCACATTACCTATTACTTACATAAAACCACAAAATGCTACCGCTGAATTAGAAAAACAGAAGTAAACAGAGATTGCATTAAATCAGTTAATGGTATTTTGGGGTTCTCATATTTCCCAGTCATTGAAGTCTGCAGCAAAAACAGGAGCGTAAGGAACCTAGCACCTCAAGCATGAGGGGAGATGAGAGAGAGATGAAAGATGTGTAAATAAAAGTGTCCTCTGGAAGCTGACTTAGTCTCCAGTGCTTTAAGGTTTCCGTCACTCCAGAAAAACAGAAACTAGAGTTATTGAGGGCTGTGAAGTACTACATGTGTGGAAAACACAGAAGTTTTATTGGTTTACTCTGGTTTTGAACAGATATATTTCTTTTGCTATTAGTCAACCAAGCAGTATCAAAACTATATAATTAAAGGTGTTGCATATGAATGTAAAATCTACTATTGACTAGAACTGATAAGAAGAACTATAAGGTTATTTGCTCTTAGATTGTATGAATCACTACAGCTGAATCTTGACTGTTGTCTTCAGTAATGTTAGCAGAAGCACACATAACTGACATCAGTGAAATGGTGAAAACACTGAACAGGAAATATGAACTTCTTATATCAATCTTTCCTTCAGACTAGAGCACGTATCCAGCTTCCTAAAGAGACCACGTTGGTTTTTTTATGGAACAGCTGACGTGGCTGATGAGTCTACGGTCGGTCAGAGAAGGTTGTATCAGCCATTGGGGAATAGGAATGACCAGGATCACCATCAGAACCTATATAAACTCCCATATATAAAGGGAAACCACAAAAGGTCTTGAATTTAATTACATACTTTGAGTGTCACCAAGATTAGTACCTCCTTGAAGAAGAGATCTGAAGATATCTCTTCTGAGGTGAAGAAGAAATTGCTGTTAGGAAAATGGATGCACTGTCCAGTCCTGAGTAGAACCACAATACAGCATCTCACAGTGATTCCAGAAATGTAGCCTCATCCAAAGAAGTTGAGCACCCGTTCATCTCTATATCTAAAAGTACTTTTATGCTTTTATTTACCTTAGTTGATAGGATTAAAAAAAATAAATAAATCACTTGGTATACTAACATACAGAAACTAGTCTAAGAATTGAGCTGCACAATAGGCTGAATGAATCGTTATTAAAATAAAATCTTGCTGTTAGTACTGGATAAACACACATCCCCAATCTATGACCACCAAAAACCCTAAACGGTAGCTGAACCATTGAAACGGTCCCCTGTGCATCTCCAATGTGATAGGATAACACAGCAGAGACCCCAATGTACCCAAGACTCTCAACCCATACAGACAATGAAAGACAACCTGTATTGTCTCCATTACAGCTGGAAGTATTGTATAGATTTATCAACTTCTGGGGTTTTTTTAAGTTTTTTAAAATCAAACTTTCAAGTTTTATCATCTGAAGCTCAGAAAACATGTTCCGGTTTTCTTGAATACACTTAATATCTAACGGGCCTACACGACTTATGTGTATTGGCAGATTTCAGATTATTTGTAATGTTAATTGGTAATTCAGGAAAATAGGTTTTACTGAAAACAATAAAATTAGAGATGTGCAATTTTGTCTTCTAATTATATTACTTCCTTTAGTCTGTTATATATTACATATTTGTTATATTGCTCACACAACAGTGGATTTGCTGTTTCTGGAGAAACACATAACTGCATCTTCTTTCATTTCATGACAGTACATTGAGATATACTGTCTCTGTGCAAGCGCATGTCTCCATACAAGAAAAAAACCACCATACTACCAGTTTTTAATGTAAAGGTTAAGATGCATTTGCTCTCAAGCTCATTCTATTAAACTTTTTTTCCTCCCTGATTAATGGTTAACTGGCAATAAGTTTGCACTTTTTTAGTGATATTTATTGCACATTACAAGCATCGTGCTGAGAAGCACATATGTAATAAGGTTTATTTCTATTTTCATGCTACTCCTTGCCAAAAAAGCACGGTGAAACCCATCTGTTGTATTTCCTAGCTGAGGTTAGACAAGAAAAGGAGACTCTACACAGCACTCTATCACTGCAAACAATATTGATTAAAGCAGAGTTTGGAGATGGAATCCAAAGTGCTTACTCAGAGCAGGCATTCTGCCTCATTGATACACCCAGATGAAAATATATATAAAATATAAACACACACAGAAGAAATAATGGAGACATGCAGCTCTGGTGAGGAGTCTGATGAGGCAGGTCCCCGAGATAAGGACCTAAGTAGAGGCTGAAGCTTCAGAGAATTGTTTCTGTTTGTCCACATGCACCTTCAAATATGCAAAATTTTTGTACCAATATTTTTCATTTTGTGCCAGTTTTATAAATGAAGTAGCTACCTGAAAAACTGAAGTATATTTGGGATGCCTTTTTTTGTACCTTGTGCTCTGATAGGGTGTGCACACTGCATTTTTTTTTTTACTTTCTCAAGGAAAATAGATACTGTCCTCTTTCTTTGCAGATGGCATGCCTTTACAATGTTTTAACTGTACGAACTTCCTCATTCAAGATATAAGAAATGTTCTTCCTTTTATCTGTCAAGCCAACCGATGCAACACATAACTCAACGTTACTTTAGTGTGTGAAGGAGCATAAGTAATCAGGTTGTTGGTAAAATCAGTTGAGATGATACAAATGGATTCTGATACAAGGAGGAAGAAGGGCCACCAAAATATCAGACTTAAAGGGAAACAAAAATATCTGATACATGACTTATTTTGAAGGAAACAGGGGTAGGCAGAACATCCAAGAATGCCTGTATGTTGACCACATGGGGAAAGTAGGTGTTTCAGAAGCAGAAACAGTTTCGTGTTTAGGAAAGCAAGGCTACATAAACTATACCTGAAACGTGTAACTGCCAACCACACAAACACCAGCTCCAAATAAAACTTAAAGTACCGAATAATTATAGGCAGTACAATTGCAACTTACAAGGGTCTCAATTAAAATAAAAGCAATTCAACCTCTTAATGTTAAAGTAATGCCTAATTTTGAAAAACTGTTTGCAGTGTGGATGCTAATAACATGATCATAAAACCTAGGTTTAGGCATAAACACACAACATATTTTTCCTCGCCCCCCCTTTGAAAAGTAACCACATATGTACTACTTTTTAAGGAGTGTTGCTTTCAGAGCTTCAGAAAGTAATGTTCTCAATATTAAAAATACAGTGCAGTCAAGAGCCCAAGATACACGTGGGCTCCTTAATGCACTCCAATGCAGGAATAAGAGAGTTACCTCTACTGTGAAGATACAGTAACGTAGCCAACAGGGTAGCTTTCAAGAATAACTGCTCTCCCATCTAAACTTCAGAGCCAAAGAAGTCAATCCGAGCCCTTCTTAGGCTCAGAATCTTCCTACCACCTAAAGCATCTAAACAAGGTACTTTACTCAAGCTAGAAATTCCTTTATATTTGACTGGAAATGATAGAAACTTCCAGATCATGTAATCTCAGATAAAATCCTGATGACTTTATAGATTGTCTTTCTTCCTCCACTCATTAGCAAGTTGGCTTAACTTTGGCTCATCACATCACTGCTAAATTCAGGTACAGTATTCTGAATTCAAACCAAACATAAAAAGTTCATATAGCAAAATCTCTGCAGAATTTATCAAACCTTCTTCTGTGGATCAGAGTCAAAAGGTACTTCCACCCCCGTGGTTGCTGAACTAGTGTCTCCCCATTGAAACTGCCACCAGCTATCAACGGCTGTGAAAATGACAACGCAGTTTTGTTAATACAGACATTAAACAGCATCTTGTCAAAACCCAAAATATTGGATTAGTATTAATTATATTTCAACAACATGAGATTACATTTCAATAAACCAGAAGGTTACCCTTTTACCTGGGGATCAGGTTCGTTTATGTAAGCATGTTTGTTTTGATTTCTTTGACTCAAGTTCAACAAAAAGTTTCCTTTTATCACATAGATGTTTGGGGGAAGGCCAAAGCAAACAGTTATACCAGCTTCATTCTATGCATCTCCACATCTCTCTGCAGCTCTATTACTTCTTGGACTGACACTAAAGGCTCAATCAGAAATGCCACAAGTTTACCGGATATTTCCCCATTCTTCCCTCGACTTTATCAGTGCAGGAAAAAGAAGTTTTTCTTTTAAAAAGCCCCAAGTTAACACAGTACTGTATTGTGCAGCCTATAGACCCGTCATGCAGATTTTATGTGTTTAGGAATACAAAGAATGCTTGGCACAGACACAGAGTTGTAATTGAGACCATCTCTGAGACTGATAAACTGTTCCAGAGATGACACATCACCCCCTCTTTTTGTAGATGCCTCTTAGTTAATATTTGCATCACAGTCCTTATTTTAGGGTATGATCCTCAGTTCAATGCAATTTACTGGTAATTACATTTTTAATTTTTTTCCAGAGATAAATCTCATCCTAACGAAACCAGACCTCCCTTATCTAGTACCTAAACCTCTGGCTGTTTAGAAAGATCACTTTCAAGAAGTACTGGATGCAGTCCGAACCTAAGAAATTACTTCTATGTACTACCACTCAAACATGTTAGAAATCTTGGAGAACTCTAGTAAAGTGCATCTTGTAACTGTATTACTAAAGTAATAAAATCAACAGAATATTTTTACTATTTGTTTAGTAATAGCACTTGACAACCATAGAGCACTGTAACAGTAAACTAAAATCCACTTATATTTTTACTACTCCTGCTTCAAAAAAAGAAATAAAAAGATATCACTCGTAAAATTCTTGTTAGAAGTAGTCATAAGTTTCCTTATCTTCCTGATGTAGTTTATATAACTGCTGTTATAGTTAGATACTTGATGAGGCAATATTTAAATAAAAGGACAAAAAACCTTTATTAATAGAACCAATTTGTTTTTAAGAACTTTTTAAATTACTGTACACTGCTAGTGTATATGAAATCAGTCAGAAATGTAACAACGGTTTCCATTTGAAGACTCCTGAGTATAAAAAAATCTGTCCTTTACGCATGATAAAATCTAGTGACACAGCAAAATATTGCTGCTGCAGTGTCCTCAAGGTATGCCCTTCGGAGCATCCTGCGCTGCTCGCTCAGAAGTGCTGCAATAATCCATTAAGTAAAAATCATTTACATGCACAAAAACAGCTCAACTGCTGAATCATGAAGTAAGTATATAATAATTATGTGATATAGCTTTTTTGCTTGATAATGCTAATATTTTCTTTCAAATTTTCACTGTAAATGTTTCAAGTATTCCTTAATAGAGACAGTTATTTGGATAGACAAATTATTAAATACTAAGTAGCATTATTCTATAATAGTTTGTTGGGTTGGTATTTTTTTAACTGTAGACTTTTCACCTTGCTATAAAGCCTCAGATGGTAAAAGCATTATCACCATTTCACAGCTAAGGAAACAACTACAGTGGGGAAATTGCTTCCACAAGGACTCTAAGCACAGCTGGTTCAGCCTTGTTCTGATCTCCTGTATCTTTAATCACATACCATACCACTTCTAGAGATCCGATCGTAGATTTGTTACATACATCTTCAACATGTTGTGCATTACCATAGGTAGCTGATACAAAAGACCATTTTTTATTTTTCTTTATTTTTTAGGTGTCCTGCCTCTCTATTGCTGTAAACATTTCAGCAGTTCTAAGCTTGCTTCTTTTTTTTTTTTTCTAACTCAGAAGTGGCCTCTAAAATTGTATTTCTTCCAACACCTATAATATATATATAAATATATATATATATATATAAAGTCATGAAAAGCAGTATTATTTATTGCACTGACAGGCCTAATGGAAAAGTATTAGAAATGCACAGCAGCATGTACCTGAGGTCCTAGACATTTTTATGCTGGGTTGGCATACCAATGCACTGCAAGTGGGAAGTGTTACTTTAATTTTTGACTCTAATAATGAGTCTAATGAGGCTGGAAGCCTCAAAGAACAGGAGAAGGACTCTCCAAAGTTCTACTAAGTTTGCCAGAGGAAAAGAGAAGCCTTCCACAACCAAGGGGGCAAGAAGAGTTTGTGATGGGTTCAGACCAAAGCTCTATCTTGCTCAATAGTGGATTTTTGCTGCTGTTAGATTCAGGAAAAGAACAATGAGAAAAAGAATATGAGAAAAGGGCAAGACCAGCAATTCATCTCCAGAACCTCTCCTCTCAATTTGCCATTCAGGAGGTGTGTGAATCAGAAGTGTTTCAGCAAACCCAGTGGATTTTTCTTCCACAAACATAACTACTCACTTTTTCAACCTTCATGTAACTTTAGTAACCTGTGATAGCAGGAGTTTCACAACTCACCTGATTTGTGAAGAAATGCTTTCTACACCTACAGCAGCAGTTTCACTTGAAGCCCGCTGGTTATCGCATTGACAACGGAAACAGATTTGCAAAGATAACAGGCAAGGGGTTTCGGACGCATTTGCGGGAAGTAGGAGCACTACTTTCTAACCTAGGGCCAAGGAAAATATTTTAACTGCTACACTTTAATGAAAGTAGGTCAAAATCTTCTTGCTTATTCCCAGAAAGGGACTTGGTATTCTGACTATCAATAGCATAGAGTGCAATGCTGAGTCAGGTACTTTTGCCAGCCTAGCTCATCAAGACTTTCCCAATGAGAAACCCTATTGCTCCCTACCCCCGCTTGCCAGCTGGATCCACACACAGTCCATGGAAAACAGCAGAAACTCCAAGCAACGCCTGAACTGCTCCCTAAAGGCACCTACTTTCAACTACAACTGCCCTCACCAACCTTCCTGGTCTTTACAAGATGCCACACATAGCTGTGATGCCTGAAGTAGGCAATCTTCAAACCGAACCAGCAAACCTAAAAAATTCTGAGTGCATAACTTAATTCTGAGTTCTCGTCTTCAAACCACACTAGCTTTTTTAATTCTTCTTTCTGTCATTTGGCCGATAGCAAACTCTGAAAAGGCCAGAACACAGACCTGCCAACAGTCTCAATTTAGGCTCCAGCTCAAGATCAATAATCAATATCCTGTCAGCAATTTGTGATTTAATTAAAATATCATGGACATTGCTGTGTCCGCAACACAGGACGTTAGTATGTTTTTTCCTTATTTTGAAACACAAGAAAAAAAACGTATGAAAATGACAACTAGAAGAAAATAAAATGGCCAGAGATAATAACTGAAAGGAGATTAACAGTTTCTTAATTACCTGATTTAGCTGTCAGCTAGCCATGCTTATGCTCAATTGCTGCACAAAACATTTATGGTATTTTATAGATACCATGGTGTAGGTGCAGGTATCTTATTAAAAATTCTGTAACTCAAATAAATACATTTTCCACTACCGCTTCTGAGTTGACTAATGCTGAATTCAGTGAATGACATCCTGATTTATCATGCAGTCCGTAATTTTCTTCCACTTTATTTTTGACCAGTGAAACGTTTTTGGGGAAGAAGTAATGTCACATTGTCTGGGGAAAAAAAAAAAACAAACCACAAAAAACAACAACAACAACAAAAATGAGGAGGATTATACCTCAGCTTCACAGAAACTGAGTTCTGAAAACATCCCATCCAGCACACACTGAATGTGTCTATCAAATTTTCTGCCGTTTAAAAAAATATGCTAACCTTAAGCATTAATGGCACATCTTCAAATGGTGATTTTATCTTAAAATAACCTTACTAACTGCTGAAACCTCAAGTCTAGATATATTTTTGTCTTAGTGGCAGCTATGCTGATTCTCTACTTGCTGATAACATCATATGATCAATATGGTTCTTAAATAAACCTAGAATGAGAAAGCTCTAGCTTACCAACACCTTCTGGAGAGACCAAACAAAAAACCTTTCAGCGAGTAAAATAAAACTGAATCAATGTCTCTGATTTGAGCTAAATATTAAAAAACATTTGTTAATGCTTACTATTTGCAGACAACATATTTAAAAACAAAACACAGGTCAGGCCTGATGATGGAGCAGGTGCAGCTGAACAATAAACCTATGCTCAAAAGTACCTGGTTCAAAGTCCTGGCTTTAGGTGTCGTAAAGGACAAAATATTGACAGTAGTGTCAGCATTCCTCTTGTTTCTTGAATGGTCATCAGCAGATGAATATTGCTTTTTTGGGAAATTAACTCCCTCTACAAACTTATACTTTTATACCAAAAAAGTTTTTATTGTCTTGCCCTATAATCCTTTAATGCTACTAGAAGGACCTAACGTAATTAAAATGTAACTGATAAAAAGGGAAATGTGTCATTAACAGAAAACACCGAAATCATTGTTCTCCCTATTGACATGTGCATAATGTCATCTGGGTTTGGATGGTTAGGCAAAAGAGCCAGGCAGTTACTGCCAATCTATGATATAGACTATACTACTAATGTCAAGGATACAATGATAGCTTGAACTTGCTTTAATTTATAATTTAGCTTTTGCTCTCTCCCCCTGCTCTGTCCTTCACAGTTAAGGAATGCCTGCTTGGAATTACGTCTCTAGAAGTTTCCAGTTTTCAATACATTTAGTTAAAATCTGATGTTTTAGCAGTTCTTTTCAAGCTAAATTGTTTTAGATCAATTTAACTTTTCATATAATAAAGTAGCCCAGCTAAACTAAATATGAATTTATGGACTTCCTACAAATCATGAAAACTCTGCTTCTTCTATTTTATAAAATGTTTAGTTTAAATACAATTTAAGGTTTATATAAACGGTGGCGTCTGTAAACCTGGCAACCTAAGTCAGGATCTGTCCCATGGTTCAGCTACATTTGAAAACTTCTGAAAAGACACCAAAAAGCCTGCTCATACTGCAGAAGGAAAGGGGAAGTATCCAGCAGCCTTTTAAGTTAACTGCTACTAATAAATCAACCTCCCATTATGCAGGATGTAAATGCAGTTCAATTTTAACACCAAATTAAAGTAAATAAGATTTTCAACAGAAAATATACCTCTATGCTCCTATAAAGAAACACTGAAAAACCTTTAATTTCTGCACTTCATGGCAGTTCTGACCTATAGAAGTGTTGTAAACAGGAGATTAATTCCAGGAACCAGAGTGCCAGCTTCGATAAAACAACAAGCTCTGCAGTACTCAGGCATGGAGGAAAAACAGAAAGGGGAACAGGTAGAAACTGCATTCAGACCAGAAAACTGCACAAGCAAAGGGACAAAAAAACTGAGTAGAAACAAACTCGAAGCAAATCACAGGTCATAGTAACCCCAAGACTAAGGAGACAGGTGGCAGCAATGCCATAAATACATGTTTAAACAAGCTTTTTAAATAAAAGATCTCATTTTTGGATACAAAACATTTGGTTACATTTTCAAGTGATCTATATTGTGTAGGTATACTCACATATACTTTAAAAGAGTTTTCAGGGGAGTATAAAGTTATTAAAAAAAAAGTACTCCAAAATGTAATAGTGTTCTCTTGTCTGTGCTAACTGGGCTCAACTAACACAATTATTAACACAAACTTTTCCTGTTACATCAAGCATTCATAAATGACTTGTAGAGAATGAGGCTAAAGAAAGTACTTTTTTTCTTTGAACTCCATCTTCCTACCTGAAAACCTTCTGTCAAATTTTATCCACACAAAAGGATAAACTTGCCCATACATCATTTAAAAGAGAGCTTTATAAATTGCGTACCATATAAGGCTTTTATCTGGAACAATCCAACAACATATTTAGCATATTTTAGCAAATATGTTTTCACCTTAGATGATTACATCACATCGAGGAGGTACAGGTAAATCACACTTCATGACTCGGGGAAGAACAAAGCTTGTATCTGACAAGCCTTTGGCACAACCAGTGCAGCTGACATGGAAACCCCACTGGTATTTCTTTTGTAAAAGATGAATCCACAACTTAAGGGGGGCAGGAGTGCTTTCCATGTGGACCTCAGAGGCGGAGATGAAGTATATACTGTAGCATGGGTTTCCTCCAGGTAATCAAGCACAGACAGAACAAGAGACGGAATGATCTATCATGTTTGACATACGAGTCTCCAGACTTGCTAGCTTTTGAAGACATAAGCCAATGTCAGTAGCGATGGTTCTTTCAGAATACTGCTAAATGTTTTCCCAGCTAAATCGTCTCAATACCACTGTCTGCAAAAAGCTTCAAGTCTTCTTCATCTAAAAGGACTTTAATTTACCATTCAGTAAGCATTTAAATATTTTTCAACTATGTGGAAAACTATGCTTTTAGGAACATATTTGCAGGTGCTTCTATTCTTAAAGGACAAACACAATAAAAATCAGAGCAAATGAAATCAAGTTGAACATTAAATTAAAAAATTAACATTTAATGCTAATTGATTTCCAGTGGAAATCCACTTGCATGTCACCAAACAAAATTAATATATCACAAAGAAACACTAGAAAATAAGGAATGAAATAGAAATTATTTTATTTCCTCATTAGAAAAGAGAACCAGAAAAACAAGGAAAAGGAGCCTCAGAATTGCAGGGAAAAAAAGGCAGCTAAAGACCACATTTGACTGCAAGACCACAGTCTTTTCTTTCTTTATCACCAGATGCACTAGTGCTGTTACCTTGGTATACCAAGGCCTTTAAGGAGTTGCGTTAAAGTTTCTTTCACCAACTATTCCAGGATGTAACCATGCATTTGTTGATTACTGTAATCAAAAGGAACCTATAAAATAACCACTGATTTATGGTTAACACAGATAAAAGGAAGCAACTGACTAAAAAAAATTCTTCACTGGATGTTTTCAGCTCTGGAATGAACTCCCTTTTACTTTCATGCATCAACATCTTGGACAAGGGGCAAAACTCATCTAATCTTCTGACATTTTGGGAAGTTTCACAGACTGACACTTGAAAATTAAACAGGAAAGGATTTTGTAAACTTTAAGATTATATTAACAAGCATTTCAAAATTCCAGTTAAGGATTAGGACCAAAGAGTTCAAAACAAGCTAGTGTATTTCAAAACTATCACAATTTAATTTTATTAAGATACAACTAATAGATAAGGGAAGAATGAAGAAAATGTGGGTCTGGAGGTATGATATGCTGGTTTTAGAAATACTTTATCAGGGCAAGTTTCTTATGAGACTAGAGGGGAGGAGGCAGGGACAAGAATAGCCCAGTGATGGGGGCCTCACCTTGGAGAAAAGAAACAGTCCACTGTTTTAAGTCTCTGTCCACAAAATTATGTACACAAACAAGTATGTTTGTGGGACAGGGAAGAGAAGCTTTAATTTCCCTTCCTGAATTAGAGCCCTCATTACTGAGCTCAGTTCTCCCTTTTCTTTCTGGCACAATGAATTGATCTTGCATCACCTGGAACATAGATAGCAGCAAACCACACAGAAAGGGTAATGAACCTCCCTTCACAAAAACTAATTATCTTTGGATTGATGATGATCTAGAACCCAAAGTTTCTCCATTCCTAGGCAGGCACTCTTACCTACTGAGGAGCCACTGTTAAATGCAGCTTCGCAGAAACAACTTGAAGACTCCCTAGCCTAGGGAGGGAACGTGATTTGAGTCCAGTGATGGAAGGTGCTTCCTTGGCCAAGGAATGACCAGGTGGTACTTCTTGTTTCTGTACGTAATATCTGAGCACCTCTTAGGAAGATTTTCAAAGGAAACAATCTACCCGCTGGGCCCTCCTTAATTAAATCCTTAACTCACTAGCCAATTTCAACCAAAAGCCACCAGTAGGCTCAAGGAGAATTAAGTTCCTGCAAGCTTCAATTCCGGAGGAAAAAAAAAAGGCATCCAGATGAGAAGACAGACTCAAATTAGAGGTCCCGCTTTGTGAAAGGCTGTGGCAGGACATAAGCAGCAATCCCTTGCATGACACCAGCCGGTCCCCAGACACATACTGACTCACCAGCACACAGGCACTTCGGACCCAGCCAACTATTGCGTTGTATGAGAGATGCTGGGACAGGAGGCCACGCACATGAATTTCTTGAGCAAAGCACCATCGTGCTATCTTTCTGCAAAACAGGGTCCAGCTGATGTGTGCACCTGTCTCCAAAAGAGCTAATTCTGTTGAGGATCCTGCCTTGTCTTAAGCACAAAATGAACACTAAACTGCTCAAGCCTGCAAGAGGAGAGAAAATGAAGATGATCTTAAAGTGTAGGGGGAACTTAAATTTCATCCATAAAGTACAAAGGGACTTCAAAGTGCTGATGATTTTAGATGGGCTTTGAAGTACTAAGATATCTACCTTTCCTGTAACTCCTAACTTTGGGTGTCTATATCCTTTTGCAGATCTGACTGAAGCATGTTGCTAGGCTGCCAACAACTGCCAGGCAACAAATCACAGCACGTAGATTGAAGTCACGCTTACAATGCAATATATTGAACATGTTTTATTGTTAAGATATCGATAATCTGTGTTGCCATAATCAAATGTAAGATGTGATCACGTTTTCCCCAGGGGGAAAAAAAAAAAGAAAATAAGACTAAAAAACCCCCTGTAAATCATTCTTATTGCCCTTCCAAAGTAAAACTTATGCTCTCATTCTTCAATCTGCTATAAAATCAAATTAATTTCAATATTAATGAACAAAGCCACTCACGTTCCACAACATGTAATTAAGATTCCTGCTACTTATTTCTGAGCTCCTTCTATTCATTGCCCCACCAAATTATTAAAACAAAGCAGTTACTATGGTAACTAATTCATTCTCTGCATTATTATATTGTTTCTAAACATCAGCGTCTAGTCCTTCTGACTTACATGCCCTAAATTCCAGTTTGAAATTCTAAACTTTTGTCTTGTCTGTCAGAAAAGCCCTTTACAATCTATGCATTCATGCAGATAAGGATAGCTAGAGTGCAGCTGCTTTTGTTTATTGCAAGAAGAAGTAACTGTTACTAAATTATTTGAGTTTGATAAATTGATGGTGCCTGCATGCAAGCACAGAGCAGCACTCTGGGAACAAGCTTGGGAGTTTGTGAAGCACTACACAAACAGGCAAACATGACCATCTGCAGGTTAGACAACAAAAAATGACTGGCAGATGTTGTGGAAACTAAGTAACACCTGCCTAAGTGGTATTTGATACCCAGAAAAAACCCACATGGGTATGACTGATGCAATCTTCAAGAAAGAAAGGAACAGCAGGGAACAAGAAATAGTGATAAATTTCCCTGGGAAAAAAGCTTTATTAGCATTTAATAAAACTATTTCTTCAAATGTACACTCCTTAACAAAAAGAGACATTTATCATATATTTAACACTTATAATTATTCTTAATTACCTACTAACAGGAGTCATAGTCTATTTGTATTTGTGTGTCATCATCTAGCACACAAGAAAACGTTCTGAAAAATACAGGTAGGATCAAAAGTATTAAGAGTCTTTCCTCTTCATCTTTTGCTGTCCTACTGCCATTGCCTGTAATTTTTATTGGTTTTTTGGTGCATCTCCATTTAATTGGCAGAATGAGAGGTCTGAAAATTCACTGCATAGGATGCTACTTTGAAAAATAAGTATCAGGAAAAGGGAAACATGAGTAATTTTGAACAGCTAATTTCTGCCTTTAAAAAAAAAAAAAACAAAAAAACACAAACCACATGTACTCAAAGTCAGAAGCAATTTAAATGTAGTTTTCACAGGAAAGGAAAGGAAAGAAGGAACCTTCTTCTTTAAGCATCTGAGCAGCGTCACGAACCGCTGCAGAGTTCTGGGTCTACAGTGGTACCAATGGGCATGCTTTTACCTGCTGCAATGCCAGGTACTTTCTGCTAGCAAAGCCTCATTTTTTAAAGGGATTCCAAGAGTATTACAACAGCCTGCTGTTATTTATATCACAGTAACTGTGAAAGTCTCCACTGACTGTTTTCTGTCAAAGAAAAAGAAAAGGCACAGAGACACAGGGCAACTTTAGTTTTCTATCCTGCTATCTGACTTTGGAAGAGCTAAAAGATAAAACACTGGTTTCTTAACTCCAAATGACCTGTCCATCAGATCACAATGACTTTTCTAAGGAGGAGAGAGATGTCTGCAAGATATTCTTCCCCTTGCAATGCCTCCATGCAATTCCTCTTGTGTAAGGAGAGGCACCTTTCAAGTTCAGTACTGACCTCATTGAACAAGGACGGAACAGCAGATGCCTTCAGCACTAGAAGACTGTCTCCGCTTTTATTTTCTTGTTTCCACTTGCATAATCACACTCCCATCCTGACTGCACTAAGGGAGGAAACAAAATAAAATCCTTTTTTGCATCTCAGACTGCACTTCCCTAAGGATGGGAACTACCTCTATGAAAGCTGAACATGTCTGCTTTAATTAGATGACTATTTAAAATTTTCAGTATGTTTACCTAGACACTTAATTTTTGTACAGTTCAGTTTTCCAGAGCAGAGTGCAAAGCAATGTATAAATCTAGGGCTTGCAGAGCATCTTCCCTGACCCCAGGCAGAAATAAGTATATATTACCACCAAGTACCTAGACTTCCAAAGCACTCATCTTCACTGTATAAAAGCTAAATATCTAGTCTGGAAAGTTTTTTAAATTCTCTGAAAATTACTCGGGAATTAGATGACTAGGTGTGGTTAAGTATTGGATTCTGATTCAAATATATATGATATTAAAAATACAATGATTACAACCCCGTAAAACCAGTGTCAAGCTATATTTACTGTATTTAACACTGTCTTTGACACTAACATTAAATAAAACTATTTTGACTTTATTATAGCAGTAAGATGCAGTGCTCTGGATATATAGCTGAACGTAGCTGCTGTCTGTCACAAGCAAGCAGTGCATTTTATTTCTATATACCAATTAAAATATAACTATAAAATGTGTAATGCTGGACACCACAAAAACACAACTTTTCTTTAAAACATTCATAACAAGTCAGTCACCTGAATGTTTCGGCAAAATTTAAAAATGTCATTGAGATTCTTTTCTCTGTAGGCTTTTTCCCCCCCCAGTTTTCTTGTTAAAATAATGCTTTTCATTAGCAGCCACTGTTCAGCATCATTTAGGGCAAAATGGGCTTTTAAGCTCATTTTCTTTTCATACAGCTCGCATTGTTATTAGTAATACCTCTGTAACATTGTAGTAGCTTAAGTGCATGCAAATTCAAAAGCTGTTTAGGTAGCACGTAATGAAGATTCAAATTACAAAAGCAGGTTACTGCACCAATCCAAAAGAAAGCCAAAGCCACCTTGCACCATAAATACTGAATATTAAGGATGAAACAAAAACCAAACATAAGCCTGGGCACAAGCATTTCAACTATAATTGTAATGAGATAAAGGATGTTTCTGCATTGGGGTAAACATATCCCAAATATACAGATAACTCTCCTTAACATGTGGTAAGAGGCAAATGATCTTGTTATGTGATGATTCATGGTAGCATCATTTTCATTCTATTATTTCAAGGTCAACTTATCTTAGTACTTAGAATAGCCTCTCTGTTTTTGAAGACAAATCTTATACAGAACAGATTAAATATTTTACCTAATTGTCTATATTTCAAGATCATAAAAATATATTCAAAGTTCTTACAGGCAAAACACAGAAAAGGAGTGTTGAATTGTTAAAACACCCTTGTATGCAACACAAGAATGTATGCATTTTTATTTTAAGACACTTGTATCAAAGTAACTTGGGTTATTCATAGAATATTCTGTCTGGGTTATTCATAGAAAACTCTGCTTGCTTAAACACTTTCATTTGTTACAGTTGAAAGATTTGATGGCTGTTCCTGCAGAAAGATTTTGGTAGGTTTTACTACCTGATCCCTAATTTAATTTGTACTGGATTGCTAGGGAGAAAAGGAATTTTCTCCAGTTCAAAATCCTTATTTATTTGCTAAAGGCACTTCAGGTTAGGAAATCACATTTTTGTGAAGGTTAATTGGTACTTTATGAAGGAGCAACTTTCACTTAGGAAACAACAAATGATAAAATATTAGGAGTTAGCTCCCTCTGCTGCCCTAATCCTTCCATAAGCCTTCTTCTAAAGTCTGTCAAAAAGACACCAAGCAACTGGGCAGCCCATTAATCTCTTTTTAAAAAACACTTGGCATATTTAGTATGCCCAGTACTAAGATCAGTATGCATAAAGAAAACCCTATAAAGTACTATGTGATTTAAAACTGTCTGCACATTTTATTATTTCCTTTCTTTCTTTGATATCTGCAGCAAGCGAGACAACTACGAACATCTTCAAATTTGAATGTCAGTTAAGAAAATTGATAGCTTGTTTTCCAAAGAACTTGTCATCTGCAATTCCCACTTACATATGAAAGAGCTAAGTGTACTCACTGCCTAGAAACATTTATTCCTCCTTCCTTTTATATACAGATCAACTTACACAGTATGTACCAACGTTAGTAAAAATCCTTTTTTAAATTCAGGGAAAACCCAAGCACTGCCAAAGTAGGCCATCTCCCTCATTAATATGCAGAAAGCTTGTCTTAACTGCCTAATTTCACAACTGCAATGGGTCAAATCACTGTTTACACAAGCCAGATAGGCTCCATCAATGGTCATGAAATAACACTTGGTATTTGTCAATCTGGTACTTTCCACTTGTTAAGAAGCCAAGCTATTATATGCACAAGAAAAAAAAATCAGGAAAGAGAATGTGTTTTTTAAACTAAGTGACTCTGTACTTCAAGATTTTTTTATAAATTTGGAAAGAAGAAAACCGAATTCAATTCATACCTGCTTATTTCTCTGCATTCCTCCTGCAACCATTAATATACCACATCAGTTAGGAATTGAAGATTCATCTTATTAAATCCCATGCTATATAGCTCCACAAGCAGAAAAGAGAAGCTTTAAAAACACAGATGTTTTCTTATGCAGAAAGAAAGCCTAGACCACATCCTTGAAAAGAAACTATTCCTTTAGAGTACACTTTTACTGTCCTTCAAAGAGCGTAACACTTGGTTATTTGCCAATAACCGGACCTTCCCAAAGAAAGGCTGCCCTTCATAAGAGCAAAAGATGAGAGATTTTATCTGAAATCTCAGAAACTCATCTCATTAATATGCACTTTCTTTTCCAATCTATGATCCCAACTAACTCATCCTCTTTTCTTAAGTGATGAAGCAGCACTGTTAAAATAGCTAAAATACATTTCAAGTTTTCTTCTGCGCCCTTTTAAAAAGGAAGAGGCAACGTGTGTATAAAGAATAACCTTAAGATGTACACCAGTGCTGCATAAAAAGGAAAAAGATTTGTAATGATTGTCAAGAAGCCCTAAGGTGTGCAGAGCTGCTTTCTTCTTCCTCAAAATGAGAACTAGAAAAACATATAACATCTCTCTGGGGGCGTATAGGGTCTTCACAGACTTGTATTTGCATACACTACAGTCTTTGCTATAAATATCACATATGAGGTGCTCTGGAAAGAAATTTCTGGTTTCAAGCAATCACCTAACTGGAAAAGTCACTCTCAATTTTGCAGTTACTTTTCCAGTATTGTGCTGTAGTTGTTTAATCCCTATATACCTGTGTAAACAAGCAAGAAGAAACGTAAGAGAGGGTCCTAAGCTCTCCCCTTTAAACAGTTCCCTAAAGCTTGGAAACCCACCAAAAGCAGTGGCTGACCGAGCACTATATATTATACAATGTAATGCATTTAGAGAAAATGCACTATGTTTGTCAAGCCCATTCACAGACAATTCAGACGATATAGAACTTTCTTTGCACTGCAGCCACCTTCTGTTGCCTCTCTACTTCATTAGCTCTCAGCAAATTCAACAGAGGTCAGACAACCCCAAGGTAACTTCCAAGCAATGGTCAGTAAAACATACACACATTTAATTAAAGATTTCTAGAACATAAGCAAATACACAGCATTGTTTACAGTTTTGTTACAATATAAAGTACAATAATACCTTAATTAGAGATAACAACTTTTCAAAATGCCAAAAACATTTAGAATTTTTCAAATTACCCACAAAATGAACACATTTTATTTTTGCACTGTGACACTTCCAACTGTTCAGCCAAATGTATACTACTATAATTATGCTTTGCAATCACCAGCATCACCGGAGAGGGGGACAAAGAACAATATAATCAGTAACTAATTACTCTTTCACATGCCTTGATACTATTTATCTTCAGGGGAAGAATCCTAAATGTTATTTTATAAATTGTGAAGTGAGTTTAATATTAGCATCTCAGAGTGCTTAGAATCATGTCTTTATGCCTAAGTATAATTCACAGTTACTGCTGGAAGTTAGAAACCAGAATTTAATACATGGCTTTTTGAAGGGACAGTCTTCAATTTCTATCATCTAAGTAAACTCTAGTTTATAGAACGATATAAACTGGGATAACAAAGCACATTTTATACCACCCCTTGGAGATGATGCACATAAGAACATGGCAGACCATTGAAATGTGCAAGAAAATATAACTGCAAACAGCTTCAGGACTAAAAGCAAATATACAATTTCATATTTAAGAAATCACTGAAGGGAATCATAGGTACCTCAGAGACAAAATTACTTATTCAGCTACATTAAGAGAGAACTAATTGCTCCCAAAGTAATAGAATCAGGGTTTTTTTCTGCATTGAGTATCAACTGAAATTTAGTAGTACTACTACCATACTATCATTAACTCACAAGGTAATAGTAAATCCAGTGATGCCTGTTCAATTTGTTGCTTAATTTGCATGATTAGTTACTATAAGCAAGTGTGCAAATTACCTAAAGCCACAGGAAAGCCGTTCAACTCAAATAACATTTTGCATGCACAGTTATCTAACTTACAAGAACATTTGTGGCAATCCATTAACTCCACAGAAAAAAGCTGTGTGCAACCCTGTGCATGTTCCCAACATGAGCATTTCCTTTTGAGAATCAGGCCCACACCACTCATTTTTCAGAAGCTGAATTTCAACTCATTATCAGCCCCTCCTCAAACAGGGATACAAACAGTAATGAAATGCTGTATGTCACCACCAGAATGACACTGGCATCTCTGCACAGATATAATAATGTATTAATGTCTGCCCATCACAGGTTTTTATGTTAAACAGTCTATGAAAAATTATAGACTTAGTAATAGTACTGGTTAGTAAATCACTGTAGCCTGTTTTTAAGTGGAACTTGCAATAAAAAGAAAAAGCATCTTAAAAATAATTCTCTTCTGAGGGAGAAGGTCAAGAGAAGAAAGCTATACACAAACTGATGAACAAAAAAGCTGACAGAGAAGATAAACCACCTTTAATAGCTATAGAGCTCATTAAATTTCCTGAGCTTTGTAAAATGTTATGCATATTTCTAAAATATAAAATATTTAGGTTATGTTATGAAGGCACATATATCGGAGAACAACTTTGCATATTTAATTTTTAAACCTGAACGGGACCGTATGTAGAGAAAAGCCTTTTTAAAACAAACCAGCCCCCTAGTTTTAATCCCACTTCACCCAATTGCAGTGATAGCGATTTAAAAACACCAGCCAGAGACATGTTTACAGACCTCAAAGAACATTTGGAAATTTGAACACACAGACACTCAAGAGCAGAATACAGCTCAGACATTTTAAAGAGCCAAACTGGATTCCTGTAACCATAACACTTCAAGCATTTCTCCATATTCATTGTTTCCCCCCTCTCCTCTTGTTCATCTGTCTGGTCTTCGCACTCTATTTCTCCAACACGGCTAGCTGTCTAGCACATGGTAAATGGGATTAGAAAGTAGGGGTGGCTAAAAAAACCCAACTTTTTTCATACATTATTTTTCAACTGGATCAATTCCCTACACTGCATGGCTGCACAGATTTCACCAGTAGGATGCAGTTGATTATGCTGGGCTGGGAAAAACGAGCCAGACAAAAGGCACTGATTAAAACAGCATCACTAGATGTGAACACACAGCCTGGGGGAAGCCACTATTTTAAACAGTCACAGTGGCTACTGGTCTGTCACCTCTGTCCCTGATAACATTTTTTATTGAGGGGTCAGATACAAAGACCCTAGGATGAGGACCTGAGACCTAAAACCCTGAAGCTGGGAACAGAGAAGGGAGAGAAGAGGACCATGCACTGCACCAGCACACCCCTAGGTAATTTCCAGCTGATGCAACCGCAGAGCTGCCCAGAAAAAGGAACAGTCTTCCCAAATTCCCCATCCTCAGCAGCCAGTTCCCAATTTCTCTGAGCAGGGATTAGTCTCCAGTGAGCAGATTCAACTGACTGCCTGGCCAACCAGTCTAGGTGGGACACGAGAACAGTTTGGACCTGGCAATCAGGGGCGGGCTTGGCCGGTTTTAGAAGAGACTAACAGGGAGATTAATCATCTAAACCAAATGTGAAACTGCACCCTTTGATGCAATGTCTCTTTCTCTGGCTACATCAGAGTAAATGGCACCAGCGCCCCTCATTGATCCTTTCTTACTGCCCCCTTCAATACAACTGCTTTGTCAGCTGAACAGCAACCTGGGCTGAGGAATTTACCTCAAAGGAAGATATACCAACAACACAGTTTATTTTTAGTATGAGTCATCTTCTCAGTCTAGCTCATTATACAGCTACACTCATATTGGCACAAAGGGAAAAAACCAAGGACAGCAATCAGCTGCCAGGGACTGCTTACACCAACACAGCTGCTAGAAAAAAGTCTCAAGACCAACGTGTGGAGGAGCAAATGTTTCAACTGCAGTTCACTGCTTCAGTATTAGACGTGATGCAGAGACCATGTGCCCAGAAGTCTGTACACTTTCTCCCCTTGTATCAAAATGGCTTAGTGAACAAATTAACTATTCCCTTGCCTTTTAAGGAGAAGCTAACATTTTAATATTAAAAAAATCATTTAGCCCAAATCATTCATATATATTCTTAAAAATAGCACACCTTATCCCTCAACCTGCTTTCACACCAACTCTAAAACCAAATGAGTAAAGAATATTAGGAATATACAACTTAGTCATTTGTGACTTAAGGTAAAATGATTGACCCAAATGACTACATTCCTTTCACTAGAATTCAGGGTATTTTTATTAATACCCATTAAAGTTTGGGGGCTTCTGGGATTTTTGTTTTGGTTTACTTTCATTTTATTTTCTACTTCCTTCCTAAGATCAGATACAGGCTGTTAAATCAGTATCTATAAAGCATGCCTGTAGAGAAAGACCCTGGAGAGCATTATGTGGTCATCTTATCCTTTTGTGATTGTTATTTTATATAAAACCACAATCTGACACAACGTTTGGGTAGAACATTGTAAAATACTAAGTTGAGAGCAAACTTAATTGTAGAATAGTACAGAGTTCACACACTAGTTGCTTTTATTTGTCTAGATATGTTTTCACCCACAACCAGCATTTGTGCACAGTGAACATAATCCCAACAGGAACTGCAACTCAATTAAAAACACACTGAATGACCAAAAGAAAAGAGTTCCAGTCTCCAGAAACATCAGTAATCCATGAAATTAATTGACGCAGTTAACATTAGAAATTGAAATGTCTAACCTTCAAATATGCGATCCAGACGTTGCCGCTTCACTTTGTGTTTGTCCATTAGAGACATAAGAGTGGAAGCTCAAAGAACGTCTCCGCACAGCTTGGTGATGGTCTTCTCAAGCCAGTCACAAGTCAGAAACCCTTACTGTCTTTCAGAAACTTAATTTCACCTGTGAAGAGAAGGAAAAACTTCTTAAACTTTAAAATACAGATTTTCTTTTCTTCCTCCCACCCCTTTCCAGAAAGATGATCTATATGTGATTTAATTAAGAAAAAACACAAAGTTCTTAAATCACATTAGGTAACCTGGTATTTCACAACAAACTCAGTCAAACAAAACACAAAGCTGCAAGAACACAGCACAGCTCAAACAAGCCAGTGTAAGAAATGCTCCAAGACAGCTGCTGTTTTCTGCCTTTTGACTCTCAAAATACTTTTTCCCCCTTTCACTGTACACACAGCCAGCTAAAGCAGATATCTTGGGCGGGCAACAGGTACATACTTCCCATAAAATGACAGAAACGTGGCCACCTGGAATGAAATCGTAAAGCCATACATACATTTCTGCATCCTAACGCTTGCAGCCATCGAGAAAATACTCTTTTCATTCTTAACTTTTAAGCTTTCGGTGATAAAGTAAACCAGAGTTTGATACTTGGAAGTAGAAGGAAACAATTCAAGGGGCATAGCCCCAAGGAAATGCATCATGGTGACAACACGGAACGCCAACATCTATATCAACAAAATGGCATTTAAAGCAGGTTTATGCATGACTAGGCAAGCTCTTTGGCAGCAAGCACAACTAAGCACTTTTCAGATACCGTGTAGCTGGGCAAGACAGCGTAAGGGTATTGCAACAAGCAGTCTGCATTTTAAGCCAAACCAGGGAGAAGCAGAAAGGGGGGATGGGGAGAGATGAAAAATCCCTCAACAAGAATCTAATCAAAGTAGTAGATTATAAAATGCACATGAGCAAGTAGATGGGGTAAAGCTAAGCATACAGATCCTCTAAAAAGCATTATCACAGCACCGCTTTTATCGTCCTTTAAATATCTCAGTAGACTTTGAGAACCAAACTCAGAGAACACTGTATTACAAGCACGGTGCACATTGAAACAAGCCAAATAATCCACTTCCCTGTTTCTTTTTCTTCCTGCCCAACAGCTTTCAACATCAGTGGATAGCATTAAATGCCCTTAGAAGTGAACGAACCTAGAAAACTGCTTGGTTTTTTTCTAGAGGCAAAAACTTTTCTAAAACCAAACATAGGCACATTCCATCAGCATATTGTGAAGATTCATGCACTCCAACTGAAATGACAAAGAAAAATATTTTGAATATCAAGAACTGCACATTTGCATTAAAATAGGTATCTTTGCCAGCACTACCCTGCTTAGTGCATTTGGACTCTTAACAAAGTTCCTTTCCTTGTGTTTATTTTCATTTAAAAATGGAGTTAATGTGCAATATTCATCGTGCTTTTAACACTTCATTCAGCCTCATCCTCTCCTTTTCACTTTCCCTCCACACCTCTTTTTCTTTATCCTAAACTTCAAGATTCTTTTCCTGTTTTTCATGTCTGATTCCAGCTGAATATAACATCCCATCATGAATAGAATAAAAATTAATGAAGAATGCAGAAACCCAGTTTTTTTCTCTTTAAAAAGCAAGAAGAATGTTGCCATTTTAGAAATTTTCTATTACATTTCCCAACATTGATTATTCTTACAAAATACAACATTCTTCAATATTGAATGGGGCTCTGTTATAAGATTACACAAGTATTACATCAAATCTAATATGCATTTTGAAACCTTAAAAGCTAGCTATATAGCCACCTGCCTTTCCTTAAGCCAACACACTAAAATTCTGTAGAGGATCAGTCCTAAACTATTCTTTAATTTATTTGCTTATCACTTCTGTTTTATAATCTACTTCCTGCAGTGGTCACATAGAAAGACCTAGAGGATAAGAAACTGTCATGGTTTTAGCTGGGATAGTTAATTTTCTTCACTGTAGCTGATACAGTGCTGCATTTTGGACTTAGTATGAAAATAATGTTGATAACTCACTGATGTTTTAGTTGTTGCTAGGTAGTGCTTACACTAGTCAAGGACTTCTCCAGCTTCCCATGCTCTGCCAGGTGCACAAGAAGCCGGGAGGGGAGGGGGCACATCTGAGAGAGCTGATCCAAACTGGCCAAAGGGATATTCCATATCATGTGACGTCATGCCCAGTATATTAACTGGGGGGAGTTGGCCGGGGGAAGCAGTGGTCACGGTTCAGGGACCGGCAGCATCAGTTGGCGGGTGGTGAGTGGTTGCAGCGCTTGTTGTTTGGATTTTTTTTTCTTTCTCCCGAGGTTTCACCTCTCTCTCTCATTATTTTCCTTTTCATTGTATTATTATTGCGGCTTTATTTTAATTAATAAACTGTTCTTATCTCAACCCAGGAGTTTTCTTACTTTGGCCCTTCCGATTCTCTCCCCCATCCCACAGGGGTGGGGGCAGTGAGCGAGCGGCTGGGTGGTGCTTAGTTGCTGACCGGGGCTAAACCACAACAGTCCTTTTTGGCGCCCAATGTGGGGCATGAAGGGTTTGAGAACAGTTGCTGGTCACCGCATTGATTCATCTGTCCTCGATATTAGTTAGTCAGACCTACACCATGCTGATTTTGAAGTACATGTTAAAGATTGGTGTTGGGTTTTGTAGTTTGCTGTGCTCTGCCGTGGTTAGAGATGTTTTGCCTAGGAGATTTGTTATTAAAACACTGGCCTTGAGTTTTATCAGTTACTTGGGTCTTGCATGGAAGCCATTACTGTACTTTGGGTACCACCTCATGGAGACAATTAGCAATTCTACCTTCTCCTCTGAGAGGTTTTTTATGAAGGAAATACAGAATGGCACCTTAGCTACTGTTTTCTATAATGTCTCCTCTTTCATTACAACAACTTTTCAGTATCTTGAACATCCTTGGGTAGTTAAGATACATCTGTTGATATTCCTATGGCAGATTGTTTCAGTTTTGTCAAAGGTTAATAAGCAATTCGAGAATATCATCCAGAGATCTGCCCCAAGGCTCGATAATTATGGGTGGCAGGGTATGTGGGATAGTATGGGCAAATGCCTAAGACGGTGGGCACCTCCAGTGTTTTGGGACTTCACCCCTGAACAAGTGCACAATCCTGAAATATTAGTAGAATATTTGGAGGAAGTATGTTGTCACCCTGGCAATTCCAGAGAGATACAAATTACTTGAATGTGCTGGGGCCTGGCCCGTGCCTACCGAGCCCTGTTTAACACTATTCCGTACCCCCAAGGGGAAGAGAAGACCTCTGGATCTAAAAAGACAAAGAAAAGGAAAACAACAAGCACTGTGGCCACTCAAACCCCCACAACAGGCGCTGCGGCTGCTCCAAGCCCAACGACAGGCACTGTGACCACTCAAACACCCACGACAGGCACTGCAGCTGAATCAGAGAATCAATCCGTGCCAGTATCAGTTGCCCTTATACACAAGAAATAATCTTGGAAAAGAAAATCAACTCATTTAGAAAGAGATGATGGAAAAACAGGGCCATCACGAGGAGAGGAGGAGGAAGAGGAAGAACTCGTACAAGAGACGGAAACTACCCGATCCCTATCCTTGAGTGAGCTGCAAGATATCCGAAAAGATTTCGGCCGTGATGTAGGTGAGCACGTTGTCACCTGGCTGCTCCGATGCTGGGATAACGGGACCAGTAGCCTGACATTAGAGGGTAAGGAAGCCAAACAACTGGGATCCCTTTCTAGGGATGGGGACATTGACAAAGCGATTGGAAAAGGGACACAAGGCCTCAGCCTCTGGAGGCGACTCCTGTCCGGAGTGAAAGAAAGGTATCCCTTCCAGGAAGATGTTCTATATCACCCAGGACAATGGACCACCATGGAGAAAGGTATCCAGTACCTGAGAGAATTAGCTGTGCTTGAGGTGATTTATGGTGACCTGGGTAGTGAACAGTCATCCAAAGATCCAGATGAAGCCCAGTGCACACGACCCATGTGGTGGAAGTTTGTACGGAGTGCACCATTGTCCCATGTAAACTCATTGGCAGTAATGTCCTGGAAAGATGAAGAGGCACCAATGGTGGGGGACGTGATTGATAAACTCCGGGATTACGAAGCACATGTCTCTTCCTCCCCCATCTCGGCTGTGGAGAAACTGTCCCGGGAGTTCCAGCAACTCAAAGAAGATATGTCCTACTCCCCACCTGTACGGACCAGTGTATCAGCCATTAGGAGTAAGCGCCCGTCTGCTCAAGAGAGAAGATACACACCACGGGCCACCCCATGGTTTTACCTGCATGACCACAGAGAGGACATGAGGAAGTGGGATGGAAAATCTACCTCGACCCTAGAGGCACGGGTACGTGAGTTGCAAGGAAAAACAATCACTCGGGGGGTTCTTCCAGGAAAATTGCTGCTCTAGTTTCCAGTGAGCAGTTCCCCAGAGAGAGGAGCAGAAGTGCTGATTTTATTTGTGATCTTAATAGAGAGACTCTTGATTCGCATTTACAAGAAGTGAGTAGCGAATACTATGATCAGGAACAGAGGGGCCCTGCCTCCTGCCAGGTGGAGGAAGGGGATAACCAGGTTTACTGGACTCTATGGATCCAATGGCCTGGCACATCTGACCCACAGGAGTAGAAGGCTCTAGTGGACACCGGTGCACAGTGCACCCTAATGCCATCAAACTATGAAGGGGCAGAACCCATCTATATTGCTGGAGTGACAGGGGGATCCCAAGAGCTAACTGTATTGGAGGCAGAACTGAGCCTAACCAGGAATGAGTGGCAAAAGCACCCCACTGTGACTGGCCCAGAGGCTCCGTGCATCCTTGGCATAGACTACCTCAGGAGAGGGTATTTCAGGGACCCAAAAGGATACAGGTGGGCTTTTGGTGTAGCTGCCTTGGAGACAGAGGGAATTAAACAGCTGTCTACCTTGCCTGGTCTCTCGAAGGACCCTTCTGTTGTGGGGTTGCTGAAGGTCAAAGAACAACAGGTGCCAATCGCCACCACAACAGTGCACCAGCAGCAATATCACACCAACTAAGACTCCCTGATTCCATTCCATGAGCTCATTCATTGACTGGAGAGCCAAGGAGTGATCCGTAAGACCCGTTCACCCTTTAACAGTCCCATATGGCCAGTGCGGAAGTCTAATGGAGAGTGGAGACTAACAGTAGACTATCGTGGCCTGAACAAAGTCACTCCGCCACTGAGTGCTGCCGTGCCGGACATGCTAGAACTTCAATATGAACTGGAGTCAAAGGCAGCCAAGTGGTATGCCACAACTGGTATCGCTAATGCATTCTTCTCAATCCCTCTGGCAGCAAAGTGCAGGCCACAGTTTGCTTTCACTTGGAGGGGTGTCCAGTACACCTGGAATCGACTGCCCCTGGGGTGGAAACACAGCCCTACCATTTGCCATGGACTGATCCATACCGCACTGGAACAGGGTGGAGCTCTGGAACACCTTCAGTACATTGATGACATCATCGTGTGGGGCAACACAGCAGAAGATGTTTTTGAGAAAGGGAAGAAAACAGTCCAAATCCTTCTGAAGGCTGGTTTCGCCATAAAACAAAGTAAGGTCAAGGGACCCACACAGTAGATCCAGTTTTTAGGAATAAAATGGCAAGATGGACGTCGTCAGATTCCAATGGATGTGATCAACAAAATAGCAGCCATGTCTCCACCAACCAGCAAAAAGGAAACACAAGCTTTTCTAGGCATTGTGGGTTTTTAGAAAATGCATATTCCAAATTATAGTTTGATCGTGAGCCCTCCCTATCAAGTGACCCGCAAGAAGAAGGATTTCAAATGAGGCCCTGAGCAACGACAAGCCTTTGAACAGATTAAACAGGAGATAGATAGTTCATGCAGTAGCCCTTGGGCCAGTCCGAGCAGGATAAGATGTAAAAAATGTGCTCTACACTGCAGCCAGGGAGAATGGCCCTACCTGGAGCCTCTGGCAGAAAGCACCAGGGGAGACCCGAGGTCGGCCCCTAGGGTTTTGGAGTCGGTGATACAGAGGGTCTGAAGCGCGCTACACTCCAACTGAAAAAGAGATATTGGCAGCATGTGAAGGGGTTCGAGCTGCTTCAGAAGTGGCTGGTACTGAAGCACAGCTCCTCCTGGCACCTCGACTGACGGTGCTGGGCTGGGTGTTCAAACGGGGGGTCCCCTCTACACATCACGCAACTGCTGCCACGTGGAGTAAGTGGGTCGCACTGATCACCCAACGGGCTCAAACAGGAAACCCCAGTCACCCAGGAATCTTGGAAGTGATCATGGACTGGCCAGAAGGCAAAGATTTTGGAATGTCACCAGAGGAGGAGGTGACACATGCTGAAGAGGCCCCACTGTATAACAAACTGCCAGAAAATGAGAAGCAATATGCCCTGTTCACTGATGGGTCCTGTTGTCTTGTGGGAAAGCATCGGAGATGGAAGGCTGCTGTATGGAGTCCTATACGGCAAGTCGCAGAAACTGCTGAAGGAGAAGGTGAATCAAGTCAGTTTGCAGAAGTAAAGGCCATCCAGCTGGCTTTAGACATTGCTGAACGAGAAAAGTGGCCAGTGCTCTATCTTTATACTGACTCCTGGATGGTGGTAAATGCCCTGTGGGGGTGGTTACAGCAATGGAAGCAGAACAACTGGCAGCGCAGAGGCAAACCCATTTGGGCTGCTGCATTGTGGCAAGATATTGCTGCCCGGGTAGAGAATCTGGTTGTGAAAGTACGTCATGTGGATGCTCACGTTCCCAAGAGTCGGGCCACTGAAGAACATCAGAACAACCAGCAGGTGGATCAGGCTGCTAAGATTGAAGTGGCTCAGGTGGATCTGGACTGGCAACATAAGGGTGAACTATTTATAGCTCGGTGGGCCCATGACACCTCAGGCCATCAAGGAAGAGATGCAACACACAGATGGGCTCGTGATCGAGGGGTGGACTTGACCATGGACACTATTGCACAGGTTATCCATGAATGTGAAACACGCGCTGCAATCAAGCAAGCCAAGAGGGTAAAGCCTCTGTGGTATGGAGGACGATGGCTGAAGTATAAATATGGGGAGGCCTGGAAGACTGATTATATCACACTGCCACAAACCCGCCAAGGCAAACGCCATGTGCTTACAATGGTGGAAGCAACCACCGGATGGCCGGAAACATATCCCGTGCCCCATGCCACCGCCCGGAACACTCCTGGGCCTGGAAAAACAAGTTTTATGGCGACATGGCACCCCAGAAAGAATTGAGTCAGACAACAGGACTCATTTCCGAAAATACCTCATAGACACCTGGGCCAGAGAGCATGGCGTTGAGTGGGTGTATCACATCCCCTGTCATGCACCAGCCTCCGGGAAAACTGAACAATACAATGGATTGTTAAAGACTGCACTGAGAGCAATGGGGGGTGGGACATTCAAACACTGGGATACACATTTAGCAAAAGCCACCTGGTTAGTCAACACTAGGGGATCTGCCAATCGAGCTGGCCCTGCCCAATCAGAACTCTTAAGTACTGTGGAAGGGGATAAAGTCCCTGTAGTGCACGTAAAAATATACTGGGGAAAACCGTCTGGGTTATTCCTGTCTCGGGCAAAGGCAAACCCATTCATGGGATTGCTTTCACTCAAGGACCTGGGTGCACTTGGTGGGTGATGCGGGAGGATGGAGAAGTCCGATGTGTGCCTCAAGGGGGTTTGATTTTGGGTGAAAACAGCCAATGAACTGAATGGTAAGCTGTTAATTGCTATATAATACTGTATGTCATCACTCCTATGGTTGCTATATGCCATATCAATGGTGTCATAGTAAGAATCTCCCAAACTAATGAAGAATGAACTTTGATTGAACCAAAGTGCAGCGGTGATGGAACAAAGACTGACTTCAGCATGCAACAAACCAACACCACACAGACCATCTCTCCTGCCTTGAAAGACTGTTATGATAGATGGAACCCAAAATTATAGAACTCAGTGGACATTTCTGGACCCTCTACAGACATTTTACAGGAGTGCTCCATAGACTAAGGGATGATAAATGATATCTGTGTATTTTATCAAAGGATGGGAAGGTGGGTGGTGATTATTGAGGTTGTATTGGATAGTATGGGACCTGACCATGACATAAATAGTATGCAATAAGGGGTGGATACTGTCATGGTTTTAGCTGGGATAGTTAATTTCCTTCACTGTAGCTGGTATAGTGATGCGTTTTGGACTTAGTATGAAGTTGATAACACACTGATGTTTGAGTTGTTGCTAGGTAGTGCTTACACTAGTCAAGGACTTCTCCAGCTTCCCATGCTCTGCCAGGTGCACAAGAAGCCAGGAGGGGAGGGGGCACATCTGAGAGAGCTGATCCAAACTGGCCAAAGGGATATTCCATATCATGTGACATCGTGCCCAGTACATTAACTGGGGGGACTTGGCCGGGGGAGGCAGTGATCGCAGCTCGGGGACAAGCAGCATCAGCTGGCGGGAGGTGAGCAGTTGCAGCACGTGTTGTTTGGATTTTTTTTTTCTTTCTCCTGAGGTTTTACCTTTCTCTCTCTCTTTCGTTATTTTCCTTTTCATTATATTTTTATTATTATTGCTGTTTAATAATTAAAACTGTTCTTATCTCAACCCAGGAGTTTTCTTACTTTGGCCCTTCCGATTCTCTCCCCCATCCCACTGGAGTAGGGGGAGTGAGCAAGGGGCTGGGTGGTGCTTAGTTCCTGACTTGGGCTAAAACCACGACAGAAACAGAAACCAGAATATAATGAACATTTTAAATACTAGTCTTGGTTTAAAAGTTTATAGCTTATTTAATTTCACGTCTTGTAGAAACATATATGCCTGCTGGCCTCTCCTTGTGCTGTTTTGTTTATTCATTCAGCAAAAGATTTTTCCACTGTAGTCATTCTACACACAAATCTGGATGACAGCTGTAAAAAACAGACCATCTGTAACTATTGACCTACCACTGAAAGTGACACCAGATGTTTTCTATCTGTCTGCAGCAGATTCGAAGCGTACCATATGAATAAGTAGTTTTTTCTAAAAGAAAAAACATTGTTTTAAAATTATTTTTATTCATAATAAGCTGTCATAAGTTTAAAAAAACCATTTTTGAGCAAAAAATTAAATTAACATGTTAACACAGTTCTAAATTTAACCCTCAGAGTTTTATTATACTTCATGTTCTAACACAAAGAAGATGATGATATGGGAAGCATTTCCCAGCAAAACAAAAGCCTTATAATTATGGAAGCATTAGTTACTGCAATTACTAAACCACAACATGAATAATTGTATTTGAGAAATTCACTAAAAATACAAGCACACTGCCTAATGAATTAAAAATCAGAACACAAAATACCAAGCAGTATTTAAGAGCAGACTTCTGTAGTTCAATATTTTATGATAGAGTGAGAATCCAACTGATTTATATACTGCTTGTCATATGTCAAGTATTAGCTACAAAGCCATCTGAGATACCACCAATGTACAGAACTCTCTTGAGCAGTACAAATTTTAGATTAAAATATACACTCTTGAAAAGAATACTGGAGGTTTTTTTTTTTTAAGTTAAGCAGATGAATCCCATGTTTTTAAATATTTTTAAAGAGAAGATGCCTCCGGGTATTGCAACCTGGAGTACTTAGCTCTTTCTTGAGAAAGGAACTTTACTCTTTCTGAGACTACAAGCAAAAAGGAAAGGAAGAAAAAGGGAATCTCCTACATTTTTATAGGAGAGTAAGTGAATTCTACAGGCTAAAACAGGAATGCTAAGTAAACAAACCACCTTCATTTTGAGTTTTCAAAGCAGGTAACACTGGTAATGGAGTAAAAGATAAGCACAAACTGCGAGTGAGAAGATTTGAATCAAGGCCCATTCAAAACCCAATCTTCTCTCCAGAGAGAGGATGAAAAGGAAGCAAACTAAGAAATTAAAATTTTTTTTTAAAGGCAAACCAGTAGGCTAATTATACATATACTTGTAGGTTGAGACAAACTCCAAATTACTAGGGAAGAACTCCCATCAAACCCGAAAGGCTGCGGCGCACGCAGGACCATTTCCTTTGGATGTCTAATGGGAGAATTTTGCGTGGACCAAATCATGTTTCTACTAAATTTGAACAGGTGGGGAAAGCCTACCAGAAAAATTGTAAAGTGTATCATGCATAACCTCTGGTTAGTTAGCCCACTCGCAAAAAGATTCACAGTATAAACTCTTCTGAGCACAGACTTTTACCTATACAGCTACGAATGGCAAAAGGCTGATTTCTACCTTTGCCTCACTGTGAGTTTCCGTTACATGAAAGGATTTGTAGGCTGTCCCAAATCAGATGAAGCATAAGAAATCCAAAACAGAAATTAAATTCACAGAACAGACTGACAGATCATTAACACATTGAGAATAAGGTCATGAAGTTTCATGTTACCCTTAGACATCTCAATCTTCATTTAATTTAACCAGTCTAACATACACTCTTTGGTCTGACACTACATTGAGTTACTGAAATATATTTTCTTACTACTATTCACTTTCGAACGGTATAAAATAAGGCTATCGTAAGAAAAATTAAGTTTATATTCCATATTCCATTGCCATCAGTTTTTGATGACTTAAATTAAATAAATTTCTTTCCTTCCCACACAAATCAATAAGATCTCTATTTTCCATGACACCTCACAAGCCTCAAAATGTCCATTCTGCAGAGTCTTGGAGACAATAAGTAAAGATAATGAAAATGTTGTTCTTTGTCATAAATATTTTAATCATCCTAAATAATTATACACTTTGCAGTAACTGTTTCAGACAGTAAACAGATCATCTAGTCCAACCCTCCTGCCAGGGACAGGGACATTGTTCACTAGACCAGGTTGCTCAAAGCCCCATCCAACCTGACCTTGAACACTTCCAGGGATGGAGCATACCCAACTTCTGTGGGCAACTGTTGCAGTGTCTCACCACCCTTGTTCTAAAAAACTTCTTCCTTGTATCCAAGTCAACCACACCTAAGATTTCATGGCTAAACGGTCACAGTCGTGGGTGAGCTGGATGGTGTGCTCAGGGCTACTGGGGCTGCTCACCAAGCAGAAGGATGCCTTCTGCAATGACTATTGTTGCAACTGTATGACCATCAATGTGAATACCTTACCACACATTTGTTCACCTGAACAGGTGAGAAACACCACCACAGTTTCGGGGGTTTTTTGTTTCTCTTCCCCTCGCCCATTGATGTCTGACTGTCTCTTCAGTGAAATTACCAGAAGGAGTCACAAGATACACACCAGCTTCATGGCTGGATGTAAGATATTTGACCATCTAAGATATTCTGTGCCATACCTTGTTCCCCAGCTTGTGCAGCTAAAAGCAGAGCACCAGAGTACGTATTTAAACCATATGCTTCAGAATTCTGAAATCCATTTTATGGTCTTGACCCTTCCCAGAGCATGAAGTAATAAGCTTTTCTGCAAACCTAACTCAATACACAACCCACAAATAAGAATTACTCACTGTACAACAATTAATGATGTCCCTTAGAAATTAAGTTTCAAGTTTCAGGTTTTCCCCTTTTTTGGGAAAAGGACACATGCTGAAGACAATGTAGACTGTGAAAAAGCTATTACTGAGAAATGGAAATTTATTTAAATTTCAAAATATTTCTCTAGTACAAAACAGCTTGTGTTTGGCAAAAGAGAGGATAATATCAAGCTGATAAACAGCAGAGAGTAACATCACATGTAAAAATGCTAAGTGACAGAAATTAGCTTAATGTTCAAATAAAAGCAAAGATGCATTTACATAATAAAGACGTCAACTTTCTGAAGCTATGGCAAGAGATGAGAGCTATCTCTGAGAAAGGGAAAAATAAAGCTGATGATGTACAAGATAAACATTTGACTTGAAAAAGCTCTACAATTTGTAGCTGAACATTTCTAGTGTCTGCAGCAGTATTGGTTCTGTATAAAACAAAAATTTTGGACCAGAGGAATGGTGGTTCATAATGGCAGTTAGGTGATACTTATATCTCGCTGAAGTTACACAGTGTACTACACCTAAATATAGAATGACGTTAAGATTAATATCTGAACTATTTTTTTTTCTTTTTAAAATTCAAAAGTATTATTCAACAGTACTTATCACCAGGAGTTTGAAAAATGCCCGATTAAAAATACAGAGGAACCTCAAATAGGAGTATGAGAAAAAGAGGACAAAGACTTCTGTCTGCATGTTTCTTCAAAATGCAGCAATCATAAATCTGCTACAACAACACTGGAACATCCTAATCCAAAGTTCTGCAGGACAGCATTTGTTCTTACTTTTTATTTCATGCTGCTACCCTTTTCTGGAGATACTGTGACTTATAATAAAAACTTCTGCAGTATAAAACAATCACAGCACTTTTACTGCACTCAAAACTACTCTTACAAAGATTTAAACTACATTTAAAAATGCGTGGCCCAGAGAGCAGAACAAAAAGAGATTAATTGCCAGAAGAAAAAGTATTAGGTCAGACTTTCCGTGCAAAAATTGAAGTTATTCCATCTTGTCTTACAAAAATTAATACTGAATTAAGAAGAAAATATATAATTACATTTGCCTGTCAGGCAATTTATCTTGCCATTAAGTGTGGTTAAGCCACTTTGCCTTACCATTAGATGTCAGTACAGTCTAAGAGAAACTGTACAGGGAGCTTCAATATCAATAAATTAATCACAAAAGTGAAGCGATTACTGAATTAGGCACCAAAAAGCATGGTAGGTACTATTCAGAAAAGGACTAAAACCCCAAACATTATAATGGCATTACCTAAATCTAACATGCACCTATCTCAAAAAAGATGGAGAACTAGAGTAAGTGCCAGGACAGGCAGTAAGGTCCAAGGCATGGAATAGCTTGCTGAAAAAGGAGAAAAAGAAATGCACTGGTACTCCCCAGGCTGAAGATGACATGACTGCGGGGAATACAACAAATGCATATAAAATATGCACCGAGTCTCTATTCAATGTCGAGGGAGCACAGAGTGAAATAGTAAGCCAGCATATTAAAAACAACAGGAAGCTTTGTCATGGAATATGTAATTAAATTGTAAAATCTGGTGTCACAGGTATCATGGATGCCAAAACTTTAAGTGGTTCTTAAAAGGAATTAGACAAGCTTATGGAAAACCTATCAGTGGTCACTGATAATAATGGCGACGATGCAAACCCAGGTCAGAAATCCATAAGCAGGTAATGCCAAAGGCAAGAAAAATGTCAGTGCATGCTTGCTTTGTTTTCATACATAGCAATCGCTGCATTATGTTACACCAACCAAATGTCCATTTAGCTCCAACAGTTGCCATGAAGGGAGATGCTTCAAGAAGAGCAGGCACAGAACAAACATGATACTTTGCTTAAGCATCTGCTAGTGGTCACTCTTGGAGACAGGACACAGGACAGAAGGACTGCAGGTCCATATGGGCACACCTTAGATTCTTAGGAACTGCAGAGAGAGACTACAAAAACGGGCTGATCCAGCCATGCAGAAAGTGAGGTCCACAGCTCACAGGGATGCACAGAAAACATCCTAAGACAAAACAAAACTGAAACATGTTAGTACTATTATGCCTAAAAGATACTGCTGCAATCATCAAACTGACAGTTTCTCCAATACAGACCGTAAGAGACACCTAGAAAATCATCATAATTAAAAAACTGCCAGTGCCGTAGACTCCACCGTAGTACATGGTAAGCTCTTCCAACAACAAGTGGCCTATATTACCATCTGGTTTTGCTTAATTGTCAGTTTGGCTTAAACTTCCAGTCCTCAGATTTTCTTACAGCTTTGCCAGGCAGACGGAAGAATTCCCTGATGTCCTTTGCACAGGTACCTGTTAGGTATCACCAAGCCATCCCTTGGTCTATTTGCAGAAGAGACCAAGCTCCTTGATACTCTCCTAGAAAGTCATGTTTCTGATCCTAAATCGCATCAAACCTTTGCATCTTTAAATTCAACAGCAAGTCACTAAGGTACCAGTCTGGGAGTGCTAGAACAAGCAATGCCTCGCAGGAGCAGTTACATCAATGTCCAATGCAGAAGAACATTTACTGCTTTCCTTCACAGTCCCCGGATACATTCTGACACACCTAAGATGAAAAGACTTCGCACTTGGTTCAGCATCACCAGTGCAAACAAAGCTACTTCTTTTTAGGATGGGGTTCTCTGCCCTGTGAGTACAGCCAACAGTCTCTCGTTCTGTATTTATGACCTAAAATTTGAACGCAGTTTGATAGAGTACAGCTTATCAAAGCAAACTTGATTGCTCTGCAGCACTTCCATCTCCTTTTTTTTATCGCATCAGCAGTTTTTACTATATTTATCAGTGAAGGTTTTTCTTCCTGTTGATAAAAATGTTCAAAGTAAGGCCAAGAATGCCCCTTGTCAGCATGCCATTGAAAACAAAGCTTAGGGGTTTTGACCTATTGTCCACTATTTTTTAATACTGTGAATAACTTTTTGTACTGTTCTATGTTTTTAGTCAAATTACTTTAGTACCAAATAAAATGTCTTCCAAAATAGTGTAATATTTTGATAAACACAAGCTCTTATTTTTATGGCACAAGATTGTAAAATGGCCTTTTTGACAGGGATTATGGTGAAAATAGTAGAAGAGGTTGTGATAGTAATTCTGTCATTATAAGCTTTTTATGAGATATTTGTCTTCACTGTAAGTTTTTTTCCCTAAAGCTTTTTTCCCTTAGTAGCATTCTCTCTCAATTATAGATCTGTCCACAAGCCAAAAATTACTCACTACTGAAAATGTATTACTGCAGATGTGCATGACTCCAGACAGATGGGAGGCCTCTCTGCTAACTCAGACTTCTAGCTCATGAATAGAACTTCAGTCAGAAGCTCAAACTATGATTAGAATATTATTAAAAGCCTACCTACCCGAGACACCCACATTTTAAGTAAAATTAAAAAGATATCCTTAGTGTCAGAAAACACTCATTGAGCAATATTACAGCTATGCTTCTCATCAAACCACATTTCTAAAGATGTTTCATTTCAGGCATTCAGCACAAGCTTCTTCAGAAAGACTGGCATTGTGACAAGCCTCAATCTCACTCATGAACAGATATAAAGGAAATGAAAATGAAGAGACTGGTGTGGTCTTTCCAAGATCATGAACCTGTTGAGTTCCTGGCTTTGCCTTTTACTCTCCAACCTGAGACATACAGCCTGGTGGGTACATTCTACATTTCATCCACTGCTGGTTTGGTTTGTAAAGCAACACACAGACACACGCCAGCACACAGGGATACTGTGATACCTACTGTTTTTAAAGTACTTTAAAACTCCCAAATGAAAACCATTTAAAAATATCAAATAAATGGGTTGTTGAAGTATTCACTTCTGTATTTTCTAAAGTCCAAAATGAAAGGAAGTTACATTAAAAGAAGATCAATCTCCACTCAATATTTCTGAACAAGCTGAAGAGCTGAAAGCCTCCCACCCTTTTGGAGAGCTGGATGCAAGAGACAGTAACTGTGTAAGTGAATGAAACAAAGTCTTAAGGATTTTGAGAGACAACAGCAGTGAAACTGAACTGCCTCTACAGTAAATAATTCAAAACACAAGATTTTCATTATTTGAATCAGAAACCCAAAGTTAATAATATTTAATATTTTAATGCACCTGAGCAAGCATAACAGGATGCAAAGAATTAAGCCATCGCTCACGATGATAAAAAGGCTAATGCCTCGGTTAATGAATTCTCTAGGAAAGGAAACAATTACTGGTGCATTTCATGAGTCTCCATTGCTAGAAAGGATTTGAACCAGCAGGGAGAAAAGACTACTTTTAACCTTTTATTGATTTATTGCCCCTTAATTTTCTTTCTCCAAGAAAGACACAAACCCCCATCAAAATGCCAGGCACATGGACTGCGTGCGTACTCCACATGAGAAGCTGCTTCCTCTGTCACAGATCTCCAACTATTAGAAGTAGCTCATGGATGTCCAAAAACCTCTGCTTTACAGATTAAAATCACTGATTAAAATAACATATAGAACTATATATATAAAAAACTGTAACTTGTTCAGTGGAAAAGAGAGAGTGAGGAAAAAAGAAAAAAGCTCTATTCTAAAAGCACATAATAAATCATGCCTAAAGACATTTAGGTGAGAAAGTTAGTAAAGACTAATTGAGTTTAGAAAAATAACTGTGGGACCTGTGTTGGTTTTTTTTCCTCTGCACCAAAAAGCCTACTATGCTGTCTATGTGCACACATGCTGCTGTAAGAAAGCATGTTAAGTAGTGGCAAAACATTTTTTGAGATTGAGTACTTTACACTTGAACAGTAAACTGTTTGGGTAATATTTAAATATTATCATTGCACCTCATTTCTTCAAAATTGCTTTTACACCTAGTAAGTGTTTTAGTGAAATAACCTTATTCATATTAAGCAAATACAGTTCTTGACCACATTTCTAGTTTGCCCATATTACCTCCCTGTGGCAGCAACATACCATCAGCAGTATCAGTATCACAACAATAAGCTTTTTATACTGTTTACAAACCTTAGAATATAAGCTTTTTTCATGTGAAAAGCTAACATCTCGTATTTTCAAAATGTGCAGTACTACAGCATTACACTGGATACACCTGACATCCTTCATGTAAGGTGTTTTTAAGACAGGTAAGTGTAAATTCATCTTGTAATACTTTGTGTTAATTAGAATACACATGATAGACTTTAAGAATGGACGCTTACCTGTTTAAACAAGTAACTGCTGCAGATATTATCATTTTCCCTTAATTACTAGGAGAAAAAAAAAGAAAAAGACACTTTGCACGATCAGACTTCCAGAGACTACGTTTACAGTTATGCTCTGGTTGGAAAAAGAAAATACCAAGGATAAAGCCTTGTCACTATAGCTCCTACTCTTACAACTACGGCAACTCATTACAGTCAGAATAAAAGACACCTGGTCTGGGTGAACTATTGCTTACTTAGGTGTCCTGGTAAAATTTTATTTTTCAGTAGCACATAAATTACAATTGTGTTTTTGAAAACCTGTACATAGCCATACATAAATTACATGTGTGGGTTTTTTAAAAAATGCAGTCCAAATGCTGGACCATTCCTTTCTCCCAGTTTAATGAGAGAAGACAATTGCCACCGCCTAAAAATAGTAAAATGGCCAATATCACATGCATTTACTCTGCATTTCCCAGGAATGAACTTGAAAAAGATACTGAAATGTGCAAGTTATACAGGATCATTAATAACATTTAGCAATAGCTTTTCTACATTTCTTTGGCAATTCTGGTTTCTGTAGATTTATACATCTGGTACATAAATCTTTTAGAAGTTCACGAGGTCAGAAAAGCTAAAATTTCTTTAACAAGCAGGTATAGCTACATTAAGAATTAAAAAAAATTTTTTTTCCAAATGTAACACTAGATATTGCCAAAATGTTTTCCCTCCTTACTAAGCAATAAAAACTTGGAGATAAGACAAGACAAGAGACCAAACAAGTGACAAGTTCCATTTACTTTAAAAGTATTACCCTTTATGTTCAAGCTTCAGCCACCTTTGTCAAACTTTGTACCTCTACCTACAGTCCTATCCACCGTAGAATGTTTTGGGTTGGAAGGGACCTTTACAGGTCATCTATTTCCAATACCACTGCTGTGGGCAGGGACATCTTCCACTAGATCAGGTTGCTCAGGCCCCATCCAACCTGATCTTGAACACTTCCAGTGATGGGGAATCCATGGATGCACATCCACAACGTTACATTTTACAGATCAAAAATCAGCTTGCAAGTTCTGTAAATTGTAGCTATAAAAAAAGAAGCTGTTAGAATACCTACTTGGCAAAACAGAAAATACTACTGAATTCCACAAAAATACCTAAAAGTATAATTACCAGACTATTTCCCACTGTGACTCCCTCTCTATTGGGCTCCTGGAAACAGCTATCTAGCCTCGAAGGCATCACTGACCATCTTCCAGTAATCACAACTTTCATACTTGACTAGAGGAACTGTTTAATTGGTAATTCTTTTCCCCACATTTGGGTGTCAATCTACATCTCCCAACATGACATTTCATTAAGATATTTCCAGCCAACTACACTCCCATCTCAATCACAGTAATACAGAGCATTTTTACACCTTGCTAAATTCTATAAGCAATCCCCATTGCAATTACAGGAACTGCTTATGTAGAAGATTACTGCTAGTGGCTAGGATATAGTATCCTTTAACACAATTAAGTGTGGGGAAACAAAGAAAAGTACAATTAGATAGTCTCATGCATCTGAGAGTGACTGACAATTGCATGATATATTATAACCAACACTAGCATACACAACTCATTTTCCAAACCGATTATGTTTTGTCTATATTCAGCATTTAAGCTCATCTGCTCTTTCTTTTATTCAGTAGCGGGAAGGCAGAGGAGAGAACTAGAGTCACTACAGGCTACTTCACTATGGAGTTCTGCAAAATTTGCTTTTCAGAGAGATATGGGGGGTATAGTTTTTAAACTGCATTTTCCTTCTTCTGTTCACAAAAGTCTCCCTCAAGAGAAAGGACCTTAAAAACTTGGGAATTGTGTTCTTTAACTCTACATTCGAAAGCTCTTGAAGGTCACAGAGCAGCAGCTTGCTTGGTTTTTGCGATGCACTTCAATGCAAAACTACTTCACCTTTACTGTAAAACAACTTTGAAATTTGGAGAAGGGGACAAACAAGCAATTAAGTTTTCACACACTGAAATCATTAGCTAGGTGTTAGAAATGTTAGAAAGCTTCTTCATGTTCACTTCAGGATGTAAGATCCCTACATTAAGTATACCAAAAAGCTGGCATAGTAAGTCAGTCCAAATGCAATGAACTATTTTGTTTTATTCCAAAAAGGTTTTAGTGCAACTACATTCATCATAGTATCTCAGTATCTTTCTGCAATATAACTGATGTAACTATAAATTTTCACAGTTTATTCTCTCTCATATCTAGGAAGAGAGCTGTATGTGCAGCCTGCTATCTCTAGTTTACTTATTTGAACATATATGCTGTTTTGTATCTTGTTACAGAAGAAAGATCAAGCAAGAAGTACACTTGGCAGCTGGTCTGGAAAGTGATAAGACCATAGTACTCTTCAATGGAAATTCATTTCAGTCCTACACTACACTAGGAAATAAAATTTCCAGCCCATATTAACTTGAACGTTAGCTTTTCTCGATTAATTAGAATGATCCTGTTACTGAGGAGGGCAGTTTTTAATCTAACAGTTTTAAACTATCTCAAGTTCATAACATTTTACATCTCAAAGATAAGGCCAAAATCCTGGATCTAATATTCTCTCACAAACTAAGCAGAGACTTTTCAAAAAGATGTAAAATGACCAAAAGCTAGACAAAGCAGTTTGCATTTCTCAAGAAACGCGTTCCCTAGTTCTGGATGAAAGCCGAGGATGTGAGACAAGAGAAGTAGCACTGCATATTATATCCAGCACCCAAGCCACTAGTCCACATCCTCAAACCTTTTAACCAGTTATCAGGCAGATGACTAACTCAAGTAAGATTTACGCCTCGCAGGACTCCTCATAGAAGAGACCATAGAATCATAGAATGGTTTGGGTTGGAAGGGACCCTGAAGATCATCTAGTTCCAACCCCCCTGCCACGGGCAGGGACACCTTCCGCTAGACCAGGTTGCTCAAAGCCCCATCCAACCTGGCCTTGAACACTTCCAGGGATGGGGCATCTGCAGCTTCTCTGGGCAACCTGTTCCAGTGCCTCACCACCCCCACAGTAAAGAATTTCTTCCTTATACCTAATCTAAATCTACCCTCTTCCAGTTTAAACGGTTACCCCTTGCCCTATCACTACATGCCCTTGTAAAAAGTCCCTCTCCAGCTTTCTGGTAGGCCCCCTTTGGGTACTAGAGTGCTGCTATAAGGTCTCCCCCAAGACTTCTCTTTCCAGGCTGCAAAACCCCAACTCTCTCAGCCTGTCTTCACAGGAGAGGTGTTCCAGCCCTCTGATCATCCTCGTATCCCTCTTCTGGACACAATCCAACAGGTCCATGTCCTTCTTATGCGAACTTCCCATTGATTTCTGGTGTACTATGAGCTCCCCCAGTAATATCAAATAAATGATAGTTGGCTGGAATCAGAGTACCTGGAGAAAAAACAGTTTTGCAGTACTGCATCCAGGAGGAAAACCACAGATTTCTTCCATGAAAGACTCACTGTGCTACTTTTGACTACTAGTAGTCCAAGTTGTTCATAACTCTTCTGCAGGCCAACGACTCCAAAAATACTACTCATAAAGGGTGTTTTCTCAGATGATCTGCAGGGATCACTGCGCAAAAAACTGGTCTTGGAATCTGCTTTCATAGCTGGGGAACCCTAGTATTTCACATTTTCCTTATTTTCAGAGCTTCACAATACTTGCTGTCCTCTCTTCTCCTCACCACAACTTCCTCACCTCCCCCTGAAGATGACTCCTGAACTCTCTGGATGCTATTGCTTTCTCCTCTTTGCTGCTTCATGGTTTTTATCTGCATTACTGGGAAAACAAAGCTCCTAAGTCCAGCAGACTGCTTGGACTATCAATTCAGTTCTCTGTAAGGAGAGGCAAGAAATGAGTGAAACTCTGGTCCTCCTTTTAAATACAGCAGCCTGTATGGAAGTGATTCAGAACTGGTTACCGATTGCCTCCTCTTCACTTTCACAGCATTAGCATCTCCACTAAAATACCTGGAACTGTTTCAAAGCTTAATATTAGAACCTAAATAGCCAGACAATATTGTCCTGTCTTCAGAAAACAAAGGAGACAAAAAACAAAAGTGGCTTTTCTAAATACCAAATTCAAAACAAACTTCAGAGGAGACAATCCCAATGCTCCTTCTAGAACAAGCAGTAGGAGATGCTAGTATTACACTCTTACTAAGGAACAAGGTATTTTCCTCCCTAGTCTGTACAGTAATTAATTGTAATGCTCTACAGGAAGAAGGAAAAATTACTTTCTAACTCTGAAAATATATTCTACTTTGCATGAAGTACTGACCCATTCTATGTGGGGGATAATATCTGCCATCCCTTCACAGAGATCTCCGAGCTGCCTAACCCCAACTTTCATGAACTGTCATTTGGGCCAAAATAGTCTGAGCAACTCAAATACATAAGAGGTTAACAGCCACCAGACCAGTGAAGAGCATTGGAACAGGAATCCGTGGCTGAAGAGAAGTTGCAGCAACTTTACTAAACTGTATCTGGAATATTCTGTATACAGAATATAGAACTGCAGCGATGCCAAAAAAAATCCTGTAAGAGATCTCCCGACTCAAAAAAAGAACTTTAAATAAAACACTGAAACATCAGAATAGAGGCTCAGTCCCCAAAGCCTTTCACTGAAATATTCTGCTTTTACCTGCTAGAAGCAAGAAGTGGAATAACTGTCAATAAATCCTACAGTGTCAAGAGTAGCAATAGCATCAAAATTTGAATTTTCTAATGGATATAGTTTGCAAAATTGTTAAGCGCTATTTTAGCACATCTATGCAATTTTATGAAGCAATAAATTCATAAAATAAGACATTTCTCACCACTGATATTGTTAAGCTTCTGGTTTCATACCCATTTTCAGTATAACTGCTCACATGCCTCTGCCACGTTTCATTCACCTGATCACAACTTTATGTGTAATTTGATAAATTACTATTTCTCACTGAGATAACAAACAAAGCAAGTAGCCAACAAAATAAGCCTTTGTTTTTAAAACCCTCTTAATACAGACTTAAACCAAAAGCAGTGGTCTACAACATGACCGTAGGATTTTCATATATAAAGAACAAAGAATGCAAAGTACGTCCTATGGTCTCATGATAAACATGATGATCTTTATATTTTAATTTATTGTACATAAAGGAATTTTAAACCAGGTAAAACTATCTTCAACTTAATAGTTATAAAATATGCATGTGTGGAAAAACATAGGAACTGGGGCACTAATTTCTACCAAGGAGATGTAAATGTTAACCTTGCTTTGACTGCTGTTTTTATCCAGAAGTAGTTCAAAGACTGCCCACCCTGCAACCTTTTCCTGAATATTTTCAGCATAATTGAAGAATAGCACTCCCTACACATAATTAAGATTTAAAAATGTAGATATCTTTTGACTGAATAAATAACATCAGGAGTTCAACACTCCAAGATGAGTATATCTGCAATTATATTGCAGTTCAAAAACAAATGAAAAACTGTCCTCTGAAAAATCAAGTCTTAAAATAGACCAAAAGTACAACATGTGCTTTTGTTTTATCTGAGTGTTGCATATCTGGATTGAGATTGTTAGCTTCTCTCTGTCAAGATCTAGATGAAAATTATCTGTATAAGAGGAGTAAAATGTCAAATTCTGAATTATCTGACAATTCTACAACAGATGGCCTAAAATATTAGTGATTCAGTTGTTGCTGGCGTTGGGTCAGTTCTTTACTTGTTAATTAAGGACCTAATTTTGAACTGTTATTTTGCTATAAAATGCCCATCGGGGGAAAAAAAATTAGAAAATGCATGGCTAAAGATTTTATAAAGCTTGCTCTCCATTTGCACAAGAATTTCCATTCTGGCTGATTAATAAAATTCCAGGTTGAAAAAAACCCTCCGCTCCCAGTTGTTTTAATAAGATCCAGATCTTGCCTTCAGTATGCAAGTGCAGAAATGCTCAACCCCATCCATTTCATCCCGCTATGCAGATACATTTTATGGTTCAAGATCCTCAGATCTAGGTCTCTGGCCTCGTTCTTCCAGAAGGCACTCTCTGGGTTTGGGAAGCAAGTCAGAGTGGGGATGACAAGAGGCAGCGAATTCTGCTTTGCAGAAGAGATATCCAGAGTCAGTCTGGATGAGAGTCTGTGGAGACACCACAGACTGGGGCTTGTTGGGAGTTTGCTTATCATTTGTATCACAAAGCTGCTTGTCTTCCTCCCGTCCCCCTGCATGCCAGCACTGGATCTCCATCTCCTCTTCCCTACTGCAGCCCACCACAGAACATCTGATTTCTCTAACTTCACCAAGTCTACCATGAGTTGCCCCAAGCTGCTCAGAACAGCTCTAGGCCACCCAGGAAAAGGTCTCTGTCACACTTTCCCATCAGCAGCATAGTCCCATGCCCTGACTTGGGAACTGTCCCAACAGGGAGCTGAAGTATTGCCACATCACAGACTTCAAAAATACATGACACTTAAATGGGCTACACATGAACAGGTTATTGCCCTGGAATGAACTAAGGGGAATTGAAATGTCTGCAAGAGATAAAATTCAGTACTGCAAGAGTAAAATTCATTAAATCCAAGATCATCCTAAGTTATACCCAAGTTACCCCATAACTGAGGAAAATCAACTGGCAAGTAGTAGCTACACAACAACAAAAAAAATCCCCCTCTTACCCCACGTTCTTGGTATTTTCGTCCCATTGCCACATCCTTTGGGTGCAAATGCATTCCCCCAAATCACTGCTCTAAACTAGTCTTCATTTGCATTGGTGAGGAGAACGCCTCACCGTCAGTTACCACTGGGAGAAATTCCTCAACCAACTTGAGGCTACGGTTTGCTCCCCGAAGCATCAGTTTGTTTTCTGATCCTTTGAAATCTATCTGCAAGAATGCATATGGGTTAGCAATTATATAATTGGGTATTTATAAACTCTAAAAATATTAACATATTTTAGAAAGGAAAACCAAATTACAACTAAATACTTTCACCTTCCATTAGATGTATATCCCATGAAAAAAATACAGCTAGGCAGTAATCAACCTAGATGATATATCTTCAAATGTAAGATACAATTACTTTTTTAATACAAACAAATTAAAGTTTAAATGGGTACAAGGTTTTGAAGTATTACTTTGCAACAATAGGCTTAACAGTAGCCAGAAGATGCATTTGAAGGAAATGGAAATACTAATCTCTGAAATCTACTAACTGTTATAATTTGTTTACTCTACAACAACTAAAGACCCAAACACCACTCTGAAATATTGTGGAGCACTGCTTTACTTTTAAATATTAGGGATATCTTTGACTTCTTTCAAGGCAAACATAGCAACCTCAGACCTTTTAAGCTAAGCCTGGAAAGTATTTCACTTCATTTAGAAGTCACACTTATTGGCAGTTTAAAATAAAATGGTAAGTACAATCAACATTTTTAAATGTGTCCTTTTAAAATAAATCCTTCGACACATTAATTTTGATTTCTAGCAATGTACAAGGAGTTATCTAATGTTACAATATAAGCTATCTATGCAATTCTAAAAGTTATATTGATCAGACTTGGTAATGGATAAAATATCTGTTTCTTCACTTTTAGTTTTAACATTAGTCTGCCATTTGTAACGGGCTCTTTTTGCCCCAGCATGTTAAGCTGGAGAAGTGCACAGCGGAAACACAACGGGTTCAGAAGGCAGCAAAGCATCTGCCACTGTTCTGAAAGCGAATCACTCGTTCCATTCTGATTCTTAATATTCTATTGCTTATTAAAAGTATCAAATTTGACAATGTAGAAATAAAGAGAAAAATCAAGAATCAATAAAAGATCCTATAATCCTGAAAACAAACGGATGTCTATAGATCCAGCATGCAATTTTTGATCGCAGGAATTAGGGTACTTTTTACTGCATATCCTAAGGACTGAAATAGCTATGGCATAAATTAATAATAGTGAGTCTATAAAGGTTGAATTGATACTGACATCTTGGATATTATTACTGTAAATGACAGATTAATGGACAAAGGAACGAGATCCCAAAAGTCGTCCTAGATATTTAATTACTAGGAAGTAACCAATAATCATATTAATTAGCACAGTTAAAAATCCCATAGAGCAGTAAATGATTTCAAAGGAAATTTTGGCTATAACAATGACAAGTTAAGTAATAACTCACACTGATGCCAGTACAGAATAAATGATTTAATGATCCCCATAGAAAGTTTTATTTTACTGAGATCAATATCTGACCCCTATTATACACTAAAAGCCATGACTAAAACCAATTATAAGAACTATTGTTGGGAATCTCAATTACAAAGAAACTTCCTTCTCAATTGTCATTCCATCAAAATTAAATAGATAATATTAAACTAAATGCATCTTTTCAGCATCTCAAGAGCAACAGCAACGATTGATATTTTAACATTTATTAAAAAAAATTAAGTGTAAGTCTTTGGTACTCAACTTCCTGGATAACTAAAAAAACCAGAGCATTTTGCAGCAGTATTTACTTCCATATGCAACATATTATTATCATAGCTAAGTGAACATGAATAGCAATAACGATTTAATATTGCATGTGAAAATTAAAGAAAATGCTGTGAACTTAAGATTTTACATTATGAAAAGTGTATTTTCAAAACATAATCCCTTTCAAACTTGACTTCCATCAAATGTAACAAATACTCTACGCAAAACACAAAGGGGTTTGTGATGAAGTAAAACTTTTTAAACTAACGCTATATAGCTATCCTCCACCTTTATGTAACATTTTTAAAAGTAATATTCTTTGTACCTCAGCTTTGCAGAAACAGAAGTTATTATCTGAAGATAATGGAAGAATGGAATAGATAATTATCTCCTAACTGTACAAAATTATGCCCACATGCCAGAATTGATCATTTTTAAACAATAAATTACTTTTTTAAATCCTACTTGCCAATAAAACTGGATAAGATGCATATAATAAAGGTAATATATACAAAGTGAAAAAAGATTAATATTTAATTGCACTATAAAATATTACTATTCCAATTTTGCACATTGCCTTTGCTCAGATCACATCCTGCTTTTGCATACACCCTGCTTGTGGATGATACCAGGCAGTAATAAGGATAATTGTCACATGTCAATCAAACATAACTTAAAAAAAAGCAGTTAAACTGACAAAGTATGACCTGAATGATGGAATATTCAATTAAAATTTGAGAAGTAATGGAAAAGATTCTCAGCTAACTCACCCTACCTTATGTTTGCCATGATCTAAATGCAGGCTGAAGATACTTATTCCTGATCAGCTGTTAGCGTGTTAATCTAAAATAACCTAGTTTTATATATTTTATAAATATATATGTGCATAAAGGGTCTAAATCTTCAAATATCTTCGTTAGAAATTTCTTGCTGGGTTTATGCATAGGCACTTTCAAAAAACTTACTCATTATTTAAATCCAGAGGCATTCTAATTTTGACATTCAACTGCTTGATTCATATATTCACTCGAATGTATTATTACTTCTAGATTTATACTTGCTACCCAAAGATGGGACAGAAACTAAAGTATCTAAAAACAAAAGCAAAGAACTTATATGCCTGCTTTTCACGTCAACATCCAATTTGTACTACTTACAGTATTGTTTCCCTTCTATGAGCAATTCCTTTAAAAGCTTAATTTTTCAATCAAGTTTATTTTCAGGAACAGAAATATAGCTTCCTGAAATTATTTGAAGAACAATTATTAATCTCTTCACTACTAGACAGTGTAGTTATAAACTAGACATTAACCTGTAAATACACCTGGACAACCGTTATGCAAATACGTGAACATTTGAGGTACCACATCCCGTAACAGGAAGACTTAAATAGCGGATACAGAATTAATAGGAAAGTCCTCCAGTTCCATTGCAAAACTGAAATTTAAACCCAAGGCAAACTTATAATGAATTTCAGAAAAGGACTTTCCTACAGTAAGATCACTAATTGCTTTCAAGAAAATACATTGTATAGATCCTAAATAAGTACATGTATCAGAAAATAGAAAGGATTTCCTATAGCTACAAACTAGCAGCCTCCCCTCCTCCATGCACATTTTCAAATATATAATAACAAATGTACAAGAAGGCATCTCTCATGGGTTTAAGACCTAAAATAAGCCGGGCAATCAATGTATCTGAAGTGGTCTTATTACAATCCTTACAATAAAAATTATACCGAACAGAATCAGAAGCAGAGTAGCTTTACTGCTCTGAGGTTGCACCTGAGATAACCAGGGAGGAGCCCTAAGAATTAATTAGCAGATAAGCATATGGCAAAATGGCTCAAAAACCCTGCTCTGTGACACACTGTCTTCTTTCCAACAAAACAGAACCAAGGTTTTAGCTATTAAACAGTTGCCCATTTATTACTACAGGTAAGCAGAAGGACTGCTGGTTGACCAGAAGCTGCACGACCCCTAGTGCACAGCCCAGACTAACATAACTTAATACAACCTCAATTTGCTTAGGCAATGTCTCAAATTATGCTGACAATACCCTCATCATTTTGGCAAACACTGTGAAAACTCTGGAAAGTGATCCAAGTAATTTGCTTTTATGTCATAAAAAAAACCTGTGGAGTTTTGTATACCCAAAGTGAACTATTACTTCAGATCTGCTCTGTCTTCCAAAGAGGCATGGACCAGTTTCAGAATTCTTAATTTCTGACATTATGGCAAGATTTATATGGTCTTCATATCTCAGATTATAGCTGGAGCCATACAAACGTAACTGAATTCCGTTAGGCTAATCCTCTGGGAATGTTTCCATGAAATTCAGAAGCCTATTGTCATGGAGCACCTTTTATTTCAGAGCACAGTCTGATGATTTGTTGTTCTCATAGATCTACCAAGGGAACCTTTTTACACCCTTTTTTTCCCTGAGAATTGTATGAAAGCTATCTTAGTTGTTCATAGATGCTTGAACAATCAGGACATTAGATACAGAGTATGGGCAGACCTACTGAAATACAGACAAAGTAGACAGCATGACAACATTAAATGCGTTGACCCATTTACTACTGATAACAAATACATTTTAATATAGTTTTACTGTGTATAAAATGCAATCTTTTGGTGTATGAACATTAGATGTAGAAAATTAATAAGTCTGTAAGCAGTGGAATCATCACTGTTAGACTAGTAGAGACCTAGAGCCCGTACTTCAGTAAGATCGTTGAAAAAGAAGGTTCATTAGAAAATATACTGGAACAATCAGAAAGCTGAAAAATATTCTTAAGAGAAGAGGGGGAAAAAAAGCAGCTCTATCTGTCTAGCTAATGAAAGAGAAGGTTATGGTTTGGCTTGTTCAGAGTTGACTCGGTCAGAGTTTTTCTAAGCATGACAGATCTCCTCCCAGCATCTGCCATCTCATCAATACGCATGCCTTACGTACCTACATCACATTCCTTGCAAGAGGTTAATGAAGAGGTAAGATCTGCCAGTTTCTAGAACCATAACACATAGAAGTATAAGGCATGTTCCTATGTTTTTAGCAGATAAGAGCTTTAATAATGATACTCAAGTAACATGATTTCTTCGAAAATTTCTGTAATGTCTCCTGCCAACCTGCTGCCAAAAACTTAAGGAATCACTTGATGCCGGCTATGCTAGAGCCTTGCCAAAGCACAGTTCAAGCAAGTGAGGCAGCTGAGGTCTCCACAGGACTAAACAAAGGCAAATTCCAAGAAAGCGAGGGGTTAGAAAAATATCGTACACCTTGATACAGACCTCCTAGGAAGCCAGTCAAGGAACAGAGCTGCTTTAGGACTAGGGAGAGAAGCCACGGATGGGCAATGGCAGCCCCTTCCGTGCAAAGCGGAGGCTTGAGAGGATGGACCTTTGCTAAGCAATGGGGCAAAGGCTCTGTTGAGAGCTCATAGGTGAAGATCAGAGGGAAGGCAGAGAAAGGGGATGTCATGGTGCTATTCTGCATATAGCAAATTTCCCATGGTCATGCTGAAACAATCATCTTCAGTCCACATGAAACCAGTAACACTTTGCCTCCCCAAGAACATCCTGCCATAACACTGCTGAACAGCAGCCTCATAAACTCAAGGTGCAACTGTGAACAGGTCACTGGGCAAACTGCAGATTTTTCCAGAAACATAACAACGACTGGTTTTGCTGGGATCCAAAATTGTAACCGATAAAGATCAAGTATTCCCACCTTTGGAAAAGAAAAAAAAAAAAAAACACAAACCTCAAATTACTCACACTGCTTCTAGTTTTCAGTACTAAAAATCTACATGAAACCTCACGAAGTAAAATCTCAGAGGAAAAACAACTTTATGAAAAATCACCACTGAGAGCAACTCCCCTCCTTTTCCTACCAGCAATAAGGCAGACTTCCACTCAAGTTTGTTCAGTATAGAGGATTTTCAGGTGGTCTCACAAGCTTAAAATTGAGCATCATACCTAACACAATGAAATTCAAGTGATTCTGCCTGCATGCCTCTGATTTAGAATAATTTACAGCCAAATTACTCTCCAACTGTTTTAAAGTTTTTAGTCTGAAGAAAAAATCAGAGGGGAGAAAAAAATCAAAAGAAGACATGAGCACAGGCACCTCGGGACTCCCTAGTTTTACATCAACTACAAAGAGCTCTGAGAAATGTGACAGCCAGTCTTCCACTAATCTGTGATACCTCGGTGTCTCCTCCTAATGCATTTACTCCAGTTTGACAGTAACAAGCTGAAGATGATACCTTTTTCCCCAGCCCTTAATTGAGTCAGATGCTAAAGTCCCTAAAGAGACCAATGCAAACAAAAATGAAATCAGCCCCTTCATAAAAGCCTAAAACATCAAATATATAATAAAAAAATATAAACATTGTATCACTGCCTATATACTAGGATTGATTTAAGCTCATTTGAAGCTCATTCAAACACAAAGTTTTTACTTCTTTCCTTTAAATGCATTTACGTAAAAGCAGCAAAGACATTTTATTCAGATATAATTATCCTGAGAGAGATATTTCAAACTATTTTTTTGAAGATGGTGAAACTTTGAACTTCAGATGCCTATATATGACACATTAAGAAACTGTTAAAGAAACATTTATGTTCAAACATTAGTCCGATAATACTCACATTATCAACAAGGGAAACTGAGCCTGCAAGTCATGAAAAAACTTGCAGGCCATCAGTTTAAAATCTCAGCTTGCCATTTCTGCAATGATTAGAACTTTGCTCTCACAGCGTAAATCCTCTCAGTGTACAAAAAAAAAGGTGAGTAAAGCAGTAAAAAAGGCCCTTACTGTTTGCTATCAATCCTCTTAGAGTTGTTCCAAAGGACAGTGTTTCTTCTTGAAGATAAAATATATACTGTCTTCTCTTCTACTGACAGCCATACTAACTCAGCTGTCTTCTATTGACAAACGCACCATGGACTTGCGCCTGCTAGAGCAGTTTTTTCCAGGAAAAGGCTTCAGAAATATATTTGTAATATTTTCGGTGATTTTTTCCTCCCTTTCCAAAAAAAGTTAACTACATTTCATTTCTACCTTTTGTTATATCTTCCTACCCATCTGTCCTGTTCCTCTCAGCTACAAACAACTGAAAGCATCAGTTGTAACTGCAAAGCACTGGAAAATGGTATTTTCTTCATTACTTCCCATCAGAAACTACAGTGTAATAATGCTGAATATTGTTCACAACTGCATCACATTCCAGAAATGCCTGTAGTACTTCCTTTTTTGGCCAAGTAAACTGTATCTCTACATGGACAGATGCATTTTTCTTAATCCAAAAAAATCCCAGCTATAACAGCTACCGATTCAAGCATTTCTAGCACATATTTGTGTCCTCCTTGTCCAAATCAAATTTAGATTTGGTGTGTGCTGCAAGAAAACAAAACATTGCAAGGCTAGTCTAAAACTAAGGCCTTTAAAAGCAGTATCTAACTTCTGTGACCTGTTCAATCAACTCCAGTTAAATTACTTTGTAAGGATAGATTACTCTTGTGAGGAAATACTGCAGATATTAAGTGATCACACTTCTTTTGGGAAAGTGAGATACTCATGTGTTCCGGAAATTTATAGAACAGTGCAATGAGGAGAGACCCAGAAAAAACTGATTATAGCTGTGTATCGGTGATAAAAACCCTAATGGATTAATAGTGTCCGTTTCAAACAAACGGAATTTTTGATGCATGAGCACAAAAAACTCAGTTCTGGAGACATGTAGTTGTATATACACACCTAATAATCTACTACCAATTTGAAGATAAAACTAATTTAATCCACATGCTTCTGTTATAGGCATCAATTCTGTAAGCGTTTATTAGAATCATTCCAAATATTTTTCTCTCTCTCATAGTTACAACACACTAATTCATTAAATTCAAACGAAAAAAATTACCAAAGACATTTCAGATACCCTTTGCATCCAGAAATTCCACCCAAGATGACTTCAGACTTGCTCTTATTGTACAACCCAGAGACATGAAAGACCTGTTAAGTCATCTTAATAGAGAATTTGTCCCTAGGGTGTCTTCTGCAAGTGATTCATTTCGTTGACTCTGATAGTAAAAGGGTCATAAGCAGTAGCAACAAATATGCAATACAGCACTGAATGTACATTCTGGATTTATTACAGAAAATGGAAAGCATTGCAGCACCAAAACCTAATACAGCGTTAAATACAGCATAAAACACAACAAATAACTCTACACCTTACTTTTATTATATATTTTACAAATATTTTAAATCACAGTGGATTAAGCTATTTTACTTTCAGCATAGGGTTCTGGAGGTAATACATGAGAGCTACACCTTATTTCTCCACTTCAGAATGTTCTTATTTATATTTCATAGGCAGTTTACCACAACTTAATTGAAATAGCTGTTAAATAACTGTTAATGCACACCCTTTTTGTTCCTCAACCCATTATATGCTGTTATACTGCATTCGAGAAGTACAGTACTTAGAACACATAAGTTGTTTTTCTGTATACATCCCTAAAAATATCCTAAAGGCTTTAAGACAGCAGTCAGTACACATCATTGCAACATATAATAGCAACATGTAATAACACAACATTTGTAGAAAGCATGAGATTCAGTTTTCAGTATGAAGAACAAAGATTGATGTTGAAATAAGTTTCTTTTTTGTAAGTTGATAGGATAAACACACCCCTGAAACATTCCGTCCATGGCAGGAGATTTAAAAAAAAAAGAAATGGAATTGCCAAATTAGGTGTTCAATGCTGGCAAAGTGAGTGGGAATTTGCCCAAAAAAATCTCAGATGCATTAGAAAAATTCAGTCAAAAAACAAACTTAGTACTACATATTCTTTGTGAAGAATGCATCTCAGTCTTCTACAGATAAACTATTTGTCCAGAAAAAGCTCAGAAATGGGGTGAAGCACTCTCAAACACAGTGATGGACAAATGAAGCCATCCTTAAACACAACTCTGGAAACAGAGCATGAAAGGTCACTGAGAAGAGAATGTGCAAATCCTCCTAATATACGTTCGTCTGAAACCTCTTCAGAGTTTTCTGAGTAAAATGAACAAGAACTTTAAATGTATATTCAAGCACTGGCTTTTCCCAGACTTACTCAATTCAGTTCATTTTATTTTTATGTGCTGATTCTGAAGCACAGTCATAACCATATCTAGCCAGTGCTTCAGCACTGAATACTTGAAGTATAAAAAAACCTTAGATCCTTGTTTTTGATTTCACTTTCTGCTGATGACATTTATATGAGATAGGCACAACAGACAAATCATGCAGAAAAGAGAGGCTTTTTTTTTTAAAAGATAAATATCAAAATCAGTAAATTTTAATTGACTTTGAATCAGTGACACCTCAGCCTCTGTCCTGTAAGCCAGAAAAAAAGGTCAGCAAAATAAGATGTAACATGCGAATGCCCCCAAAAGGTAAGTGCCTGCCTATGACACATAAAATATAAACCTTTTTCCCCCATAACCGTGGGAAATACCATTCTCATTACTTCTGTTAGCTATTGCTACCTTTCACTCTTAAAAAGCATGCATAAACTATTCAAAAACCCTCAACTGGGAAAATGTAGCTGTTTATCAGGACATTAACACTAGGTTCCTATATATTTAAGTCAATTGATTTGATTCTTTACCAGATATATAGATAAAAAATAAAAATAAACTATTTTATGAACATCCTGCAGTTCCTCTGAGAGCAGCTGTTACTGTAAACATGTTTTGCTAAAGGCAAATTCTGTTCTTCCTCTTTTCATGTAATTCCTGCTTTCCTCTAATTTTCAAGGTTGCTTTAGTAGGAATAAGACAATAGGCCACCAAGCCAGATAGCACTGTATTTTACATTTTACAGAAACGTTTCCCCACACAGTAATACATATTTTATACAACCAAATCTTCTTCCAAATCCTGAGAACACAAAGTTTGAGTCAATTCTTTGTTCTGTTGTGGTTTTTTTTCAGGGAAAACTTTTACAAACCATCACAAGCTACACTACTAGAGTACTGAAGCTACTGAGTACTAACATGCAGTTTTCTGCATGAGATTTTGACTTACTATATGAATTCTGCTTATTTCACTTAGTTTATTTTGTATAAACATTTTGCTTTATTACAAAAACAAAGAAGAATTATGTTCTAGGTGATTTTTCTAAATTACCCTACAAAATGCAAGCAAAAGCCTGCTTCTTTGTACTGAAGGGGAACTGGTGCAGGATTTAATATCACAGAGATCATACATACACACACCGATTATTTTAGCATTTACTAATATGACAATCATCTCACATCAAAGTATAAAGACAGAAGCACAAAAACACATGAAGGAGAAGGTATTTATGTACAGTCAACCCAGATTCACCAAGGACAAATCACGCCTGACCAAGCCAAAAGCCCTCCTGTGACAAAAGACTGTGGTTTGGACAAAGCACTGCATCTCACAGCGGTCTCATTTGGAAGGTGAGGAAGCACGAGCTGTGTGATGTTGTTACATGGGTTGTAAGCTGGCTGCACTACTAAGGCCAAAAAGATGAAATCAGTGCTTGGCTGGTGGCATGCAATAAGCCAAGCAACCCCAAGAGTTATTGTTTGATAGATTTATCAGTAAACTGGAGGAAGAGACAAAATGCACCTACAGCAAATACAGTGACAGTATCAAGTTTGGAAAGGGGGAGATTGATATGCCACATGGTAGAGCTTCAACTCAAAGGAACCTTGATAAACTAGAGGACTGGGCCCAAAGAAGGGTACTCATAAGAAGATTGCACACCTGGGCCAGAATGACCCCACACATCAGTATAGACTGGGAACAGACTGCAGCCTCGCTGAAAAGGTCCTGGGGATTACTGCTGTGGATGCAAGATGAATGCGAGCAAGCTCAGGGAACAACAACTACCACGGAGCCAAACTCTTCTCAGCAGCAGAAAGAGGAACAGGGGTCAAAAGAAAAGTTGCAGCTTGGGAGGTTCAAATTGGCCTCAGACTTTTTCCCCAGGGGTAGGCTGTGCAGCAGTGGAAGAGGTTGCCCAGAGAGATGGTAAAAACTGTACCCTGGAGGTCTCCAAAATGAGGTAGACAAAGCCAGAGCTGGCAAGACCTTGTGCTGTCAATAGCTCTGCTTTGATGGGGAGGTTGGACGAGGTATGCTACAGAGGTCCCTTACACAGCACAGGTTTCTGATTCAATTCTGCAAGAACCATTTGCAGAATCCTTCCATATATTGACAAGACATTTTCTTTCAGCAAGGTTCTCTATATTAGCCGAGAGAATTCTATTTTCACATCAAATTTATCTACTGTAAGAAGAGATTTTCTCATGCAAGCACAATCATCTTCTGCTAAAACTAGATTTGTTAACTGTTTCAAATAGTGTAACTGAGAAAAATGCCTCCAGATTTCAGCTGTTAACTAACTGGTACAGTAAAATCTCCCTAAATCTAAAGCAATATTGCTGTTGGGTGGAAGGAATGTCTGTGATAGTTGCTATGTCCAAGCAAAAGAAGGAACTGCAAATTTGCCTCCATATCCTCATCCTCCCCCAAAAGCTTCTGTCTGTGAAAAATGTTCAGCATTAACTGAAAGGTTGACCTCAGATTAATTGATTTATTGGCTTATGGCACAGCAAAATATCTCGGTCTCTTGAGGATAAACCTTGGCTACAGGATTTTTCTTGGGTTTTTTGTTTGTTTGTTTGTTTTTCTTTGGGTTTTGTTTTTCTTTCCTCTAAGCTGAACATCAGTATGTATCTGTGTGGTAGGAAATACAAAGATAAGCCTTGGTTACAGTAGACACCATCAACATCTCATTTATGACTTAGGTTTGTAACATTGGAGCCAATTTTAGATTCAGGCCTCTGCAGGTGCTCACATTCAAGCTAGGTCTAAATACTGCTGATTCAAAGGTTTGTAATTCATATGCAACTAAAATTCTAGTCCAGGCTGTTACTAACAGACACTTTCATTATTTCATTGTGTGGGTTTTTCTCTGACCTGAAAATACAGACCTTCCCTTCTTATAGCCTCCAGCATGCTACTATAAAGTTTACTTGGCTTACCTTTTGAATATTTCATCCCTTTTCCTGCCTGCTACCACTTCTCTGTTACGTTTAACAGAAACGATTAGACTGCACTCTGAAGACTTCTGTAGCACACCCCAATGACAACTACTGCCTCTCACTCAATAAAAAGGAATTAACTTATTTTTTCCCAAGCCAGACTCCATCAACACACTTGCGGCATTTTCAGACAAGCACCTCTCAGCTTTCTGCTGTGAGATGTCTCCCTCACACTTGGGAAAAGCTCCCATATAAACATCAACAAATTCACTTAGCTACGGTGGTTCATAACCTTGTGCCAATCCAAGCAAAATCTAGAGTACCTCAATGCCTGAGTGGCTAGTAGGCCCCCTCAGAGATTAACAATAAAACCAGATGCTCCACAAGGAAAAAGGCAGAGAAAAACTGAGCACCATCCATATTTTATATACAGCATCCCAAAATGCTTTATTTTAGCTGAAGAACTAAAACCCACATCTCTCACCTACCAGAAGTGTTCTGGGCAAAGCAAGTCTAGAACAGGGTATCTTCCACCCATCTGGTTACATCTGAGGCATGATACAGGTAAGAATTCAAAACTGAAAGGGGTGGGAGAGAAAGTATAGGAGACTATTCTGTAAGAAAGAGGAGACCCAGCTGAGGCAGAGACATCAGGTTTGGTTATCTGCTTTTGAAATCATTTCAACATCTTGCAGAAAGCACTCAGGATATTCAAAAATAAGCAAATCTGTCAGTTCAACTTCCAAAGCAGGTTATTCAAGATGATTATACTGTTCAAGGTAAGGAGGCAGTGTTCATCTTCCTACTTCACGGCATACAGACAATTACTGCAAAGCCAGCATTCCTAGTGCCTCATTCTCAGGCTACAGAAATATTTCTCATAAAAGTATCCCACTAAACCAGTAAACAAATACATGTTGCCACCTGCTAGAAATGGGAAACAACTGTTCACAGCACACTGTAGAAAGAGTAGCGCAAATCTCTTGGTGCCACATACAGTAGCTCTAAACTACTTGTCTAACTTGGCAAAGGGAATATTAGAGAAACTTTACAAGACTTTGCACTTGTTTACGATGAGACACTAATTTATATCATTCCTGATTAGATCCATGCAAATACTTCTGATCTATAAATAAGACTCCCCGTTGAAGTGCATGAAGCTAATTCAAAACAAGACATTCTTTTTCTGGAATGTGAGCAGCTGTGCAGAAAATAATTGGGATTGCTAGTCGAGGACTGCTATTTCAAAGTATTCCCCATGTAAACATGGTTTTTGTTATTCTGCTCTACTATTCTCTATTGTACTTCTATTTACAGTATGATATTGTAACTCCTTGATATCATTAGAGAAGAGTTAAAGGTAGAGAACCTTGTTTCTCTCAGCAGGGGAGCCACACCAGTGTCCCGTCCTCCCCGAAATGATCTGCCTGTTATCAAAGCAAGGATCAGAGCACAAAGCAATACAGTTTCATCCCGCAGAACACTATTATAGAATAACCATCATATGACTGTAAAGAGCGTGAAAAACCAAACTCTTAAATGTGCCCAATAGTGACCCTTGAAGCACTTCTTGCTATTTTCTCTCTCAGCAAATCTTCTGATGTACTTTATACCCAGCTTATAATCTCACTTTAATTTTCATTCCATTCCTGAAACTCTGCCATCTGTTATGCCTGAATTGCTGGATCAGTCTCTGTTATGCTATCCGAAAACAAAAAAGTTTCTGACTTTGTACAAGTCTCAGACACGAATTACAATTTCTCCAGTGAATAAAGTAAAAATTAAATTCAATCTCAGCATGATCAAACAAACTCCCGGTGTCCAGATATCTGGGCTCTGAAAACACAGATTTGTCTTCAGAAGATTTTTGGAAAATCAGCATTGAAAATCAGCTTTTGTTTCCTCTGGTTGTAATCCTCTCTTTATTACTATGCCTCTTGGTAGTCTCCAGTTACAGTAGTTGCACACTACAGAAAGTCAAGAGCTCAAATGAATTTTTCTTTATACTTAATATTTACAATAGAAAATGTGTTTAATCAATTCTAAGTAGGAAGTTATAATTTTTAAACTATTTATTGATAGATTTATAGTTGGTCAAAAATACTCTAGGCAGTTTAGCAAAAAAAAAAGTGTTTCAGGGTTACTTTTCAAAGAAGCAGCTGGATTGGTAACTTCTGAAAACTTCTTGTCCAGAGGAAATACAGACAGAAGTTGGCAAAATGTCTAGTAAGCAGCAATAGCTCTGAATATCTGTCTTTCAAATTACTGGAAATCCAAGGCATGAAGCTTGCACACCAGACTGGTCATGAGATGAACGCATCCCAAGCAGTTGTTACAGCCGTGAGCTTTGCTCAGTGTAAGTAATCCCAGAAAAGAGGCAGAACCACTGGCTTTAAGAGCATGAGAATCCAAAATTACAGCAAGGGAAGAGGGGACAGGGGCTAAAAGAACGAGAGCAAGCACAAGAGTTGAGTGTGGTTTTACTCTCTCATACTTAGTTTCACAATTCTGTCATCAAGTACAAAATCCTGCAACAACTTCTTAAACCAATTTTTGTAAGCAATCAAGAGAGAGTTCCCTGGTAATGAAACTTCTATGTGAAATCACTTTACCACTGGTTATAGCATAACTTTTTAGTTATTTTTATTCTAGTTTTGCATTGTTTGGTTTTTTGAAAACACTCATATTTAGCACCTATGTTTTAAGGACGTAAGTGATTAAGGTGATTAAAGAATCAATAATATTCAACCAAAGAGCCAGTAGTATTTTGCATAGCTTATATTAAAGTGCACGTCAAACTTACTGACTAATAAAAATAACACAGTTAGTACATGTATGCCAAATTCTATTTTTAAGGCTTGTTCTTAGCATGTCTTTTCAATTACGTTTTATTGCACAGAAAACTTACCTGACACAATTAAATCAGATTAAATGAACATGATTAAGGGTGCAAAATCAGGCACGCCAAAGTTAGGAAACACTAAAATTAGAAAGCAACACGCTCTGCTTTTTTCCAAAAGCAAAGAAACATGATGAGAGAGATCCTGCCTTATATCAGAAAGAATTTGCTTATTGTACGCTGTTCAAATCATGCTCTGAAGGAGATTCCTAATGTGCTTTTCTTTGGCACTTTCCACTGTAATACCCGAACACTCATGCATTCATTTTTGTTCATAAAACGTCTATGGTGAAGGAGGGGTATTTTCCAATCTGCAAAATAAGGAAACTAAGGCACAAAAAGGTTAAGATCAAAGGTATTAAATTACTTCAAATAGCAAATATGAGGTTCCTAGACCTGATCTCTCAAAGGACATGATATTGAACAATTGTTCTTATATTCAAATATTCAAGACCTATGTTAAAGTATACTATAACATTCCAAAGGTATGGTCAGTCAACTAATATGTCAACCTAACAGCTCGTTGCTGCTAAAGAAGGTAATCTTCATTCCTCTCCCTTCCATTCTTCCAGACAAGAGATTCCACAGCTTATACGGCTTGGTATTTGACTATTCAGCAAAACCTTACATCCCAAAGAACAAAAATAAAACTGAGATAACCACAAAAAATTATTAGCTTCTGCTGACTTAGTGAGCTAAACTAGTTTGTCAAGCAGTCTGGCAAGCAGAAGATTTGATGCAAAGGAGGAAAAGTGATACAGCTACAGGATGGGGAACGGGATTTCCCCTCTTGGAGGCCATCATCCGTTGGATCAGGTCACACATCGCACTCATCTGAGTGAGTGGCTTCTTCGCAAATCAGACTGTGATGGCTCAAGGACAGACTGCCAAAACTGGCAACTATCCCAGGGAAGACTATTAGTCACAAAACTTTCTAGCACTGCATCAGGAAACTAGATGGATTTTTCTTCCTTTTCCCCAGGAAACAGATTTTTCTGACTTTAATTCTAATACTCACCAGTACTGGATTCCTAGGGAACAGATCTGTCCATGGGAAGAACCTACTTCTTGGAAAACTGTACACATTCCAGTTTTTGCAATACAACATAAAAGAGCTCATAAGCAATAACTTCTTTTACCATAGTTTTTGCGCTGACCCTTCTACATATCTGACTGCTGGACTTCCGCAAATAGGCTGCACAGAAATCAAGCACAAACAAGAAATTACACCTCCCATGCACTGAATATGGCAGAAATCCTGTTGACAATAGAATACAGAGATAAATAATAAAAGATGTTATCATAGTGAACAGCAGATCAAATTTATTTTATCAGAATTCTAACATTTACCAAGTTCTGAGGGTTTTACTTTGGAAACTTCGTAACTTACTCTAATACGTACTATGCATTCGCAAAGCCCCCCAGCACCCTTTTTTAAAACGAAGGAGTACAAATTCTGTCAAATGGAACATTACTTATAGTCAAAAGTTCCATGTTTGCCATAGTAGCTCTGCCACATGGACAGTGACAACTTCAGACTGAGACTACCAAACAAACATATATAAATTGTCTCTGGGCAACAAGACCAGGCCTTAGGGCTTCACTCCATAAATACCCCCAGCTATGCTGATGCAACTGTTCACAGGAATGCGTGGTGGAACACAACACTGAAATGTTGGGAGCTTTAATTTAAAAGAAAAAAAAAAAAAAAAAAAACAGAAAAAAAAACCAACAACAAAAAAAAACTAAACCACCTTTTAAGCACAGTTTACTTCATTAGTAAAGTTTACACAGCCGAAAGGAATTAGACTTCAGTGGAGGATAAGGGAGGAAGGAAAATCAAATTTTATTTTTACATATGAAACATCAGAACTGTATTTCATTAGTCCTGCCACTGTATATTTCTTTTCTCCAGTCTCAATTCAACATGTGACCTTCTCATAGGGAATGGGAATAGTTAAGTAACTGAAAGATTAAATAGTCCAAACATTATTATTATTTTCAACTCCTTTGTTCTTATTTTGACAGCAATGTTATTATAATGGACTACAGGTTCATAGCACCTCTTCACCTACTTTTAGGTTTGAATTTGCATTCAGTGCTTTTTCAGGTTTTGATCAAAATACTTGTGCTTGGGGCAAATTTCAATAAACTAATAACCAGAAGCAATTCCAAAAGCAATCATCCTAAATTTCTGACAAGCATTGGAAAGTCTGAACAACTCTCCTCCTTTTTCAATCATTCCTCAGCTGCAGATATGCTTCATTCTCCCTACCCCCTTCTGACATGGAGAAATACTTTCTCCATGGAATTCTTGAAAGTATTCTTGAGATACTTCTAATTCCACATGCATTTTCATTTTAATGGCAATTTTTAAATTGGTTTTTTTTTTAATTTTTCATTTTTTTATTTGCGGCATACCACACCAGTATAAAATTAACACTTGGCTAATATGTTTATGATGGATTCATTAGTCACAAACTGCTTGTTCCAACAATATTATAGGTGACACTAATGACCAAGTTGCAAAATTTCTTTTTAAATCAAATTAAGGCTTTTTCATTTACTTGTTTTTTAACAGCAAAATCCCTGACTGAGCTATATTACAAAAGATGTTTGTTTGAAACACTGGAAAGAATTCTAGTCTGCTGTTTCCATCCCTTTGTTCAACTTCTGGTATGGTAAATCAGATCAGCTCCTAGGCTGATGTCTGGCAATCAGTGAACAGTATTCAAGTCTGTAAAAATTTTTGGCAGCTTATTGTCACTTTACTGGCTGTAATTAAAATAACAAGCAATCAAATAGTAATTTAAGTATTGTAAATACTGAAACATACAACTTGTTAGCCAGCTTTTACAGACAAACATCCAAATGTTTTTCATATACTTTAGGTACTTCCAGAAAGCAGCAAGCGTGTCATGAAGTTTCACAAGTTGGTTTATTCTACTTTTCACTCCCAGTTGTGCTGAGTTGACTTGAACCATCTCTCTTACTAGTCTCCAATGAAAGGTCAATTCTCATTCTTCAGAGCTCTTATGGTTCTATTTCCCAGAAGACTAAAAAAGCATGAAAATGTTTGACAGACATTTTAGAATACTTGAGTTTTATTTTCTAAGTTCCTTCTTAGCAAAAAATGTATAATCCGCATATAAAAGTGTTACCATTCTAAGTATCTCAGAGTGAGAGGAAAGTTCAAAACAAATGAAAGCATTCTCTTAGATTCCTCCTTTCCCCTCCTCTTTAAAAAGAACTAATTCATAAGGCTTCTTAGTGTCAAATACTTATGTACTCCAAATGCTTAAACTACAAAAGGTTCTGGTATACTAAAGTACTCTTCATTTATTCAAAAAATGAAAAGATATTTATTAAAATATATGTTCAAACTTGAACTTAAAGCACTTGGGAATTAGACAAATTTTAATCACAGAAAGGAAAACTTAATAAATGTTTCTGAGACTCAGCATACTTGGTCCTGCAATTTCCCTGTAGCAATGTACACACTGAGAATGAAAAACAAGGAATGTAAATTTATGAGTAATTCTAGTAATACAATGAGATACTCATTATTTTAAATTACAACATGCAAGAACATTTACAAAACAGTCTGCAGATTCTCTTTTCCAGCTTCTCCAGAATAGGAGTGAAACAATATAAGCTATAATTTAAGATTTAGTTACTACATATATACATTCTTGGTTCATTTTTAATATACTACAGAGGTTCAGCTGCAATGTAAAAAGTAACAAAAAAGACAAAGTGAACAAAGTAGTACCACCTACATGTCATTTTTGATAAAGTTATTTCGTATCAATTCATTCTATAGGAGAGATTTTCAGAAATCATTCTGATTAAGGATTAAACTACTTCAAAAGTAGCACAAGAATTTCTGCATATCATTTCTTTGCATATTATTTACCTATTCTGTTTTCTCGTTAATGAACATCACAAATTTACTACTACAACCCAGAGCCGTTGTCTGGAACAAGCCAGAAAGGAATGCAAAATATAGTGTAGTGGACTTAATAGGAACTCAGTTTTCAAGCAACAGTACCACTTAGATGGATCTAGAGAATAGTCTGTGAATGAGAACAACAGGACACACCAGCCCTCAACAGCATACAAGGTAAAAAGCCCAGATCCATTTCTGAACTTGAACAGACTGCTAAGAAAACCCGCATGATTCTAGGGGAAGATACCAGATATCCTGCTGATTTATCTTTAAAATTTCTTGGGTAAGTAGTTCCACCTGTTTGGATATCTAGAAACATGCTTTCTCCTACGGAAATTTCAAAGTAAGGGTGGGGGGTGGGGGAAAGATATCTTAGAAGCTTTAGTAGCTTCTGTGGGCATAAATCAGTTTTAATTTAGGAACAACCAAACGAATCCCAGTCCCTGCCACGCTAACATAGCACATTCCACATAGCCTTGCTTTCGATTTCAGAACCACATGAAGTACTGCCATGTTTCCATGGGCTATTTTGGCAACAGAAAGCAGACAGTTCTTCAAATCATCCAAAAGGAAGTTTTCAAGAATTTGACCCTGAGAAAGAAGTAGACAAAAAGAACTAGGTTTGAGATTACAGAAAATTTTTCATTCCTATGGTAAAACTTCAGAATTTAGCTGCCAATCAGCCACTGAAAACAGTCTGAGAAATAGTCGTATTAAACCTTTGGATTAATGAACAGTTCAAATTGCACAGTCTAAACAACATTTAAGCATTTCCTCATCAAGAGTTTGATGTTTTTTTAAAATAGCAAGTGAATGCATTTCCATCCAGACACTTTTGAAGCTAATCTGCTGTGAAAAAAAAAAGGTCTTTTGAGTACAAATTTGCAGTATATAAAACCTTAAATAAAAAATACAGTTATTATTGGATGCCTGCTTAAATTAAAAGTTCATTTGACCAATTTCATCTGACTATTACTGCAGGTGGGCCTCTCAAGATCCAACTTAATTAGATCTCACAAAACACTCAGGCCATGAAGAATAAAAGAAAAGTTACTGTTTCTCCAGCATAACTTTGGGTCGTTTGTCCAGTCACACCATGAGATACCCCCCCCCCCAAAAAAAAAAACCCAACACCCACAACCCTCCATCAGCCCTAAAATTGTAAACAGAATTGTCCTTACAGATAAACAACAGATAAATCTAATCAAACTTTCAGGCGTAGGTTTCAGGTGGAACAGTAAATACAGTCATTCTCCTCAAGAGTCTCATTTGGTTTACTATGCATGACTAAGACTATGATGGGAGGACACTAAGATTTTCTCATGAAATCTCTCATCTTTGGGGGGATGGGAGGGGAGAAACCCAAATAAATGAAAAATAAGGGACTCTCAAACACTTCCAGAAGTGCACAGCGTGAAAGTGTGTAAACACTGAGAGTGGAACCTCATCCACACACCTGAATTCCCACCCACCTCTCCTGGAGATTCAGCCATCTTAAATCAGTGCATGCAGCCAAATGAGAAGGTATGCAAATGCTGAGCTTTTATTGCATAAGTAGTAACTGCACAATTACATAACAGTAGGTCAACAGCTTTGGAAATTAAGAAGAAAATTCTTTAAAAACTCCACTTTCAGAGAAAACAACTTCGTTCATGTGGAAGCATGAACATAATGAACTCCCAAATGCTTTAGCGATATAGTCATGAATAAACTCATGAGGGCTGAATAAGCATTTACACAAATGCACTTAGAGAGTTCATAAAATAGCAGGCCACACCAGATTAAAAACGCACAGGATGAAAACGCTCCAGAGCTGTCTCATATCTTTAAAGCCAAATTGCAGAATACAAAAAGCTGGCACGTTCTGAACAGATATTTTTCAAAAGCGATGAAAAACGAAACACAGATCACACCAACTCATTGACTGGCACTCCTAAACAGCTGCACACTAATGTCTTTGCATACATTAGAAAGTATTAAAGAACACTTTGAAATGAACAGACAACTTGAATCTTGGCAAACTAACTGATAGCATATAGTACTTACAGCTTCATTCTGGAAAGTAGTTAAATATGCTAATTATTGCTGACAGCTAACTGCCAAACAAAAAAAAAATGTTGACTTGAAGTTAAATCCCTTTCATTAAAAACCACAATAAAAAAAGTGTGAGGTACTGAAACTTTTCATGGTTGTCCTACTCTATTCTTAGGTTCATAGAAAAAGAAACTGGAAGAGAGAGCTCAAAAGGTCATCTGGCCCGCTCCTTTCCCAAGCCCGGATCATCTATACTTCTCTCATTCCTGACAGAAGTTGTCTAAACTGGAGCTTAAGGTCTCAGATAACAGAGACTCTGTAGGATTTCCAGGCAGCTGATCCCAGAGTTTCTGTATCATTATGCTTAAAAGAAAAATCTGTTGGTTTGATTTTAATAAAGTTCAACCTGTCTCACTCTCTCTTCCTGTGATCTAAGTCATTATTTCTTGTACTACCCAGGACTCTATAAAAACTTCTTGTATACCTGAAAGGTGCTAAGTCTACCCTTAGTAACCTTCTCTTCAGATTAAATTCTAATTAGTCCTTTAATTCCCCCTTCCAAGTCAGGTTTTCCAAGACTTAGGTCTACATGACAATTTAATTCAAAATTTAATAAAATTCAATACAATTTAATACAATTTTATATCTTGCAATTTGCAATGAAATCCAAAGTAAAATGGAGTACCACAAAACAAAAACACAAAATCTTGAAAGAATCCTAGAACAACCCCACGCCAAACAAACATTTTAAAAAGCTGAACGTGAGAGATTAAAGGGTTTCTTTGATCTCAATATTTCAACCAACCCCAACATCACCACAGGTGAAATAATACGTCACAATTTCTTCAGTAACTTTCACTGATAAAATAATGAGCAAAGTGACAAGCCAGATGCTTCTTCTCATACAACTACCACACTGGCAAGCATCCTCTTGCTTTCACTGCTCACCTTCCCTCATCCTAAAGTGCCCATATTGATGGAAAACAAATAACTATGACAGGCTGTCAGAAGTGACCAACCACCTATTCTGCTTCAGTTGGGCAACTCATGTCTGGTTTGGAGCTCACACATCCCTCTCACTAGCCATATTAGTCTATGTCACTTCACAGAAAGACCTTTCTTCAATTACAGATTAATTTCCTTAATTTTGTCTCAATATTAAACATGCTATATTACAAAAACACCTGACCCAAATAAAAGTCAAAAGTAGCTGCTATTTCTTAAAGATAATTCTTCCAGAAATCCGTTGTAGAGAAACAGAAAAAGCTACAAAGTTTCCTTAAAGCAAAAGTGAAAACTTCTGTAGATCATTTTCAAACTTCAGGTCAAAATTGAAAATCTGGTCTTTAAATAATAGGTCTAATTATTGCCTGTTCTAGCTGAGAAAAGGACTTAATGTCAGCCAGACGTTTATAAGAAACAAGTTGCTTTAACACCTCAGTTGATTTCTCACCAATATTCAGCCCTATATTTTTGGACACTTACAGGCAACACTAGAAAACACATCAGAAGGCAAAGTGCACAAGTTATTTCTGGTTGTGTAACCAAAAAAAAAAAAAATCTAGTAAAATTAAACTGAGAAGGAATACAAAGGAATCCTAAGGGCATTATCTTAATTTCATCCTAGTGATCGCTTGGCCATACCATGACTTACAACACAACGTTTCTAGATCACCAAGATTATCCCTACCGATTCCAATGGAAGTACAAGGAAGAAACAATGTTCAGCTTTAACAGGAATGAGCCATTACAGTACTGGTGATATGTTCTAATACCAAACAGATGTTAATGTTTTATACTGCTTGGCAGTGTTTTACTCTGCTGTAAAGCTGACTAAGACGTAAGACAGAGGTGGCAGTTATTGTCTTACCTTCCAGGTCTACGTCATCTTTGTAGTTCATCAACTATAATACAAATCTACTAAAACCATACAAAACTACACAGAAAGCTCAAAACACCTCATAAATGTGACTATCAAGTTAACCTATGACTTGATCAGCATCAGATAAAATACTTTTATCTGACAAATTGAATCCAGAACAAAAAACTTCTATGTCATCTTTAAATCACACATTTTCTTACTGCTGTCTTGAATTACGGTGTTCTATACCTCATAAAAGCAGCAACCACTTCAGCGGGAGCTCCAAGCCCTTTCCGGGGTATCAAAGCCTTGTTTTAACACAAGCTTTTGGAACATCTGAGAGTTTATCTGACTTTTTTTCAGTGACCAAAGAAGAATCTAAGGATCTCCAGCATCAGTTCCTCACCAAAAAAGCATTTTTCCCCCAGGAAGCGCACATCTGTCTAAAGCTCATGCCCACAATCAACCATCTTCCTAAATTTTATCTGGAATTAGAACTAAATGTAATGTTTGTTGCAATGTTATAAAATCAAGTATGAACCTCATCCTCCAAAACCAGGTGGGGGAGGGAAGATATTCCCTTCTCCTCCTCCTGTTTCAGAGCTCACTCAAACACTTAAAGCAAAAAGTTACATTGCTTAATAATTTGAATATCATAGCACAATTCTTAACACAACCCACATGGATGCAGTGACCCACAATGAAGAGGGCCTATATTTGAAACATGGAGAACTGAAAACTGATAGCATCCCTTTTTTGGTTATTCTGCTTTTACATGTGAAGTATATTACAGGGTTAACAAAGTTGACTAAGTTTGGTCTTCTTTCTACCCCTTTTCGTTTCCCCCCTGCCCCCAACCCCAGGTTAAGAATATTAAAAAAAAAACATTTGGGTCCACACCAAATTTTTTCCTTAACACCAAATTGCGAGACACCTGTCATAACATCTCATACTAAGCACAACTGTGTCCAAAATGCTTTATTACACTAGTGATCTTATAACATACATCTCCAAACAATCTATATCATTAAGTCTTTCTTCATAAGCCTGCATTTAGAAAGCAAAAATAAGCAAATACAAATGATTAGTAGTTTATTTCAAAATCTTCTTGCAATAGTAAATCCTCAGTCAAAAATAAGAGTAAAAGGGAATCATACCTAGTTTGACAAACAGCAGCCACAAAAATAAGGTGACACCTTCACACTCCCTCCTACTCTATAATCTAAGTAACTCTTATCATATCCTCCCCAGATAAGGGGCTCCCAAATATCAAAGAACGATCATTAACTAGATAAAAATAATGCAAAGAATGAATAGGGAAGACTTCTCACTGGGGAGCACATGTTGCACCAACTCTCGCTATTCAAATGCATAATTGTATTTCCAGGCTCAGACAGTGAATTTTCTGCTCTGCTCTGCTTACATAGATATTAGGTCTTCACAAGCAATCCATCCACACACCACATGGAGTTTAGAGCTCTAGCACTAAAAGCAGTTGGTTAAAAGATGCCAGATGTTTTCTCTAGAGAAAAGGATGGATCGTATGGATCATCAGGCGACTACACAACCCTGCTATAGGACACTTTTTGCTCTGAAGGAGCAGAGGAAAAGATCCATTGGAACATTCTGCTCTAGGCCTCTACAGAGTACACAGACATTGATGAGGCTGAACCTTCTTTCTTACCAGTATGACAAAAAGAAAGGTAGATTTTGAGACACAGCCTATCATCACCTTACCTGCAACTCTCATTTAGTCCATCAGAACCCATGAAAGACAGCCTCTCACTACCAACCAGCTCAGTATATCCACTGCACATTTACCGTACTTCCAAGCAAGCATCACTACAATTCATCTGCATCACATGTCAGGCTTGCAGAGAACTTTCTGTTAAGAGTCAGTTACTTAACTACTGCTTGTGTGAACCATCTTCTGTGTCCTGCTTCATACTCTGACAGACTCTTCAGGGATCTACTTTTTTTCAGATTGACATAGTGTTCAGCAGAACAGAAAACTGGTCTATAACTAGCTTTAAAAGGCACTATTACCAGGCTAAATATATATTCTGGATATATTAATCTCACACAGGATTTAGCGCACATGTCTGAAAACAGAAAACTCTCAAGACCCTTTTTGGATTGTACCAGGATCTCTGAAAACTCAAACAATGGAAGCTTTTGACCTGTCAATTCAAATTCCAGATTCCTGTTGGATCTGGGTTTCACAATTGGCAATATGACAAATTCTTTTCCCACACAAGAACTGTAGCAGAAATTCCCCCCAATGCTTACTTAGCATAACCTTCCTAATTACTCGAGAGTTAGCACTGAAGAGGGAAGCCTTCATCACAAAGTCTGCTCTGGGACATGCAACCATCAATTGCCATGGCATGTTCGTCTTTACATTCCACCAAAAATATTTTACATTGTCAATGTTATTTATTTTGGTAGCAAGGCTGAAGAGGGACAGGATGTTTGTTTATTCTGCTGACAAGCTGCACGCATCCACTTAAGGGATAAGCCACATTTGACAAGAAAATATTGCTGGAAACTGCCTTCTTTGACACATCACTTATTTGTTAAAACCCCTTATGACTGATTTTGTATATATACCAGTTTCATTACTCATAATGGTTTTAGGAAAGAACTATATTCTTCCTTAGAGAATCAGCACACACATAATAAAAGCTGAACTTTGTTACAGTATAGTGATAGTTAATATGTCAATATTTTATTTCATTTAAAATTTAAACTGAATTTCGTTTTAATTTAATCTCAAGTTAACTATCCTATCCAGAGCTACGTATCCAGATGTTGAACAACTAACAAAAATGGAATGTTGAATTACAATCTAGTGCCTTATCCTACTCTTTCTGAGACCTATTTTTATTGTCATTCTTGACATCAATGTGAACACCAATTTGAAAAAATACTGAATCAGGCTGCAAACTGTGTAAAACTTTTACAGCAGCGAAACTAAATAATGCAGCCATTAGAGTAAAGAGAAATGGATTATTTTGACAAGTATAACACTGGACATAACACTTTTTAAATTAAAATTTCGCTGCAATCCCAAGCTGATGAAATACATATAACGTTTTTGCTATCAAAGTGCACCAAGTCTAAGCCAGAACTCTACAAATACCTCTTAAAAAAAATCATATTACAATTATCTGATCCTTATAATACCTATTGTTTACATCAAGCTTTCATTTCAAGGCTCTAAAGCACGTGCAAAGACTGCTAATACCAAAAAGCTAATTTAAGAGAAAAACACACCACCAGATAGCTTCCTCATTGTAGGCTAACTTCTTAAGATGATAGGACAAATCAATATCTGCACTGCATATTTGTAGCCACTTTGCAGTGAATAGTCTGCTTTGGATGTTTTTATTGTGTATTCACTGGTTACTGTTTGCAACAATAGTGACTGTCATTTGTAATTAGCATTGGGTAACAGCCTACTAACATAAAAGACTTTCTATACTTACCATAAATAACCATTGGCTCAAAAAAAAAAAAAGCCTTTATAGCAACTTTAGATATACATTGGCTTTGTGGACTTCAACACACAATATTTACCATACACGCAGTAACTTCTTGAACTACACGAACTTGATTAGTGCCACCCAAGACTGATTTTATACCAATTATGAATTTAGTAAAGAATGCTGAAATTACAGCAGGCACACTCTTAGAAATTCATGCTTGTACCTCTTAAAAAGCCCCCTGTGAATCCATTAACAAAGATGGTAACATGTTTTAGTAATTAAATTTTAAATCCAAATGATGAAATTAAGACAACAACTTTCAGGATACAAAGTTATCCCAGTCTGAATGTTGCAGTTAAGACTCTACACAAAACCCCTCACTTTTTATAACACAACTTGCTACTATTTTATAACATAACTACTTTATAACATAAATTGCTACTAAATGCATCATGAAGGAAAGGTACTCTAACTTTAAAAGAAGAGTTGAAAAATTGACACTGGATATTCAACAAGTTACTGTTCCACGTCCAGATCACTAATTCTCAAATATTAATTTCTAATTATGACATTGTCAGAATTCACAGTAAATAACATTATGGAAACGGCTGTCACTCAGAGAATTGGCTTCCTGAAAATGACACCAGTTCAGCTGTTCACAGTAGTCCCAAAACATACAGCAGAAATACATAGCACAGTGCTCTGCACACTTCAACCTTAACTTTCAAGTGCCAGGATATGTCATTGTCTCTTCTCAAAGCATTAGAAAAGATTTTGGACTCTACCCCCATCAATATAATCTCAGGATGTCCATCTGACAATAGTCTATCTGATTTATCATTATTATGAAGATGGAAAAATGCCTACAAAATCAAAGCATTGGGATAGAAAACAGCTGACAAAGTTGTTTCTTGAGACAGAAGAGAACAGAAACACACCGAGGAACTTTCAAGACTGTACTCCTCGTTTTCATCAGGACATGCTGCCCATATGCTAGGAAAAGGGTCCGTTTAGCATTTTATCCTACATACCCCTACAGCCAGAAACCATGCGCTTACACCTTCAGGCTTGCTAACAGACCAAGATAGATCTGGACAATCATAATCTATGAATCACCTCAGGACTAGACTACTGTGCCTTTCCTTACCTAATGCAGCCATTGCTCCATCTAGAAACACATACAAAGGAACAGAAAATCTTACTGGCATTTCTGGGAGGCTTGTGACTAGCAGGCAAAGCTATCACCAATGGGCTCTAAATCAGGGAAAAAAAAGTATATATATACACATGTAGAACACACCACTGCAAGGCAAAAACACTAGCAACCAACCATAAACACTGAAAAAATAATGAGGAACAGAGGTAAAGCTGTAGTCAAATACAGAACAAAACAGCTTAAAATCAAATGCAAGAATCCAAAAGTTAGAATGACATTAAAAAGCGCTTAAAATATCTGCCATACTTCTCTATGTATCTACTAATTTTGCTATACAATGTTAATTAGAAACTTGAAACTATCTATTCTTACAACCTGTGCAGTCTACTGCCAACTTCTTGTGCTCTATAGGTTTATACTGCTTCCTCCAACTCACAGCAGGAGCAGGCAATCTTTTCTGTACAAGTTTTTAGCACTTCCACAGGTTAAGTCCTCCCTTAACTGGGCGGGCAGAGATGCTCAAGTTAAAAGCAATGTGACCTAGATTTCATTAATTCTTACTCAAAATAAGTATCAATAAGGTCCAGAAACCTTGATACACAATCAGGATGCAAGCGTGTTTATTTTGATATAGTCATGTCAGGATCAGAAAATTTAAACTTTGAATTGCTCCTACAGGGATGAATACATCACCTTGTTTTTGACATCTTCACCAGTATAACAATGTAGGGATGAAAGTAACACACTGTATCTTAAACAGATTAATGGATTTCATCTGCTTAACTTCTGTAGTGCAACGACTCTACCACAACCTTTACTTTCTTCAAGTTGACTTCCCAGGAGGTAAAAATCTGCAATATCAATTTCCTGTCCCACAGTTATTGAGTAGAATGGGAAATGGCCATTTTTTTCCCCAGAGAATCTTTTCCAGATACTTTGACCCTAAAAGTAAACAGGATCTTTTCTTTAATTTCTGTGCCAGCATTTGGGGAAACGCATCAACCTGTGCCCAACAACCTAAGTGTAATGGATCTCTTTGATTGCGTCTCGCTGTCTGAACTCCACTGGTCACCTTTTCTCTCAATTCACACTGAAGGACATCACGGACTTTGTTTTTCATATCTATTTCTACCATACGGCCTGAGGAGTGATATACCAACTGCGTTAGAGCAAATTCACATCGCTTAAACGGAAAAGTCAGAATGACGACGACACTGATATCACTCCCTTACTGCAGAAATGGAGAGTGAAAGAAGAGTGGATGTTCAAAAACAGATACTACGCTTAAAAGTACTCAGAATAATATATTCTTTAAATATCAACTTCTATCTCTACTCACCTGTCACAGTGCAGCATAAACTAAGCACCAAAAAAGAACAGGGCATACACATACATTTTACAATTTAAGAGGAGATATAAGAAAATGTCGTGCCATACTCTTTCTGGAAGCGTATCAGGAAGCAAAGGAGGGAAATGATGAAAGATCTAGAAAAAAGGGCACGCAAAAGCTTTCGCACCGTCATTATTGCCTTGCAAAATACAGGAAGATATTCCAATTTGCACATTACCAGTTCACACCATTCTCCCCAGTTAACTTTCCTCTACAAAACCCAAGCACAATTACCTGAGAAAGGTAGAGAAATACAATTTAACAACACAGCGTAAGTTATAATGATTTCCACAGAAACCCCACCTAATCTTTACTGTTCTAAAGGGAAACTGTCATGTAGTTGATGCTGTAAGATTTACCAAGCTAATAAATGACATAATTTACTAGATAGAGCATGCACTCAGTTTCTCAAAGCTGAAAGTATCCTTCTCCGCACGCACACTTCTTACTGAGAGAAACAGAAACAGAAGCTGTTTAGCTACAAAAAACTTTTATTTATCCAATTATTTATGTTCTAAGACATATTCCAGGCACGGTGTAAACAGAAAATACCATTGCATAAACAAATTTTACAAACTAAGCCATATTGACTTGTTCTCCAGATGAAGAAAAATATTCCTGTCAAATGGAAAACTGTGGGAGAAATTTGTTTTTAAGATTCTAAAGTTCTTTTTGGAATAAAATCTTGTTCTTTGAACAACAAAATAAAGTAGATTTTTAAAAGCGTTTGGGGCTGTTTCAGAGATATCCAAGAATAGAAAACAGCAAATGGCCATTTTCAGTAACAAAATACTGACTCTGCTATCTATAAAGATAAAGATACTAGTAGATAATCGAAGCAGAGTAACACATTAAGGAAACTGGAAATTTAAGGCGCAATTTGTACTTCAAACTATAATTTCTTAAATTTTACCATCAAATTTAATATTTAACTGCTCCTCTCTGGCAACTGATTAAACCGATCAGTCCTTGGCATGTCACAAATGATAAGCCTTATTGTGAACCATGATGAATAACCTGTAGAGGCTGACAGGCCACTCTAATTCTTTCTAAACTTTGTTTTGCACTTTTTCCAGCATTAAGCTATCCCTAATACCCTACACACTGCACCTGAAACCAAATTACATAGCTTCATACGATGTGCAAATGGAGCGAGAATCATCTCTCAAAGATCTTAGAGAGCACTTCAGACTTCACAGTTGCATTGGAAAATTTCCATGATCATGCACAAAGAAAACAAGATAAATACTGTAAACTTTAATCCTGAAAATTCTTATTCACTTCAGTAGACCCAGCGACTTCAGCGAAACTATTCAGCTGTTCGAGACTGAGCACAAACATGGCTGTTTGCACTGGAATTCTTATTCTTGCATTTCTTGTTTTTGCAATCTACAAATATAACCGAGAAGGCCAGAGGTTCTCTGATACTAATATAAATAGTCTCACTGGGGAAATGGAGAGTTCTGTTTTTTCCAACCTCCTAAGATGCTGCTAAAAACTACGCTCCTGGCTGAATCCCAACAGAACAGCTGAACAAGCCAATGAAGGCCCATCTTTTGTTTGAAATTTTAAAACAGAGATTGATAATGTGCCAATACTCAATAACAAGGTACAAACTAGCCAGCTGATATTCAGCTACCTACAAAACTTCTGAAATAGCAACAACAGTCTGGAAATACCTCATCAGCGCTACCCCTGAGTATTTTTCTGATTATTATCAAATCACTAGTGCTTTAATTTTTTTAATGCTTAATGACTTTTGATGCAAATATTATGTGAGTATACACCATCTATTGGTCATGTGTGCTGCTGTAAGACAAAATATTGCTTGTCTCGAAACTTCATCAGTAGATATCAAAGTACTTTAAAAAGGATTACCATTATACCCCTTCCACAGATGGAAAAAAGAAACAGAAAGGTGAATTGACTTGGCCTAATCCAATAGCAGAGCAAGGAAAACGCTATTTGTGCCAATTCAACTGTCCTATCCATTAGGTTGAACAGCACCCTGTGCCTGAAATATCAGATATATCGCCCTTAAATATAGTACATCCTAATAAAGAAGGATAATAAAACAATTTCAAAATACATTGAACAATGAAATTAATCGTCACGCATCAATAGCTATATCTGAATTTTGCTCTAGTTTATGGAAGCTTTCTGCTTCAATCTAAAATAGCAATCTTTATATAAATAAAAATATTCTTCTGCAATAATAATCCATTATTAAAGCAACAACAACGTACCATTCCATTCAAATGTCAACTCCAACAACAGAGAAAAAAAGCAAAATATTGTCCACTAACAACAGCAATGGAACTCCTTTCCTTCTCTTCCTCCCTGTTAGGGCAGAATATGATTAGTGAGTTTTGAATACGTTTCAAGAAATCACAATTTAAATACAAAAATCAATAAATGTGGAGTTGATCATTTCTATTGTGAAAACAATTTGTAACAAATGTGAATTACATTGCTGTTGGGTCTATTACTTATTATTTTGCCTGACATCCAAAAGTGTACATTCCATTCACAGGTTTAACCCACACTGTTGTAGCGAACGCAGTCTCCTAAACAGGTATCTGATAGCACACTCTTAGAACACTCGGGAAAGGAAAGTGTGGGATTAGGACCCACAAAAAAACTAAGTGTTTCCTAGCAAATCCATAAACACCGTAAAAGTTTTAACACCAAGTGTCGAGACTATGCTGAACTACGAGTTCCCCTGCGGACTTCTCACAAGACAAGTGCTTTTCAGCCACTATGTTGGGCAGGGAGGCAGGAGTGGGGGGAAACTCAAAACTTTAAAATATTTTATTAAAGATGTTTCCAATACATTGCCAAAACCCCAGTACATTTTAACCTCTATTACTAGAAAGCTGAACATACCTCATATCCCCAAGATGTCTCTGCACTGTAAGAGTGAATGTGCTTTTCACTGTTATAGGGAAACTGTCCCTCTATACTGGAAATTAAACCTGACCTCTCCTCTTTCTGTTTCTTAAGTATTCCAAATAGCTAATCACTAATTAGTATCTCTGGTGGTTCTCTCAGAACATATGACTTCTATGTGCAAGCATGACAACCCTTCCCATATCCCTCTGAGCTGATCAGCATAATCTGAAGTTCTTCCCTGAAAAGCTCAGGATAACAGTGAACCCTCTCAACTCAAGGAAAACCAGAAACATGGTCAAAGTCTCTCCGGCTGTAGCTTGAACTCCCCCAATATTTACCAGCTGAAACACTAAGCTCTCAATTTATTTTCCACTTCATATGACCACCATTTTTGAAGTTTAAAAAAACCCCACTAAATACATATCGTATGCATGCTTAAAAATAGGAATGCTATGCAATCCAAATAAATCAAAATCCCTTAATTCTGCAAGAACCTAAAATGAGTTAATTCAGAATATCAGACTTTACCTGATCTTATGCTTCTGTCACTTGGTAATGTAAAAATCTATGCTGGGTTCTGTTGTTGTTTCACTGGAGTAGGAGGATTATTTTAATATGGAGAGGATTGATTTCATTCCTGTGTGCGTGAGCTGCTGTTGATATTCCCAACCAGAAAGATTCCTTTCTAGAATTATCATAAATTTATATTACAGGAGAGTGTTTACTTCCACCCTGCCTCTGTTCTAAAAGCCTCCTCAGTGTTAATTTCCAGAGCAAGGCTACAGGTCTCCTGCTCAAAATTTCTCTTTAGATTTTCTGATCCTTTTCTTCTTAATCTCCATTATATGAAAAGAAATCCACATATGCATGGTCTGTGAGAAGCTAAGTAACTTTACCTCTCACCATAGTTACCACATCTGATTTAACCACTGGCTCCGGACATTAGATCATTGTCCTTTAAGATTTAAGATTTTATTTGTGTATGCCTCAACACATTCAACACGCATAAAATCCTACATACAGACTGATTTTAATATCATTAGTAGAGAATTACATTTCAATTTATGTGACTGTAAGATAACATACCATCCACCTCTGCTGTTTCTGTACTGTGTGTGGTGTTTTTCAAGATCTCAGAAGCTAAAATGTTTAAATGTGTTACTATGACTGTTATTAAAAAGATTTTGTGCCTAATTCAATTCTTTGAATGATTCTGAAACAATTTTACATTCAGGTTTTCATTACTGTGCTCAACTATTCTATTAGACTTTTTTGTTTCTCATGGTAACCAATTTTATTTGACTTAACAGAAGCTGTTCAAATATTTAAAGGCACTCCGAGATGGCAGGAGTTTATCTAGGAGCATACATGTTGTGTCACAGATATTCCTTCCCTTGCTCTTGCTCGCCTTTTTTTTTTTTTATTTTTTTTTTTCCTCCAAAAACAGTAGCAAACAAACGAGATCTCGACCAGCCACATCGTACCGAGAATGTTCTCACTTCATCTGTTTATGTTAATATTCAAGTTACAATGGGCACATTTCGAAATTACAAGCTCCGTAGTTAAAACAGATGCTTCTTACGTTCCTTCATATGCACTGTATCCCCCTGCCAGTATCGCCAGGCGCAACGCAAGAACTCAAGTATAAACATCTGCAACACCTCTCGGTTTTGTTAACATTCTTTCACACATTTTCTCGCTAACTCCAAAAAGGCTCAACGGTGTAAGAAAAAAAAAAACAACAGTGAAATTGGAAACATCTGCGAGATAGCTACAGAAAACGGAATGAAACATGAATAAACAAAAACATGGCGAAAGTGGCCTGGGGTTGTTACACTGTCAGATCATTTTTCCAAGCCCAACATCAAGGCTTTTGTTACAACCAAAGCGGTCATTTGCATGGAGAACCAACAGGGTTTCTTCTTCTTCAGCGTTTCCCCGATCGCAGCACACACTCGCTCTCCCCGCCAGACACCGAGGCAAACCTCCGCTCTCGCAAACAAACACCGCGGCTAAAAGCACACGGATCCGCACCCCCCGCGCCCACGGATCGCAAACAACGCTCCGCAGACGGAGTAGTTTGCTACTAAGACGTAATTTAGGTATAAAAATAACAGACAAACCTTTGGAGCGCTGCCCCAGCCGGAGTTCCTCTCCCTCTGCTCTGCTGTTACTGACAAGATCAGGCTGAGATTAACAAGTCCATGCTACTCTGACAACCTTGCTCCTCTGGCTTTTGCACACACACCGCCGGCTCTAAATAATACCAAACTTTCACAAAGTTAAAAATGGAATGAATTAAAGGAATGTAAAGCACAATGGCAGGAAAGCAGAAAACACTGCCTGGGCAATTATTGCAGCAGCACGCAGGGCACTGCTCTGTAGTTAAGGCTGTGTCAGCACTTTCTTTCTAAACCCCCCCATTTTTCAGAGGGCTGTAACTCAGAAAGCAAAAAAAACCCCAAAAATTTCTCAGGGCTAAAACACTGCTCACAGGTAAACGCCCTCCCCTTTGCATTTTAAAACATCTATTTAGACCATTCAGAAAGTTAGAGGAGTCTGTACACTTTACCACTTCAGTAAGTCCCACATGCCATTTTTTATGCAAATACAACTCTTCTTTCTCAAATTCTGAAAGAATTTGATCTGTTGTGAATTTCGGCCCCCCCCCCCTTTTTTTTACAAAAGCAAATTAATAAATACTTTGACACCTGAAAACCGGTTTGCCTAAACATGGAATAATATCTAAACAACTTTTACACGCATGCATTGCCTGAAAGGTACCAGATTAGTAACCGAGATATTAAATTGTCTGCTCACACAGCTGATTCAGCACAGACAATGGCCTCTGCTGAGGTCTCAACTCTAATCCATTATGGCAACTTTGTTACCTCAGTTGCTGAGGGGCATCTACATTTTCCCCTGATAAGGAAAGTGTCCTTATAATCATGCTAAAATAAGGAAACAAAGCATTCGATCTGCAATTATTACTTTACAACGATGCTCTAAACTGTGGCACATCAGGGCAATCTCTCCCGCTGGTGTTAATCGCTGGGTTTTGTTGGCGGGGGCTTTTTTCTGTTTGTTTGTTGGGTTTTTACACCCTTGGTAATTTCCTCCCAGATACCGAAATAAACACACCAACTCCTCCAGCCTATTTACATAAGCCAGATACACTAATACACTCTTCAGTTATAAGCTTGAAGTTACAAGACCAAAAAAAGAACCACACAGTCATATTGTTACTTTCTTTTAAAGTAAAAATACGCGCTTAATGTAAAAATTGTGCAACAGCCTAAGTCTGCTGGGCAAGAAAACCAAAGCATTAAGTTTTACCCGTTTTGACTGCTATGGAATAGCCAAGGCAACAGGCAGCTCATCTGATCCTTACAAAACTCCGTATATCAGCACTTGTTCATCAAAAGGTGTGTCTCTGCTTTCTATGAATTTCTGACGCCGCAGTACTCTCGCATCCATATCATATCAAATCAAGCAGTATCCATTAAAACGGAGCAGTCCATTAAGAATGCTCGGTTGCTGTGAATAACTCAGTAAAGCAACAATTTCCCCAGTAGGAATTGTCTCCTTTTTACCTTCTAAAAGTCATAACTCTTACTGAATATCTACCTCAAGGTATCTGATATTAGTACAGGTCATCTCGCATTTCTCTTACAAACACAGCAGCCCGGCGTACTTTGAAGACAAGCTGCTTTGATACTAACACCTTACTCTGTCAATGCTGTGCACAGTAGTTGATAAAAATACCAAACTTTCTCCCATTACTCAGAAGAAAAAATTAACATAGATTAAAGGCAAGGTCCTAAATATTTCATAAACATCATAATTCACCAGAAGAACATAGTGGAGGCTTCCACCTCTCCATTTAAGATGGCCAGTACAATCACCACCCGTCTGCTCAGGGGAAGAGAGCTCTTCTGGCCAGCGGGGCCACCCATGCTCCCACCTGATCCAACACACAGCACCGTATCACTGGCTTGTGCTATACTGAGACATGATGGTGACCCACGTTCACTTCTGCTGCCCTAGCACAGAGGTTGTAACGTCCACAAAGAGAAGCAAGTGTGGTAAAATCTCAATCCACAGCAGTTTTCTTCAGCACGTGGAACCAGAGCACTAAGGTTCCTGCTTTGCCCTACCAAATAACATACAGAGTCTATATGTTTATGAAAGATACATAATTTGCATGCAATGCTTAAAGGTAGACAGATATTTTTCTCTCATCATTAATCTGGAGCAAAGCAGAAGACTGCTGGAAATACTCTTAAGACACCGTCAAATAAGTAAGGTTCTCCTAAAGGTTTGTTGTATTCTGTACACGCTGCTTGATTTTAACTGATTGCTAATTCACGTTAATAAGACACTAAATGAGGACAAACATTAACAGATTACGATTCAACTGGACAATGCCAAGAAATACAAAATGGAAGCTGATTTTTCTTCTTCCTTTTACACCACTAGGGGACAAGGAAAAATAAACAAGATACGGTACACAAACCTTCTTAGTAGATCCAAATTTGTATTTTCTACTTAAGAATAAAGCAGTAGAATTTATAAGAACGGTAAAAGCAAAGTTGTACCGGTAATTAAACTAAATTTAATTAAATTAAGCCTCAGCTTTATGACTTTGTATGGTAGATTAAGCAGAAGACATTTATTAACCTAATATTAAAGAACAAAGTACAACCTCTGTATATGAATAACCATACCCAGGAATAACAATAACCATAAATATTTTGTTAAATTCAGCAGGAAACTACAGATTTTAACAAGTTCAAAAGATCATTAGCTTAGTTCTTATCTCCACATTTATCACACCAACATTTACATTATAAATCAACAGCTGCAACCTAAAGTTGAAAACATGCCAGAAATATTCATAGGTTGTATCAATATTTGCACATGGAGCCTAGAACATAAATTAGTTGACACTCAACACTTAAAGCTTCCTCTCTGAAGCTGCAATATTTAAAGGTTAAATATTAGACATGCTCCCTCTTGTGTTAAACCAAGAATACAGGGAATACATGCTGTTTTCTCTGACATGATGGTTGCTTGGCCATCTGTTCCATTAAGCAAACCCTTTAACTTTGGCTACTAATGCCTGACAAACCTTCACCAATAATTCTCCAGTTTAAAGACAGATATAATCTGAGCACAGACCCTGTATCCATAGAATATACTGCATTATCAGGATGGAACATAATATAAGAAAAATCTGTTGCAAGTAAGCTTTTTGGACAAATACATATATGACTTGGTAAATTAGGTGGAAAGTCATGCTTCTTCAGTCCCTATAAGCATCACAGCTCTAAGAGTATGCCAAGTTCAAGCTGTTGGGTAACACCAATGATATGGAATATTGAACAGCAAAATTTCCTTCTAAATATTAGCTTACAGAATATTTAAGTCAGACAGGAACAACAGGAAGAATTTACAATGCCACATAATTACGTTTGTAAATACAGCAACAATTGAGCTAAGTTTTCAGTCCTCCATTTGACAAGCACAGGTGAACCATTCCCTGCACAGAGCCTTAATGGAGTCAAAATCCTCCTTACACAAATCCTCTTGCAGAATCCGGCCCCAAGATCGTGTCTAGACATGAATGTTAATCCCAGGTGTAACTGACACAAATGTTTTTACTAATATACTTTTTAAACAAAGGCTTTGCACCTGGTGTGGGCTTGGCAAATTCTGTTTAGGCATACATTTGCTGTTATGGTCAGTACCAGACTGAATGCCAGGGCAGCTGAGAGTAAGCACAAATAAACAGTTTGCAGTCCAAAGCTGAAGAGAATCTAACACTCAACTACATGACTTCACACATTTTCTTTTATTTACCACTGGCCCTTTGTGGTAGATAGAAGATGCTCTCAGTGCAACGGGGCCTACGCACATCAGAAATAAATAACATCACCAAATAGCGTAAGACAGACACTTGTTAAATATGAGCTGTTTTTTCAAACCGTTGAAGTTAAATGTGTTTTACCTTCCTGGAAATATCTGTGTTTATTTTTCTACAGTCTTCTGCAGACCAGAAATACTATAGCTAACAAAGTTTAGGAAAGACAGCAGAAAACACCACGATTATTAATGGATACAGGTTTTGGGGTCTCTTTAGAGCCCCAGGCCCCAACAACACACTACCTGAAGCTGTACATCTGCTGACAATGGCAAGCACCTGCGTCGAGAACCAGAAGTTTTCCACCGACTTCAACAACAGAATAAAGTTTGTATCACTGCACATACAGCTCCTGATCAGTGTGTTTCCACTCACTCACTGTTATGCTGCAGACCCAATAGCTTCAAGGTCTGACAAAGTACCTCCCATCTCACTCGCTAAGGTGCTCGGATCACAGTGAGAAGCTTCGTGTAGGGTACTAAAAAAGGGCACATGTTATGGTTGAACCTCAAGACACTGCCCTCTACGAATTATCGAGAAAGTAGCTTTTATATCAATAGCCAAAGGATTAATACTCCACGAGTGTTTTTATTCTCTCAAACACACAAGTATAGACAGTCTGCAGGATCAGGTCCCTTTTTTTTGATATGGAAACATTCACGTACGCTTAGTAGAGGAATTATTGCTCACTTAACCCAGGGCTTTCCACCTTACGGCCCACCAACTCCCGGGGACCCCTCTCAGGGACCGAACAGAGGTCAGCGAGACAAGCCTTTAGACTGCAGCGTAACACCGGCCAGAGGGAGATCCGCAACTCCCTCCAGACACAGCCGGGAGCCCGCAAACCCAGCCAACAACAAAATAAAGAGGAAAACCCCGAAAGTTGAAAACCGCTACTCCGGAAAGTGTAGCGCACGCCGGCACCCCGGGCACCGGGGGGGGGGGGGGGGCAGCAGCCCGGCGTCCCCCCGCGGAGGGAGCTGCGGGGCTGCGCCGCCCGCCCGCCCCGGGGAGGAGGAGGAGGGCGCCGGGCCGGCGGGAGAAGCCGCTTTGCCGCCCGGGCGCGCTCCTCAAGGGCCAAACGGGAGCCACCCCCCGCTCCCCGCCCCCCTCCCCCGCGGGGAAGGCGAGACCGGCCCGGCCGCCGAGGGAGCCGCTCCCGCCCCGCGCCGCGCCTCACCGGGCAGACCGAGCGCCGGCCCGCCCGGGAGCGGGGCCCCGCCGCGGCCTCCCCTCCGCGGCGAGGAAGCGGCCCGGGCCGCCCCCCCCACTCCCCTCCCTCCCCTCAGCGGTGAGGGCGGGCAGCTCCGCGGCGGGCTGGGGAAGGGACGCCGCGCCGGGCGGCTCCGCCTGCCCCGGCTGAGGGAGAGCGGCGGCGAGGGCGGGCCGGCGCCGGGGAGAGGGACCTGAGGGGAAGGGGACTCACGCTGTCTCCGCTATTTAAACCTCTTCCCGCCGCCTCCGCCTCACTGACTCTCACTCACTCTCTCCTCCCCACGGAACTTACTAGGGGCGGCCCCCTCCCCTCCCCGGCCAACATACACACAGCCACACGCCGGGCCGCCGCCCCGCCCGCCCTCCCCAGCCGCGCCACCCATTCGCTCGACTCCCTGCCCGTCAGCACGGCGGCGCAACGCCGTTGGCTGAGGACCCTGCTCATCAAAGCGCGCTCCGCACCGCCTCCCCGGGCTCCGCCCCTCGTCCCGCCCCTCCCCTTCCCGGACACCTCAGGGGGGTGTTCAAACGGCCGTTTTAAGTCACCATCAAAATTTACTTTTAGGTCCCGCCTACTGAGCTCTAGCGGAGGCTCTGATTGGACGACGAGAGAGCTCTCTCTGTCTCGACTGGGTGTCTGGCTGTCCATCACTCCCCAAAACACCGCCTATCTCGATGCCGTAATCCCACTTGATTTGTCCGCGCATCCAGGCGGCCCCGCCCATTCCCACATCGCCGCCCAATCAGGCGCCGCTTCTCAAGCTCTAAGGCGGTGTCGACGCGCCCGAAGGGAGCGTGCGAAAGGGCGGCCTTCATTGGTTGGCGCCTCTCGCCCCGCTGTTGCTCTTCCGCCACCACCATCCCGCGGAGCGTACCACGCCGCGGCGGCGGGGGGGGGGGGGGGTTGGGGCGGGCTGCGGTCGGGGGCGGGCGCCGTTGCCGTTGGTTCGTCCCGTCTCCATTAGGGATGGGGCGGAGGAAGGCCCTTATCGCCCGTCATGCCGCGCGCGCTGTAGGTAGCTCCCTCCGGACCGGGCTGGGGGAGGGCGGGGGAGGAGGAGGAGGAGGAGGAGGAGGGAGGCTGGTGCCTAATCCAAGATGGCGGTGCAGGAATCAGCTGCTCAGCTCTCAATGACTTTGAAGGTGCAGGAGTACCCCACTCTCAAGGTGGGTGCCGAGCCTCTCCCGGCACGCCGGAGCGGGGGGAGGCCGCCGGCGTCCCGCCGCAGCAGCGCTGAGGGGGGATGAGGGCTGTGGCGCGGCGGGCGCCCCGGCCCCGCTTCCCTCTCGCTCCCCGCCTCAGGAGCCCCCGGGGTGGCGGCGGGGGGCGGGGAGGGGGGGGGTCCCGCCGCACGGTTTCCCGCCCGTCCCCGTTTTCCTCCGCTTGACGCCTCGGCTTGTGCCGGTGCGGGTTCTCCTCCTCCTCCTCCTCCTCCCCTCCCCCTGCGCTGAGGGACGTGCCTGGAATATGCCGCCCGCCCCGGGTGCCTCCGTGCCCTGAGGTGAAGGGGAGGCCCCCGGGCCGGGCTGGGGACCGCAGAAAGGGCGGCCTGGAGCCGGAGGGGCCGGCGGAGGAGGGAGGGGAGAGGTCGGGTCCTTGTGGCGGGGGTGCTGCGAGGGGGGAGAGGGCTGGGACGGGGTCCGGGGGGAGCGGGCGGCGGGGCGCAGGGATGGCGGCTCGGGGAGACCGAGGGCCGCTTGAAATGCTCGTCCCAGATGATGGGCTGAATCTACGTGGCGTTGTTAGGAGACGTGTTAAAGGGGAGGAGTGGAGGTGGTAGTCGAATATGGATCCCCGGCTGCTTGGTTCCCCGAAGATGGAGATGAGCTTAAAATACAAAAAGGGGCAAACGTACTGGAAGAGGCTGGAGGCCTGTAGAGACGAATAAGCGAAATACTCACGGTTTGGTAAAAGCCTGGAGTGTTCGTTAAGGTATCCAGTCTGTCTGAAGGATGGTGGTTTCCCCAAGACTGCATAGCCGGTCTTTGGCTTTAACTAGGTATTGTAAAGCAAATGAAGGACTCGGTGCTGAGCGTTAAGGTCATCGCCTCTAAGGATTGTTGAACTGGAAGGATGATGCTCATGGGAATCAATGGAAACCTTTGTTTGAAGTCTTGTGCTGTATATACAGCAGTACACTGAGCCGTAGGTCTGCCACATTAACAGCAATAACTGCGGAAGGGAGCTAGGAGAAGGATCTCTATTGCAAAGCGCTTATTTAAACATCTCTCGTGTCAGCGTATCGACGTTTTTTATCTATAGAAGATGTTTATGCAAAGTAAACTTTGTTGTGCTGGGATCGTGCTGCACTTCCACGCACTGTGTACTGTGTGCTCTTTGCAGTGTTTGTTTTGCAGGCTCTCTAGCCATGTTCTTCTTGTGCATGTCCTTTTCCGCTCTCCTAGCTTCATCCTGCTTAGTTCCAAGAAGCAGAAGGACAAAGTGTTGATTCCCATTTTACATATGAAGGCTTCTTTCTGTCATCGTGAAGTACTTCAAAGCTGACAGCATCAAGCTTAAATTTTACAATAGCTGTAAGGAGTGCTCTAGCACTTTCCACAGCCAGAACAATGTGAAGGCATTTAAAGTTAAGAAGATAATTCTAAGACTGCACTCTAGACATATTCCAGTTATTATCACAGCTTTGCTTGTTACGTTGCTGAAAAATTACTGGCAGTGAGGATCAGTGAGTTTTTGTTTTGCTGCTTATGACTTAAGATGAATTGTCAAAGTGCCAGCCATTTAAAAGGCAGAGAATATTTTGGACTAATGCTTTTATTTCCACAAGCATTCTTTTTCCCTGAAAAAACACAAATATACATAAGAGAATGGAATGTTGTTTGTAAAGTTGGGAAGCTAAGTAATGTGAGGGTGAGACACCCTTGCACCGAAACTCTTAATTTCCTAGCAAAGGTGATGTTTATTGATTCTTCCCAGCACCCATTCAACTTCTGGGCTGTTCCTGTAATAATTAATAGCATTTTTCATTGTTTAAAAAACCTGCCAGAACAGTGTCTGCTCAAATCTTTTGAATGTATCCTCTTAAATGTCCCTAACTGTGAGTCATATATCAAAATATTTTAGTGGTGGAGGTGAAAAAGCAGCAGGGAGAAAGGAACACTAAGGCTGAAATCTACTAAAGTAAGATGATACCAAATCCCATTTTGCTTATTAGGGGGCAGGTGCCTAAAAGTTTCTGTGGGACTGACCCTCTGTGAATTTTTATTTCCAGTTAGTTCAAACACTGTGTGAAATTGACATATATCACTTGTTTTTTTAGTTTTGTCCACCAACACAGTAGCTCTGATATTTCTCTTGGAGCTCTGGACACTGGTGGTTTTCCCTGATGTGAGTAAAATATAAAAGATTGTAGACTCGTATTTATATCCTTCCTGTTTCCTCCCTCCAGCTTCCTCATGCCAACATCACTAGATAATAGTTGTGTAATAGCTCTACACTTACAGTATGTTCCACAGAGTGCCTTTCATGTGAAAGAGTGCTTAAAACTGCAATGGGAAATCCCTTTTCCATAGCTGAATTGTGGTTGCCGCAGGAGTGGAAATGCTTCAGCCATTCTTCAGCAGTTCAGCTCAGGGGAAGTAAATAGACTTCAGCTGAATCTAGGGAAGCTACTTAAGTGTACAAAATAACACTTGAATATTCCCCCCACTCCGATCCCTTCTCAAGGACAAGAAGGTTGCCAGCTATTCTTCCTCCAAAGTGCTGTGGAATCTTTTTTTTTTTTTTTGAAAAGCCTACTGATAGAGAATTATGCTAGTCTCATCTGAAAGCAAGTAACATGAAAGCTGGCAATTTAAAAATGAATGAATGTGAACATTGTTACTGTAGTTATTTGCTGAAACACTAATAAACAAGTGATGACAGGAAGCTAGATAATTCATCTATATCTTTGGAAGTGTGAATAATTATTAAACTGAACTAGCAAACTGTATGGAGTAAGACCCCAAAACTGGAAGATGGAAGACCTGGAAGCAGGGATGATCATTTGTGAAAATATTCTTATCTGGGCTGTTCATTGGCAAGAGTTTAGGGTTAGCTGGGCTGCAACTGTTTTAAAGAAACAGCTGATCACAAGGAGAGCTGTAGAAGCACAAAATACTTGAGCACCTTCTCCGAGCTGCTGTTTGGCTTCTTTTATTGGCAGCTGTTGCAGGGGAAGTACTGGCAGCAGATTTAATAAGATATTAATTTCTCATGGAAATACCATATTTACCTGGTTGCTAAAGAGGGGAACAGATAGAAGAATAGGATTTTATGAAGTGTATATCCTGAGTCCACGGAGCACAGAACAGCTGAGGTTAGAAAGGACCTCTGAAGGCAGGCTAGTCTAGTGGCCTCCCCTCAAAGCAGGGTTAACCAGAGCAGGTTGCTCAGGGCCATGACCAGACCATTCTTGATTATCTCCAAGGTGGAGACTCCAGCCTCTCTAGGCAAACCTGTTCCAGTGTTTGACTGCTGTTATGGTATTTAAAAGAAAGAATCTGTTATTTACATTGAATTTTCTGTATTTTAGTTTGTGCCCATTGCCCGTTGTCCTTTTAGTGGGCACCACTGAGAGTAGTCTGGCTCCATCTTCTTTACTCCTTCCGTCAGGTATTTATAGACATTGATAAGACTTCCCCCAAGCCTCCTCTTCTCAAGGTTAAACAATCTTAGCTCTCTCAGCCTCTCTTCGTATGTCAGATGCTCCAATCTGTTAGTAATCTCTGTGGCCTTCTGCTGTACTTATTCCAGTATGTCCATGTTTTTCTTGTACTGGAGGCCCAGAGGCTGGACACCGCACTTCGGATGGGTCTAACTCATGCTGAGTAGAGGGGAAGGATCACCTTCCTTGACCTGTTGGCAATGTTTTTCCTAACACAGCCCAGGGTACTGTTGGCTGCCTTTGCTGCAAGGGCACGTTGATGCCTCATGGGCAACTTGTCCACCAGGACCCCCAGGTTCTCTTTTGGCAAAGCTGCTTTCCAAGCTATTAGTCTCCAGCATGTACTGGTGCATGTGGTTGTTCCTTTGCTAGTGCAGGACTGGGCATTTCCCTTTGAATTTCATGAGGTTCCTGTTTGCCCATTTCTCCAGCCTGTTAAGGTCCCTATGAATGGCAACACAACCATCTGGCATGTTAACAACTCCTCCCAGTTTTGTATCATCTGCAGACTTTGGAGGTGCACTCTGACCCATCATAGAATGTCCTGAGTTGTAAGGGACCCACAAGGATCATCGAGTCCAAGTTCTGTCCCTGCCCAGGACAACCCCAAAATTCATACCATGTGAATCATCTAGGTCACTAATGAAGATGTCAAAGAGTTCAGGTCAACTTCTTTTCCCACTGAAGCAAAAAAAATGCAAGATTCATATTTTTTTTTGCACAATTGGTTGCACTGCTTTATTGTTTCACCTGTTTATACGCTTCGCTATATGTTGTTGGGTTTGACCATAGCTTTGTACTTTGATATTATGAGTCAGAGTACTTTTGTCAAAACTTCGAATGTATAGCAGCAAAAGTTGTTCAGTGAAAGTGGTTCAGGCAGAACTTGAGAAGGACAGAAGTAACAGAACTTGTAACATCTAATGCACTTTCAGTACACCAGTGTACAAAAAAAATATGACACTTCTACATTGCTACCTGATTTGTGAAATACTTCTCAAATAGAAGGTTGACACAATGAGCGAAACATGGATATTGGTAACAGTCAGCTCTGTACTAACTTGGTGTGAATGCTCATGTCTCGTACTAAATCCATCTTCCAACTGGGTGCTCTGACTCACTGAGTGTGCATAGAATGTCCATGCCGAGCATTCGTGTGTTGCTTAATAATGCACTTCCTGTTTCGACACATCACGCGTGTATGTCAGCAAACAAGTGTGACATCTTTTGTAGTGCTGCTGTTCTTTTGTGCTGGGCTCTGTGTGCTGCTGTGTTTTAAGGAAAATCTGATACTGTGGGACTTAGAAGAAGTTTGACATTGGAAAGCAGCTAATGTAGGAGTTGGCTCATGTGGGGATCGGTGCCTTTTCCACCCCTGCCCACTCCCTATGAAACATATTTTCAAGTGACTAATGAAGGAAGAAAACACAGTAAAAGGCAATAAGTAACAGAGTGGCCATGAGCTAGAGATGTCGCTTGATTCTCAGTACTCCACTGTGCCTGTAGGAAAATGCTTCAAGAAAAATACTCTCAAACACTTTTAAGGGAAGACCTCCTGTTAGTATCTTCAAAGTGAATACTTACCTGATGTTGCAATTCACAGTTGCAGCATACTTGATTTGTAGGGTTTTTACAGGACAGTGCCCTTGATCTTGTGAGTTTGGTTTGTGTTATGTTTTCTGGTACAGAAATATGTTTGTATGGTAGCTAACATGTTGAGGTCTTTAAATGTTGACATAAAGCAAGAATATCTGTGAAATCTTTGATTCTTTGCATAGTGAATGTTTTTCAAGAGCTGGGAAACAGGAGTAAAGATAAGCTTCAAACGTTTGCTAGATATTGTAATAGGAGGAAAATGCGTCGGAACTTAGTGCAATAGGAGTGGAGCTCTTACTGGATATTATGGACCACCCAGTGTCAATTTTTCCTATCTCTCTAAACTTCTTCCCATGGTCTTTCAATTCAGTAGTTCCTATATTAATCAGTGTAATAGTGCACCTTTTGGGCCCATAGATTTAGGAAAGTACTGTTTTGGCAGATGGGCATTTGCTGTAAGGGCACGCTGGCAAAATCCATCAGTCCTTGTAAACTTAAGAAACTGCCTTCATAGTACACTTGGCCTCCCATAGCTTATAGCCTGAAGATAAGCTATATAGGAAGTATTTGCTAACCCAGAATGTGAAATACACTATATTACTTCATTACTTATGATACATTATTGCTTATTTAAATAAAGCAAGGTTTTGTTAGAATATCTTTGTTATGATAGCCAGTAATTTAACTGCTTTACAACCTCCTTTTGATTCACCTCAGCTTTGAGTGCTCTGTGGATTACCTTGGGTTGTACACTAGTAGGAACTCAAGTAAAACAGATAATACATTGAGTAGAACTTTGTTCATTTGTGTATTCTGATATAGATCTGCTGAGTCAATAATCCTTAATTATTTGTCTTAGGAGAAATGCTGTCACTTCAGCTGGAATGGGTTATTTTGGGAGCAGTCTGATTGGAAATGGGATCTCTAGCCTAAAGGCTCCAGCCAGTATCATGGTGTCTGGACTGTGCAAACACACAGGAGGATGATGACCTCTTTCATTAAAGAGGTGGTACTGTGATTAAAATGAACAAATATTTGGAGAAGAAAGAAGGATCAAAACAAATGAAGGGACTTGCTCAGGACACAAACCTGCTGTGTGACCTTAGCTGAGCAACTCGACTGCTTCTTCGCACGGAGAGGAATGCTTAGGTTTTTGTTAGTACTCAAATATTTCCACTAAAAGGAGAGAAGCAAAGAAATTTCTGAGGCATGGGTCCAGGATGGCAGCTATGAGTAAGTGTAGTGAAAATGAGTGGTCTCTGATGTCCCTAGTTTGGCTCTAGACAGGACTCTAAAATGGCTGTCAATTTGCTTACATAAGGATGCAAGACAGTTTTATATAACTGTAAAATGGCTTTGTAAAGCATGTTGTTGGCAGCCTTGTTCAAAAGTTCATAATGTATTCAGTAATAAGTTACTAGCAGTTTGTGTAAAATGATAATATTTTGAAGGATTCTAATTGCTTCTGTTGAGTAAGTACATGTGTAGCAGATGGATAGTCCAAGAATTTTTGCTGCTAATTCTCTCCTGTATTGAAGTAGCAGCTTTGAATATTATAATATTTTCTTTCTAGACACAGCTGCTCTAGAATATGCAGTACTGTCTTCCTGAGTTGTAAAACTGACATGTTTTTAACTAAGGAAAGCTACTAGGCTTCAAACTTCAAAAACATTGAAACTGTTTTTAAAAAGAACTTTTTTTAAAATCCAAATGATCTCCAACTATATTTAGGCTTATGAAATTATTTTGTCTGGTTTGATCTGTATCTGTTCCAGAGAGTTTATATTAATGTTTGTACCTAATTAAACCTAACTCTCACCATTATTCTAAGCCTCTCATTCATGAAATATTGCTACTTCTCCTTCTTTTAACTTTCTTTTCCTTTTCTGATTTTGCCTAGAACAAGGAAAAGATATTACTATTTCAAGGGATTTATAAGAACTACATATCAGAAGAATTCATTCTGTGAATAAGTGGTGATATAATTTACATTTTGGATGAGTTCAGTGACAAGTAACGATGCTGACTCTGTTCTGAAATAATCCAAGAATTATAGAGGAAGTGTATAAAAAATACAGAATTTCAGTAACTCTGTAGAGAAATGCTTAATTGTTATTGGTTTGCGGCGAAAATTTGCAATAGTTTATTGTACCCTGCCGTATTTTTCAAATGGCATCATGTACAATAGATGTCCTCTACTTCTCTTATTTTGTTGAAGATGAGCATGGTGATCTAATTTAGTCTCAAGGAAACAGCTTAATGCTCAGAGGTGTTTCTTGCTGGATTTACCTTTTCTCTGGACACTTTGTTTATTAAAACTATTTAGAAGATGCGTAATTTTTTTTCCGTATTCCCATACTTCCACTTTCCTCTTGCATAAAGTAGAGCTAAGTTGTCTTTGCTTCTGTTTTTTTGAAAGACAGTTTCATCACTGCACTTCTCGCTTTCTTTTCCTTACTTATCTGTGGCTAGGCTTAATGTCATATAAGGGCAAAATATATGGCATTTGAAAAAGCTTATTTATACCTCAGAAATTCTTCGACTGGATTATCTTGGAGATCTGTAGATTCATACAAATCTCTGGTGCTTTTCAGGTGTTATAAGCTAACACAGTTGAGGAGAGGAAGCACACCATTTTTCTGACCCTTGAAAGGAGCGCATAGTTCTGTAATGGTTCCCCCCACCTAATCTGGTAGGATTCTTATTTTATTTTCTTAAAACTTTTTTTCTTCCCACTAGTTATCTGACTTCATATACCTGAAAAGACATTTTAAAAATCCATTTCAAATTCCCTCCTGCCCATGTTTCAGTTCATTTGAAAAGATACACAATGTAGGTATTTGTGTTTAAAAACATTCTACACTTCATGTGGCAGGGAGTTGCTTTCAGCTGAGAGACTGTAATGTTAAAGAAGGATAAGTGACACAGACATGGTTGAAGTCAGGATATATAGTTAAAACTGCCCTGCATATGAGTTGGTAGTGCTGTCAAGTTAGATCTGATTAACTTTTCTCCCAAATACAGGAGGAAATAAGATGTTCTTTTACAGAATTGCAAACCTATGTAAAACATGCTTGTTTCTGTTGTGTATACTGTTCTCTGTGAAAATCAGTTTTTAGAAAATAAACCTTGGAAAATTCCTGTTAACAGGAGGCTGGGGAATGATTAATGGTCTTACTTTCACTACCAAATAATTTTTCCTTCAATTGTCATGACTTTTTTTGAAGTATCACTCTTACTCTATAATTTCCAACAACCAAATGATAGCTACACAAACTGGTTTTTACTTTATATATCTTTCTGTTACATCTGAATTAGTTTCCTATAGGCAGTCACGGTGGGATAGAGACTTTTTATTAATGTTGTGGTCTGAAAAAGATTCTTTGGGTTTTAGTTTCCATTTTTATTTGGAGTTCTTTAGGCTTGTATCTGCATAAGTGAAGAAGGAATCTAGCCTACGTTGTAGGATGTGACTGGATGTGCTGAGAACTGGTGTGCTACAGGTCTAGTGTAAGGCTAAAGACTTGTGGAAGGGTGAAGGGTTACACTTTCCACAAAACTTTAATTGTGAATGAGACATGGGCAATTCAATCTTTCCGTATTACTGTGTACAAGTTAGGAAAACTTGTGGGCAGCATCAGGCTGGTATTTGAAGTTTCATGCAGTAGCCATTACACTTTGGCCCAACGTCCAATACCTCTAAAGGACTAGAAATGCAGAATGTAACTCTTAATAAATAAGCTTACTTGGCTTAGGGAAGATCTTTCTCCTGTGTCTAGTCCTCTCCTTAATTCTCTGGAAATTCTCTGATAAATACTGGTAAACATGTTTTTCCTGAAGTAGTCTGAGGATTTTTTTTGATAGCTGTGGAAGAAAAACATAGTGGAAGACTTTGTTTCAGTGCTTCTACTTAAGTAAAATTTTATAGAGATTCTTAATACATGTAATTGATTTTTCCCTTCCAACCAATGGCTTATTGATGCAAAAAAACCTATTCTGACTAATCAAATATGGAATAATGTACATCAGTTAATGTGACTTTTAAAAAGGAAAGTCATGCCATGCAAATATATTGGACTTCTGTGTTAAAAAAAAGGAGGTGGTGGTGGGTTTAGTTGATAGCTTATTCCTATTACTGAATGGTTTTTTTTTTGAAATAGCCTTTACCAGGAACTCTTGAAAGAAAGAAGACAGAAGTCCTTATGTGGATAGGTAACTGGGCAAGATAAGAAACAAACACCAAGATTTAGTAGCCAGCCTCTGTAGTGGAAGAAGGTTAGCATTAGGGTTCTGCTGGCGTCTCTGACAGTGCTGCTGAGATGCAGCTGTTTGAACAGCCTGGAAGAGAGAGAAAGAGTGCTGAGACAATCCAGTTTCCTTGACAATACTAAGATAATCGAGATATTACAGATACAACCCTAGTATGAAGCATTAGAGAAGATTGAGAGACTGAATGGCTATAAAAATAGTAGATGTAATTCAATACAGACAAGTGTAGTGTGATACAGTTTAGGTATGGTGGAAATAAAAACAATCCTAACCTCATATACACAATAACTGAGTCAGACATTATCATCGTTGCTCAGTGGGATCTTGGGGTTATAGTGAATGTTTTCTGGGAATAATCAGGTTATTGTTGACAAACTTAGGACAAAAGTGTTGGGAAAGGGAAGAATGGAGAACCTCATTACATAGCAATGAAAATCCATGATTTCCTCTTCACTTAAGTAGTATGAGTTACTCATATTTTTCCCTTCCTTCATCCTGAAAAAGGATGTAGTAGAACTGGAAAATATCTACAGAAGGGCAAGAATGATTGGAGATATGGAATGACCGTCTTCAAAGAATGGTTTAGAAAGAGCCTCTACAATCTCAAGAGACATGAGAGGCATAGCAGAGAGTGAATGTTCCCTTTTTTCTTCCAAAAACAAGAGCAAAAGGGTTTCAAATTAGGCTAGCAGTTGACAAGACAAAACCAAGGAGTGTTTCTTAACACAATGCAGGAGGCTGTGAAATGAAAACATCTTCACCACAGGATGTTGCAGTGCTTAAAGTTCTACAGGTCAACAACAACCAGCAGAGTTCATGGATGAGAAACACCCTGTGGTGTTTCTACTATAAAACTCCCACCTCTGTCAGAAGAAGCCCAAAGAGACTATTTGGGATTAGTAATTTTTATGTTCTTGCCTTTTTTCAAGTGCTATTCCCTTTCTGGATGTTGTCAGAAGAAGGATAGTGACAGAAGAGGGACTCCTGGTCTTACCTTGTATGGCCATTCACATCTTCATATGGAGATGAATTTGGTATCTAAATTAGCAACGAGGATCTATGATCCAGTCTCTTTCTAGAGGAATTTATAAAATTAAGGTACGAAACGACTTCTGCAGGCAGTGTAGTTCAGGCTTCTGCTCGAATCCAGCCTAACTTCAAAGCTAATTTGAGTTGTTCAGGGTCCTGCCTAGTTCTGAAAGTTTCCAAAGGTGGAGATTCCACCACCTTTCTGGGCTGCTGTTTCAGTGCTTACTAACTCTCCTGGTTAAAATATTTTTTTCCTTATGTCCAGCTGGAGTTTTCTTTGCTGCCAGTTGTCAACTCTGCCTCCCTCCTTTTTGCTGCATAGCTCTGAGAAAAGTCTGGCTAGCTCTTATCTGTGACCTTCACCTTTAGGTAGTGGAAGGCTTCTGTCAGATTGTGCTGCTCTCAACTCCCTGTAGCCTTCCCTTCTGCAAGTGAAACAAGCCTGCCCCTCTCAGCTTATCTTTGGATTTTGTGTCCTCCAACCAGCTAACCATCATGGTGGTTGCTTTCTGGAGTCTTTCCAGTTTGTTGGTATTTCTTTGGTGGCAGCAGTGAGGTGGGGGGGGAAGTGACCTGAAAACCAGACTCGGTGTTCCGGATGAGTCTGCATGAGTGCTGAGCATAAAGAACAATCACTCATCTCGACCTGCTGCCTTTAATCTTGCTAGTGCAGCCTGGTGTGTAGTTAACTTTCAATGCCACAAGTGTCTGTTGCTGATTCATGTCCAACCTGCTGTCTGTCACAACCTCTACATCTTTTTCTGCAGAAGTGGTCCTAGCCAGCTATTCTGCAGCCTGTGCTAATGGTGGTTTTGTGCCAGGTATGGGGCTGTGGTTTTTGCCTTCGTCACATTTCATAAAGTTCTTGGTGTGTCTCTCCAGCTTGTCATTTCTTCTGAATGGCAGCTCTACTGCCCAGCGTTATCAAGTGCTCCACCAATTTGTTGTCCTCTGTGAGCTTTCTGATTGTGTGTTCTGTTCCATAGTGCAGATGGTTGAAGAAGCCATGTATGTTGGAGCTGATAACATTCCTCAGGAGTCAAGCAGTACTTGTAATTGGCCACCAGGTAGCTTTTGAACCACTGACTATTATTCTTTGAGCCTGGCTGTCCAGTCAGTCCTTAACCCATGTTGTATTCCAGCCATTCAGTCCATGTCTCCCCAGTTTGGCTATGAGGGTACTGTGGGAGACCATGTCAAAAACCTCACTAAACTTAGCATGAAAGACTGCCAGTACGCTCGTGTCATTCAGAGGTAGTCATCACTGAAAGCAAACAGTGTTGTTGAGCTTGAGTTGCTTATGGCAAATCTAGGCTGGCTATTCCCAGTCAAGTTTATGAGCTTGGAAATGGCTTCCATCTGATTTCCCACCCCCAGCCCTCCCAATAACTTTCCCAAGAACTGAGATGAGGCAGATCAGCCAGTAGTTTCCATGATCTTCCAGCTTCTTTTCTTGGAAGAGAGGCAAGAAACTTGTCCTTTTCAGTCATTGAGGACTTCCCTTGCTCACCATGACACTTCAGAGATGATAGCAGGTGGGTCATTGGTGATCTCACTCCCTTGTGGTCCCATGTACCTGTATATCTTCAGCTTGTTTTAGACTTCTCATGTGAATAGTACCTCCCTTCCCAGACTCAGTCATTAATACACGATCAGGAAGGCTTAGGAGGCGACCTTACCAGTAAAGACAAAGAAGGCATTTATAACTGAGACTTGGTCTTGTCCTTTGTTACTAAATCACAAACTCAATTCTGTAGATGCTTTTCTTCATCTTCCTTATGCTGTTCATCTGTTTGTAAAGCCCTTGTAACTACAATTGCATATTAGTTCGAACTCTAGTTGAATAAAGTGGATGTATACATTGGCCATGATCATAATGAGAGCTGGATTTCTAGCTGTGACTCAGAATGGTTTTCCTCCGTCATGGCTGGAGGACCATAACACCTCTGCAAGGAAGATCTTGCCACAATTCATATTTCTTTTGTTATCTTGTATTTTCTCCCAAGCAGAGAGCCCTTCAACAGTGTATGTCTTCACTTTGTTTGGAAACCCCAGGCCCTTAATGAGTGAGTGACTGTGTCTGCCATGGAAGCTGTGAGTGTCCAAGGAGGCTAAAACTTTGCCACTTTCTCAAGATGCCATTAGGCTGCTTAGTGGAATTCAAGGTGCTAAAACCAGCATAAGAAGTCTAGTCTGGGTGTCTGACTCCCACCACTGAGGTAGCAGAGCTTTTTAACCTTTGAACATCTGTGAGGGGAAAATGATTTGCATTCTGATCTCCCTTTCTGTATTGTTAAAGGCTATAGATGGTATGTTCTCACGGCATATTTTTTAAAGCCAATTTTCTCTGAGCCTATAGAGAAAAGCATAGGCTGAGGTGGGAGTACTTATTGGCAGTCTGTTTCTATATATTTGATTTATGGATGGAGTACTAAGTGTGTGCATGTAGATACATTTAGAAAACCTTAAAAAGAAAAGAAAAATAATCTCATTAAAATGTTGGTAACGAATGTAAAAACAAAAGTAGGTATGCATTGTAGGATGCTGTGTAGAGGATTGTCTGGTTTAACCTGATATTATTTATATTTCTTTAAATATTTTCTTACAGACTGATAATAAACACTTAGGAGGTATATACAGTTTGCGAACCACCAGGATACAATATGTGCAAGCATTTAATACTTGCTGGTTTTTTCCTAGTTTTAATACGTATTCAGAAAAATCAAGAAAATGGTATCACTTAATAAATGAATGGCTTATTGAAAAATTTAATTTGATGGAAATATATTTAGTATCATTATTTTTAAGTTCACTATATTTAAGGATATTTCAAGTTAAATTTGGTGTGGCTTATTAAAAGAAATATTACTTATAGTTGCACAATTTGAACAGTTTTAGCTGCTTCATGATTTTAGAACTAGTCAGTCTTGCCTTGGTGCCTTATTTGCATTCACAGGCTGGAAGAGGACTGTGTTTGGGCTGAAGGCCAGATAGTTAGCATCACAGTTGAGTTCCTAAGTGTCAGCTTAAAAACTGCCTCTGAAATTCTTAGCCCTGCTGTTTTCTACTCCCTCTGCTCAACTGAACAACCAAGGTGTAGCTCATGGCAGTCCTTCCTCCTCTTCCACCAGTTCAAGCTTTTAGACCCAGAATGATCCTCTCCTAATTCTTGTCTCCACAGCTAGAGGTTGTTGGAGCATGTTCTAGGACAGCACACCAGAGTTTTCTGGCTTTCTAAAACCAGAGTGAAGTAACTCCTGAAATGAAGACTTGGATCAGGTTATTCAGTTGTCTCTGCCCCTCTGTTAGCACTTAGCACCTGGAAGCAGTCATATGCTATGCTTGCAGAAGCCTCCGGCCAAGCAGACTTTCCTTCACATCGCAGTAGCAAACTTTTGATCTTGGAAAAACTTTTGTTACTGTAATTTTACCCCTTGTGAAGGCTGTTCTAACTGAAGTCAAATTCCTTTTCATTAGGTTTAAGTTTGACCTGGTTTAGTATGTGCTTAAGTTGAATAATGCGTCTGCAGCTGTGGAAGCTGATGAACAGAAGAAGCAGAATCTATTTAGTGACACTGGTTTTAAATATGCTTTCCACTAATATTTTACATCTCTCCTTTGTATCTTCTGTGTTTATGGTATGAGCCAACTGAGGTGTGGTTTTTCAAGCTCTAATGAGTAGGACAAGTTGGTGTTGTGCTTTTACAGAATATATTCTGGTTGGTTCTTGATGCTTTATTTCAAATTTTTTCAATGTTTAGTAGCTTTTTTTCTTAACATAATGCTTTCCTAGGCTGAGTTCTGTAGGCCAGTCTTGTCCTTAAAGAATAACTGTTTAATCCAGGCTTGGTCACAGAATGGTACTGGCAGTAAAAATTGAAAGTCTCTCATAGGCTTGTGGCAGCTAATGATACGTAAATGTTGCAGCTGTCTCTCTTGGTGCAAGAAGTTTGGTGTTCACTGTTTTATAACTACGGCACCTGAAAATTTAAGTCAACCATAATTAAGAATTTTTAGGATTACATTTTCCAGAGCATTGTTTTGTTGTGTTCTCCTTCCATTTACTTTCATTATTGGAGAAAAAAGTAAACTTATTGGTACAGCGCCTGCAATTGTTGAAGAGTTCTGTGGTAAAGCAAACCAGTACTGGGAAACCGAGTCTGTTTTGGAGCACAGCAACTCTATGAGTAACAAAAGAACCAGCGGATCAAGATGCAGAGTCTAGATAAGATACTCTCTTGGTAAGGAGCGTAGCAGTTGCAATTGCTAAATATTGGCATTCGTAGAATCTAATCCTGTAAAATAAGTGTAAAAGCTGTACCTGGATACAATTTACAAATATTCTCTAAAAACTACTGGCTCTACAGTAAGGAACAAAGGCCCATGCAAATGATGAAAAACTCTTGTAAAGAGCATTTACTGTCAGTTTCAGTTGTGCAAATAATTTTATTGTACCTTTACAGTCATTTTCCTTGTCATGGTACACTAAAATTATGTTTAGCAATATATTTACTTGTGTTTTCTTTCAGAGTATATAGTAAAACTGTTCAACTCCTGGCCTTTTCCACACAGGATACTCAGATCTTTTTTGGGGGAAGAAAAAAAATATGGCTAAAACAAGCTTCAAAAACCTATTGCACCTAGACACAATATAAATGATATATAATGATGCCAGCTGAAATTGAAAGTCCAATTGTTCTAAATGTCATATGAACACAGACTGTGCCAGAAATTTGCGCACTAAAGGGACAGAGCATGGGAAACGGGAAGTGTTATTGCTCTTGTGTGCAGATAAGAAACTAGGGAAAAGGGAGATTAAAGCTAAGATTTTTTCAAACTGACTAGATCTGTGTCCAGTTCAACTGACTGCTCAAAATTTAATAAAAAAAACTTTTTGTATTCAGATACCTCAAATCAATAGTAGCTTCTGAAAATCTTGATTGATGTAGCTTTTCAGTGTAGTGTGGAAAGCTGATTAGCAAAGTACTTGAAGAAATTAAATTCAGTAGATGCAAGTAACTGAAAGAAACATGTTTTTCAATGAACAGTAAGAAGAATGCAGGGGGAAAAAGGGAAGCAGTTGTCTTAATGCTGTTTGGCATCAAGTCTTGGAGTTGGAAACAGGCTTCCATGTTCAAAAGCATGTGATGTCAAAATAATGGCCCCAAAGCATGCGTTCTAAACCTTTTATCTTTTTTGTGGAAATGGAGAAGGGAAATAAGGTAAGAGCTAAAGAGGGAATAAAAAAATCTTATATAGACAATTAAGTAGGTGTCGAAGCCTATTGTAATGTTTTAGTGGTTTGCGTTTTGGGGGGGTGCAGTGCTGGGATTTTAGGGGAGGATGTGTAAGGAAAATAATTGTTTTAGCTTGACACTTCCTGTGGTAAAGACTTGTTCTGTCATTTGTTAGGTCTTAGTTTGAGATGCCAAAAAAAAAAATAAATAGATCATTTCAGTCTTTCTGAGAGGACGAGGAGCCTTTTCATGTCATCTTAGGAGTATCCTTGTGTTATACTTCTGCTACAAATAAGAACAACTTACTGTAGGTCAGACACAGTCTTGGGAAGCAAGTACTTTGGCCCATCTTCCTTATTCTGAACCTAAACTGTTTCTCAGTGCATCTCTGATTGTGAATTGCAGTGGTTAAGTAGTAACCTCTCTCCTAAGAGCCCAAAAGTAGAGTGGACCCTGGGGATACTTTCTTGCATGCAAATGATTAGAAGGAAGAAAACAGAGGCAATCTTGATATAACTGATTAGAAGTGACATACTTGAAAGACTTGTAATCAAACATATATGTGATATGTACCAAACAGAACAGTGATTTGCGTTTCCTGTTTTACCTTTAATATGTGTAATCTGATTGCTAGCTAAATTATACCTTTGATTAATGGAAAAGCAATCAAGATTATCATAACTACCTGAAAGAACTTCTCATGGACTTTTTCAAGATAAGATTTGGATGAATTAAGTGTGTAACACTGGAATGTTTTTAGTTCTAAAATTCCTGTTTCTGTGAAGTAATAGAACTTCCTGTTTAAATTGCTTATGCTGTCACTATAGTGGAAGCGACATGATGGGAGCAGCTTAACATTTACTGTAAGCTTTCCCCAAATCATTCAGTACCCTGAAATTTGACCAGGCTGTAGGCTACTCCCATATATGTGTTCTTAATGGCCATCAGTAGCAGTTTTGATGTGGCTGTCCCACAAAGACATGGGACAAGTAGGACAGGAGGCCTCCAAGACTAGTTAGTCTCTTAGCCAAGGAATGGAGAAATATAACAAATTTAGTCATACAGTATAGGCTTTTTTCACCAAAAGAAAACTTGCATGGAGTTTCTCTTTGCATTCATTATAGTCTTACTGGAATTAATATTAGAAAGTAGTCCTTAATAGGCACAAGCAGGTAGGAGACCTATTAGATTTCCTGAATAACCATTGGTGTACTGTGTATAAATTTTTCAGTAGCCAATATGCATTATATGTGCTTTCACAAAGGTAACTTTCTTTTCTTTTGTGAATTCCTGACAGAAAGAAATGTAAACTCTAAAAAGCCATGTTCTGAAGGATGATCTCTTAGTTGTAGTTAACTTGTAGCTTTCATTTTTTAGATACACATTTGTCTTTGCTTTCTGTTCTCCCTGAACTGTTTGCATGAGTGCTTGCTACATTCAAAGCAGGATAGGCAAAATTGGTATTGGAGAAGAATCTACCAGCTTTTAATTCCTGTCACTGTGGGGTTTGGTTGTTGTTTTTGGGGGGGGGTTGGGGGTTTTTTTGTAACCTTTCAAGTGTTAGCTCCTTGCTGAGAGGGCTTAAATAAGGGCTTTGATATGAGAACTCAAGTTCAGTTAATGACCTCTAGTGTCCTGGAACCTAGGTGGTTGTCCTGGCTGCATCAGTTAAAAATCAGTTTCTTTAAACTCTAGAAGACCTGGCTTTTTTAATATAGAAATTCTAATGACTTCATATTTCTCGTTCAGGTGCCATATGAAACACTGAACAAACGGTTTCGAGCTGCACAGAAAAACATTGATCGTGAGACAAGCCACGTTACAATGGTTGTGGCAGAGCTGGAGAAGACGCTGAGCAGTTGTCCTGCTGTGGATTCAGTTGTTAGTCTCCTGGATGGAGTAGTTGAAAAACTCAGTGTTCTGAAACGAAAGGTAAGTGCTGTTCTACCTTGTGATTGCTTTGTCTTTGCAAAGTTAACAGAAGTCGTTTTCTGCAATGCTGACTGCTTGAATTTTCTTTTCAAGATAGAGGTATCACTGGCACTGTAAATAAAGGCCTTAGAATGCACAGCAAAACACCGAAACTTACTGTATGTTGCTTTACTGAGCTTACGAAATATGACTTGGGGTTCTATGACTAAGTATAACAAACCTCTGTTGAGATGTAAAATTAGTATGTATTTATAGTCTTGAAAAGGAATTTCTCTACCCACAGAAAAGAAATAGGAGCAAAATGAACTGTTTTCTATCAATTCCTGCTTGTCTAGTGGAAAGGTTTGTGCAGCTGCATTAACTGATCACTTGAGGAGGGAAAAACAGGAGGAAGATGAGTCTGAAAAATGGTGACAGCCCAGTGGAGGTAGTTGTATGCAGTGTTGAGTCTCCTTTGCAGAAGAAAGTGCAAGTTGTCCTGTACTGTTACTTGAATTTTTACAAACACTAAATTTGCAGGTTGGAAGGTTCCTAGGGAATATTACTAAAAGCATTTTAAACAAAGTTTAGCAGGATAACCTGATTCTAGCTGTTAAGCTTGAACGCTTGTATGAAATACAGCCAAAGTTTCATGCCTTTACCATTTCTTTCCAAGAAGGAGGAGTTAAAAACATAAACTATATAGTATAAGCCATTCTTATTTTGGATGGGAATATTACTCATACCGAAACTCATCAGAACACTTACTGGAAACAGATTTTGCAGAAAAATAAGAATAGCTCTGTCGCCTGACTTTAGAGCAGTGCTTCGCCAAAAATAAATAGACAAAACAAATGGTAGCAGAGTCATTTCATTAAAACTTAAATGAACTAACCAACAGATAAAAATCTTGAGACAATATTAAGTGAAGCATCAAAATACCTTGGAGGTTCATAACATGAAAATAACACTGTCATGTGTGTTGATTTGGGGTTTTCTGCTTGAACAGGTTAGCTAGGTGTTGAAAAGCTGATCTGCAAAAGACTTCATAAATCTAATTGCTGTTTTCATCTTTAGTTTGTGAGACTTAGAGGTCTTAAAGGATATGTTTTCTGCATTGCTCTGTTACTTACAGAAAGAAATTACTGCTATTTCTGAAAGAGGTGTTAGATTTTGCTTGTAGGTGTGTAGTAATGATGTGGAGGAGTAAGTTATTTACTTGTTAAATCTTTGCTGACTGCGGGGGTGTGTCTGAAGGCATTGCTGAATGTTTTGGGTGCAAGGCTCCATTTTAGTGTAATTGCTCATTTGTTTTTGACTGCCTGAAAGACTGTGGGGAATCTTATAGCTGCTCAGAAAGAACAAAAGGCAGAAAAAATCTGTTTAACAGAAAGTCTTCTGGAATGCAAAGGTCTTGTTTCTGCTCCAGACCCCCAACTCCAGCTGTCTTCTCTGTAATCTCTGCCCCGAGCAAAATGATTGTTTTCTTTAGGGCCTTCGGACCCATGTGGGATCTCTGTTTCCTCCTGTGTTTAGACAAGGATCTGATGAACTGCTGAGATGGCCATAATAGAATTAGATGGTTCCTTTGTTTAACACCTTACTGATTCTTAAAAGAGAGCTTTTCAACACAGCACATTTCTTGGGTTCTGAGAACGATCCTGGAGAAACCTAGGCCTTTTGTGTTTTCCCTTTTGCATCCTGTTTAATATGCTTGTTCCCTCAAGTTCTATTACTGTCCAGCAGGGCAAGTCCAGGTAGACTTGCTTCAGAGGGTTTTGAAAAGGATCTGTAGCCTTTCTGAATGCACTAGAAGGATCAAAAAACCAGGAAGAGCTGCTTAAGTCCAGATACAAAACCGTATCAGGAGAGCCCTTTGATATGAGAAGGGGCTCAACCTTTGTGCCTGACTGCCTTGAATTCTCCTAGCTGTGTTCAGAATAATTCTCGAGGTTGCCTTCACATCTGATAATACTGTAGACATCTAACAAGTTAGTTTTGGCTTGAGTTAGTGTTTGTTTGCTGAACAGGAAGTGACTTAGTTTATAACTTAAACAAAATACTGATCTCCAAAGCATATGTTACAAAATTCGATAACATTCAGTAAAGCTAAATTCAGTAACAGCAGTAACTCAGACTTCAGTAATAAGAATAACTGGGGCTATAGATATTTACATGAATTTTACATGAATTTTAGTAAAAGACTATCTTGTATAGTGACTAGGATTTTAGGTACTTGAATTTTGTATCAAGGGCCAGATCACAGCCAGGCTTAATTGGGCTAAATGCTTGATAGGCTTTTCTTGCACGAGTTTTCATTTATTTCACTTTGATTTTCAAATATTGATCCTTCCTGAAGAAGTCTGTAAATGAGCATATGTGGTAAAAGCAATTAGAACCAGCCTGTGCTTCAGGAGCTGGAGCTGTTAGCCAAAGATGATCCTGTAGCCTGAATAGGAAGGTAGCTGTGCCGGCATGGAGTGCAAAGTGGGCGGCCAAAAGCTACCCAGGTTATTTGGTCTGTGTTTGGTTGGCAGACCTGCATGGACTTCCCTGTAGCCATAGCTGTGCAGTTACTCAAACACAAGCCAGTGAGTTTAAAGTCACCGCAAGTAAGGCGGCCCAACCTGAAATTGCATCATTAGTGATATATCACAGATGGGAAAGGTACTAAGCCTCCATCATCACCTGGTTTGCTTTTACCTTAGCAAGCATATAAAAGTACTGCAGGCCTTCTTGTGTTTTGTAGCCTGGCATGACCCACAACAGTCACGTGCTCTATGCTGGCTGAGTCAGCTAGCTTTGGATTACAGTCTGTCTGTAATAAAATTGCCTGGTAAAATTTGCAGCATAACTAATCAGCCGTTTAAGGCTGAAGGAAAATAAGTATGACCTGATTGTGTTTTTTAATTAAAAAAAAAAAACACGTTGTAGAGATATTTTGGGGTGTGTGTTTTGCGCTTGGCGTGCCAGTATGTTGGCTTAAAAAAAAGCCGTTCTGCTTCCTCTGGACAAATTTATTTTCCTAAGTAATGCTCCTAATAGTAGATCCACGTTTCCAAAGCAGCAGAGGTAAGTAAAATAATACCAGTTTAACAAAGCTGATAATTCTTGAAAAACTACTTCAAGGTCCTTGAATTAAAGGTGCCAAGAGGCCAAATGTTTATATAATTTTCATTATTGCATGACTGATTAAAATGGCTCCAGTGTATTAGAAGTAATGTGGGTTTACTCTGCATCACTCCTGGGTAGAACTAATTCAGTAGGACAGCTGCTTGAGGAAGAAGCCATGCGTAGGTTAGAGGTGGAAATTCGTGATTGTCAACTGTTTGGACCAGATGACTGCAAACCTTCACAAAGCTCTTTGCAGACTATTACAGCAGTTGCTGTTGTAGTTGATACGTTGCCATTTTTGGACTAACTGCACGTTAGCAGAAAAATGTGTATACTCGTAATGTTCAAATGTTATGTAAAAACTTATTTATATGGAAGAATATCTCAGAACTGGACCAACCACACTGAAACTTAGGCTCTGCCGTAGGAAATGTCTTTCTAAATGAAAGAAACGCTATTTGGAGTAACTGCATAGTATGTAAAGAATGCTTACAAACAATTCTTACTGTATTTTCCTTTAAAAGCAAATTGAAAATGTACGGTTCTTATTTATTCCTGCTAATTTCTACTTTTTAGGCAGTTGAATCAATCCAGGCTGAAGATGAAAGTGCAAAACTCTGCAAACGTAGGATTGAACATCTGAAAGAACATAGTAGTGACCAGCCAGCTGCTGCAAACATGTGGAAGAAGAAACGAATGGATCGTATGATGGTGGAACACCTTTTACGCTGTGGCTACTACAATACAGCTGTAAAACTAGCGAGACAAAGTGGTATTGAGGTTGGTAGCAATGCACACTAACTTACTAAGCAAACGGTAGAAAAGAGGAAGAAGTTGGCAAATAAGAACAAGCTGCTTCTAGCCCTGTAGCAGCTATTTTTATGTATGAGCATGACTTTATTACTAATGCTTATCTGTTAATCTTTTTAGGCCTGTGTTTTATCTCCTTATTCACATAAATTGTATTTTAATGTATTAAATAAGTCAAAATTGAAGGCATAACTTTTAGTCACAAATTAAATGGTTTTAGATAAGCACCTTGCCCTAATAAAACTTGGAATAATTCTCAAATGTCATACAGAATTCTTGTTAGAGGCCTTTAGGCTGCTGATTAAGCAGTTGGTGGAGCATCCCATCTGTCTAGCCCCACTTAGATGATAGGTGTAGGTGACCAGACTAAGCAGAATAGCATATGCTGATTTCAGGAACTGTTTTATTTTATCATCCTACTATTTAATACATCGAGATGAAAGCTGGCTTCTACTTTGGAAGATAAATCTTGATACAATTTGGGTTTTTAAGTAGCCAGTATATCTTGCATGGTCCATAGAAACTTTTTGCTCTTTTGCTTATTTTGCCATCTACGATTCCGTGGTTGTCACTTTTCCTTTTCACTGGTTATCTAGTTGGTTTTGCTTCCATCTCATAATTGCTTATGAAGCGTTTAGAGTTTTTTGTACCTTGGTGTGTCTTCTTTATGCAAAGCAATGAATTGACATTGTGGTCCTCTGACAGCCACAAGGACATTAAAGCTGATTCTTTAAGAATTTGCTGTTTATGTAGAGAAAGCACGTTTTGCTAATTTTAGGTAGCATTTGCTGTTTGATCCTCAGTGATTCTTGAATTTTAAGTTCTTCTGATATTCCTGACTTCAGAAGGTATGCAACTCTCCTTGGTTAAAATCTTTCTCCTAAACTCTCAGCATCTTTAACTTTACAGTTGTATTATGTGACTTATGTACTTTGCCTTTCTTAGGTGACATAGTTGAACACATCTTTCTGAGCTAGTTGAGGGGAAGAGATTTTTGTTACTGGTGTCAAATTACAGCATATATACCTGCTCTTTATCTCATACAAATATTTGTCACGTGTCACTGTTAGTCCTTGGCTGCTTTGCCAGACTGATCCTGTTCAGCCAGCAGTGATTTCAGTAAATACCAAAAGGGAAGCATCAAGTAGAGGTTGAATGGAAGGGAGAGGGGAAGAAGTGGGTTACAAACTATTAATAGGAAATAGTCCTGAAGAAATTCACTGAAGAGACTGCTATGCCTCACTAAAGATAGCCCATGCATGTCAATCAAAAAAACCAAGACAATTATTCTGGGATAATTGCAGCTGAATGGTCAGCAGCTCTTCCACTTCTGGTAGATGTTTCGCTCTGTTTTGAGCAGGAGCTCATTTCCTGCTGAATCATCACGTTACCATACCTACTAGGTCTGCTGAAAAAGCACTATGTAAATATCTTCACTTTCATAGCAAGTTCTATTATGCCTGATTAAGTAATGCTCAATTTTGGTTTAGATGTAAGCATGGAAGTCCCATCATGATACACTGCAAGACTGTGTGGTACGAAGGGTTGCACTTCTGAAGTCTTAAAGCTTTTCATTGTGTTTGCTGAATAGAAACTTTTGTTTTTAAAAAAGAGTTTTAAATAAGCTTCTTTAACTTCTGCGTTCAAGCCTAAGTATTTTTATTTGCATAACATCAAAGTAACTTGAATAACACAGAACTTGCATATGTTGAATGCACTGAGGCCATATTTCTTCTAGTTTGCTAAAATTATGCATTTTACTCAATATTAAAGTTTACATTTTGGGTAAATGAGGATAGGCTTCCCTCAGTCTCTCAACATTGTACTCAGTCTTACTGTGTGGTGATACTCATTGTGAACAGCTTTTACAACAGTAAGATACTGAGACTTGATTGTTATACAGAATTTGTGGTTTTGCTGGCTTAATGTCTCTGTTTCTTTTTGTTCCTTTCTTGCTGAAGGATAGGAGCATTGAAGCATTCTCTAATGCTTAATAATGTAACTTTGCTGTAGAGATTACAAAATATTGTGGTATTCTTCTCTCAGCTAAAGTAATCTTTGTTTACTGTAGTTTCAGCTGTAATTTTGATAAATGTCTCCACCACTGCAGAGTTCAGAAGCACATTGCTGTATAGTGAACCTGGTCAGGTCTATTACCTGCTTTTTTTGTTTGTTTTTGTATGTTTTTTGAAATATCAAGACAATATTGTTATCACTGGGTAGGCACTATACCCTAAGTAGGAACCTGAAAAAAGGTAAGGATTTTGCTCAACCTGTCCACCAGCCAGAGGTGAGGCTGGTGGGCAAGTGGAGCATGATTCAGCAATGCAATCTTGTGGCAAAGAGGACTCAGCAGCACTCAGGGTTGCACTGGGATGAGCATCACCAGCAGGGGAAGGGTGGTGATCCAGCCCCTCTGCTCAGCTCTTGTTAGACCCATCTGGAGTGCTGTATCTAGTCCTGGGCTCCCCAGCAGACACACTGGGGTGTGGAGTCCCTCTGTACTTGGAGATATGCAAACCCAGGCTGGACTGGGAAAGGTCTTAAGTAACCTGTTGTAGATGACCCCAATTTGAGCAAGGGGACTAGACAACCTCCAGAGGTCCCAATCTCAGACATTCTGAGATTTTGTTTCTATGATTGCAGGCCAAATGGCTGAAAGTGCCCTTTGCCGCTGTTTGAAAAGGCTCTTTCCATTTCAGTTGTAGCTGGTGGATCCCAGGTTAAGCATCTTTCAGTAGCTGTTAGACCAGTCTTGGGAGCATGTCTCAGCCTGCTTGTTTTAAGTTCCTTGCATGGCTTCTGAATGCTAAGAGACCTGCAGAGCTGCTAAGGTACTTCAAGGGTGGAAACAGTTTAGAAAGCATTCTGTTTCAGTGACCAAAAGCAAACCATTAAAGCATTCATATGTTTGCCAATAATACACAGCAGACAGTTTGCTCAAAGATCGACTAGGCAGCATAGTGTCCAACTCTAATAGTTATTGATGGGCCGTGACAAATTCTAGTCTGCTTTCTAAATTAACTGCCTTCATAGGAATGATATTCTTGAATACTTGTCATGGAAGATAAGCGCTTAAAAGCCATGGTTATAAACTAGGAAGCAAACAGCTCTGAAAAGACATGCTGGATGTGAAAACTGATAGGGAAATTTAAATATCAGAGTTATGAACTAGCTCAAGTTAGGAATAACTTCTGACATGAGTCATATATAAAGCATAATGTTATATGGCAATATAAGAAATAAACTACAAACATGTAATGTGTTTGATATGTCTTTAAAGAGGAGTAATGCTGCTTGGGAAAGTAAACCAAAATGTGAGTAATATTAAAATAAGAGCTGGTAGTCAAGGACAGAAATGGCACGTTTGTGCCAAAGTAAATATGAGGTGGAGGGAATTCTATTATGGACCTTTTTTTTCTTTGTCTTGTGGCTCCGTAATGATATGAAAAACAGTTTGGGCTGAAGATATAAACTAGATGTTACGTTTTTGTTATTGCATACAAATGAAGCTCATCAGTATCAGCTTGTTACACTTAATAATGATCTTATTTTACTCTGTTATGACCTTGGAGTGTAACACCAATATAAAAATGCATATTCTCATCTGTAAATTCATATCTTCAGCTAGCTGGCAGGGTTATCTCCTAACTTTGCTATTCCATATTCTGCTACCCTAAATGCTATCTCACCTCTGTGCCATTAATTGATAGGCAAATCTAGTTTTGGAAGTGTGGTGTTCCAGTAGGAAGTTGGTTGCTGTTTGTAGATAAATTTTGTAATTAGGTTAGGTATATAGTGCTTTGTTTGCTTTTCTTAGGGGTGGTTGTTTTTTTAATTTAATTCTTCTTCTATCCCCTTTTTTAACAGGCTAGGAAGAAAAATAAAAAAAATAAAAAACACTTGAAGTGTCATGTTCTTTGCTTAATTATGTAATAGCCATAGTGATTTTTGTCGATTGAAAATGAACCCAGAGACCGAAGCTGCCGATCTCTCTTATCATATGCTGTAAATCCTCTTTCTGTCTTTGCTTAGTTTATTTTAGTAAGAGAAGATGTGTCCTTGCCTTAATGCCCATACTGTACAAAAGTTGCACAAGTGGCAATGTTTTTTTCTGTGAAGAATAGCATAAATTTAAACCAAGTGTCTGTGTGTTAGGGTGGGGAGCCAAATTGTTTAGAAATCTATAAACCATTGAGGGACAGAAGAACTACTACACCCATGGGAGGGTGGGTGGTGGCACTGTAAAGTTGCAGGTCTAAGAGAACACTTGAGTTGAAATAACTCTGTTTAAATACCTTGGAAGGTCAAGTTAACCAGTTTTATCATGGATGCCAATCAAAGGTTTGCAAATTAATGTTCTTAGATCAGTAATTAAGTAGGTGCATTGTCCTTCAAAGATACTTAACTAACCATTTGCATTAATACCACAGTATGCTTTTTGCTTTTCAGAATTGTTGATAAAAAAAATTGGGTGTTCCACTGCATTGAAGAGTTTTGTCTAGACATATGACCATTGTAAACATTGACCTGTATTAGAAGGGCTTCTTGACACTTAATACACAGCAGTATTAAACCAATTGACAGTAGTCCTAAAAAGATAAGTTTTCTTGAAGTGGGAGTTCAAATCTTCAGTTTTTGTCAATGGTTTCCTTCTTGAGGAGAACTTCTAAATCTGTGGTAATAGTTATCCCCCGGAGAATATCAAAACAGGGCAGATATTGCAAAGCTATTCTTGAAAATATTGTCTTTCAAACTGGTATAGTAAATGTATTTTTTTAAAAAAATAAAATTTGATTAGTGTAAATGAAAGGAATAGTAGTGACTGAAAAACCTGATTATCCTCTGTTTTCCTGTCTCTCCAATTTGGTCCAGTTCTTCCTCTATCTTCTGCATAAACACAGCTTCAGTTTTAATAATTTGGAAACCATTTTCAATGGATTAGCCTAACTGAGTATTTGGAAAGATAAATGCAACAAATTGAGGTGTGTTCCATCTTCTTAATATTGTTACGGAAAGTCATGCAATCTTACTTGATGTCCTTTGGAATAAGAGGAACTTGAATTCTTCCAGTCAAGCGGCACGGCTTTTAACCAAGTACTTGACCTCTTATACTCTTCTATATTATTGTTCCTTTTTTTCAACCCCAAAGTTAAAAGTTCTTTCCTTGCTTTATAAAAGTGTTCCTCAACACTGAAATGGATCCTTCAGCTGGGACCTTGGTAGAAGACTGCTGAATGACTTCCTTCTGTGTGTTATAGGGCAAAATGTCACTGAAGCTGCCATTTTTGAGGTCATCCTTTCCCTGGTTGGTTCCTACCAATGAATCATTCTCTCTCTCTGCACATTCAAGCATCACAAACAGGAAGAGTATTAAGTTTTAACTCAAAAAGTAAATGAAAAATGCTCTCTGAGAATACTGTTCTGATCAAAATGTGATAGGCTTAGGTTTGTTTAGGTCTCGCTGAAGCTCACCTCCTGGATGTTGACAGAGGAGAGCGGATGGTATTGAACCCATAGCTGCCTGGATTTTAAGGAAAGTTTCATATTTAAGAAGCTGATTGTCTTTGCCTGTCCCACTGGACTGAAAGTTTCTTACACCTGTGTAGCTGGTATTCTTGCTCTGAGGGTTGTGCAGGATAAAGGCATTCTGTGGTCAGTGAATGTCCACAACCACAGGTGGATCTGCACATCAGGAGGAATGTGCAGGTAGGATATCGCTTCTGTGTTTCTGGATACTGACTTGTGCTCCACTGCATCTTTTAGCACTGCTAGAGCTGCATTCCACTTCATGAATGAATGGACGATCACCATAGCAGACTGATAGTATATATGCATGGAAAAAAATAAGCATGTGCTTTGATACAGCTGTGTTCTACTAGTCTTCTCCCCAAAGGCCTGAAATGGCTATTCACATTTAACTTTTATGGTTAGGTGAATTAGGAATGAAAACTTAAATGTAAAGCGAAATGTAAAAATCTAGGAAGCTTAAAAAATCTGAGTGGAACTTTAAACTTAAATCTAAAATAATCATAACAAATAAGCTACATAATACAGTTCAAGAGCATTGGATCAGTAAACTTTTAATATTTGAGCAGAATGGATGTGATTGCTTCAGTTAGAAATTCATGTAAATGTTTAGAAAAACTCTAAGTTTGAGTGAAGGAAGCCATATGATCTTAAAGTTAAAAGCTGAATAAGTACTTCTCAACAGTCATACCAGTGTACCCTTAAAAATCTTCCTTGTTAAGACACGTAGTCCAAGAATGGCTTGTAGGCAAAAACACAAATACATATTAAATTTTTTCATCAAAACAAGTTTATATTCATAACACTTCAATTTTAAATAGGTAAATAATACTCAGCATAATGTTTGCATGGATTCTTTGCTTCACTGTCATGCAGCACATAGACAAGCTCAGTTTCTAAATGTGGGCTGAATGGCAAAAGGTGTCTTTTGTCTGGAGCTATTTATTGTGTCCCTCTCCTATGACTTGCTGTTCCCACACTGGAGATGTTGGAGAATACTACATATGAAAGAGCTCCTGAACTGGCACAACTTATTTCAAGGTGCCAGGATGTTACCTTGTGCCTGTTTTGAGTTACCTTAAAGTACTAGGCTCTATAGACGAGCAACTCGGAAACTCCTTTAAATATGTTTTGGCTGTTCTTAGTGTAGGAATGGCAACTTTCACTAGATTGGTATAATGAGTGTCTAGGTGTGTTCATCTGAATTTCAAAGTGCTGTAATTCCTGAACAGCATCTTTAGGAATTAGAATTATGTAACTGTGAAATAGTCAAGATCAATGCAGAATAACAAACTTCCTCATTACAAATCATTTGACACTTCAAAAGCCAACGATGTGGAGTGTGCTGTGATGTTGCATGTCTATTTTTGTCAGTCCTTTTAGACAAAATGGGTTACCTGTAGTGTATCATAACAGAGCTGATTTATTACAAAATACTTAGTCTGGAAGGCTAGTGATTCAAGAGTCTTGAATTGAAATTTTATCTAAAGGGAGAATGGTGTTATCACCTGTAGATTGCCTGGACATAGAAGACGTTTGGTTTCAGTTATGCCTCTGAGAGTTTTCTTATTGTACATTCTTCCTACCAGACATTCCTTCAAAGTGTAAGTGTTACTTTACATTTAACAATTTCTCCTATTACTATACTCGATGACAGGAGTTTGCTTTCTGTGAATGTGTGTAGCTGCTAATACAGACTCATCCTGCATGGACAGAAGCTGCAGGGCTTGTGCTCAACTGGCAAGGGATTAGTTGTCTTTCCTCTGCTAGAAGAGGCTACAACAGAAAATGGCCACGGTAGAGCTAAGACCAGAGGCTTTTTTTTCTCCCTACCCAATGGTGCATCTTAAGCTCCAGAGGCTTTGTCGCATTGCTCTAGCGTAGTCATTTATTATTGTGCTTAGCATGGTGTAATGTACTGCTGGATAAGGTGCAGCCATTTGCTGAGCTACAAAAATTGCTGAGGCAGGAGTAGAGGATGCATTGGGAAAACAGCTTGCTAATAACCAACCTAAGTGCTAGCTGTAACTGTGAGGCTCTATCAAAGTGGCTGATGTGCATGAGCAAAAGTAGACAGATGAAACATTTCTCCTTATTTGGCTCTGAAGCAGTCAGTACCAGAATATGTATAGTTTTGGTGACTGCACTTTAGGAAAGCTGTTAGAAAAATTGGAGGGAGGGTGCTTTTGCTAGGTATGAGAGCAAAAATCATGTACCAAGGAGCCTCATAATCTAATGCTGAAGAACTTCATAAGCTAGTGGAGAAGGGCTTAGGGAGGAAAAAGTACATGGAATCAGAAGTCAGAAAAACTCAAGTTTGAAATCAGACAGAAGGTTAGAACGTGATTTTGATCACTAGAACCAACTACCAAAAGAAGTACCAGCATCTTCTAATGCTAGATAAAGACAATAATCTTCTGACAGATAATCAGTAAATACAAGTTACTGGGGTCTTTCAAAAAGAAACAGGTAAAAGGTCTGTGCTATACAGAGGTAATGGAAGATGTTCTCATGTGAAAGCTCAACTGTACACCATGGGATACTGTGTTTATTTTGCAGACAAACTTTTCTGGCTCTTCTGTTGATTAATCTGTGGTTTGGCTGTCTGTCTTTGCTTTTCTCTAACAACTAGCTCTGCAGCTGGCTTTTGAGTAGGACATTCCGTCAATTGCTCTGTTTATTTTCTCTGTAATCCTGTTAATGTGTGTAGCATTATAACACTTAATAGTAGCTTAATGAACTTCAGACAACATTATTTTCTGAGCAGAGAGTAAGGGGGCCTCTTAATATTAGTTTGTGCCTTATTTTAACTGATCTTCAGTAACTGCAATGTTGCTGTGTTGTCACCACCTTATGCCATTGTTTTCATAAAAATTTGCATTTCCCTTCAATCTCAACGCAGTTTATACATACTCTGCATTCACTCTGAAGGATCTTTCTTGTAACCAGCAGCCTTTTACTCTTCCCCTTGTATAGGGGCAGAGCAATTGACTGTGGGGGAAGGGTCTCTCTTCACGTTACTGCCATCAAAATCTATTGCCCTGTCCTGCTTTTAAACTGCACCTCATTTTTTCTTTCCGTGCATGTTTCCAAGTAGGCAGTGTTACTGTGGTGTGTTCTAGTCCTCCTGCTGACGATCATGTTTTTCACTGTTTCCTCAAGGCGGAAATAGGTTAATCTCTTTCTTTCTTTCCCAGATGGTCCTGTTGTCTACCTTGCAGCTCCTGGCATCTGCCTTCTTCCCAAGTTGTGTAATGATAATCATGATATCTCGGTGATCCCTGGACCTGCTGTGTATTCATCACAGAGGAAACTTTATTCAACTAATATATTCGTGTAGAAGACTAGTTAGACCATTTTGTTCATAACTGTTCATTACTGCATTTCTATTTCAGTTCTATAGCTGTGTCCTAAATTATATGGAAGGTTAGGTTGCAAGGTGAGGGTGCGTAGTTCAGTATGTGAATAGTCATTGAAAACTTAAACCAGCTTTTTTTAAAGTTGTTGGTTTAGAGTGGTCTAAGTAAGTGTTTATTGTATTTCATATACAAGTAGCTTAAATGAATGCTTACCATACTACTGGATGCTAAAGCGCATCAGCAAAGCCTTCTTTAATACGAAGGTAGTACTCTTATGCATGTAATATGTATAGATAGTCAATCTTAAGACTGCCATTGGTACATACTCTTGGCAACAAGCCACTGATAGCTTGAGGCGTACTGGCCTATTTTCAATTTCATATTGGTGCTAGTAAGCAATTAAAAATAAACAATTTGCTTGTTTAAAAAGATAAATAAACAGCATCTTATGATATTAAGAATCACCTATTTTATACAACAAATAGCCTCTTTTTATGAGTGTTGTTTTTTCCACCAAGGAAGTTTTCTCCTCTACAAAATGCTACCTTTTTCCACCTGAATCAAACTTTTTTTAAATCTTGTTATAAGCCTAACTTTTCTGTTTGGATTAATCATCTTGTTCTGAGGATTGCTCATAGGGGATTTGAAAATATCAAGTATGGCTTGTTTTAGGTCTTGTTTCTGTTTGGTTTTCAGCCTTCTTAAAGATCCACATTTCATGTGTGAAATATTCTGGATTTTATTTTCATACATAAATGTTCATGTGACTTATAAGGGATTTTATCATGCATTCCTTTTGACAGCTTTCCAGACCTGTGGCTGGAAATGTCATAAAATAAGTGCTTCAACTCAGGTGCAGAGTGGAGACCGATGGCGAGGAATGACTATTGACCTGACTGTTCCAAATCTTAATCTTACGTAAATTAAAACCCTCCCATGAACACTACACAAATTTTGAGCAAAAGCTGTATTTCTACTAGAGAAATGATGCTTTTGTTCTTTTTAAGCCATTTTTGACATAAGATGACAGGCAAAATTGGTGTTTTGTTGTATCTGGTGCTGAAATATATGAGCCGTTTTCTTGGTGACTTTAAAGAGCCACACACCTAGATCTGAAACTGTATATTGAAGAGTTTGGTTTTTATATTTGGGAATGGATTAATCAAAACCCGGTCATATATTAGAGACAGAATCATTACTGACTCTTTAAAAATGATTTGTAGTGAAGTTCAAATTTTTACCTGTTGTGAAACAAACTCTACCTCTCATACTAATCTACGGATTGCTGGCTTTTAGTTATGACTGTGAAACTAATGAATGATTGTAATTTAAGCAAAATTTTAATTTGCTTGAGGTATAGTTATAATGTAAAGATGTTTCACTTTTAAAAAAAAAAAAAGCTGGATGAAGGCTTCTGCGTATGTGCTGATGTCTAAATAGAAAGTCAGAGCTTCCTAAAGGCATCCCACTCTTAAATTGCCATGTTTGAAGAGGTTACTTCTAGTATGAGACTAAAAGCTTTTGGGTGGAGTTACTGTTGTTGAACTCTGATATCTTACTTTGACTACTGAGATGTGGTTAGTTTTTAGTGAAGTGAATAAAGTTTGCTTGAGGTCTTTTGGAATAAAAGAATCCTGTGCAAATACTTGAGCATATTATCAATAGTTGCACTACTCCTACCAAAAACGAAAGGCAAACAAATTTGATAGGCATTCATTATATTTAGGAAGACTCTGCTTTTTTGTATTTACTTAGTTTCTGTAAATGTGTGGACCTACTACTGCTTTTTTCCAATTCACTACTGAATTCTCGTAACTGTGCAGGACCTTAAAGTTACGAACTTTGGGCTTAAATTGAAGGTAGTCCATGCTTCAGTATATGGTTGCCAGATCCTCACTTGGTTCACAACTTTGTAAGAGACATAGATGTGTTTAATTTCAAATTCATGTGAAGCTAAAATATCCACCAGTTCGAAACAAATTACCCTACTACATTTGTATCCACCTTCTCATTATTTACAGGTATTATTCTTCAAACAACCTTACTGTATTTTTGTGAATCACTTTTTCTTCCTTTCTGTAGCACAGCCGTGTGAATTCATTAAATTCTGGGCCTATTTTAATTTTCCTCTTGGTTTTGATGCCTGAAACCAGTGTTTAAAAGAGCGATTATTTTTCATTTCAAAGCAGTTATACCATGACTTCTAGAACGCGTGGAGCCTGGCTTGCTGCAGGTTTGTCCTATAGCTGATGTAAGCTTTATTCTGAATTGCCCCCTCTGGAGAAAACCTGCAGCAGATCTTTCCAGCATCGGCTCTTTGGTATCTAAATAACTAGTAAGTGTTTGCTGCAACCTTCCCCTCCAGTAAGGGCAGGTGCTGGAGTCTCCTGAAAACAGGATACTGCTAAGGAGAGAAACCTGGCAAAAAGTGAGATCACCTGAGAATTCAGCCCCTGTTGACTCCTGCTTATGCTCACCAGAGAGTCCAAAAGCTGTTCAAAGGAAGGAAAGTGCATATACATGCTTGGGATGTTCTTACTAAGAACCCATCTCAGAAAATGGAAGTGCCATACAGGGATATAGCTTTTATGTTGGCCGCGGGTATATATGAGGTAATACTTATCATAAAGAAATCCTCATTCTTCATAGTATTTTATACCTTAATAATTGGAGTTCTGAGCAGAATCATAGGGTTGGTAACCTCCCTCCCTGGAGGCACTTGCAGCTTAAAAAGAAGCAGTGATATTTTAAAAGCTATATATATGTAAATCAGGCAGAGCACAGGGTGATATATAGATGTATTCCTTGTTTAAATAAGTCCCTCTGATTTCACTTAAGTGGCTTCAGCCTTCATGTGCAGTTTTCTCTAATAAATATCTTTCTCTGAAGTTTGAACTGTTGTAATGGAATTAAATAGTCGTTTTATGATAAAGCTCATCCAGTGCCTAGTTACTCTTCTGATACCTGTTTAGTGACTGTTGAGTAGAAGAGAGGATTAGTTCACTTCAGTCCAATAGTTGTTTTTTTTTTTAAGCAGAAGTGATAAAATCTAGGTGGTACTTCCTTACTTGGACTAGAAGGAAGAAGAATGCTTATGCTGTGTTCCCCCTCTTTAGTGTTTGGATAATTGTTAGTAATACTTACGGACAGAGTTCTCCTCCTTGAGCCATTTGAAACTATTTTTCAGTACCAACGTAGAAGCCTAACTAAATGAAAGTTTGATGTTAATCAGTCTTCCTGCCCGATGTCAGGTATTCTGCATTTGAAAGCAAGTTAAGGCAAGGTAATTTAGGCAAAATTATCGTGGTGATGCACAGGAGGCTGGAAAGTCTCTGCTAAGAGTTATGGTTTGATAACAAGACTGCAATCATCTGTGTGTGGTGCAGGGTTCTGCTAGACTTCTGCAGTATTGGAAGTGAAGTATTGCAATCACTTCTACAATGTGAAAACTGAAATTGTGAAATGAAGGAAGACTTTACAGTGTTGCGAAAGATGGTAATTAAAGACTTTAGAATTGCTTTTTAATTTATATACAAGTCAGAAAACTTTTGCCGTGATGCTGAATGCTGTGTCAGTTGGAGGGGGAGTGTACGGCAACAGACTTCTTGCTTCAGCTTTTTCTCCACCTGCAAAACTGGTGGCAATATTTCTCTAAAATTGCGTATTTATATTCACTCATTTTTTTATGTAAACAAATTGTATATGAGAGGCTTTTCGTAACAGCAATTAAATCTTAATGCTGTTTTGGGAATTGAGAAAGACAGTGTTTCTGTATGCTCTACAGCCTATGCAACTCTGAACTGCAGAATACCTTCAGATAACTATTCAGGATTGGGGTCTTAATGGCTATTTTTGACTGGAACATGAGATACTTCTTGCAACCGCTAATGCTGTTAACTGGTTCCCATCCACACAAGATATGGCAGACAAGTAGTACTCCAGTAGTGGCCTGTGTAGAAGAGCTGTGTTAATTTTGGTAAAGCCAAATAATCCTCTGCTCTTCCATTCTCCTCTTTCCTTAGTCCTGGCTAATGAAGTACGCCATGGAGAAGCATCAAGAGTGTAGGCACCACCAAGAAAGGAAGATAGGAGAGCATGATCAGATTAAAAAAACTTGGGTGACATGAGAGCATGTGGGTTTTGTAAAGGTTTCTTGCATAATTGTATCTTAGTATTTTTTTCTATCAATCTGCATGATTAAGACTTCTAACTACTTTCTATCAAATGCAAAAGCTATTTCTTTCCCTACAAATGGATTTCTTAATGCTTTTTTTAATATTGTTCCCTAACTTTCTATCTAGTCAGCAAAGAAAATCCTATTTATTGGTGCAATTTAAATGTGATTGTTGGTTTTGAAAGGAACTCTTTTAATTAAAAATGTTCTCCTCCGTTTTCTGGATACGTACTGTCTATTTAATAGAGACAGCTGCCCAGCTTTGACTTCTTTTGGCAACCGCGATTCTAATTAGCATTTCTGTACCAAATAGAACCTTTTTATTTTAAATTTGCAAAAGAAATGTAGGAATTCTCTTTTTACTTAAGAGTTTTGTCTGCCTTAGCAGCAGCTACAATCTTTTTGTTCACAGTTGAATGTTGCTATACTAACACCTGATTGATAAATGCATATAGTTTGGATTCTCTCACCAGCTCACTGAAATAAAACAAATGCTGCCCTTACGCTTCTTTAAAAAATAAACCCTTGTTTTGTGATGAAGCTTAAACTACAAAAAGCTAGCAAATTAGATTAAACCAGTGATTTGTTGTCTGCCTAGCGTATCTAGTCCTTTTTTAATGTAGAGGGAAATGTTTTTGTCTTAATTTGGTGTAAAAGTAAATGCTGTTCATTAAGAGGACACATAGCTCAAATAAGCTTGAGGAGATGTATGAAGATATTATTTTTAACTCAAATTGAATTGTCTTTCCATTCAGTAGCTGTGTGGGAAAACATGCAAGCAAGATCATGAGTATGGCTGCATTATATGTCAGATTACTTATACAGATGAGTTATCTGGGCAAGAGGTTTTTATGTGGTCACCTTATCACATACAGGGGAATAACGTGCTTCTTTTTTCAACCTGAGTATAACATGAGAAAAAACTTCAGACTACCAAGGAGATTACTCTCCTGTTCTTGTAGGAAAACATCTGAAAAAGAAAAGCACCTTTTGTGGAACAGTTTGGCATTCTTTCAGTCCATTTGCCAACACATTGATTAAAAAAAAATTATTTTTTTGTTATCCTTAAGGAGATGGGATGAGTCATTCAAAGTCTGACTTACCTGGTTTTCATAACACTAGAGCTGCGTGAGGCCCTTTATTCTTTTGATGGTATAATGGTTTTGTTGCTGTGGTCATACAATCTATAGAATGTCGTTGCATGTCCACTGCCCTTAATAGAGAGAAAGCTTTAGAGAAAAGCCGCAACTTGTGCGGCAATTTAGAAATATGTGGGGCTTGTTTACATTTTTCTAAATAACCATTCTGACAAGCCTAGCATGATCTGGTCCACTTTTCCAATAGCACTAGGCTTCTTGTATTTAGAAAGAAAAATTGTCTAATGAAATACAAGATGTAAATGCAATATGTCTGATGCTAGTTCTATTTTTTTGTCTTTGTCTCAGGGAGGTATGAATTCTAAGACTAGGTACATTCAGCTGTTCTAACAGCTGAAAATGCCATCTGAGAGTAGTTTCGTTCACTAGAGGTACTGTAATATTTGTCATATTCAGCATTTCAGTTATATAATTTTTAGCATTTTGTTTTGAAGTCTACATAAAAATGAACTTGTTCAAAATTAGAGTGCATGTTAATCAAATACTTTAGTACTGGATTTCTATTTGTCTATTGAATTATGCTTTCTCACAGTGCATTTTTTTCAGTAAAGTAGGAACTGTCACAACATATATTTATGCAGCTCCAAAATAACTTCCAGTAGTGCCAATTCAGAATGGATCCTGTTCATATCATTTGGGAACATCTACTTAAGTCTTTTTTTTTCCCAGCCGAAGTATATGGGAAAAAAAATTTCTTTGATAGTCTACTAGATCTTATTGTGTTCAGTCGTGTTTGCTTTGATTGGTATGAACGTGTAAAGCTGCTGGTAATTAAAAAGTAGCATAGGCATGTTACAGGTTTACTCCAGGCAAATTGGATACTAGATTGCTGCTCTTTTTTCAAAAACATCTGCTTGTGATAAGCACTTGAAGAATCTTGTGGCCCGCCCATTGCCTAACTGGTTTTTAATGTAGTAACTTTGTTTTATCACCTTGGTGTCAGATGTTGTAGATGGAACTATTGTAAGCATTTGAAGGTCTGGAACTTACAACATCAAGCAAGTGAGAGAAAATATATAGGAGACCTCAGATCATTGTAGGACTTTGCTTAAAACTCAATAGTTGTAGATGGCTAGGTAAAGTAGATATAGAGTCTCCTCTTTTGTGTAGTTCTTGCTCACTTTAGCAAATGTTATGACATTGTCATGGTCCAAATGGCGTAACAGGCCAAGCTTTGAGGAAACCAAATACTCCTGTAAGTGTGAACTGCACTGATGTGGTCATGGGATCTGGTCACTTTCTGTGCAAAGCTCCTAGGTTTAATCTTTATTCTTTTTCTTTTTTTTTCTAGTTCTGTTGTGTAAGTAGACTCAGAAAAATATTGACACTGTCTCACTGTCAGAATATCTCAGTGCAGAGAAATGCAGCCTTTAAAATATACTGTAAAGTCTTTTTGTGAAGTACTGTCCTAAAAACCAGCGGTCTCTAGAACAGTGTCTTTTGTATCTCTGTATTCCAGCTCTGTTGAAGAGTGGATTACTGCGTAAAATATCAGTACAATTTAACAAGACCTGCTTTCCTTTTTGTTTTTGAAGGACTTGGTAAATATTGAGATGTTTTTGACTGCTAAGGAAGTGGAAGAGTCATTGGAAAGACAAGAGACTATGACTTGCTTGGCTTGGTGTCATGATAACAAATCCAGGCTCAGAAAAATGAAGGTATGAAAATGTAATGTATTCATGTTTTGCTTAAATTGTTTTCTAAACTACTTGGACATTTGATGTGGTCAATTTGGTTTAAATTATAGGTCTTAAATAAGGCCTCGTATAAAAGTAAGGACAGTAAGTACAAAACTCTTCTTTCAAGAAGGCATAGGTAGCTGGCATTTACATGAGCTAGTTTAGCTCCAAACCTGAAACTGATAGGTCATCTTATGGATGCAAGTGTTGTCTCAACAAATTATGCTCAAATAAAATTATAATATTCAGTTGGGTTTAGTGTGATTTATAAACATCTAAATGCAGAAAGTATGTAGTGTCTTGATGCATGTGAACTTACATTTATAACTCTTTGCATCCTGCTGAGAATATAACTCAGTTTATATATGAAGGTATCTGAGTGAGATTAATTGGTAAACCTATGTCCTCAGGCTTAACACAGAAATTTCATACAGATTTTTGTCTTAGTATTTTAAGTTTTGTTTTCTTATATACAACATTTGAGTAAACAACTAACTTTCTGTGGGGAACTGCTGTTGAAAAATTTTTTTCAAAAATAAAAGCCCAGTCTAATAAAGTAATAAATAAAGTAAGCCTTTTTCTAGCCATTGAATACCATGACCTGAACAGGCTGTATACTTGTTCCTATGCAACTGGTTTAAATTTCCATGTCTCTTAAACTCTGCATTTCAAAACACGCTGTAATCTTTTATAGGGCTTGCAGAAATCTGTTTTTAACTGATATTAACCAAAATCCCTGCCTCCCTCGAAGATGTTTGTGTCTTATTTTTTTTTAAACTAAGCGCTTTCTTTAACCAAAAATGTTTGAGTGCACTTAATGATAAGCAGAGAGTGACGTTCTCTGTCACTCAGGGGCGCCAAAATGAGAATGAACCGAAGATGGGACGCAAAAGTAAATCGGCCAGTGATTACTCTAAAGAAAATGATGATCTTGTTATGGAAACCATTAAAGGAAAACCAGAATTGGTATGTAAACACTATTGCATAATTATACTGCTAAAAGATCCCCCTTGTGTAATCTTAATATGTTAAGTAATAGAAGAAATAAAATCTGAACGTCTTTTTCATCACCAATCTTCAACAAACAGTAAATAAGGAAAAATCTTCCCCATCCCTTTTTTTGGTAAACAACTATAAAAAATCTATTTCTGCAAGCCCTACTCTTTTTTTTTTTTAACAAGCAAAACGAAAGCTAAGGCTGTGAGAGATCAGAGTTGGAAGAAGAGAAATCACTATGCTTCTTTTTGAAACACAAATAAACATTTCTTCTGTTTCTGGTTGCTTAGCTACTCATCAGCGTTAATGTTCTAAAATCCCAGCCACCACCTTAATGCACGCTTAATCTAAAAATTAAACTGTATTTTGGCCTGGGAAAACACACAGTGCTATAGTCTTTACAGATACGAGCTATCTAAACTCTTGTGAATAGCTGCTGTGGAATTGTTTGAAGGTATACAAAGTTGAAATGTACGCATCATCTGATTGTCAAGGACTCTTTTCTTCTAGTTACACTTGTCTGCAGAACCCATACAGGCCTTGGCTTGCAGCTTACCTGACGATTCATAAAAACAAAACACAGACTCTGAAGGTTGTTTTGGGATGTGGGTTTTTTGCTGTTAAAACACTTCAGCGAAATACTAAGATTTAGTACTATTAAAAATTTAAAAGCTTGATTAATTTTTTAGTAGAAATGAACTTAGCTAAAATTCTAAATGGGGGGTTCGTGTAGATTTGAATAACAGCGTATTTTAAAATAGTCCTATTAGAAAATTGCCAATAAAGTAGAGAAGAAATTTTTATTCTCTACTAAACATGGGCTTGAGTACAGAAAAATGCATAGTTAGAAAATAATTCATTTTCTATTCCTTAAACAAGTATATTTTAATATATGACAGAATGCATCATTTTTATGTTCAAATGGCTTTACATTTCAAATCTTAATAAGCAATTGTTGCAGTGTGTGCATTAGTCACCCCAGGCTGTTAACTGATACAAATTTGGAGTTGCTCAAATTCCTACTGAAGTCACTAAGGAATTTTGATATTACTGTGCTGATGGACAATAAACAAAAGGCAACTATTCATTAGAAGCATGAGGGAAGGAAAAAAACATTTGCCAAATGGAGCAGGGTAACTCAGGGAATACGGTTGTTTCAAAGATTCAAAGGACTTTGGGTTTTTGTTGTTTTCTTAAGGTAACAAAACAGTTGACTGTGTCCCTGTAAAGAAGCATAGTGACTGTTCTTTTATGGGGGGGAGAATCTCTTTCTTTTTAATTCCACATATTCAAAGTTTTTTTATAGATTTTGTGAACTGGTGATGGAATTTGATTTAAAGGGACACTGTCAACTTCATTAGGCTTCAAATTTTACCTTTTTCCAAAAACAGGTAAATGCCACTTGGTTTTCTTGTTTGAGACTTGTTTCCAGCATGGCTTTTAGATGTTTGACAAGAGCAGCGGGATAGAAGTTTGAAGAAAGGGAGGGAGGGAGGGGATTGCAGCAACTTACTCTGTGCTGTTTTTTTGTTAATACTGGGGACTTTCAAAATAGTGTTCAACGACTTGTTTCTTCCTTGCAGTCTTCTGGGTTAGACCTCTCTTGTCCAAATTATCACAAAGCCCCAAAATTCTGTTGAATCTACTACTTTAAATTGTAAGAAAGTACAGAGAAACCACCTGTTACACTCAGTTCCATCTCAGGTAATGATGCTTTCAGTCATTAGGAAAAAGGTCATCCCTGCTAAATACTGAAGTTTTGAAGGAGGCAAGAGGAGGAGGTTTTTGTTTGCTTTTAGGGAATTCTGTGCTGATGTCTTGTCCATAAAGTCAGCGTTTCAACTTTTTTTTGCATGAATGCCTAAAAGCAAGCAAACAAGGTTGCATGTTATTAACACTTTCTTTTTTTGTTGTGCACACATAGTACTTAACATACTGTGCGGTGCAGTTTTGGCACCATCTAAGACCCTGTCTTGTCTTTAATCTCAGAGCTGTCTGGAGTTCAGCCTAAGGATTCAGGAGTTCATTGAACTCATTCGACAGAACAAGAGGCTGGATGCTGTGAGGTACGAAATTAGGATGCTTACCAAACAATTTTCTTAACAAGATGGTATTATGCTTCATTAGAAACGTGACTATTATGGCAACACCCAGAAGCCCTGCTGCTGTGAAGGGTCTTGCTAGTATTGTGATCAGTCTTTGTATTGAAGCTGGGGTTGAATTTTTTTAAAGGCAATGTGTCATTCCACAGATGCACGTGTTAAACTTAATATTGTCGCTGAAACCCTGCATCTTCTTACTCTTCAAAATAAAGGTTTAGAAAATTAATCTGTTTTATAAGACAATTGTATTTTCTGGTGGCATACAATGTAATGAACGTATTTACCCTTAACTAATTTTCAAGAGGTACAGCTAGCTTCTCACAGGAACTCATTACAGTTTTAATCACAAAAAATACTAAAAGGTTAATGAAACGCCCATTTAAAGCTTAACATCTCAATTTTGACTGAGTTATCTTCCGCTTTACAATCTTCATTGGACTTTGTTCTACAAACTATGCTTTAGGCCAGGTTCACCTTTTGTATTGAATGGATAATTTGGAGTTCTGTGTTGTTCTGTATGTGAGAATAACAAGCTGTGTTATGTTACCCCCACTCCCTTCCCCTGGCCCCAAATGAAGAAACCAACTCCATATCCATTTTCACCTCTTTTGAACTAGTTCAGTGGGGGCTACTTTGAGAAGAAAATAACACTGCTCAAAGTGGTGTGAATCAGTAACAGAACTGGAGTCAAACCTAATCACTGCCTGACTTCAACCACAGACAGTCTTTCTGGCAATACTTACAATATCAGCACGTGAAGCAGTTTATGCTTTTAAGTGAGTGGTCCTGATATAAGGTGTTGGAATAATGTTCCAGGATAACACAGGAAACTAGTTCTGCTGAAATGAGTGAGATTTTGATACTGGGACTATCAAATGTGTTGATAATTCTGATAAGCAGTGATCTTGCCAGCACCACAAAATATGATGCAGGTGGCAGAGCTACTGGAGCTTACACATGGACAAGGGAGAGAGGAACTCACAGCACGTTCTGGTTTGTTAAGAATATTTAAACTTAGGGAGAGATGACAAGTTTTATGGCCAGAGTTGCAGCTTTGCTGATACATTCTGGTGATAATGCTGTTGCTGCCTAACGTTTCTGACAAGTTTTATGTTAAGGAAGTTGCAAGTCTTACTGCCTTTAAAACCGTACTAGGTACCCCAGAAATTAAAACCAGCAGGAGGCTTGTATTTGTGGCAAAGCTGCCTTTTGGTCAGAGGAGCACAGAGCTATAGAAAACATTATAAAGTATCCTAACATAAGCACAGACTGAAAGCATTCTAGTGCATTCCCAAGTTTCAGATGTAAAAACTCTTCTGCAGAGCAAACCACGTAACATACCTTTTCTGGAAGAGAATGGGGGAGAAAGACTTAGTTGTTTAAAAACAAGAATTAAGGTAGTGCAAGTAAGTGGAGAGGCCAATCTAATACTAACACTGCCCCCAAAGTTACTTACCTTAAGTTTTAGAGTTATTTCCAGTTGTTATTTCTAATTTTATTCAAATGTGTTACTTGCTTTGAGCTAACTGATATCATTCCTACCTTGCCCTAGTTGCACCTAAATCATCATTGTTTTGGTCCCAGCCAATGCAAATGTGCAATCTGATAAACTCCAGTTAATTTTCATAATTATACTATTAAATATATGTGATGATTATATTTAATAATTTTATCTTAATATATAATTAGTATATGTAATAAATGTTAATTATATACTACATCAATGTTATTAATTTTATATTTAATATATTTTATATGATATAATATTACAGTTAATGATTTTTTTAAAACCCACATGCTAGCATTTAGATATGTGCACTCACCCTTTGATGGAGTTCTCAAATCCTAAGGAATTGTCAGGTACTTAGGAAAAGAATGACAGACACTCAACTACATTATGTCTTCTGAAGCCCATGGTGCTCTTTATATCCAAAGAATACTGTGCCTTTGTGCCTTTAGCTTTATTCTCTGCTAAGTTTGCTTCTTTGCCAAATGTGCAGTCATGCATTTTTAACACTGAGTAGTCCATGCTCTAAAAACTAATTTCTTTGAGCTGCAGCTTCCTTATGTAGCTTGGAAACCAGAGGGCAGGAATAGAGCTGAAATACGGAGATATGCTGAGAATTGGGACAAAGTAGATAACGTCATTCTGTATTTTACTGTTGTTACTGGATATTTGTTTCCCTCAGATCCCTTTTCCACATCAGAACTGGTAAAATTTGCAAGTTGACAACCACCAAGAGGACCCAGCACTGTGGAATAACTTGTACTACCATAGCCTCTGAGGCTTAAAACTTACAGCTCCTATCTACGTTGCAAATAGGCATCCATACTGCTTGTTGTTAGGGGTGAAGCATGTGTATTCCATATACCTATTGAAATTCAGGGTTGACATATATTTTATACTAAGCAATTATAACTTGCCAGTCGTAACAATGCTGCTTTAACTTCATAACTTTTTGTAAAATGAAAGGAGCTACAGAAGTCCTACATCTTAATTCACTCCTTTTTAACAGGGTGAGTTTTGATGATTTTTTACATTCTGAGTTCAACATCTCAATGCTTTCCTTAAATAATGTGACTTAAAAATGTTAGTTTTCACCATTTCGTTCTACTTTGCTTCAAAATAAATATGTAATGAATAAGGGAATATACTTCGGGAAGGTGTAGCATAAATCTCATTGCTTCTAGCAAACCGTTGGAACCTGTGTTTTTATTAGCTTGCTTCTGTTAAGTGCTTGCAGCAGGATTCTTTCAGTATTGTGTCCGTGGTGCAATAAATAGGTCAGGCATCCATTAGAAAGCAGAGAAAGAGGCTGTTTACCAAGTAGTTTCCTGTATGAGTGGAACTCAGAGGACTGACATTTTGTTGAAACGCAGCTGGTGTTTAAATAAGTTTGAAAGCTTTGCGTACTGCCTGCTGAGAACCTCTGAAGTGACATATTGCTTTTAGGTTAAAATTGATGTGAGCTTTAAAAATATACATCTTACTTAATAAGTGTTTGTATTTCTGTAGCTTTTTAAAATATGAGTAAAAATGGACCTTCCCCTAAGGTAGCTTATCAGAGTAGCCCTGGAAGTGAAGTGTCAAGAATGTATGAAAACTATTTCTTGACTACAAAGAGTAAATCTCTTAAGCTTAAGTACATCACAAAGTTTTTTGCCTAGTATCATTAGCCTTTAACTCCCACAGCCTCTTTAGGGTTTTTTGTAAAGCTCATACCTATTACAGTAACAATGAATGACTGATGACACTAATTTCACACTTTTGGGGCTCTCACTAATTTCATTCTGGGAAATGTGACAGCATTCTGCTACTTTGCTTTTATGGGATGCTAGAGATACGTAGAGTTCTTAGCTAAAAGCTTAACAAAACACCCTGTGCACTTATTCTTGTGATATAAAGGACAAAACGAGTAAATAAAAATAGCTGATGTGCAGAGTTAGGAGAAAGTGGCCACAGTCTATTCATTTTAGTACACTTCTCTCCTACAAGGGTGAATAAACAGTTTGTTCCTTTATTTTTATTATGGGGTGGGGTTGAACAGGTGTATAAAAATAATAAAGCTTCTGAGCACTTGAAGTATAAATTTTGCTAGTAGTCATAATGGGCTCTGAGATAAAGACATTCAGGCGTTGGTCAGAAAGACTGAGCAGAAAGAACAAGTTCTTTCTTGATAACATCTTAGGTTTGTGTTCAGTTTTGCTACTTCCTGATAAATATGTTCACTCTTGTATTCAGGCATATGTAGATATACACATACACTGTATAGCTTACATACTTTTTTAACAACTTAATGTACCCTTAGTAGACAGTAAACTGTAAATCTTCAAGTCTTCATAAGTATCCTTTCGTTGTTGGATTTGTCAGGTACCATATGTCTGCTGTACCTGCTTGGGCTAGAGGAATAGCTATTTCAAACAAAAGATGATGGACTTTGTCCCCACAGAGTTTACAGAATCATTCTGGGATTTGAAAAACAAAATTTTCTACCTATTTCTTTGATCTGTCACAAGAATTCAGTTAATGGTTTCAGTGACGGTCCACTGGTCATGATTTTAAAAAATAACGTTAAAAAAAAAATTTAGCCCCCTGCTCTAGCTATACTGACTAGTGTGTGCTAATGGTGGTAAAAACATTGTAAATAAGCATTGCAAGGTTCACATATAACTCGAAGAGCGTAATGTTTGCACAAAAGGATGGAAATAGCTGAATGAGAAGGGAAGGGGTGAATAATGGCATGAGAGCAAATAAGGTGTTATTTAAATGTTGTGCATTCATAAATACTCATAGTACTGTTTCTTGCTTCCCAGTCTAAAAAAGACTTCAGAGTGCTATGAATTAACGAACTTGCTTCTCTTTTAAAGGATATTCATTTTAATTTCTCAGTGTTGGCACTCTGAGGATGAAGTTCAGACATCAGCATGGCAGGCTTTGTGGGAATACTTCCTTGTTTTCTTAAGGGGCATAGGCAGAAGGGAAAGTCAGGAGACGAAGACTAACAGACGGTCACTTTAGAAAACCTAATTCCTTCTGGCTGAAAGCAAAATGGCCACCTCATCCCAGCATGGTCAGTACTTTGCAAATGATAGAAGTGTCGGATTGCTGAGCACTTCTCTGAATGGCTAGCATGCACACAGTGATTATGTATGGTACATACACAAAACCAAGTGTTAATTCTAGCTGCTCTTGAACACATACAGTTAAGTGTGGCCAGTATTTGCCTGTTGCAGCTCAAAGTCCTTCCTGTCAGTAAGGGGGATGTATTGTTGAAATTCTGTCTGTGAGACCAAATTGTCAAGGCCTGACAGGGGAGTAGGACCACAGTACTAACAAGTCTGCTGCAAAATTGAAGTACCACTTCTGTTTTACCATCACAGAACACAAGTACGCAGTGATCAGTTATTTTAAGATTTTTTTTTCTCTTCTCCCTCATGCATGCACACACAGTAGTTAATCTAAACTGGTAGGTCTGAATTTTTTTTGCTTTGCCTAAACATTCTGCTCAATAGCTATTGCTTTCATCTGCAGCTCTGCACTAGCACTTATTTTAGCTTTCTTCCAGTATGTCCAGGCTGCCTAGTTGCTTCTCTCAGGCCATGGGTTTTGTACTTCTGCTCTCATAACAGTAATCACCTGGGGAACAATATTTACATTCCTGAATTGCTCACCCAAAATAGGAAGTTGGGTGGAAACAGTCTGTCCTACATAACTTCCATTGCTTCCTGGTTTGGGTGGGAGAGGAAGTAGGAGTACTGAAACACCGCTAAAGAGACTGTTCTCATGGTATTGATGACCTAAGTGTAGTTAGTGGAACACAGAATTGGGGGGGGGGGGGGGGACGGGGACTTACCTAGCATTTTTTTTATTCAACCCATGAAATGGGCAATTGGAAAATTCTGTGTATTCCTTAAAGTAATTTGTAACTTTAAATAGATTTTAACAAGACTCTTTATAAGTTAAAAAGAGCAAATGCTTACCAGAGTACTTCAGAGATGATTTGATATCTTCCCCATAATACAAACTGTGGAGGAAATACGGCATAGGGAAGACTTTTCTACACTTACACAATGCCAGAAATTCAATATAGTGCTGATTCCGTATTCAGTCTACTGTGCAACATCTGTGCACCACTGAAAACAGGAGCTTTTAGCAGAAATGCTGAATTGATCATCCAGTTTAAAGGCTGGAGGGTTTTCCTGCACACTTGAACTCCAACTTGAGAATTCATGATCTTGGGAAGACTAGATAGGGGAGGGCTTCATACAGGGTTTTAAAGTAGTTGAATATCCTTATAATCTGGTAATAATTGTCTGGTTTCTTAGTATTAATTTCCTGAAAAATATTAAAGTTTGTATTTTTGCTGCTTTAAATATGTTCCTGGTAATTCTGTCACTTCTTTCAAATATCAAAGTTTTCAGCTTTGTGTGTATCTCTTCTAATCAGTATGCATTAAAGTAGAAAAACTTGTACTGAAGTTCTACTTAATTTTTTATTTCCCTGGCAAAAAAATTTGCTTTTAACAAGGTGTTTTCTGCTACATTACCCTGCAATTTCTTGTAGTCTGCACAGAAAGTGATATTGCCTTCTAGCCTATTAAAAAAAAAAATCATTTCTTCAAAAGTAAACATTCTCTTAAATGTCAGTATAATCAAGGTAGATATTTGAACACTCTTGATGTTTAATGGTTTGGAATAGCTGATTATCAGACTTACCTCACTTGTGAGGGTATGCCAAAGGAGTAAGTGTGATACATTGAGCTTGCATAAGCAGAGACATTTCTTCTCATGATCATAGATCTGTCACTGTAGATGTAGGTGAGGTAAGACTTCATGCTACAGTAAGAAGTTATGGTTTCTAAGAAATTGCAGTGTAAAATTGTTAATTCTTAAAGTCATTCATGCATTCACATTTGCAGGATGTAGTTTTTTGAGCCGTTTAAATGCATCGCCTGTTGGAGTTCAAGTACCAAGAGCAGAATCTGGAGGTTTCACTGAAATGTTACATAATTATGTAAATTTACTTGACTTAGAAACAAGGCTATATAATAAAAGTATAAATTCTGTATTTCAGACATGCAAGAAAGCATTTCAGTCAGGCTGAGGGAAGCCAGCTGGATGAGGTTCGACAAGTGATGGGGATGTTGGCCTTTCCTTCAGACACTCATATCTCCCCCTATAAGGTAACATTATGTTTAAAAGTCAGTGGTACAGCAGAATAATAAAATACATGCTGCAGTTATTTTTCCTTACAGGAAAATGCATTGATAATCTGAAGATTGAATGGTGTTCTAATTTTACTTTCTAAAATCCACCTTCGTAATAGTCCTTAATTTTAATAACCAGTCCTTGCCTGTAGATTAATCCAGGTAGTATTTGTATTGTTGCAGTTGGATCTTAATAGTAACGGACAGATTCCCACTGAGCTAGGCTTACCACAAACCCAGCACTAAAGATCTGTGGGACTGGAAGCATGATATGCATATACAGCAAGAGACAGAAGATGCGGAAGTACAAAGAAAAAATGAGAGGTTTTTTCCAACATACTAGGCTGTGGCCTTAATACACGAGCAGCAGTTCTTAATTGTACTTCTTAAATTTCTGTTCTTGTGGTGGTTGGGGTGAAGAAAGGAAAGATGATTTGAATAATCTGAAAGCAGTATTTTTGCTGTTTAAAGGTTAGTAGTGTTCATTTATTTGGATTATACAAATTAATGTAGATCTTAGTGGTAATATCTACATGTAAACTTGAATCAAACAAAATTCGTAGGTAGTTACTGTTTCTACAGATTTTGAGTTTGTTCTGTGGTCATGTGCTAATTCTCTTCAATCTTTTTTTAATTTTCCTCTTTTTAACTTGGCATTGGAGGCAGAAGGTAGACAAGAGTTGAGCTGGCAGAGCAAGACAAGAACCCTGTGAAATGCAAAGCCACTATGTGGCAATACCAATATAAACATGTTTTTAAAACAATTGATGATGAAATCAATGGTTTAACAAAACAAACACCAAAAAAAACCCAAACCAACAACCCACAGAATTAATGTGAATCTCTTTGCTAATCCTGGAGTCCTAGAAGGATCCTGGTATTTTGGATTCTACATTTGATGTGAGTTAAGAGCATAAAATAGATGTGTTAGAAGACTGGGTATAAGACAGAGCTTGCCATTGGTTTAGTATTTAGAAAGAAATAGGCAGGAAATAAAAATCCTGTATTTTGTTCAAAGGGCTAGTGTGGACAGAATGTTTCAATGAAGGAGTGCAAGGAGAAAAGCTAGTATTGTTTCACGTACAACCATACAATTGGAACAAATTCCGTACAACTTTTTATGGATCTGACTTAAAACATTCTAGTTTACGGAAGTTATGTTTTGGGTCCTCTAATAATTTCCTAGATAAACAGAATCATAGAGTGCACACTTGTTTGGAGCTACCTTTAACACATTGACTAGGAGTCCTGTGCATAAGTGGCTTCTTAAAATGGCTTTAAGTAAAATTATTTTTAAATCTGTGAGAAAGTTTGTCAGATCATAGTATCTCTAAACAATTGGTTTTTATTAATCCAAGGGAAAAAGCATCTTCTATAACCAATGAATACAACTTTCTCCAGCTTGTTGTCCTATCTTTTAGGACTTCAAGGAAAACGTATTTAATGTTGTGGCGAAACAAGCTACTTGCTTGTTCAAAGGAGATCAAAAGAGCATGTAGCTGTGGCTGGAATTATTCTAACTGGACATTTAGTAAGCTGCTACTTCTGTGTCCCATCACCTAGGCCTTTAATCATAAATTTTTCTTAATCATTAGTAGTACTTCATCTCTTTATTATGGATCTGTCTGTTACCTCTTCTCAAGAATTGCCTTAAGGTCAGAACAAAAACTTCATCCTGGAACTCTGGGAACATTCTGGCCTTAAATGGGGCAGGTGATAGAGCAAACAGACATGCGGTCTGGCAGACAAGGTGCTTTTGGATAGAAGTTCTCAGGCCAGTCTGACCTTCTTGGGGTGGGGGGATTCCAGGGTACAGACTACAACAAAAGGTAGTGCTGGAATCCATCCTTCTTTACTTGAACGAACAGGGAACTGAGGAGAGGCAGAGTGGGCCAAGGTGATACAGAGCAAAGCATAAAAACTAGTGTCTACATCTTGGTAAAATCACCACCTAGTAATTTTGGTATAACATGTTTTGAATTTGATGCTGCTCCTCAGTATATTGTCTGTCACCAAGTCCTTCATTTTTTTTAAAAGCCTGTTTTATAAACTAAACATACTGAAATATATTATTGTTTCTTCTAGTTGCTTCAAAGTGTAGCATACACAGTTGATAATATGAACTTATTTCTAAGATAAATAAACATTGTCACTTCTCATGACCAAAATGCAGGTTATGGATACAAAGGAGAAGGGGTGCTAGCAGAAGAAAGGGTTAGGTCAATTAGGTCTTTGCCTGTGTATATAACACAAGTATATTTTCAAAGGTTCTTCACTTCTTTCATGACTCTCTCACAGCATTACTTCTAGGATTCAATATATCCTTGACCTGTGGGTTTAGTTATTGCTTCAGTGAAAAAAACATCCCTACTTTTAACTACTGTTCTGTTTTTTAGGTAACCCACAGCATTACAATATATATTAAATAACTTTGTTCTTAAATACATAGCTCAGCTAAGCTTTCTCTAACCTGGGGTTGTGCCAGCTCTTCAAATTAAAACCTTTCGTCTCCTCAGAACTGATACGAAATTCTGTAAACGTTATATATTACAAAGAGGTATCAGCAGAATTAGCCTGACTTGAGGTGAAAAATGCTCCTGACTTTTCAGTGTTAATGGTTCAGAGGCTATAGAGCAAACATTCCGCAATACTAATGTTGCTGCATAAGTAGGCCAGCATTCTAGAAAACTAAGTGCAAGAAATAGCCTTACCAGGATTTACATACCTTAATTAGAACATTTGGTAGATGACAGAGGGAGATTAAATATTGTTATGCCAGCTATTTTAAGTAGTACTTGATTTAAATCATATTTCTAGTAAAATAGTGTTAAATGGTAGTTTCAGAACAAGTACATTCATCCTATGAATCCATCACAAAATAAAAGTATACATGCTAATGCAGTCTAGTACTAGAGTTCTGCACAATTTACCGCTCCAGGCTTTTCCCCCCTGGGACAATTAGACTGAAAACAACTTAGAGTTGTGTTGTTTTTTAACAGGATCTCTTGGACCCTGCTCGATGGAGAATGCTGATCCAACAGTTTAGATATGATAACTACAGACTACATCAGCTGGGAAACAATTCTGTTTTTACTATAACACTCCAGGCAGGCCTTTCAGCTATAAAAACACCGTATCCTTTAATGCACATACTACTGTCGAGTGCAAAAAAGCATTGTGGGTGTTTTTTTTTGTTCTATGGATGCTTTTCAGAGAGCTCAAAGAGGAAATGTGACACTTGAATAGTTTTGCTCTTGAGTTGTTTAAATGAAGTATGAATTTGTCTGTCTATTAAATTAAGGGGAGATTATAATAAATGGCATTATGGTTTTTAAAAAAAAAAAAACAAACCTAAATTTTAAGTTGAAATCTGCATTGTTTTTGTGTAGTTGGCTATCTTTCTATGTGTCTTAAGTTAGTGAATATATCTGCAAAAGTTAGTGAACTGGGTCACAATTATTGGGGTTTTTTTTAAGCACTTAAATACAAATTTACCCTGATTGTTTTTAATGTGAATATTCAAATATATCCTTTATCTTTGAAACTTAGTTGGATTTGCTACACACTAAGGGTGTATTAGAGAAGGACTGGTGCTACTCAAGTGTTCTACACCAGAAACGTTACCTGTAGAGGATGCCAGACACTTGTTGCTCACTCTTGTTCCTTGAAACAAAGCAAGCACTTGATTCTTATACGTACACATTAAACTTGAATTCAGTGGTCCTGTACATTCTGTAACTTAGGCTATATTTGCAGAGCTTACTATCTTTTTTCCAATGTATGTCATTAACTAATTATTGCTGCATTCTGTGGTGGTTGTGCCTTAACTTTCTGTTCAACAGACAATGTTATAAAGAAGATGGGAGCTCAAAAAACCCAGACTGCCCTGTGTGTAGCAAATCCCTGAACAAGCTCGCTCAGCCTCTGCCTATGGCACATTGTGCCAACTCCCGACTAGTCTGCAAGATTTCGGGGGATGTAATGAATGAAAATAATCCTCCTATGATGTTACCAAATGGATATGTCTATGGGTACAATGTAAGTGTTGAAATCAATGACTTACTGAAGTCTAAAATAGCAGTTGTTACAATAACTTTCTGTAGCAAAATAAAAGCATATAAACTCAGTCAGAAAGCTAGAACTGTCTTTGATATTAACAGAAGAAAAGTAACTTCTTGCAGTAATTCTTAAGGGACTATATTTATGTGGTTAAATTGGTCTTCAAAGAAGCTAATGATTGACTATATGAATTTATAACACGAAATCAAATGGCATTGGAAATCTTTCCCTCTGGAGAGCAATAACATAGAATAAGGAGCTTTTGTGGGCAAAGATATTTTGATCTTAGACTAACTTTTTTTTAAATAAAGTTGTTTACTAAACAGTTAAATAATGCTTTGAGTTACCACTGTGAATATTATCTTTTGATTTCACTCTCTTTCAGTCTCTGCTTTCTATTCGTCAAGATGACAAAGTAATTTGCCCAAGAACCAAAGAAGTCTTCAACTTCTCACAAGCTGAGAAAGTCTACATCATGTAGGTCCATAAAATGCATGATGAAGTGCCGCTGGAATTTTGACACAGTGTATATTGGCATACCCTGTAAAGGGGGGGGCCTTAACGTGTGGCAAAGAAGCAAAACCTGCCACCTTGGGGATCAGACCTGTCGGTGGCATTATTGTTTCTTGCGACCAAAGATCAATGAGCAACAATAAACACTCTTTAAAAAAAAAAAAAGAGAGAGGAATTATGACTTAAGTTTGTACTTGAATAAAAACAAAAACAAATTTTGATTGTTAAGGTTTTGTAACATAAGGTAAAAAATTGGACTCTTCTCAAAAAGTACTTTCATCTTCTAAAGGATAACTTTCTTTAAAGATGGACACTTGCACTGGGGGAAAAGTTACAACAGATTTGAAATTAAATCCATTTTTCTTCCCTCTTTTTCACAATTGTCCAAGACCCTTTTGTTATCAAAGATTTCAGTACTACCAATATGTTCTCCTTTAAGCTCCTCTTTGCCTTCTTTATGATCCTCTCGTGAAGTTATCCTGAACATGAATTATGTAACTTATTTCCATGGAAAGATACTGATGTCTTTGACACAAGACTGGCTTCTCTGGAGGATCAACTAGGGACTGGTTTGAAGGAGTATGAAGTCTTTTTCCAAACCCAAATATTTTAAGGAGGTTGCATAAGTATCAAGAGGAACTGAGAACATTTCAGGCAAAATCCAATGCTTGTTTAAATGTTCTTTTTCCAGTCTACCATAGTGTTAAAGTCCTTCTAAAGTTATTAGTTATGTGCATAGGGTTCAATATGAAATCATTAGTGCTACTGCCTTATTTCTTGCTTTGAGAATGTACTCACATGAAAATGAGCTGGTATTCTTAAGTGTTGGGCGAAGTTTCTGAAGATGCCTTGCAGGATGATTACATAATTTTAGGGTCTAAATAGTATTCATTACTGAAACTAATAGTTCAATTTTAACAACTACAGAACACATCCTTATGACTTTTCGAAAGAATTAAACCATTGTAGTTTAAACAAAACCATATTGTAGAGGTTTGTATTTAGCGCTTATTTTTGCATGTTGATGTTGATTAGCTAATAAAAGATTGTAAATGTAAAACATGTTAATAAAAATTGTTTTCCATTTCTTGATTATATAAAATTAGAAAGCTGTTTTGTATTTAAATGTAAAAAAAAAAAAATTTAACTTTTTTATAAGCGTCCCTCAAAGGACTGCACCTTCCAAGTGTTGTTTTTTAGTGTTCTGCAAGCTGAAAAAAACAAGCAAAAAAACCAAAAACAAACCCCAAGAACCCAACCCAAAAACCACCACCACACTACATCATAACCATTGTTCTTCAGGCTCCAAAATCAACGCATTGGTTTAAACTTTTCATATTTGAACAGTACACACTAATCTACATTCCTGTGAATTTTTTTTCTGCTGCTTCCGTGATCTGCCTAATGTCTGGGAGACTTTCTGTTAAAAAAAACTTTGTGGGAGGTGCTAGGTGTGGGGTTTTGATGCACGACTGGGTGCTTTAAAGAAAGCTAACACTGAAGAGTGGAGGGACCACAACTTCTATTCATGTTCAACATTTAGACATCACGGATATATAAACTGATTGTATCGGCTACTCCGAAACTGTAAATACAGTGGCATTTCCAGTGAGGTATGTCTGAAAAGGTTCCATTTTCAGAAACATACATTATTGATGCTTCTGAACAGGTGGAAGACTGCAACACTGCCACCTTGGCAGAGCCCAGTGTTACTGCACTTGCCACTGGAAGGGTCTGTTTTCTTCAGCATTTTCTGAAGTGGCAGATTTAGTGGAGACAGGTAATGAGAGAACTTGCATCAGTAACTGGAGTAATTGGCTCTCAGTTCAGCAGTAACTGAGCTCTTCCTTCCTCATGGGGCAAGAGTTGCATCAACTCAGAAGGGGAGAGGATATCACCCTGGGAGCGGTGTTGCTGAAACCCAAGTCGAACAGCATCTGTTTTTCTTTGGCAGGCTGTTCCTAGCACTGTAGCAGAAGGGCAAGGATAACTTTGAGGAGGGCAGCCTTGCTTTTCCCTACTTTACAGAAATGCGTAGAAGTCTAAGGCAGGGAAGAAGGGGTAGATTTATTGGCCCTGAGGAAATGCCTGGTAACTGCACAACAATTGTAGGGTGTGGAAATTGTTGCTTTTACTTCTTTAACTACTAGTTAGAGCTGTGGTTTCCTGAGATTTCAGCCCTTTTTGCTTTTTGTGGCCTAAGCAGAGTGAGTGGTGGAGAAATCCGTGTTCCCAAAAAAACGAGTTTGGGAAGGGATGGGAGGAGAACAGCTGTTCTACAACAGGAGGGCCTCCATTTACGGGAAGTGTCAGGTCAGAGGGCCAGGTGCCAACGTGAGGCCTGAGTCCCTGACAGTGTGTTATAAAGATGGTGCTCCAGAAGGAGCCTAGGGGAGCTTCAGCTCTTTGTTAGCTATGATTGCTCACTTCAGAAATCTGCAATCAAACAACCTAGTTTGACTGCAGCGAGACCTGTTTGATACAGGCAGTTGTAGCCTCCTGGCTGACCTCTGTGGACTGTCTCTAGTATATGCCCCTGTAAGCTGGCTTTCATTCTCAAGCTTGTTCTAGCATGGCTTTGGAAGCCTAGCTTTATGAGGGTCAGAAACGGTGGCAAGGATGGATTGCTCTGGTGCAGCTTGGAGCCCTGGTTTGCATTCCCTGACTGCTTTCTGCAGCCTTGAGCTCAGAATCCAACAGAGGTAGCAGTTCATAGCTCATACCACAGGTGCCTTCAGACATCAAACCAAGAGCAGTATGTGACTCATAGTAAGTATGAACTTATTGCCTGTAGATGCTATTTTAACAACTGTTCTCTCACTGCATTGATTCCTGCCTGTGGGTATGCTGAGAAGCCGACTTCGAGCATGTGGTTTGTGTAACGTCAGTGGAGGTGGGGCAGGGTTATAGAGGCTTTCCTCAACAGTTGAAAGGTTGGGCAAAGATCTTGTTAAACCTGTCTCATTCTAGCAGTGTCTTGCGTAGCAGTAAGATCGTAAAAAATAGGATGGGGAATTGGTTACACAACCTGACTGTAACCAGATGTGGACATTTCAACAAATATGGCCATAACCTGCTGTATAGAAGCCTGTTCAGCAGTTTTGCAGTTCTGCAGACTGTACCTCTTGTGTTACCAGCAATGCCTGTGTATCATATCAATCAAAAAGCGGCCATCAGCTGCTTTAGCTGAGATACCTAGTCTTTTTTATGGATAACCTGTATCATCTAAATGCCGGGCAGTATACTGAGGTAGAAGACAGAAGACAATCCATTTATTTCCTTAAGGGTACAAGTTGCTGCCTGTACAATGAAGGACATCCTTTTGAAATGGAAGAGGTCGATCAGTAAAGTGAAGACTATCTCCTCTCAAGATCTGGCTGAGCTGTAAATGAACAATATCCTTTATTGCAATGTTTTTTCACTCTTGCCAAGCAATTTAACAAAATGAGACTTGAGGCTCTGGATTTTGGCTGTGGTGCTCCTGTTTGAAGGCAACCGTTTGTCCCAGTTGTGGTCAGAACAGGTTTCTCTTGATTTCCACAGTTACACAGAGGTTGAGAATTGCCTTAACCTTTCCTTCAATTTGTTGTGGTCCAAACCCCTAGTCTAAATGCTGAAGATTCTCCACTATTGTGAAAGGAGAGGTATTAGTAACCAACTGTTTGTACTGGTAACTGTTGATGATGCCATGGGTTTCTTTGATACCTGTTTCAGCTTGAAGTATTCCGTTATCTACCAGACTGAGAAGGGTTCAGGATGCTGAGATCACAAGATTTTGTAGGTAGGAAGTAGCGAAGCTGATACCGTGGTCAGGCCAAACATTTTGCAGGAAGCTTTAAAGACTGATGGGCTGGTATGGTTTGGGTTTTTTTTTTTTTAATATTATAAGCATGTCCTTTCTTACTCATTAATAAGATTACTTCTTGGAAAAAAAAAGATTATTTGGGAGAGAAAGAATGAGAAAATTATGTACAGCTGGTAATCTGCCAAAAGGAAGCCTTTGAAGGTCTATTTCTAATAGACCACTGTTCACAAAAAATATTTTGGCTTTCTTTTCCTCTGCTTCGGGCAAGCTGAGTAGAGTGTGTTGGGAGATGCACCAAGCACTTTATCGGGGTGTGCTTTGAGACCCATGACTACACTGTGATCTTAGGATCATAGAATCATTAAGGTTGGAAGAGACCTCTAGGATCATCAAGTCCAACCATCAACCCAACACCACCATGCCTCCTAAACCATGCCCTGAAGTGCCACGTCTACACATTTTTTGAACACCTCCAGGGATGGTGACTCCACCACCTCTCTGGGCAGCCTGTTCCAGTGCCTGACCACTCTTTCAGTAAAGACGTTTTTTCTGATAACCAATCTAAACATCCCCTGGTACAGCTTGAGGCCATTTCCTCTTGTCCTATTGCTTGTTACTTGGGAGAAGAGACCGACATCCACCTCACTACAACCTCCTTTCAAGTAGTTGTAGAGAGCGATAAGGTCTCCCCCCCAGCCTCCTCCAGACTAAACAACCCCAGTTCCCTCAACCTCTCCTCGTAAGACTTGTTCTCCAGATCCTTCACCACTTTTGTTGCCCTTCCCTGGACACGCTCCAGCACCTCAACGTCCTTCTTGTCCTGAGGGGCCCAAAACCAAACACAGTATTCAAGGTGTGGCCTACACCAGTGCCAAGTACAGGGACATGATCACTGCCCTCCTCCTGCTGGCCACACTATTCACGATACAAGCCGGGATGCTGTTGGCCTTCTTGGCCACCTGGCCACACTGCTGGCTCATGTTCAGCCAGCTGTCAGCCAGCACCCCCAGGTCTTTCTCTGCCAGGCAGCTTTCCAGCCACTCTTCCCCAAGCCTGTAGCGTTGCATGGGGTTGTTGTGACCCAAGTGCAGGACCCGGCACTTGGCCTTGTTAAACCTCATACAGTTGCCCTCAGCCCATCAATCCAGCCTGTCCAGATCCCCCTGTAGAGACTTCCTTCCCTCGAGCAGATTGACAAGCTCGCCCAATTTGGTGTCATCTGCAAACTTACTGAGGGTGCCCTCGATCCCCTCATCCAGGTCATTGATAAAGATATTAAACAAGACTGGCCCCAACACTGAGCCCTGGGGAACACTGCTCATGACTGGTCACCAACTGGATTTAGCTCCGTTCACCACAAATCTCTGGGCTCGGCCATCCAGTCAGTTTTTTACCCAGCGAAGAGTACGCCTGTCTAAGCCATGAGCCACCAGCTTCTCTAGGAGGATGCTGTGGGAGACAGTGTCAAAGGCTTTACTAAAGTCCAGGCAGACAACATCTACAGCCTTTCACTCATCCACCAGGCGGGTCACCTGGTCATAGAAGGAGATCAGGTTGGTCAGGCAGGACGTGCCTTTCATGAACCCATGCTGACTGGGACTGATCCCCTGGTTGTCCTGCACTTGCCTGGTGAGCTCACTCAAGATGTATCGCTCTTGTGCACTTGTATCTCCTGTAGCACAGCATAGAGGTCACCTGGTGTAACAAAATGAGTATTTAAATCTCTTCTGTCCTGTTCTTCCATGTTCTGTAACGAGGGATCAGATTCTGCTCAGCATGTTGTTTCTTCCTGTGATAGCCTGAAGCCTGCAGCACCGTTAAGGCTCTGTCCCAGCAGCAGGCTAATGGGCCTTTTTGGCTTCCCTGTTTCAGTCTCGTACCCCTCAGGCCAGGGTTTTTGCTTGTATTCTCCAGCACACTCTGCCCTGAGGGCTATTGTTTTGGGTTTACCTGGCTGTGAGCAGTGAGTTTTCTGTGGCATGACTTTCTGGCATTTGGTACAAATAACCTTTATCTTTAAAGGCAAAACCAAGTTTTGGTGACAATGTACTATCCCAGGCATCTAGCTCCATGCTTTCTGAATTAGTGCACCAAATAAACCCCAGCCCAGATCAACAGGATAGTTGATCAAGTCTGATCCTTGAACAGATAAACTGCAAGTAGTTTCTTCTGGTCACTGAATGCCCTAGTAACTATTTGTTTCTATTTGATGATGAGGGGCATCTGCAGGTTGGATGGTGAACAGGATCTCCTTGCCATGGTGCTTTTCTGAAGGTTCAGTGGCTAGTTGGTTCTGCAATATGTGCAATTCCCAGCCACCCTGAAAGGCAGAATTTTCATTTATTTTAAAAATTGGCCCTGTTAGTTAAGTTTTCTTGAAGTTTTCAGCAGCTCAACTTTCTCTTGGTTTTAGGAAGAGATCTAGGATGAGCAGAGGTGGACAGCAGAATCTCTTCTCACCTCTTTACTAACATATCTTCTTATAGCCAGGTGGGTTCTGTAAGTAGAATAAAGTCTCTCTGGCACACAGTCAGGGGAAGAAAACTTGCACTCATGGCCAGCAAGAGGGAGTAGGAAGCTATAGAGCCCAGATACTGTTGGATGCAAGGGCTGAAGAGTTTTTTTGGTATGTCAGGCTATAGAGCCAACACAAAGTAGTTCTACGTTATAGTTGGCTTTTGTGAGAAGTTCAACGCGTATCTGAGCTAGTCATTGACAAAAACCCATCTTAAGAGATCTAATCTTAATTTCAGTTCTAAGAGTCTGTATGGAAGTTCTTTATTTCAAAAATGAAGTTAGTCCTTTTCGTTGCTAGCTAGTGACAATTAAATTTCACTGAGGAGCTTACAGTTTTGAATAAGGTATTTCAGACTCCACCATAAAATCCTGCTACTTGACCATGTTAAAATTATCAGAGATCTGTATCCTAGGCCAGAGGAAAACAGCTGTAGGATAATTAGCACCACAAGAAGAACAATAGGAAATAGCAGAACAAGAAATAAATAGAAAAGGCTGCTAAATAAAAAAACCTGGGTTTTTTGGCTTATTAAAAATGGGTAAAGTTAAGGGTAGAGTTCAGAAATGCTATCAGCCAGCTATCTTTGAAGGAGATTAAAATAACTGCATAAGTTTTTAAAAGTGCAATTAAGAGGGGAAAAATAACATGAAACTACTGTGTGGTAGAGATCCAGACTCGATTACAAAACTACACCCAGCACCTTGCTGCTTGCTCCTACTAAAGATGGCAATGTTCAACATTGGTGTGCAGGGCCGAGAGGGAGACATACTGAGGAAAACAGAAATAGCTTAGCAACATGGAAGTGAAAAAAAATATGCGCAAGTTATAGAAACCAAGTGACAGTTCTCCTGGAATTGTTAATTGTTCAGACCTAATGGAAAGAAACTGTTCTAGTATCCAGCCTGGGGATGGTATCCCAGGAACAGAGAGCTTCTACTGTAGTTGTAGGGGGAAAAAAATCAGCCCGAAGGATAACTGTAAGTGAGCATGAAGGGGAGATGTTTACTAAGGATAATTATGCCATACCACCCTGATGACCACAGTTGTTAAGATGATCCAGCTGCAGTGCAGCATTACGTGTGATGACACCAGCTGACAACTGGAGAAGATGGGAATTAGAAATTGCGTGAGGATCTGGTTAAGGGATAAAATGTAGTGTGAAGGACAGGGTAACTGATGGTGTTCCTCAAGGATCTATCGTGGAGCTGATACTAGTTGTCATTACTGACATTCCACAATAAGCAGGAATGCACTGATGGGACAAAAATGGTAGATAGCCTCAGCCCAGAGGATGCTGGAATATTACACAGGAAGAAAAACAGGTAACCTTGAGGAGCGGACTAACAAATAAAGGAGATTGTTTTAGCACTAGAGTTCATTCAGCTGTTGATTAGGACCTCACTTGAAAGAGTCCTCATTATACACCGTGATTGTGGAGGGCTCTGAGCCTCCAGTGTGTTGCATCTTTGAAGCAGAGAAATGCACCCCTAACATGGTGCCGCCATCAGGATGAAGGGGCGAGGGCTGCAAAGGGGCCTGGTGCTACTTCGCTGGAAGCCGGGGTACAGTCCTGCATGCTCAGGTCCGTACCTCTTACACTGACGCTGGAGCAGAGGGAGCACGGAGTTGGTCAGTGGAGTGGACCAGAAATCCCTTTGCAGCCCAGCTGGCTCAGGAAAAGACATTTCCTTCATTCCCAAATTAATGTGGAAAACCAAAGCTGGTTAAGTGGGGGATAACACCCAAGGGGCTGGAACCTACATCTGTACCTACTCCTTTGACCTTATTTCCTATCCCATAAGATTAACTTCTATGCTGTGCATTTCTCAAGGAAATAGTTTTATCTACCCCACAGAGCAGAGAATCAGATTTTCCCAGGGACCTCCTCTGAGTTCCCAGCCAGGACTTTTTCCTGACAGAGCCAGAAGGAAGAATGAGGAAAGAAAGATGATAAAGTCTATTCACTTCAGGACAAAAAGATCATTAACTAACTTAAATATTTTGTTCCCCACCCATGGAGATTAAGCAGGATCATATAGACAAATTCCCCAAAAGGAAATCAACAGATAATAAGATTGGTAGACAATTTCCTTTTCCTTCTTTGCAAACCACCGCAAGCCAAATCGCTCAGAAGAGCCAAGACCAGTGTGGGAAGTCCTTCAGGGTGCACGTGCGTATCCCATATGGAGATGTCTCCTCTGTTTAAAGTAGCAGCTTTAGGGACTCAAACCATAGAAATATTTTATTAGATATTGAAGGGAGTCAGGGTGGAATTGGTTTTAGGAAAGCTCAAGTTGCCCTGGATGCAGTCATTAAGGAAAACATTATGTAGGGCTCTACATTAATTCTTTCCAGATAGACCATCATCCTGGTGTTGTGCTAACCTCTCAGCTGGAACCAGGCCTGCTCCCCCATCTCTATCCCCTGCTGACAGAACTGCTGTGCAGGAGGGTGAAAACCCCACAGGCAGGTTTTGAACCATCATCTGCTTGTTGCTGCCCCTCCTCATTTTGGAAAACTGGGCGGTTCCTCAGTATAAGCTGTTCTGCTATGTGGTGTGGGAGAAGAGGCTGTTTCTCCGTGAGGATCATGACATGATTTTTGTGTTTTAAGCTGTGCACACTCAGGTCGCCATCTCGTTCTCCTGCTCGTCTGTGCGCAGGATCTCATGGCCACCAGAAATTATTTGATCCTATTCATGGCCATAAGGAACATCAGTTTACAGGGCTGACTTCCACCATAGAAAATTGAGAAGAATTCAGGACGGGTGGTGAGGTGATGCACCCGGAGAGCGTCTCTGTGGGTGGCTGCTGGAGCGAGTGAAGCAGCAGCACTGCCTTGAGCTGTCTCTCTGCCAGCTGCAGAGAGATACCTGAGCAGTATGAGGATATATGTTGTGGAGAGAAGGGTGATCTGCAGCTCTGATCAACTTGGTCTGGTGTAATAGTCCTATTTCAGGAGTATTATAACCTGCTTCTCGACTCTTTTCTGAAGTCAGCATGAGGCTTGAGCAGAACAGGCTTGAAGTCTCTGGAGTCTGTAAATGGATCTTGCCCTCAAAGCATTTGCATCCTCTGGGTACGGAGGGTGCCTAGAACAGCCACGCTGCTAACCTGCTTGCGTGGAAACCAAGACACAGCCACCTCCAGGAGCAACAGCTCTGGAATGGTATGAATACCATCAAGTGTGTGATCTCATCCTGTTAGATGGACAGACAGCGAAGAATAGATGGGAATTGATGTGGCTGATGCAAACCTGTTGGGTCTTTTTTTTGCAGGAGCATTTTGTAAGTGTTGATCTCAGATATACATATGCTCTGATGATCCAGACTTCGTGGTATCCGTTTTATTTGAATTTCACTGTCATATCCATTGCCAGCTCTCTAGCTTCAGTGATGCATTATCCTACTTCAGAAAACAGTGACTAAAAAGGGCGCTGTTTTTATAAACGAGCTAATCAGTTTAACTACTAGGTATAGAAAAAAGCACAGTAGCTACAACTGAATTGCTGGTTTGCTCCTTCAGTGAGTAACAGACCTTCTCTGACACATCTAACATGTCTTAATTTTTATAATAATTAGAAAGAATGTCACCTGCCCTGTTAAGAGAGAAATTATCTTACCCTTGGCCAAAACATCTTCCCTGTCTCTATGTTTGGAGCCCTCCACTGAGGAGGTAAAATTAAGAATTCCTCATTGAAGTAAGATTAGCAGTTGCCACATCCAGAAATACCTCTCCTGCTCTAAACCAATTAGCAAAGGATAATGACTGGTTTCTTTGCATCAGGAAACCATAAATAACATAGCCTGTGATCTCTGTGTTTGAGGATGTGAGATGCTGGATAAAATTTTGATCTGAATAGGGTATTTGTCTTAATTCTTTCCCTCCACACCTTGTCTTTCCAGGAACAGCATGAAAAGAAATCAGAGTGCTGGTACCATTTTTGTCATCCAGGCTGAAGAAGCCAAGAAGAAAACTTTGGGCCAACGAACCTAGCACTGAACCTTCAGGTGTCTATTGAAAAATTATTATTGCATAATAATACCTCTATCTAGAAGCTAACAAGTTTAAAACGAATTGTTATTTTCATTATTTCACCCCATAAGAAAAATCAAAACATCAAAATTGTTCTAGCAGCTAGACCAAAGATTATGGCCTGGTTGCACATTGAAAGCAGCAAAACAGAGCTTTGGGCTCCTCCACAGAGTCTCATGCTCAACTGAAGTGATACTAAATGGCCTAGGCTAAAACGTAAAGTCTCGTAGAGCAACGGTTTCTGGAATGTTCTAAAACTTTGTGCAAATCCCATTAAATACACTGGTGTGGATCAATTCTGTTAAAATCCCAATTTTTAAAAATGCAACCTCCCAACTTCGTCTGCTCCAAGCAGCCCTCCCTGCTGTGGGGCTGCTTTGATAGTTTCCACCATTAGAGGAACCATCCTGTCACCCTTAGCTGTCCTTAGGTAACTGTGTCTTGAAATTGGGAACATTCTCGGAACCTTACTGTAGTTGCTTTTGCTTGAGGACTCTTCAAAGGGCCAAAACAACTCTTTTCTTAAGCTCTATTTGCAAAATACTCTCCCTGTAGCCTGTCCTCTCTCCAGGATCCACTGACAGCTTCATAGCAGGAGCAGCCAGGGCTCCTGCTTTAACATTTACTGAGTCACCAGGTTTTTCATGTTCTGCCACCTCTGTTTTGTCTTCTCCATAACTTAACGCCTTCCAAAAGAGCCAGGAGCGATAGATCTCCAGTGTCCTGATGGTAGATGTCAAGTCTCAAAACTATTTACAATCCCGAGTTGTTTGGTTAGAGCACATCTGTCAGAAAAACATCATCATGAGGCAGAGAATCTGTTTCCTCACTGGTAAAATATGTGCCTGGTTTCCAGTTTGAATTCATCTTTTGTTTCTTGTGTTTTTCACTGCTATACCCAAGATCATTTAATATGTGATATGTTTCCCTGAAGATCCCTTTATTTTATGAACAAGTTACCTCTCAATTTTGTTTCAGATAATCAAAACTGATTTAAATCTCTACTTACAGGCACTATTGCAACTATTTCTTTTCTGCAGTTTGTTCTTGTTCTATATGTCACTGATTTTTTTTAAAAGACCTTTGGAAAATTTGTATTATTCTAGTATTTGCCATGCTGTTTACCTGTTTTACCGAGGTAAATGTTCACTACTCACAGCTTTTTCTTATTGCTCTGAAACTATTTAACCCTGCTGTTGCCACAGTGTAATTCAATATGACATAGATGTATTTGAAATAAGCTGGTGGTTCTGAGATAGTAAGAACTGCTGCTTTTCTAAGCAGTAAATCCAGAACATGGATCAATGCTAAAGTATTTCTGTGCAGTTCAAGGCCAGTTACCTATGATAACTTTTGAAGAGACAATACAGTGTATTTTTGCAACATATGCATTTGTTTCCCTAAGCACTACAAACAGGCTTTTATTGCACTGTTTAAAACAGAGTCCAAGCAGTGATATAGGCATATGGAGATGAGAGAAATCATATTGACTGGAGATAATTTGGATTCCTTGTTTGTAGTAAGTAAACTTATGCTGTGTTTACACACACATAAGTGGACTTCTCAGCATTTCCATCATTTGCTCAGAAGCCACTTTAACAAACCTGTGGTTATGGTGCCCGTGGCAGCACTTTGGCAACTCAGCTGTGATTTCAGTTCACCGTCGTTGGCCTTTCAAGAAAAAGCTGCTTCTCTGCCAGATGTAGTTATTTCAGTTTTAATACAAAAGGAAAAAGAAGTTTTTTTCACCAGCTTTTTGGTGCAATCAAGCTTCTTTCATTAATTTCTTAACAAGCCCAAATATCTTCCATGCTTTTTTTTATTGGCTTAAGAGTTCTGGGGGTTTCTGTTGGTTTTTGGTTTGGTTTTGGGGGGTGGTTTTGTTTTTTGTTTTGGTTTTTTTTTTGGAGGGGGTGTGTTCAGTTAAAAAGCAAGGTGTGCCACTAGTAACTTTTAATGTTTCTATGTTTCTCTGAAAGTTTTACTACATCCGTTTTCCTCTATAAGCACAAGGAAAGCAGTGAGTTGTTCTGCTTGGAAAATGTCTCCACCTTCAATGCTTTCTCAGAGAGAAGCGTTCTCTTTTTGTCATTAAAAGTAGTTTCCTTGAGGCGATACTCAGGATTGCCTTCTTCAAATTAAATCTTTTCCTTGCCTATTTTATTGCAAGACTCGGATCACGTTAAAGACTCTGATCTGTTTAAAGACTTATTCCTGGCCTGGAAACAGTGTGGCCTTGCACATAGATAGGAGATGCAACAAAAGAATATGTGAGAATGTGTTGTAAGCGGAGTTCTTAAGCAGTATTTTATGTATATGTGTGTATGTATGTGTATATATATACAGATAAATATAACATGCCACATTTATATTTACCTGGCATATCCATATATATATATATATGTATGTGTGTGTATATATAACAATTGCCTTTTCCACCTTTGAGTGCTGAAAATCCCTGGGCACTTGGATATCCCCACAGGTCACCCCTAAGGTATTGGATCTGGGACGCCAAACCCATCGCCGCAGGTGGGTGCTAAAAGCCTGTAAGTTCAAATCCCATACTTTAAAAACGAAGGAAAATAACTCGCTGATAGCGAAAACGATTTGCTCCCTTGCAGGACGCGTTAAAAATAATCAAGCAGGGTTTCTAAGGCGGTGCTTTTTCCCAGCACCGTGGAGCTCAGCCCCAGCCCTTGCCTCGCTGCAGGTTTTCCTGCATTGCCATCTGCTGGGGGCTGCGCCCAAACGCAGCCCCGGCCCCGGCGCGTCCCCCCGCCGGTGGCCCGGAGGGGCCGGGGGATGCTCGGCCGCCTCCCAGCCCTCCTGCACGGAGCCCTGACCCCAGCGGTCCTCCTGCCCGCGGCTTCAAATCCGGCAGAAATGCCGTGGGCTTCTCGAGTAGGGGAAAAGAGATGCAATTTGTGCGTATAATTACCCCGGCGCGCTTTTGCTGAAGGGCGAGGACGGCCAGAGCTTCATAAGGCTCACTTTCACTCTTATCTGAAAATGTAAAGTACTTTATACTTCCCATAGCTTTGGGAGCTTAAATAATCGGTTATATCATTTTTATTCTAAAAAAAAAAAAACAACCACACAAACAAAAAAAACACTTTAGATTTTTTTTTTAGATTAAGTAAATAAAATAATTTCTAAATAAATTCAGAAATCTTTTTTCCTAAACGATCAGGAAGCTGTGGCTCTCAGGACTGTGCCTCTTTCGCGGCCATGTAGGAACATGGTGACAAAGGCAATGACAGTATCTTCTGTGATTTAAGATGAGAGGAGGCTGTCACAGTTACCCAGCTCAGACCGCCACTGGCAGTGCAGTTTCCTCTACTACCCCCATAAATATATCTTGTGCATTTGAAATTACTGAGTGCCAGTTTTGTGTTTAGCTTTAAAAAAAAAAAAAAAAAAAACCACAACAATTTCCTAGAATTGGAGTTCCATGACCTGGAGCAGAACTGGATGCTCAGAGCTCTGCGAGCCCATGCCAGAGGCTGTGGAAGGGGTCGCTCCAGAGCAGATTCATCCAATTCCACAAATCACAGATTCACACAGATTCTGCCGGAAAAAAGACTCGCGCTGGCTACATTTTACTGATGTGTCAATAACCGAGCCTTTTTTTTATGGAGGAAATTACTAGGGGAGCAAAAAGGTTGGTCTTTCAGCTACTGTCCCTCTTGGAGAAGTTGACCTTTATGCCTCTCTTAATAGGAATTTTCGAAAACTTTGTGTATAGTTTACCGAGCCATATTCACCACCACTGCTTTTTCAGTATTTCCTATAAATTTTACTGTTATGACTTGTGCAAAGAGGAGAAGTAGCAATGATTCATTTAAGAGGCCTTTTAGCGCTTGCATGAAACAAGCTGAAACACAGAATACGGGTGGCTGCATGAGTAACACTACTGAGCTCGCGCTGGTGCAGGGACGTGTTGCTGGAGCTGCTGCAGCTCACGGGAAGGAGTCAGTGCCCCAGATTCTGCACTCAGCTTTTCTGGGAGGCTATCGCACGGTCTTCTTAAAATCAGCTTATTTTTCGTATGTGTTGACTGTACCTAAAAGTCCGTTTCCTTGCTGTATTGAGGCTCAACTGCCTAAAAGTTTGTGAAACATTTTGGGAGTCTTAGTTGTGCACAATACAAAAGAATAGCTGTATAGTTGTCAGTGAGACTGTCATGATGCGCTCGCTGCAGAAACTGAGGGCACACAAAGGGGTCCTAATGTAAGAAACATGAATAAATATTTTCCCATTCTGCTCCCACTTACATATCGAGCCACGGAGGTGCAAAACACCTCCTTAAAAGCACAAATAAATTAGTGGCTCCAGGCAGTTCACAAGACTCGCTACCTTCTTCTTTTCAAGAAACTTCCTTCTTCCTTTTAGTTATGCTTCAACATTGCCTTGCTCTCAGACTGTGGTCTTTGCACTCTATATTTGTCCCAACTACCTTGAAATTCCTCAAGCCAGGGACTTTCCTTCTGCCTGCAAAAGCTGAGCTGTATAAATAATCGCTTCATAAAGACAAAGCGTTCTTTTATCATAACAGTAAAAGAAATTCCGTAGAAAAGCTTGTTTTGATCAATGTGCCTTTCCTGGTCACTGCTCATAAAAGACGATGGCAATACCAAAAAGGCCTGAAGGCTGAGAGCATGCTCGCTGGGGCACTCTCCTGATGTTGAGGGAATACAGTGGATTTTGATGGATTGTCTGAGGACACGCTCCTGTGAATGAGTGACTGCAACATCACTGTGGGTTCAAGCTACCTGGTGCACGAACAGGACAGAGAAATCTGAAATGGAAAACCACTGATCGGATAGTGTTTGTGCAATGGTGTGCAACAGCTGTGTGACACAGGCAGACCCATCGCCTGTTCGTGTCCGATAGCGATAACAACAGTTTCACGTCAGGAATGGACTTCATCACTCCCATTTTAACTGGAGGCAATGCTGCAGCTTTTAGCAGCTTCAGACCAGTTCTCTCCTTTTCCACATCCTTGGGAAAAGAAGAAAAAAGCAATTCCTTTGGGTGTCTGAAGCCACAGCTCTGTGCAGTCTCTCATTTGGAGAAACCAGCTTGAGCGACTGCAGTTCTATTAAAGGCTGTGGCTTTCCAAGGATGGGACCGCTCAGGCGTCAGGCAGAAAGAGGTTCAAAAACGTACCATCAGTGAGTCAATGTGACACCCAAACCAGTCTCTTTAAGTTGTTTAAGAAACTTCTGCCCACACCATCAGTCTCTTTAAGTTGTTTAAGAAACTTCTGCCCACACCATATGTTTGAAAGCAGTCCTATTTGCATATTCATGAAAGTGGCATTTCTGTCGCTGTACGATTTAGCATCAGAGGGTCTTCAAGCAGAATTTGGGCTGGATTTCCTCTTATTGGAAGCTTGGGGTTCTTCTCTTCCTCTGCACTCTCCTTGTCTATGTGTTAACAAGCTTCAAGCTCCTCCTTTTCTGAACCACCTGCTCTCAGTCCTGCCTTAAAGGCTGGCATCCCCCAAACCCGCCAAGACACCTGCTTGCAGTGCAATGGGATGTGCCTCCGTCTTCTTTGGGTGCATTCATGTAGAAATATTAACTTGTGATGTGGCCATATATTGTCTAACATGGAAAAATGCTCATTAGGCTCCAGTTAGAGTCTGCACAGATCTTTACACGGAGGAAAAAGCAATTTACCCTTGTTGATACTAGTCAAGTGTGTCAATGCTGGTGTGCAGTTTCAGGAAACGCTGTAGGATCATTTTTAAAAATTATTCTAGACACGAATATAAGCATGTAGGAAGGTGCTCCTTGATTTGTGATGGTTCTCCTACAGCTATTCCTGCTCCATCCAACTTACAAATGGTTATTTAATTAGTGATCTAGACTGTACAGAGCAGATTCATTCATCTCCTCCTATGACAGAATTATAAAACGTTACAATAGGCTGAAGTGTTGTCACAGTCAATATTTCACATAATTAGAGGCGGTCGCCAAGTATCTTTGGCCTTGCATTATTGATGGTTTAATGAATAGACTATTTCTCCTTTGAGAACATCTGTTTAAATATAGTCCTTACCTCTTATGAGGTAGTTCAGAGTTTTCAAATAAGTGTCATCCCTTTGCTCGAATCAAACCAGTGGTTAAGCACCTATTCACCTCACATGGAAGGTCAGTATTTTTTTTGCAACCCAACTGGCACAAACTCTGTGACAGTTTAATATCAGTATTTACAGTGTTTCTGCATCTTCAGGCCTGAAACCAAAGTTATTTTAACTCCAAATTATTTGTAGGGAAGCCTTTTTGCCCAAGTTCAATTTTGGCAGGAAAATAAATCCTCCTTTTTAATTTCATATCATTAAGCTGAATATAGTTATCTCAAAAGTTCAGTGGGGTTTCTTTCTGCCTGACATGCTCTTCTGTTGCGAAGCTGGAAAACAATCCCAGGCAAAGAATCATCTAGCAAAATGGTGGAAGTGTCTCCTGCCTAGATTTTTCTTTTATAAAAAGACAACACCAGAAAATTTAGTATTTCACAAAAGTCTGAAATGATCCTTACTAGAGCCTGACTAGAGTCTGACCTTTTACATTTGTGATGGAACAAATGGCTCTTCTTTAATGTACAGACCCCGAGACCTGAATAATTGGTGTCAGTGGACAAAATTCTGGGGTTTTCTTTGCCTATGTAATTGGCCAAAGATACTGGACCAGTTGGAGATGATCTCTGGATGGACCAACTGGTCATGCCTGGAGATATCCTGTAGAACATTCCCATTGCAAATGCCTCTTGCCAATGGGGATAGCGCTGGGTATCCTGGAGAGGTGGTGGACAGGACAGTACTTCTGGAAGAGTCTCTGCTCCTGCAAGGTATCACTAACTTTGGAGAACAACGCACACAGCGTAACTGCGTTGATCTCTCAGCACAGACGTAAGAAATGCAACTTCTTGAATCAACAACCTGCCACAATCCACGACGCAAAGCAGCAGACCCAGGCTTTGCTGAAACCAGGTGTAAACTGAGAGTAACACTCAACCTTGGGGCTCTGAAGGGGTAGCAGGTGGGGTTCGGTTCTGCCTTTGCACTCCACAGTGTCCTGCGTTCCCCTGCGTTCCCAGAACAGCTGTGTCAGGGGAAAATCAATGCAGGTGCGGAGTGGTTGTGACTTTTGCAGCTAAATGAATTCTTTGGTGTTCTGGCTCTCTTCAGCCTTTTATCAGGTTGGTCCAGATGAAGGAAGTATAGAAATATTTGAATGGTCGATATATTTACTGTGTTCATTAAAAAGAAGAAGGGGAAAGAAACTCAGCAACTTGAGCAAACACAATTTTATGTAATTGTCTGTGATTTAAAAAAAAAAAAATCTTGGCTCTCACTGGGATCTGCCTGAGGGACCACCATGAATGAGTTACACAACTCAGCATTCATTCATCAACTGACTCTTTGCAAAACCATATGACTCCTTGCAGGGATTTCTTTAAACATTATGCATGCATATGAAATTGGTGCCTTTGTAGATGTTAAGTATGTTGCTTGAGGCTCATTTTGAAATACTGTTTCTAGATAGTACAGCAATGCTAATTTTGCAGGCAATAACCTAATAGAAAGCAGTTGTTCAGGCACTTTCAATCAAATTCAGAAAAGAAATAGAAAAATAAGAAATATTGAAAGAGTAACTGATCTAAACTTTAAAGATGAGCTGTGCCATTCTGTGTGGCTTTCACATGGAAATCCATTTCACTCGGTGGAAGGCAATGAGGAAAGGAGAAACATTATTAAAAAGTAAGATGCCATTGGTTTCACGTGTTAAATCAGAAATAACAGAACCACTGCAAAATGTATATATTCATTAGCTGCAGTAAATTTTTTGAAATATGAGTTCATTGCTTGTAGAAAGTGTTTAATGATGTCTTCCCTTATCACACGAGCCAGTAGAGACAGCTGCAACACCGATTCACACATGTTACTTCCAACACATGCTTTAACTGTGAATTAATGGAAATACCATTCAAGAATCTAACAACATTTTCAGATGCAAATAGATACTTTAAATGTCTCCCTTCTTTAGGATGTTCAAAGCGGGCACCTGCAAGGGCTTGATCTTTCCCAGCAGTTAGTCAGCGCTTTCAGAGATGGGGGCCTGCAGAATGTTTCTAACTGACCACCCAAAACCAAAAGCAAGTCAGGCGCTGCCAAGAGCGAATCCGGGGCAGCCTCACGATCTCCAGTAACTGAATCACGCTTGTGTGGCTGGTGCAAAGGGAGACTAGAATACGGCTGAATCTTTCAACCTCTCTCATCATAGGTGACCCTAAGGGCAGCAGGACACATGCCACGGACATGCCCTTAGAGCACAGCCGCATGCAGGGAAAAGTGCTGGATGCTTCCCTGCATGTGGGAAAAGAGGAAGGAGCACTGTGGTTAGCATTATCTGACTGCAGCAGAGTATCTGCCGTGCTTTAAGGATGGGACCCAGGCAGGTAACATCCCCTTGCTATGCTTAATACCTCGGCTTCTCTTATTGCCGTGATCCTTTATCAACTTCTCTCTCCATATGCTGAAAGGTTACCTATAATGTTTGTCAAGCGTTCTGACGTTCTCAAGTGGAAGGTATTGTATAAACATAGTTATGCTCTAACAATCCCCTTGAAAGTCCTGACAACTGGGCTGTATTCACCATTCTGTTTCCTTCCAGGCATAGCTCACATATATAAAAGTACCATTTCGCTACAGCTACACAGTAACAATCCTCTCACCCCTGCAATATTCTAAAGCCAACGTAATGTCCAAGTGCTGCAAAGTGGAGGACCTTTCCCAAACAGAAAATCCAGCATTTTTACCACTGGAAGAAGCCAAATGTGACAGAGCACTGGGGAAAAATACTGTAGTTTTGGGTAGCGAGGTCTGGACTGTGCTTGCTTACTTGCTCCTTCCGCCATATCCTTGCATCTGCAACCTACAAATCCATGAGAAGAAGCTCAAATTGCGTTTCACGTGGTGTATACAGAAGCGATTGTGAAATTCTCTACAGACCCTCCAGGCTCTGGATAGCAGCAGAAAATTCACCTTCCCATGCAGACGTGAGGAAGAGCGGGGTTACAGGGAGCCACGAACGAGGGCCCCGTTCCTGCCTTCCTCACTTCATTTCCCGCCTTGTATTAGCTTCTTGGAGAGAAAGGGCAGCGGGTGGGGTGAGGAAGAGGGCGGCTGAAGGTTTGGCGGCCCCCCCCCAGCTCTGAGAGAGCCCCGCTGTACGGCGTGAAGGCTCCGCGTCCCGCGCCCGACCTGTCGCCACCTTCGCTCAGGGGTCTCCGAGGGGCCGCCGCCCCAGCGCCCCGCCGCAGCGCCCAGCTCTCGATGCCTCCCCCCTCTCCAGGACAGGCCGTCTTTGCGCCCCAAACCTCCTTTTTGTGCGGTTTGGAACTATCTTAAGTAGGTTTGTAAGCCCAGGGCACCACGTGGTGGGTGGCCGTCGCTCCCCGCCAGGCTCGGGGGCCTCGGGCGGGCCGCACGTCCCCCCGGGGTGGTGCAGCCCTGCAGGTGGGCTCCGCCCCTGCGCCCCCTGCGGCCAACAAGGGGTTAACCCCGCCCCGCCTCACCCCCTCCCCCAAAGCGAGGCGCGGTCCCTTTAAGCCTTTCCCCGCCTTCTTCTAGTCGCGCTTCCGGCTGGCGTGACGTCACGTGGGCGTCACCGCGCGGCAGCGAGGCGAGGGGCGGGGTGGGGCGGCGCGCGCTTAAAGCGGCAGGGGCGGCGGGTGGGGAGAGCCGCTCCCGGGGGCGGGGTTTCCCGAGGGGCGGGGCTTCCTGGAGGGGCGGGGCGTCTCCTGGAGGGGCGGGGCTTCCGGGGGCGGGGCTTCCGGGGGCGGGCTCCCGGCGCCCTGACAGGGCTCCGCGGGCCCGGGCGCTCGGCGGGGTTGTTGTTGTGGTTCCCCCCCCCCCGCCCCCCCGCCGCCCCCTGAGGCCGGCCCCGCGCCGGCGGCGGGGATGGACCGGCGGCTGGCCGCGCTGGTGGAGGAGCTCACCACGTCGGGGGAGCCGCGGCTGGAGCCGGGCAGGATGAAGGAGCTGAAGAAAATCTGCAAGTAGGGCCGGCGGGGCCGCCCCCCGCGGGGCGGGCGGGTGCGAGGCGGGGAGCCGGGCCCGCCGCCCCCCCCCCCCCCCCGGGCGGGACCCCGGGGCCTGCTGCCCGAGCCGGGCACAGCCTGCCGCCGGCTTAAAATGTTAAAATAAATTTAAAAAAAAAAAAAAGTTGTGCTTTTATATGCTAAACCTCCTCATAAATGACTCCCCCTCCTTTTCTTTATTCATTTCTCCCGTCCCAGGTCCTCAGAGGAGCACATCAGCCATGCCTACCACCTGCTGATGACGCGGCTCAACGAGGAGCACGCCGAGATGCGCTTCTCGGCTTTCCAGATCGTGCAGGAGCTGTTCACCCGCTCCCATCAGTTCCGGGCGCTAATTATTTCCAACTTCCAAGAGTTCTTGGAGCTCACGGTGGGGATAGACCATGAGCAGCCTCTTCCCCCGCCCAAAGAGGTGGCGCAGAAGCTGAGGAAAGCGGCCATTAAGTCAGTGCAAGACTGGCATGAGAAATACGGAGAGGCCTACAAGCAGCTTGCTCTGGGATACCACTTCTTAAAGCAGAATAAGAAGGTACTCTGCGTTTTTACTTCTGCATGTGTTTTTAGGTGATGATCGCTAGGAGATGTTCAAAGTGAGGAAACCAATAAACATAAAAGAAAAGCTGTTGGAAATGATGTCATCTCTAGGAGGCATCCTGTTGCGCACGGCCTTTGAAAAACAAACCCCAAACTTCGTGTTCAGCTTGCGGTAATCCAAAGTTTTAAAAACCTCAGGCTCTTACTCAGAACTGGGCTTGCATAGCCTTTTCTCAGGGTGCAAAACATATTGCTCACCAACAGGCTTTCACTCACTGATTCCTACCTGAAGCCCCAAAGTCTGGCCTTTTTAGAAGGGAAATAATGGTTACGCTTTAAACTGAGGGTAAGCAGCTAGTAAGTTTTTCTATGAAAGTTTGAACTACTGTGTCTTTCTATGCAAGTTCAAACTACCCTGATCTCTGTACTGAGTTGTCGGGTTCTAGTGTCCTTTCACTGCAGGGCAGTGGCAGTAAGCGTAGGTGCTCGCCCCCCTCAGCTGCAGTGTTACCGTGTTGTACAAGAAGTTTTATTAAAGAGGAATTTCTTGTGTATAAACACTTGCTTTTAGCTCTCCCTTCCAGGCTTCAAGTTACTGTCTTTTGACCATTCTTTTCCTTTAGTGTCCCTTCTGAGGTGCAAACAATGAAATTGGGAGCACTATTCTAGCATTCACACTATCTACGATGATATCATCAGGCTTTCAATAAACATATCGATTCCCTTTCCCTTCAGAAAGACAGATGCTCAGTGTTCTGAGCAGTAGATCAAAAACCTCTGTGATAAACAATGTATTTCTGTTGTTCTGGTTCCCTACTGAGCTAATAGTGTACCCTACTTCTATTATTTATCATACTGTGTTCTTTTTCTATATGATTTTTGGCATCTGCTCACAAAAGGTGGTTGTCTTTGACTCCTCCTTTATTGTCTTATTTAATAAAGAGGGGGGGGAAAAACCTAAATGAAAATGATAAGGAGAAATGCAAGACTGAGGTGGGGGAGGTTTAACACATAATACAGATTGAGCAGATTGAACGTGCGAGTGTACGGCAAGTCTGCTGAAGTTTGGTGTGTTTGTCTGAGCTCCTGTGGTTAACGGCTGCTCTCCAGTTAGGACTGGGTGATCACTCTGTATATTCGTGATACCAAGTTACCCAGCGAGGTGGGCTGTACTATTTTCTAGAGCAGCTGAATTTAGGTACTTTTAGAAACATTAGTACCAATAGAAACAATCTTATGTAGTTTAATTGTACTTGAAGAGTTGAGATGAGCCAACTGACATAACTGGCCTTTTGCCAGCCAGATACCTGAAGTGTGAGAAGCAACCAAAAGATTTGAGGAGGCATTTGTACTTTCTGGAAGTAAAGTACATCTGCTGTTCTGTATTACAGGTTTGACACAGTAGTATAGGGCAACTTGAGAGGAGCATTAGCTGTGTCTGTGGTTTGTGGTTGTCGACTGGGTTTTTTTATTATCATCAAAATCACCTTATAAACGGTTGGTCAGTAGGTGACAACTGCTGCCCTTGTAGGGTGGAAACCTGGAGAGCTACCCACTGTTTCAATGTTAGTATGTCCCTATTAGTAGGTACCTATATAAATGTTTGATTTCAAGAACAAATAATATTTCAGTATATCTGAAAATAATTGTTTTCAAACTCCTGTCTCAAAATTTAAAAAAATATTTCAAATATTTCTAAATGTTTCCATATTTAGGCAACTGAGTCATATTATAGTATCTTTTTATTTGAGGAATGCATGCAAGGAATTACAGAGTGAGCTGCAGTTATGGAGCAAACAGGATTTTAAGCAGCTCCATATAGAGTATCTTACTGCCGTACTTCAGTATTTTCCCCAAAGTTGCGGTAGTTGCCTAGGCCTACTGCTTACACCCTTTAAATGAAGATCAATTGTTTACAACCCATTGCGTCCAGTTCCATAATTGCAGACCAATGGCAAAAGGCTTCGTGTAGCCAGTACCAATACAGAGGCAGAACGACAACTCTGATCTTGGTCCATATCCCCTCAATGAGGTTGGATGTTTTCTGACCAAGTTTCTGAGTTAGTGCTGACCCCAGGCAGCGAGTGAGTCCGTGTGCACATCTGCAGCTCAGGCCCTGAGTTATTCTGACCTTGTGAGGCTTCTGCAAAAGGCCACTGTGCCCTGTTTTGGGCAACTTGAAGCTTTGTGCGTGCTGTGGACTTGGTTAGCGATAGGTATCTAGTCTGTGAGGTGTGCTCTCGTTATCAATGGTAAACCATGATGATTTGGCAGATGTTGTAAGAGGAGCATCTCGCCAAGTGCTGAAGTATGAAACAACACAGCAGAGCAGCACATGGCTGGTATTTTTGGGACAGAAGGGGAAAGAATGGGCAAACAAGACTACTGTAGGTAGAAGTCATTTAGGAAGCTCTAGTTAGCTCTGTTTTTTTTGGTTTTTTTGGGCAAGTCCAATCTGACCACCTAGAAATGGTAGCTGTAGTTCCTGGGTTCTGCATCTTTGTTCTATTTTTGAGGGTGATGTTGCTCTTTGGGAAGATCTGTTTCTCCTGCTACTGTGTGGAGGGCTATACGAACTTGGTAGAAAAATCAGATTCTGAAAACAAAAATGTTTGGTCATTCACGTGCTGCTATAGATTGTGAAACTAGTTCTTTTCCCTGCCTTCCGTCTGGCCCCCCATTGCCCAATAAAAAAAAGAGCTTGGTAAGTGTGCCTCTCTTCTTAAACCAATGGAGACTCTTCATGCCAGTTTCGCTGAAGGCTGAAGTATCCTTTTGCTCCTAGGGGCTCTTATATAAAAACCATTTGTCTTGAAAGTGTTTGCATGAATAAGACTTGTGAAAACCTTAAGGCCTATTGCCCGCTATAGGGATTATTCAGCAGTAGGAACATTTATATAGCAAGATACTTTACTCGAGCACATGGTTCAGCCCAAGTTCAAGCATTTCGTTTTTAACTTCCGTAGTGTTTAATGGAGTTACCTACTTGCTTAATGCTGAACAAATATGAAAAAGTTTCTGTAATTTTGAGATGAGAAACCAACAAAATTCTTGATGGTGCAAAAACTATGCAAACTTCAGTTGTAGGATGTACTACTTGGTTTGCTTGACCCGTGGCTGGTAAGTCCATGTACATATTACAGGAGATATCTTCTGGGATTAGATAAAGTGACACTTATTTGTCCTGTGTAGAGTGATCTCAGTGTTGTCTGGACCTGTACCTCATACGTGAGACTCAACTTCACTGTTTTCCTCTTGTGGGACTCCAGAACATTGGTGTAGGATGTCAGTGTCTGGGAACCATTACTGTGTGCTGACAAGCTTTATCATCTAGCAGCGGCACTAACGACAGACGTTCGATGGGTGCTTGTAATATAGACGTAGCACCAGAGAGTCTGCGGACTTTATTAGCAGCAAAGTATGGGCTTGCTCAGCATTCAACGTATTCTCTATTAAAGTTAATGGAAATTATGTGGTAGCAACCAAAAGGAAATACTGTGTTTTCCTTTTTCAAAGGGGTTTCCTTATGCAATAATACAATCAAGACTCCTTTCCTTAAAATAGAACTGAAAAATATTTGCATTTTCAAGCCCTTCTAAGAACAAACTAAAAAAAAAACCCCATTGCAAATATTTTAAGAAACAGCATTTTGAATCACTTAGATTTATGTTTATATTTTAGTCCTAAGAAAGTAAAGTGAGACTGAATGTCAACCTTTCCCTCAATCCCCAAATCAAAAAAATGTAATGGTAAAATCCAAAATTTGGTCTTTTTTAATGAACTTGAATGTCTTCTACTTTCCTTGCTTACGAAGTTCTTCAGTAAGTGATATGTATACTTGTGGTAATAGTGCTTACAAATTTTCCTAAATTTCCTTTACTAATAGTGGACCTAGCGTGACATTTTCATGTAATTTGATTACCTACCCTGTGTAGACTCTTCCTGCCCATTCCCCCTAACCCCACGACTCCAATGCTGTGACAGAGGTCTCCCAAAGCTTAGTTTATTTCTGCAATTTAGGTGCAGAAATCTAAGCATTTTGTTTTTCTACCTTACGATTCCTTTCTGAAAGCCATTGATTCTCAGCAGTCCCATATTAGTAGAATTAAAAACTCTGTTCAGAATTACTGTAGTTATTGATTCTAGGAGAAGAAGAGATAAAAGGAAGTACTGCTGAGCTTCTGGCTGATCATTGATGTTAGAGGATTTTTCACCACAGATAAGGATCTTAAGAAATGGATTTTCTATGTATTTCTTACAAGGAATGTTACACTTTTTTTCTTCATTTCCTCCTTAGGTGGATTTTCAAGATGTGCATGCCAGAACTGTGGCTGAAAGGAGGAGGGAAGAGGAGAGACAAAAACGATTGGATAACATTTACAAAGAAAAAGCCAAAAGAGCTGAAAAAGAAATGGAAGGTGAGTTGCTTTGGTTCTTTTGGTGTTTTGGGTTTTTTGTTCATTTTTAAAGCAACCTTTTTTAAGGTTATGTAAAAAAAATTCTCAGAGAATAGCTATCCAATTAATAGCTGACCACAGAGGGCAGGAATAGTACCTTTGTTAGAGCTTGAGCCTCTGTCTCTCTCACCTAAAGAATATCAGGGGAAACAAGGGACAGTCCTATGAGCTCAGGTAGTATGAAGAGATTTAAAAAAATATGTCAGCAAAGTCTGGTCTGTAATTCAGTAAAGTATGAATGCATAACCTCAGGCAAGCGTATCATGAGACTTTTTGGAGCTAGTGGCTTAATTTCTATGTCTATGACTAGGCACAGACTTCTCAATACCTTGTGGGGTGATGACCTTAATTATATTGTGTATACAGTCATCATGTTCCAGAAGTACAGACAGTGGTCAGCACAGGAATCACAGATGCAGTGTAGGATATCTATGAAAACTATCGTACTGCTGCTAAAAAAAAATGTGTCTAACTGGGGGCTGAATCGCTAAGCAGTATGTACATAGCAAACATATTTCTGTAATATGAAAGAACAGAGATAGTAAGTATATTACGTTGCAGTTACAAAGGGTTATTTAATTAAATTACTTTGGTATATGCAATGCAGGCATTTGTGTCTGCATTTATTCTGCATGCTGGAAACACTTTTACGCATGAGGGTGGAATTTTAAAGAGATTTAACCTTCTTAGAGTCACTTTTATTGGTAGCATCTTTTTGAGCAATAGCATACGTTCATGGCTATGCCTACAAGCAACTGTAACATTCATGGCTGTAGAATGGACACCCACCAACATCACTAAGAATATCCTCATTGAACCTTGTTCTCCTTCAAATTCTCTGAAGTATTTGTCATCTTTACATAGTGAAATTTGAGAGGGGATAGGGAAAGGCGGAACACTGATTCTAAATTCCTTGCTCAGGAAATTCTAGATTTTGTGCTTAAGAAAAGTATTGTCACTTTTATAGGGACAATTTCTGCAGCAGAGAGAGATCTGTATGAATAAATTATCACTGATTACTGGATAAATGGATTACCCCTTTGGCAGTCATACTTGTTTTGTAAATCCGTGTCTGCTCTGGAGACACTAGCATTTTATAGTGTTTGACAATATTCTAAAACAATTGTCTCTTGACAGAAATGTCCCAAGAGGTTGCCGACACATTGACAGAGATGGAAAACTGTTTCCGGCTTCTGTTGCCGGATCCTTTTGACTTCACTGTGAATGATGTGGAACTGGAACCCAGCAAACAAGTGACTGCTAATGAGGACAGACCTGCATCCCCCTTGCCCTCCCAGATGGAAGTTAATCAGTCCTATTTTGGATGCATGGATGATGAACAGCCATGCTGCAGCAAGGACGTTCTCTCTGTTTCTCAGTGCGTTAGAACTGCTAAAAACAAAGAGTTAGATGAGAAACAGGAGAAGCTTGAGCAGAAAGAATTAGATGGAGACACATGCTCAGAAGTTCAGTCTGGTGTCCCTGCTCTCAGTGACGATGATTACCAGACCTTTGTTAGGAACCATGGGCTGATTTCACATAAGTACACTCTAGACCTTGAAATCTCCACAGGTACCTGGAAAAAATTTTCACACATAGCTGAAGACAGTCTTTGTCTGAAGTGCTTTGTAGTTGTGGGGGTTTGGGTTTTTTTTCTGTGACTTAAATGCTGGGGTTCCTGGACAGCATTTTGATTTGGGATTCCTGGACACCACTTTGATTTATTTTGGAGTTCTTTTCTATTTTTGGTTCATCTAGTGACCATTCTTAGGTTTGGGTGTCCTTGTGTGTGATTAACAGATTTTATTAATTACCTTCTAAGACTGAACTTTTGTATTAGTTGTTGTAACCACATTACAGCACTTCATAGTACCTATAATAAGATTTAAAATAATTTTTAAAGAAATCTGTTTACCATATATAATTTTCTTTCCCATATGCTTTGTTACTCAGCTCTCTCTTTCTCTCTGTATCTGGGGTATAAGCTGCTAATTTAAAAATCTTGCAGTCGACTGTGCCTTAAACTTCTTTGTTCCTTGCTACTGACAACTTGCAGTCCCTATTGCCACTGGGGCAGGGATATTTTTTCTTCATTTCGAATATGCAGAAGCTGGTACAATTAGGCCCAGTCCGTTGATTGGAACTTAGGACAAGATGTAAAGTAGATAGTAAGACTGCACTTGTCTGTGGCTTATTTAGTGATTCCTTAGTAGTGATGGCTTAACAACTCTTCCTGTCATCACTGGACTGAAAACTTTTTCCTCTGATTTTTTTGAACGTGTGGATAATGGTAGAATAATTAGTACTGAACAGAGAAACATTCTGATGTTTGTAACTTTCCCAGAAGTGATCAAATATTTTAGAAAGGTTCATGTCTACTTCTGCTTAGCTTCTTTAGCTCCTGTAGCGAAGATACTGTATATGTTGCGCACTAACTCTTTTTTCCCTGTTTTGAGCAGATATAAAAGTGCATGAGAATGAAGATAACACTGCCATAATAAACAGTGTCATGGATGCTCACAAACTCCTCAGAGATAAGTTCTGGCCTTCTGTGCAGTCCTGGATTCAGGTAGGATAAAGAGACAATTTTTTTCATTTTCTTAATAAAGAGGGAGAGCAAGGACTGGGGTATGGTAAATCTTGAGGGAGAATGAGCAAAAAGGAAATTAAGGTTGAAGAAACATTGGTGCAAATAGGAGAAATTTCAAGCTCAGTAGGGGTGGACAAAAGGAGACTACAGGAGCTACGTAACTTGTTTCATGGCTCAGCATTAGGATGCTGCCTCCAGTGATAGATTTTTTTTTTTTAAAAAGATATAGTAAAATGGGGCTTCTTTGCAAAGGGTTAAAGTAAAACACAGCTTGTTTTTGTCAGAGGTGTCTGTGTCAGAAAAACAGTATGTCCTTTCTGTCAGTTGATAGTACTGCTCAGGAGCCTCATGCATGGAATTTGGCCTATAGAAGAGAAAGACACTCTTACGTAAAAGAGGTTTATACCAGCTGATCATTCCTTGTTTGTCTTTAGTAGTTGCTATTAGCTTTTATATTCTAGATAGGAAAAGAAGTGGCTTCACTAGTTGTTACTTGTCACCAATTCTTTTATTTTACAATGTTGTTTCATTAATTATGAAGGCAAAACTGAAAATGTTTTTTGGCTCAGATGTCTAGAAAAAAGAATAAGAATGTTGATTTCTTGCTTTGCAGTTGTTTACCAGAGCAGGAATAAATGACGATCGGCTAAGATGTGCCATTGATCTCAAGAATAAATTGGAGACTGCTATGAAGAAATACAAGGAAATGAACATTTCCTTTAAAGCGAGAAAAAGAAAAGTGGTGAGTTTATTTTCTTTAAAATCCTGTTTTACTAGAGGGGACCATTAGTAATGCTTAGCTTGTATACAAAAAATGCACTTTCTCTTAAGCCTTATTCTGGCAAACTCTTCAACACAAGTTTTATTGATAAGTACACTAATTCAGCTGGTTGTAGCTTCACTCAAGGAAGTTGCAGTAAACACCTGTGTAGCATGCCAGGGGCCTGCTTATTAGACAAAACCATGCAAGGCAGGACTGTTGTTGTTTAGGATAGGGAAGTGGTTAAGTTAATAGGGAAGCGTGTAACACTATGTCCTCAGCTGCTTTTGTGCATGTTTCTCAGTAAACGCCGTATTACTCATGTTATTTTACAACTTGCTAAACTATGCTAGTGTCTCACAATTCAGGAAAATCGCGTCTCTGCTTTGGAGGATTTACTCTCTCTAGTGAGCACGTAATGTGATTGAGGAGATCGTAAAAGTATTAGCTGTTGTATAAAGCTTTAAAGTGTCAAAATATATTTTACAAAAACTGTCTTTGTGAAGTAGGTAAAACTTGTGAATAAATGGAGGCTGAAAGATCAAATACTTTATTCAGATCCAAAAAGGAGTCTATGGCTTGTTTACTCATTTCTGTCGGCTGCGATCAAACAAAATTACTCTATAGCTTGACATGAAAATAAGAGTGTTTTGGGTCAGGGTTCAGAGTAAAGTCTGGGTTATGACTGGATCGTAAGAGTTTGATCTGGACATTATACCTTGGACTAGATTGTGGCAGCCTCGTTTAGCCATGACTGAGTGTTGTAGACTTTGCTTTCATTGCGCAAATGAAGCTTTATCAAGATTAATCTGGTTCATCACCTTAATACCTACTGATGTACCACACCAGTCAAAAATGCCAACTCTGAATGAAAAGTACTGAAAGACTGTCTTGTCAGAGGTTTTTTTTCTCCAGTGAAATATGTGTGCTACCTTTATGCAACCAGCTATGAAGGAATCCAGACATCTGCTGTCATTCCTGCCATTTGCTTGACAGGACTTCATTTGCTGCACCTCTGCATGGAATATTGGTTGCTATATTTCTTGCAAGATATAAAGGACATTCAAGCCTTGATTTTCGTGTGTGCGTGCGTGTGTGTGTATTTAAAGTGGTATTGTTACCACTTCTGGAGGTTGAGCAATGCCATCTATATAAGGTTTGAAAGCTAATAAATTCCATCACTAGAAGGAAAAAAGAAAAAAGGAAAATACATAGCAGTGCTCGCAAAGAATACATTCAAAATGAAGCAATGCAGATTGAGGTATTAAGTTAAGCATTGAAAACAATATATAATTATTCCTAGGCTTTTTCTCCAGTGGAAAATACCCAAATTTAGTGTTAGTGCTGAGTTACTTTAAATTTGTAACCTGAACATAGAGAGCTTTGTACTGCAGAAGGAAACTGTATAAATTATCTTTTATTCGCGTGTCAGATGACTTGGTTGAAACGTAAAAACACTGTAAAATGAGAGTCTGATAGAACAAAATAAACAGCATCTCTTAGACCGTGATTATTAAATCCCCATCTGTCAAATATTTGCATGTCAGTATACGAAACACTACACACAGCTCCTCTTTAATTCAGCATTGCTGCTTGTGGTATATGTTGTTGCTTCTGTCAGTACACCCTTGTGTCATTGGCACTGTAGTCCTTGCCATGCCAAAGTTTTGCTGTCATCTTCTGTATCTTTAGATCCAAGAGAAGAAGTACGGATAGCCTGTCCTCCAAAGCACTGGCTCACAGCCATCCTGTCCCAACAGACGTCAGTGTGTTGCAGATGTTATTTGTTAGCACACAGAGTCAGTGAGTGCTGTACCGGCTCCTGTGTAGAGATGAGCACACCTAGAGATGAAGGGGAGCATTTAGTAAGCAGAGAGAGAATGTAAATGAAGTGTCTGAGTGCAGAGGGTCCCGTGTAAATTGTCTGGTTTGTAGTTGGTCTGCAACATCTTTACATTTGGATATGATAGCAGTTTTCCTGGCAACTAGTGACTGCAATCTGAGGTACCTGTATTGTTAGCTGGAGAACGTAAAGGTGAATTGTTTGTGTGCTTGCTCATTTCAAGTGTAATTATGATCCTGCACCACAGGCAAGCTTTAGATGGCTTAGCTTCGGGGAGAAAATGGTTTTATTTTATCACCAGATGTAAAACAGAACGATAGGGACTTGGAAACTTGGCTGGGGACTTGGGCTTGCCCATTGTCCTCGGACTTTCTGGTTTTTCTTTGTGCTCATTCTCCATGCTTCTGTGGTCTCTAATTTCCCCCCTTTTTATCTGTTCTGTTCTGTGATTTGTTTCTGTTCTGTCCAGAGATGGGAGGAGTAAAGGCTTTACCTATCCTCAAATTGAGATCAAGAAAGTTGATAAAGAGAAGGGTTTAGTGAGAGACAGTGAAACTGGAGATTTGTCACTATGAACTCTACTATACCTCTCAATGCTGCAGAGATTTAAATCACTGTTTAAAAGAGGGAAGGTCCTGGAGTCTCTTACCGTTGCCATGTGTCATTGGTGCTTTTGTTTGGCTGAGCAGTTATACATGTGCATGGCTGAGATGCAAATAAGGTGTATATATTTGGAGTAATTCTTGATGCTACGGTTCAGTATGAATATTCCAGCAATGTAGCTGGATGCAAATTGCATCAGGAGGAAGAAGGTGGTGGTTACCAGGCCTGCCTTCACAGAAGAGTCGTTTGGTTGGTGTGGGAAGGTGTCTGCTTTTGGCAATCCTCTCTCTTACCTCCATGCTTTCCATTGTTTAGCACTTCATTTTCCAGATCATGGAGCACTAGTCTGCAAGGCAGCATCCTTAGGCAGTCAGAGCATGTTAGAAAATTAGCACAAATTATTTTCTCTGAAGTTTTTTTGCCTTTACTGGAAAATGTAAAAGCCCCGCTGCTTTGCAAACTGCAGGGGAACTCTCTGTAGGTTTACAGGATTTCTCTTGTACAAAGGCACTTGCAGGGAAGCACTGAAACACTTTGACTTAAAATGGTTTATAGTGACATGAGATAAACCACCTCTTTCTTTTCTCCTCTGTGACAGTAAAGAACTCAAAGCATCACAAAGCCTTAGTTATGAGGAGGGCTGTCATTTTTACATAACACTTATAGCCTACTTGTGTTGGCAGGGTTTGGCACCGTTCTGCTCTTACCTCTCAGGAGCTGTGGGAGGAGAGGGAAAAGAACGACAAAGGTTATCCTTTGACTGTCTAGAAAAAAATCCCTTGCAGCAGACTTTGTAAATGTTAATACATCCCAGCTGCCCAGACCACACATTCCTTCTTCCCATTGCTGTGCTCCCAGAAGATCAGAAGTCATCAAGACATTTCTTCCTGAGCTGTTATTTTTCCAAAGAGGTGGGGGTTGGACAAAAAATGACAGTCCTACTGTGTCGGTCAAAGGCAAATGAGTTTTTGTGTGCTTACACAAGTTATGTTCACTGTAGTTAAATACTTGTTTGGGGTGTGAGTCGGGTGTCGGTTTCTGATAGGAAATGTATTTTGAGAGTATAAATGAGAGTTTTGAAATTCATTTTTCCGTGAATCTGAGTTTTAGCTGAATCTAGGGGAGAGGGCAGAAGCTGTAAAAGGGCTTTTATTTCAAGGTACCTGGATGCTCGGACATATCCCCTTCTTTCTCTGAATGCCTGTACAAGATCATTTCAGTGCCCAGTAGAGGGAGTGCATACTGCATGCTCGACATTTTTCTCTGCACCACCTTTATCCAAAGCCAGCCATCATCTCAGTCCGTGTTTCCAGGTAAACTTACACCAACAGCAATACAACCAGAGACACTTTGAGTTAATTCTTGACTCTATTTAGGTGAAATATTATAGAAGCACAGTTGTAATTATTGGCTGACACAGGAATTTCTGTGTAAACGCCAGTTTCCAGAGGTTTAATTCTTTTGTAGGAATAACTTATTTATGGCTAAAATGCTCCTTTAAAAATATTTTTTTGCTGGTTAGAAATTTTCGTTTTTTAATGTCTTCCTGCTTTTCTTAAAATATCTAGTATTTTTTTCTTTTTTAGTGTCTGATTTGCAGCTGATTAGATGCAATGATCTTGCAATTTTAAAAGTTGTGAGAGGACAAGTGTGTACTGTATTTTAAATCATGCACGTTACCTTTCACTTACGTCATTTCCATAAAGGATTATCCGTTAGGATAATTCTTCAAGTCCTCACATTGTTAATAGAAATGTAGATCATTAGCTATATTTTGTACACTGAGAATATATTTATCTCTTATGTAATTACCTTTGGGAAGCCATAAAAGGTTTACTACTCAGACTGGCTAAAACTTGGCCAGATAGAAGCTAGTAGGCAATATGATGTGAGAAGCATCCTGCTCATTTGTCTGTCAGCAGAGTGATGGTTTAACAGGCCTATTACACTTTGAATTTTTAATTTCAAGTTATATTAGCAACCAGGGATATATCGTTTTTCATTAACTGTCTTCATTACTTTTTGTTTCACCTTTCCTTATCTTCTGTCAAATCTAAGCGTGCGCTTGGATCTTGATTTATTCGTGTACTTAATTTTATCCATGTGAAACATCTGGTTGAATTCAATAATGCCATTAATAACTAGATTTGGAAAAGGCTGTCCTTGTGTTGTCCAGAACCTGATCTGATCCCCAAACCTTACTGCAATACAAGTCAGATTTTTCCTGAAAGAATAATGTCAGAAAATTGTTACAAATTATATTTACAAGTTAAATATTGGCTGATGATAATTTAGTCTTAAAATATTTTAATACATGGAAAGATTAAAATTTAAATATGTAATAAATTAAGCCAAGAGCTCTACCAATTACTTGGCTGCAAGACTATTTCTGATTTTTTTTTTATTTCCATATCTTCAACGACAGCTTGGCATTTTATCAGTGCTAATGAGTTAGTTCTACCTAATAATTTTGTAGCTTTATAACCAGCTCTTTTCTAAGTCTGTCTTTTAGTCAAGTTAGTGCCTGCTTTAAAAAAAAGAAAAAGTCGCACTCGAATTTTAGATCAAAAGGAACGGCTGTATTTTCTCTTTTTGCTTCTTTCTGTAGCCATAGAGAATCCAGTCCAGCTGAGTGCTTTCTGCTTTCTGTAACAGCCTCTTGTACTCACATTCTCCTTTTCTTCCTCTTTTCTTCATTTTAGAGAAGTTGTTTCTGGGGGGTAAGTAGTTGTCCTTAGTGATCCCTCACCATGCCTGAGCCCACATCTGCTAAAACATACTCAGACCAAGGAGCAAGAGAGATGCCTTTGTAAAAGAAGTCTTTTCCCCCATTGATGCTTTTGAATTGCACACAAACAAAACCCCTAACTCTTAACAGAGTTGCCCTTTGAAAACCAGAAGCATTTAATGTTGAGATTTGAATAGCAACTTGATGTTGATTGTATGTTTTCTACAACTTCAGAGAAATATAGGAATATTTGATAATTAAATCAACATTACACCTAAAGATGTCCTTTATCAGATTGTATACATCATTAGCATGTCATGTGCTCAGAATAAATAGAGTTTAATAACATTTGTATGGACAAAGTAATAGCCCAGGCAACATTCCAAATTATTCTTTTTTTGTCTAGGTAATATTATCAAAAAAGCCAGGTCAATCATAACTGTAAAATATTTAATAAGTTGTACAGATGCTTATGCTTCCTCTTCCCTCCTTCCGCATTTTAACCATCATATAATTATTTCTATCTGTGAAACGTCTCTTTCACAATCGTTTTTCAGCTAAAAGAGCTTTTCAGGTTTTTTAAGCCCTATCAGGATGTAGGACAGATACAAAACAAAACGTCGTAAAATTAATGCTCAGAACAGTACTCTCTTGTTAAAGCGTCTAATCAGCTCTTCTGATGTTTTGGGTTTTTTTTCTTTTCTAGAGCTGAATGTTGCTGTGGTATATTTTACGCTTTGCACGGGCTATGCAGCCTGCCGCTGTTACAAAGTTATTAAAAATATCTTGTTATGCAGATCTAGCCATGAATTCTTAAAGTTGTCACTGTGACGACCTCTGATCCCTATCTGATTCGCAGGTCGCACAATGCAATTTGGAGCTCTTCTAATAGAGTGTAAAATAAAGTAGGATGTCTCTATCATCAAGTTAACCCTTATGTTAAGTATTTAAGTTTTTCAGGCCGAAGGGTCATCTCCCTTGATTCATCTATGAATACTGAGCAGTGTGTACTCTGTAGGTAGTAGATATAAATTTACTTCCTGCTTTTTATCTGTCCTACCTTACAAGGGGAAACAGTCTATTGAAGTGAATTGAATATATTTGTGAGGTTCAAAAAGGTTCATAAATGCGTGTTTATAAAAATGGAAAAGGAAGAAAATTTTCAGGCTTGGAACACATACTAACGCATTTAAATTTAGTTACTGCAGTGATATTAAAGTAAATGTATTCCCATCTAATGATATCTTTGTGCCTAAAATCCACAGTCAGGAATATATGTAAGGTTATGTGTGTCTTGCATAGGATATTTTGTTGACTTGTTGCCTGTAATAAATTAGGTTTATTTGAGATGTATATTTATCTATTAAAGATACAGCATCTGAAATATTTTTAACAAATGTGTGGTTCAGATTCATTCATAAATGTGATCGCTGAAGTAAGCTGCAGTTTGGTTACTGATTTTACAGTATATATGTGTGCAGACTATATCATGAGATAGGGGCATATATACATTGGTCGTGGATACAAAATTTTAGCAGCATGAGTTTGATCTGGCCTAAGTGATAGGTGGTAATCCTGTAAATACAGTGGGACTTTTTTGCACAAAGGAGCAAAAAAGTAGGACTTTTTTGGTAATGGAAATCTTGTTATATCCCATTTTAGGTGAAAATCACACTTCCTAAAATTTCATAAAGAAAATGACTAGTAATGAGAATTTTTCCCCCGTCAGCTCTAAAATTTAGCTTTTATCATGTATAGTCCTCTGAATCATAAGGAAATTAAATAATTCAAAACATTGCCTAAGATATTTCCAGTGACCATAGGAATACTGTTCGTCATCTCATAGGTAACTTGGACTAGCTGAAAAGCCCTGGAAGACCTAAAGACTTCTCTGTGGAGAGGGAGAGAAAGAGGTATTTTTGGTTGACCTTTGAGTTACCCTACCATAAAACAACTTTTTGGTCCAGAAATGGACATAGCCACTCCTGGACCTTACTACAGCCTTGAGCAATGGCTTTAAACAATTTTACCTGGACTGCTGTGCAGGGAACACTGTGTAGAGGAAAACGGTTAGTCCAGAATGAAGAAGGGACGGGTGGTTCAGGTCGAGTGGCTGTTCAGGGTAATGCTTGTAACCTTGACAGTGGCTATATGACAGCTGCTTTCTTCTTTAGTGTCAAAATGAGGCATTTCCTTCTGCTTTTAGGAATGGGAAACGTCTCAGGAATTCTGCTCTGGGTACGTTCCTGTCTGAGCATGGACTCTAAACGTGATTTCACATCAGTTGGCTTGTAGCTTTGCTGGCAGCAAATACAGGTTGCTGTTGTACTACTTGTGGGAACTGAACAGGGAAGCAGCTTATATATTTCGGTAGTGATTTTATGGTTGGCTTAAAAGATGATCTAAACACGAGCAGCAATCAGGGATAGTCCAGTCTCTATTTCCTCCCCTGATGATTCCCAGTGCCTCCCTTGTACCAGCAAAAGAGCTCCTGTTGCAGCAGAGACCTGAACTGACTGGAACCTAATCCAGAGAAGAAGATTTCTGTAGCAGCATTAAGCTCTGATAGTGAGACCATCCCTTTCAGTAACTGAATAAACTCAGGTAATGCCGATCCGATTATGAAGGTCAATCTTTACTTAAAGGACTCAAATTGATGGGGTGATATATGATTAGCTCATCTCCCAGTGTAAATGAAAAACTGGATGAAAAGAACATAGAAGATACTACTGTTAAAATATATTCTTTTTTACTGTGTAATAAAATGTAGTGCCTGAAGTATGTACAGTAACTGCATGGGAGAAGTACATTCCTGTACTTCTGAAAGTAACATGTAACCTTTATTTTTGAATAAATATTACATGAAGACGTTCAAGGGACTAACACTACAGGCAATTTTGATAAAACAAATTAAATATAGGTATCAAATGTAGGTGGTCAGCATAAATTTTGTAGGAGTCAATTTTTTTTTATGTTGGGGAACTTTATTAGCTTTAATAATGAAGGGTAGCAGACTTCTGTTTTAGCTCTCTGGGATGCATGGAAAGGAAAGGAGTTGTTAGACTTGGAGATCTTCGGTAGTTTAAGTAAAACTGTTACACCTTCCCTGAATGTTATATTTATTTTATGAAGAATTTGGATTACACAAGAGAACTTTGCCTTTTTAATGTACCTTCTTAAGGTTTAATAATATTTATGCAACCAAGTACTGTTAATTTTGGTGGATGGTAGGGAGCCCAAGTAGTGAGGTATGAAAGTACGTCTGAGGATACATCTTGAGTTGTTACTGCTAAAGAAGTGCTAAACTTGCCTCGCAATACCTTCCTGAGATAATAGTTTTGTTAAATGCACCAGTTTTCCAGGCTACCTTATTTGCTGTCCTCTATGAAACTGTAAATGCACATGCTAGTCCATTGGGCATGTTGGACGTACTAATTTCTTCTGAACAATCGCTCATTAAGATCCAAGGTTTTTTGAACTGTCTTGCACCTTCAGACCTACTGGTCTTTTTGAGTAAATTTTTGCTGCTTTTTATTAAAATCCCTCCTAAGCTTATCTGGGATCTTGAGCCTGCTAGGGTACCACTGCTGGTAACACAGGGCGATACAGGTTTTGTGCAATGCACCTCACCACTATTGACCTTCTGATGTACAAGTCCAAGCTGTGTTTATCACTGGGTGGAATGGAGAGGGCTTTGGCGTGGGTCTTGAGTAAACCTCAAGCGTGCACCTCCAGGACTGCGACAATACTCACAGACTATGGCTCTCATGTATTGCTTTAAAGAAAAACTGGTTCATTGGGTAGTTTATATTGCTAAAGCAATTTGGAGCAAGCTATATTGCTTCTCCAGCATTGTACTTAAGCTAACTGTTGGGCTGGAACCCTTTAAGCATTTTTACTAACTTCTGGAAATTATGAAATGGTGGGAAAAGTGCATTCCTGAATAAAAGTCAGACTGTCCAAGTAGCCTATGTGCAACTATGTCCAAGCAGCCTAGTCAACTACAAATAGAATGGACGGTGATACTTTTACTGGTAAACATAAAATGTGATTTGCCTGGACTACATATCTAATTTGCAGTCATCTAGGTTTGAATTTATGCTCAAATCATGGAGCAAAGGGGAGGGAGTGTGTGTGGGAGGTCCCTATAAATATAGCTCTTCTAGTAGTTTGTTTTCCTTGTGTTGCACACAAGAAAACTCAAGCAGGGTTCTGAAATCTGTCAAAATGTCAGCATTTATTTCTTTTTCATCCTATGTTGGATAATATAAAAGGATGGAAAAGGAGGAACTTGTAAAAGTCCTTACATGTAAGATACACTGACTATTCGATTTCTATTACGGACACTGAATAAATTTATTTTTACTCAGTCAATATTTACTTAAATAGAATATCCCCAAATTTCATCTGAGATGACTGAAGCATATTTTGTGTTGCGGTTGAATAAAAAATGTATTTGCTTAAGGTTGCCCCTTTAGCAAGGTTCTATGGCGATAAATATTCTGGTTCCCTAGCCAAAATCTTCTGCCTCTAGAAAAATATTCAGTTGGCTTTGAGTAGACGCACATGAGATATTGGCATGGTGGAATAATTTGCAAGATCTTCCAGTGAGGGTATTAGCATATAAATAGCAGATGCAATGACGACCATCACAGCTGAGTACATTTAATTTTTAGTTTATAAGATAGAATGGGTTTTTAAATGCATAGCCATCAAGCCTGCTGAAAGACAAATGAAGTTTAGAGTTCACTTGTCTGAGGATGCCTTACATCATTTTTTTTTAAAAAGGAAACAGACACACATAAAACTGAACAAAAGTGATTTCTTGGGTGAAAAGTAATTGAGATTGCAAACCAAGCTAATTAGACCATGCAAAATTTATTTAATGGTCCCAGCTATAGTTTGCTAGTGGTGTTTTAGTAAGTAGATGTGACTTCTTCATGTGCTGTCTTTTCTCTTCCTTCTTTTTCTCAAATAATTAGTAAACGCTGTACATCTTGTCCTACAAACTGATTGCATTGTATATTTCAATCATTTTATTGCTTGCTTTAATTATGATTGCTGAGGCTTAGGTTTTTAAATCCTCGTAACAGAATGTAACGATCAATTTGTATAAAACTGGGAAAAGGACCAAAGACTTTTCTTTACATCTTTCCAAGTGTTGTGTGGTGGGTGCAGGGGTTTTTTGCATTTATTACTGGTTGGGATGGATGAGCAAGGCATTTAACTGGAGCTGTGGCTGCACTGAGCTGCACTAACAGCTGGAGGCTCTTGGAGTGTTGACTCCAAAGTAAAAGATACGATTGCATTTCTGCTGGCTCCCAGTATTTGTTTTCAGTATTTTTAATAAGATGGAGACTGATAAGGCAACATCTGTTTTTTCAAGTTTTTGCAATGAGTTAGGGAGCAAATGGTCTGATTGCACTTGTCTGGCTGGAAAAGTCCGCACCATTTTAAGTTTTTAATGAAAAATAGGAGAATTGAGGAGGCATTGTTCTAACTGATTACAATGAAAATAGTGCATGTATAGTCTGCATTTTTTTTTCTCATATGCCAATAAGTTCAGCCCAAGAATCTGGAAATTGTCTAGCTAAATCCTGTTTCCTCTCACAGTGAGATATCTAGTTAAGAATACTAGTATGTTAAAAAAAAAAAAAACAAAACAAAACAAACAAACAAAAAAAAAACAAACAAAACAAAAACCACCACATAGTTTTGCAAAACCATGATTCATTTAGGTAAATGAATAAATAAGTAACTGTTAGCATTATAGAGCAGATTAACACTGAATGGAAAAACTTCCCTTCTCCATGCAACTTGAGGAGCACTGATGGTGCAAGGAGCCTCTGATGTCGGGGGATCTGTTTGGTCTCCCTTCAGGTGGACCATCCTCTAGCAACAGAGAGAAGGTAGTTCACCCTTTGTCTCTGGTAAGACTGCCGAACTGTGTTAGTGACTGTCCTCATATCACCTGATAATTAGAATGGATTTGAGAACAGGACTTCTTTCCCATGTTCTTTGACAGGTTATTGAGAAACAAGCAGTTGTGTGACTACTTATCTTAGAGGTATTTAATTCTGTACACTACAAGAAAAGCTTTACATTTTAGTATTTATCACTTGAGCTTATACTTTACTTCCCCTCAGGTATGGCACACTAGAAATGGCATATTGCTTGTTTTTATCATAGTCTCGTTTTTCTTGTTTGCAAGTACCAAACCACTCACTCCTAAAGGATTATAGTGTACTGAATCTGCCACTCAAAGTGTTGTCTTAAATATTTATTTCTTCTAATTGTGGATTGTTCATTTTTTTTTTTAATTGACTGAAAAAGTTTATTTGTAGTGGAAAAGTGGATAATAGGTGGCTGAACTTTCATGCTGCATCTGCAGAGCTTGCTTTGGAGCTTTCTTCATGTTAGAAAAGTGGAATTTAAAAAAAAAAAAAAGATACTTTTCTGGCTACTAATGTTGCCCATGAGCTCTCCTCCTTTCTGTAGAAAGGGAGTGGAACAAAACAGCATAAATGGGGTGGTTCTGATGAAGTACCACTGGAATGAAGTAAATTGAGATATAACTGCCCACTACTACTGTGCAACTTTCTGAATTTCCACCAGTGATGACTTTAATATTTTAAAGTAAAAAGATAAACAAGTTCTTGTTAAAGTTTATACCAAAATAAAGACTTGATGTCTGTTGGAAGGGAAAAGGGAGCTTAATTCCTTATAGTTACCTAAGCAGTTAATTTTTTTTTTACAGGAAATCTAAATTTAATAGAAGACCCCAGGGAAATTCAAGGGTGTGAACAATAAGCATAATATTTTATGAAAATGACCCCCATATTTAAAATCTGGCATTATATGTTATGCGTTGTAGCACCAAGTCCACATCTACCTTTTAGAAAATTAAAACACATAAATTCTGTTTAGTGTTTGATATGCGCTGCACTAGCTGAAAGCCATAATGCCCCTAAAACCTTGGGTTGCTTTTCACCTTTCATAAATTCCTGGGTAGATTCTATACAAAAAATAATTTTCAGCTCCGTGGCTCATTGTTATTCAAACTTGATTGATCGTCGTCATTTACTCAGTGAGGAAGTTAAGTGCTCCTGTCATTTCCGAAGAGTATAATTGGGACGTTTCACAGGTCAGCGGTAGTGACAGGTTTCCCTTTTGATTAGTGTTAGACTGATAACAAAAATTACAGTTTCCTATGATTAATGTTTTCTATAGTACTTGAATGCACAGTTCATGGATTGTACCTAAACAAAGTGAATTTTGCATCTGATTATGCCTTTTCCCTGTCAGGCTTTTCACGTGCTTTAAAGTTTTTGACCATGCAAGTAATCCAGCAAAGTTGCTTCTAATGCAGTTTGCAAGTTGAGGATTAGTGAAGCCCACTGAATTTCAGTATATTAACATACAGAGAGCTAAGTACCTCCAACGGCATGTGAACAAATTCGGAGAAATTTCTATTAAAGATGGTACTCTTCTGAATTCTTTCTAGTCCTCTCAGATATGTTATGCACGTGAGTACTTGTATTATACCCACTGATATTTTAGGTGTAATCTGGTGATTTAAGTTAAATGATCAGCCTGAACTGAGTTTTCTTTCTCCTACTACTCTGACATTATTTCTCAATTCCTTAAACCTGTTGCTGTTTGTTTGTTTACAGACTACTTCTGAGTAAAAACTATGGAAATACACTGAATTTACTTTCCCTGTTTTATAATGTGAAAGTTAGTCAGCTTTTACATTATGGCATGAAGTTCTAGACTAAGGTCATCCATGACAAGTTTTAGCTTGGTGAAATCTTTTTTTAATAGCTAAATGAGAAATATGATGTTGCCCTGCTTCTAGCTGGAGAAATAGGAGTTGATGTTATTTCCAAACTTAAATTAAATTGCCCCTACCAGATAAAAAGGGGATGACAACAGCAGCAGAATTTTGAAACCAAAATACAAACAAACTTCTCTTCAATCTCTAGCCACCTTCTATTGTGCGGAGTACAAAACCTGATGATGTTTTTCTTTCTAAAGGCCATTGGAAAGGTCTTCCAAAAGTTGCAGTTTAACACAGATGTTCTTTCATGTCTAGTGCCTTTGCAAACTTGTGATTAGTGGTAGAATATTTGACCCTTTCTTTGCATTAGAACTCTATTTTGGTTTCTGCTGCAGAGGTCAGGTTCAGTGTGCATCTGTCTTGGCCATGCCAGGTAGGGCCTGAATTGCTTCTTTCCTTTAGATGAGGAAAAATGATTGCAGAGGGAAACAAAAAATAGACTAGGGTACAGGATCCTCCAGCGTAGCCTGACGGTTGGCAACTCTCAAGGTAGTGATAACTGGCTGAAGAGACTATGTTGTGGTTGCTACCTGTCTTTGGCAGCAGGGTACTTTCAAACATAATTATGCTGGGACTTTATTTTAAAATGAAGACTAATTAGGTGGTTTCTGGTAAGAATGCAGTAGGAAATCTACTCTATTCTTCAGGACAGTAAATATAGTTTTTTCTTTTTTTTTCTACTGGAACAGCAGCTTTCTTAAGGTCATTTTTTAAACAAATGGAAGAACTGTACTTGTAACTTGAACCATCCATTCATTGTATGTTAAAGTGTATCAATGTGTATTAATATCAATTAATGATCTTTATTAGAAATTAGTTCGGTCCAGCTTACAAGTAGTACTGACCAAAAAGAAATGCTGATTTTTTAAAATTATTATTATTTATTTAAAATTTTTAACTACATTCAGTAAACCAAGATTGGTTTCTAGGTTTTTTGGTTTCAGAGTGTATGTATGATATAAAGGAACTCAGCTGTGCAGCTGTGACACACGATTAGAGTAGTGAATTAAACTGGGAAAATTCTGCTGCAGGCAAAACCTGCAGTATCCTCCGGTGCTTGTAACGAGTAGTTGATATGAATATCAACATAAGTCAGGTGCAGTAAGAGAAGTAAAGAATGCGGCTGAAAATAGTAAAAATGATACCATTCCTTATCTATTGCTTTGGCTTGCTGCAGTGAAGTTGAAAAAAGTGGTAGCCTGCGGTAAGGTTGGTTTTAGTGGATACCCCTTATTATTTCCTAGACATGTGAAAGTGCATGGCAAACATACAACAATGTGCTAATTATGTTGTTATTAAGAATTAGGTGACTCCCAAGGTGGGCAAAGGAAATAAAGCATAAAACCTTCAGCATTGCTGCCTTTTTAGGGTAGTTGGCATTTACTATTTTAAAGTTCTGATAGTACAGGCCATGTCTGAGGTGGCACAGATTCTCTTAGCTTATGTGTAGTATAGAAGAAAAATTCATTTTCAGGTATGGAACAAGCTGAAAAAAATGTAGAGACTTGCTGGCACATATATATTAGTAGCTAGCTGAAATGATACACAGGAAGCCACCTGAGTGAATGAATTACCCTGGTTAGTTGGTAGGAACGCCATTTTTATTTTTCAGTTAGTCATAGGTACTCAATTTCAGACTGCAGTAGAGACCAAGTGCACATTTTAAAAACCCCATTTTGTTGGTCTTGACTGTATGAATGGTTAGGATGTACCAAATTAGTTAAGAAATGAATGTATCAAGTTATTTTTAGTGTTGTTGTGAAGAAACACAGTGAAACACTGTAGTATACAGATCTGAACATTCTTACTTTGGTCAGTATTAGCTTGCCGCTCCCTCAGCTTCCCCTGCTGTTTGTCTGCTCTGGTTTTGAGCTCTTAAACAATTTGTGATACTATTTAACATGCCACAGACTATTTGGGTGCAGCTAAATGAGTAAAATCAACCAAAGGAGAAGAGATAAGGCTATAATTTGCTCATTAAGTTGAAATCTTGATGTTATTTTAAGTTTTTTTTTTTGGTCTTATTATATAGCTTCACACTTTCTCAGACTTCACCAACTGCATGTGTTCTAATGGATAAAAGGGGCTTTAAAGAAGCCCTTAGGATAGAGTATGGCTTTAGAGATAAAATGTTAAGCAAAGGCCTAATCTTAGGTAAAGATTGAATACATAATTAGGGAAATACTTTTGACATAGAGCAGGCTCAGTAGGGCTATCAAGATATCTGTGAAATATTTCCAATGTGAAGGGAAATGAAAAGCAGTCTTCACATTTCAAAAAGAAAAACAAAAACCCAACAAAAATATCTCTGTAGATGAAAGCCTTGGATGACGATGATGATGATGAGGATGAAGATGAATTTGTGGAGGTCCCTGAGAAGGAAGGCTATGAGCCCCACATTCCAGACCACCTGCGTAAGGAATATGGTGAGTTTGCCCAGCTGTGACAAGCTTTATCCCTTCATGTTACTGCTGCACTAAAGTAAATAAACAGCCATTCTGAAGTAATAAAGTGATCAGCGGTGTGGGTAATCTCCGACTGCTATAAGGAAGTCATTACATAGATACGGGAGCAGCGATTGGCTCTAGATAAACAAATACTTTCTAGGAGCAAGAGCAACAAGAAGCTTATTTCATTCCATCATGTTCCACTGTAGTTCAGAGCCAGAAGCAGCACCATGTACGCTTATAAGCGTGCTAAAAGCATACTGGGAGTGAAGGGATTGCAAAGTAAAGCTGTAAATGGGCCTGAATATTAGAAATACTGGTAATAGTCTGGTGAGATGGGTACGGTTTTGTACTATCACCTGTATTAATAGCAGTTGGAGATGCGCAGTGACTTCCTCCCGTAGGGTGGCCAACTTACAGCTCAGAAAGAAGGCTCTTTTTCCTGTTTGGGTGTTGCTATCACAAGATGTTAAATGGAGCTTAGCCTTCAAGTGGAGAATTATAGCCATTGAATACATACCAGATGACAAAATATAATCTTGCCTTCTTTTAATGCTTTCTAAAGATTTTTTTTTTTAATAAAAATGTAATTTTTTGTGAAATCGAGAGGGGAGTTACTGAGGAAAGTTCATCTTAAATAATTTCAGTTCATGACTCCTCGTCCTTTGTACATCTCTCTTACTAAGTGTCTGCAGCTTTGCCTCTGTGCAGCATTGTGTGTTTTAAGATTCAGAAGATTTCAGTACATTGTAGAGAAGGAGAGGGTAGCTGCCATCACATAGAAGTTAAAAACCTTGGACACTGTAATAGGTTTCTTGCTCCTACCTTTCTCCATGAGTATTTGTGTAAGACTGGTGCAGTGTTGTGCCTTTTTCAATCCTGTTTATGCTTATTTTTAACTTCTCTGCAGTTTGCATCATAAAAGTCAGGCTGCAAGTATTACCTGTATAAGCCAAAAGTTTCTTTTTCCTGAAACCAAGGGGGTGTGCCTGTGTAAACCCAAGGTGATGTAGCTCAAGTGACCTTTTTACTGTCTTCTGCCATCAAATTTGGCTACAGACAGTGAAAGATTGTCAGTAATGATAACCTGTAGTGGCTGGGGTCAGCTCAAGGATGTCTCCAGGTGTGAAGTTCTGTTAGTGCCTCAGTCCATCTGTCCCATCTAGACTTAACCTACCAGGACACCCTGAGAAGTAAGGCCTGCACTGATTATCTGTATATCTGTGTTCCCCACCTAAGGAGTTGCAGCAAGTCTAATTAGCTGGTTCCAGTTTGTTTGAAGGAGGTCCCTGTTCCTCTGTGCCTTTAAAAAAATGTGGAAATTAGCAACTATATAGAGGACTGAGATCAGACTAGTGCCCTGGTGAGCAGGTAGCTGTAATGCGGTTTGGCTTGTCTCTTAGCATACGTGTTGCTTGAAACGGTCTGTAGGCGCTGACTTCGTCCAGCCAAGAGTTGAGGAAGGTGAAGTGGAACTGGGACTACTGAGATAGTGAAATGGGAAGCGGATGTGTGTGTTAGAGCCCTTCATCACTGTTCTGTGTTCTCATCTAGGACACAAACTCAGGAACTGGGCAGCTTTTTATTTTTTTTTGTTCATGGAAAAAAATGTTATATTTGGATAAAATTTTACCAGTATATGTTGGCTATCCCAGTTACCTCAGTCTTGCAATAAACACTGAATAAGTTCTAATTATTGCTAACAGTGGGACTTTCAAAAAAGGAATATAATGGAAAAGAGGGGTAGCAGCCTTCCAGACAGTTGCGAAAAGCTTCTTATTGTATACGTGGCTAATGAAGGAGTCCAAAAACATTGGTATGATAGTAAATGAATGAGCAAACGAGGTTAGTTATTAACATAGCTATGGTGGTTCTTTGGGGTTTTTTTCCTTCCTTTGGCAGTATTCCTTGTGCCAAAACCGGTATTTTCTTAATTCCGGGCACTGGAACTTATTTCTCATGTCTTTAACAGTAGCCTGATGAATCCTAACACGCAAAAGTTCTGTTTATGCTTGTCAGCTTCCACTGGAAGTGAAATGTACTCATCTCTTCCCTCTTTCCCTTTTCTCCCCTGATTTCCTTATGGACATACACTTGTAAAAAATAAAGCATCTTACCACCCTTTGTATCACACTAACGCAATACTTTGATGCTATTTGAATTCATTCTAATGGAAAAGGATGAAAGAACAAGCCTGCTATCTATTCAAGGATATTTTAAAAATCTATATAAAATGGATTAAGAAATTCCCAATTTGTATTTAAACTACTGCTGATAGGAAAATATAATATAGTGAAGAAGCCAATCAATCAGAAACCAAAACCTTTTTTTTTGTATACATGTAGTTTTATGTAGGAGCTAATGGTCACACTTCGCTGTTCTTTATCTGATGAGTTTGGTTCATTTTTTCAAAATGCTATTTTTAACATTCTCGATGTTCCTGAAGGCATTCAGCTTTTCTTGCTGCCATTTAAATTTAATTATGTAAGCTCCCAGTTTAGAAAAAAGCCTGAAAAGAATTCAGAATTCCTGAAATGAGTTCAGGCAATCTTTTAAGCATGTGCTTTCTTGGACCAACTGGTCAGTTACTAGTTCAAAATCTATTTCAGAAGCCGATATATAACTATTATGTAAATCAGCTGACTTCTGTGTAATTACTTCACGTCTACATGAGGAAAATGGGGAACTATATTTGCTCTACTGGATTCTGTTCTGCATGTATTTTTAATAAGCAAAACCAAAATAAGCATCCCTTTGGCACATGTAGAAAAGTGAATTATCATATTAAAATACACAAGAATATATTGATTTCATAGTAGTGTGTTGTCGTCAAGAGTTGGCTGTGTTAGGCAGCCACCTCTCTAATTAAATATGGTCCTTTGTTCCATGTGCAAGTGCAGTTATCATAGTAGTGACTTTAGCTTTATAATATAATCCAGGTGGGGTTTTGCTACATTTCTTTAGTTCACATTTAGCTCATGAGGACTCCGAGCTAAGAAAATGAAAGTCTGTGCAAGTGGAATGTTCTAACTGGAACGTTAAACTTTCCACGTAAAATAAAATCTCAGTGTTACGTAGAAGGTGTGAACAGTTCAAAGCTGTTTTCCTTGTGTTGTTACTCGTCCTGAACAAACCAGGAAGAGTGAACAGCTCCTGAGATTGACTTTTTATACTAAACAGGAAAGCAAAGTTGTAAACATGACTGTGGAAGTGGATTGAAACGTGACATTTAAATTACTGATTTAAAAGTCAATTTATTCCCTTTCACTTCTTGGGGAAAATGGAAGTATCCTACCAACAAGGTAAATTGCCAGCTGAGATGCTCTTTCTGATGATGCATACCTGTAGTGTATTTGAGGTTCTCCTGAGATCTGAAAAGTTTATGAAAAATGAAAAGATATTTAGAGGCAGGGGAAGTCTTGTATGCATAAGTGTATTCGCAGAGATAATACAATACATGTCTATATGTAGTTGATGATGATGATTTCAAAATTGATGATATTTAATATGCAAGATGAACTGAGCATGGGTACAGTTTTGGTGTAGGGAGAATTAAACAAGTCAATTTGAATCCTCATGTATAAGATGAAACGTAAATTTGTTAAAAGAATTTAGGTGATTAGATAACTGAAGTGTGAAGATATAACCCATTAGGGGTGTCATGCCAAATTAGCATTACCAGACTTTTAATGACCTCCCATTTGTATAATCCTTATTTACACTCGCACCTGGTGTCTGCAACAGACAGGCCATCCTATGGTACCACAGAGCCATTTTAAATACATTATGTTGCTAAAGAGGAATATTGGGCTGAAAAAGAAACACATTGGGAAAATAATTTTCATAGGGTTACTCTGGTTCTCGACACTCTGCACCGATGCTGCTTATATCCGTCGCCCTTGTATGGCTAGTATTGCTAACCCCTTAAAAATTGAGGTGTTATTAATTTAAAAGAAAGCTTTAGGAAGAGAAAGAATCTTGTTTCCCCTTGAGATTTCCCACATTCCAGCCTTTGCTGGTCAGCTGTCTGTTGCATTGGCTTAAAGCCTTAAGGTGGATAAGGTAAGGGATGGAACTGTGCAGCTTCTGACGTCGTTCTTTTGCCATAGACAGAATTTGGTGCTGACACCAGGATGAGAGATTCCTTCCTGCCCTTGGTGGTCTTGGCATAGCTTGCAGCTGATCTCTGAACAGCATGGGGGAGTGATCCGTTTTGAGATATGTGCTTTTCCATGTAAAAATGGAACAATTCTTGGATCTCGTACAAAGCACCCACCTCCCAAAACTGTTGTCTGCTAATGGGTTTTCTCAATTCATAATTCTTGTCTGTGCCTCAGTGCATGCATTCATGAACTTACTTATGAAATACTGCTTTGAGGTACAGGGAAGTGCTATTGCCATTTTACAAGTGGTGACATGAGGAAGCTGTCCGACTTGGGAATATTAGCATGGAAGCAGTCTACCGGTTATCAAGTTTCATCCTTATCCAGAATTATATAAGAAATGACTGTACAGTCAAGAACACAAACCATTATTTCAAATCTGGTTAATCAGATTATTTCTTTTGCATATGACCCTTAAACCAAAATGTTTTTAGGTCCCTGAAAACTACTTCAGTGGTTCACATTGCATCTTAAAGCCTGCTTGTGATTTCTTTCATATCAGGATCAAAGCTGCAGTTCTAAAATCCCAAGGGTTAGTTCTATCCATTTCAGAAATTCTTCCCTCTTCCCATTACAGATTGATGTACCTTTGTGGGTTAGATGTCCCCACACTGCCTTTCCTGATCTGATGGGGTCTGGGTCATGCCTTTTCTGTGTGTGAAGTAGCTTGCTTTTTTCACCACCACCCGCCGCCCCGTATGAAATGTCATAGCAACATGGGAAAGAAGGCTTATACCCCAATTGAACAAACAAGGTGTACAAAACCAGAGTACTTGCTTAGTAGAAAAGTTGCCATCTGTTTTTTGCATAGAATTAGGAGTGCTTCAGACTACATAAGCAATCTAGTGCAGCTCCCACTGAGCATTTTAGAAACATGGATAAACTTGTTGTTGAGACCATATGTTAAAGGTGTGGGGGTCTTACAGCTTTTGCATTTTCTCTGAACACTAAAAAGCCTGTATTAGAAATAACAGTAAAATACTGCATGGACTAATGCATGATTGAATTTTCAGATCTGAAGCAGTAGAAGTCATGCATTTCAGGGCATTTATTCAGAAAATTGCACATGTTTTTATTGGCTAGGTATGCTGTGATCTGTACCTAAACAGCAGACTTCCATGCATATTGTTTTTAAAAGTTTTTTAGTCTCTTGACTGGCATCCATCAAGACATGTAGGGGACATACTGATTAAAAGCAAAATTGCCTTGGAAATGCGGAATGTAATAGAATCATCATTACAGATTTAAAAAAAATAGGAAAATTAATTACTAATTTATTGGAATCTGATTCTTTTATTCCCTACAGAAAATATTCTCTAAATGCTTTAAATGCTTTTGTCTGTGTGGTCAAGTACTGATGTTTCATCTGTGTCACATGGAGAACAATGCCACTGAATTGGAAGCCTTGCAAGTTATCTAACCACCTGAGTTGCTGTGTAGCTTCCCTATGCTGACTCTGTCTTAGCTCTATTTATTGCCTTCATTTTTGACATAGGAAGTAGGAAAAGAGTGTTTTTAGTTACTGCGTACAATAGTACTGTGCTCTTTTATCCTACATCTAAATGAAGTTTCTCCCATAAAAAGGCTGTTTTGTTGTTTTCTCTAACAGATTTAAAGCTAAACATGGCAGAAAGAGCATGTATGCAAGTGTTGATAGGGCAAAATAGAAACCGCTTATTTTGACCTGTGAAGAAATTCAGGCTTTCATACTGGCCTTTTTTTCCTCCATAGAAGATTTAGTTGATATAGAATGATTATCTGCTGATTTTACACTTAGGTTTTCCTCTGTTCCATGTTTTTTTTAATAGTACACATTAAAATCTTCTGGAAATCACAGGGAAAAAGCACAAATCCAAAGTGTTGAGTTTACATCCTTAACTACAGCATCTAAACATCTCTGAAATACTCAGTGAAAGACTTGTTTTCAGTGCTTATTAGTCTTTTAGGAAAATACTTTGTTCAGTTTTCTATTAAGTTTGATTGAGGTTCCCCGGTGGTAGGCATATTTGAAAAACTTATTTAAAGTCATTTTGTAATAGCTTTTAAAATGGTAGGGTGTTGATCAAGTCTAGGCTTCCACGGGAGAGAGCTTGATTATCATGACAGTGATCATGAAGTAGACTGCACTCAAGGATGACAATGTGAATAAGAGAACACAAATGTGGGATCAGTACAGCAGCTCCTGTTGCTAACAGGTAGCTATGTTTCATACAAGATGTAAGGTGGGTTTCTCTGAGGTGAGGTGTATGTCCGAAGAGCAGTCTGGCCAATTGCTTTCATCAGCTACAGGCCATAAAAATGTGCATCACCTTGATTAACGAAATGATGGTGCCCAACCTTAGTTGTAATGAAAACAAGTGTTTTTGATGACATTATTATTTGGGAATGAAGTTGCTGATGTTCTACTGACTTGAATGACTAAGTAGACACACATGTGCTGGCTAAATAGAAATTAAAAATTACACTTAAGCTTTTTCCTTCCTTACTACAATGATTTCTCAGTTTGTCTGGGTTCTGCTTTGAAAGCTGTTGTGGTTTAGCCCCAGCCAGCAACTAAGCACCACCCAGCCACTCGCTCACTGCCCCCACTGCAGTGGGATGGGGGAGAGAATCAGAAGGGCCAAAGTAAGAGAACTCGTGGGTTGAGATAAGAACAGTTGAATAACTAAAATAAAACAGCAATAGTAATAATAATAATAATAATATAATGAAAAGGCAAATAATGAGAGAGAGAGAAAAGTGAAACCAAGGGAGGAGGTGGGGGAAAAAAGCTCACAAGTGCTGCAACCACTCACCACCCACCGACCGACACTGCCAGTCCCCGAGCCGCGATCGCTGCCTCCCCCGGCCAACTCCCCCCAGTTAATATACTGGGCATGACGTCACATGATATGGAATATCCCTTTGGCCAGTTTGGATCAGGTCTCTTGGCTGTGCCCCCTCCCCTCCCGGTTTCTTGTGCACCTGGCAGAGCATGGGAAGCTGGAAAAGTCCTTGACTAGTGTAAGCACTACCTAGCAACAACTAAAACATCAGTGTGTTATCAACATTATTTTCATACTAAGTCCAAAATGCAGCGCTATACGAGCTACAGTGAAGGAAATTAACACTTTCCCTGCCAAAACCATGACAAACGCCTAATAGCTTTTTAGTCTGGTTTGATTAGTCTGGTGTCCATACCTCAGGAACTTCCCTCAGGAATTCTTCCTGCATTTGAATGACATGGAGAACAGTTTTACATGGAGAAAAAGCTCAGTGGGTATGACAGTGAAAACAAACCTGCAGACTTCAGAGTGTAAGAAACACAGTTCTCAGAAACTGAATTTGAGACTTAGAATTACACTATGTAGGCTAAATAAGGACTTGTGGGTATTACTTGACTTCTTTAAGGGGAAAAAACAAATCCTGTTTTGCAGGGGGAAGGACAGGCAGAACTACCTACTTACCTTTCACTGCCCTGTGGAATTTGGGTACCTTTTTCCCAAATTTGGAAAATGCCATTCACACAGTTGCGTTTCTCTCCCTAGACAAAAGTCTAGTATTTAGAATAAGATTTCTATTAATATTACTATAAATCCTTTAAAAAGAAATCAGAATTGTTGTTAAGTGATTGAAATAGCATGCATTGATTTACCATAAATGTATAGATAACAGATACTCAGCATTGAAACTAGGACCCCAGTCCTGAACTGCTATAATCAAATATGTGTTGTATGGTCTCAATTTTTCTTAGCATATACAACATTGGAAGTATTTAATTATAAGTTTACAAGTGAGATTGCCTCATTATATTAGTATGTTTTGAATATGTGTATGTGGACAAACACACGTCCTATATAGCTACACTTAGGACAGTAATTGAGTGAAACTTATTATAATACAGTATTTGGAATGAAGATAACTTTGCACATTTACTAAAAAACATGATTAGCACTTCCAATAAAATACTTCTACATCCATGTAAAAGTATCGATTGTAGATATTTCTTGTGATGCATCCTAATCAGTTGATCATGCAAACCCTTCCTCACTCTCAGGTGAGGTTCTTCTGTGTAAATAAGGTTCCCAGAAAATCTGGCAGGACATGTGATATACTTGATTCTTACTAAAGTTCTTGGAAATTAACAGTCACTGCACAGGATGTTGATAATGCTTCCGAGTGGTTTGGTAGTATACCTCATAGGAACTATGCAATGGCCAGGGATTGCAAAATGGTAAGCAAGAAGTTTAAAAGATCAAGATGTAAGGTGTAGAAAGTTTTTAATCTAAACCCTGCTTCTTTGATTTATTCTGTTTCTTAGCTATGCTTGTAAAACAACAATAGGGTTAATTAATGAGAACTAACATTATAACAAATTAACATATTCTGTAATCCCAGTAAGCCAAACAAAGTATTTACGTAATGTTAAATGAACTCTTCTAGTTCACTAATATAGTCATTATCTTTTTTCTTCAATTTGCATTTCCAGAGTGGAATTCTAAAATTTTAGATAAGTGTAAATGAGCATAGCTGCATTCAAAGGCACTGGGGCATCTTTTTTGGTTGTTTAAAACCTCCGATTATAAAAGACCCCTTGACAACTTTTTAAAAGTAGTGTAATTTATACAGAAATATTAATATATGCAATTGTCCATGTGATAAGTTGCTTTGAGTGCCCACACAGCTTATGTGTGCTGTGAGAATATTTGCTAAAGCCACCTCTGGCATTTCAGCATCGTGCCCTAGCAGCTGCAGGCAGCAATTTGTTTAGTGGCTGTATCTATCTAAAATTAAAGAAGAAGTTTTCTATGACTAAATGGTAAGAGTTCTAATCAGTATTATCCCTATATTAATACTTTTAAGTTTTTTTTTGTAACAGTTTGGGTTTTTTTTTCCTCATTTTAGAGTTCTGTGTAGATGAAGTGATACTAACAAGAAAAGAGCTTGAAATTTGTGATGGCTTTATAAAGATCAGGTATCTGTCAGGGCTGACATATAATTCAAATCTCCATCCTTTATGAGTAGCAAAACCTTCAGAGATAATGAAATCTTCCTACCATGTGATCACCTGTGTTAATTTTGTTCACACACACATTTGTGCATGGAGGGGTATAGCGGAACTGATCCGGAAACGCTGAAGCTGTTTGAAAGCAATGCCCCAGACACTGACTTGAACCCTCTGGTCTGCAAGTCTGCATGAAGTAAGCTTTGCAAAGTTCTGCTCACTTAGCAGTAAGGCTTGTTGTGCTTCCTGAGTAAAATGCATGTAGGTTTTTTCATTATGAGCACACTAGAGGGTAAGTGGGGAAATATTGTACCTGAACTGCTGGATTTTCCTGACAATCTTGGAGAGTGTCTGTACTAATATAAATCACATACATCCGGCTTGACTAAGATTCAGCAAATGAGAAACAGAAATTATTACATTTTTTTCAGGAAAGTTGAAGTCCATAATACTTCTTTATATTCTATCTCCGTTTTTTCAATTAAACTTAAGTGAATCTGAAGTAGCTAGATTTCGTCTAAATCCACACAGCTGAGGAAACCTGTGCTTGCTCTTTCTCTGAATTTTCACTGAGGGGCTTTTATCTCCCCCTAATCCCACCATTTCTGTCAGGACATAATCTCTTTCTCAAATTTACATTTTAATTACAAGGCCAGCTGAACTAGCTAAAATCAATAATGTCAGCATTCAGCAGCCTAACTTCAGCTGAAACCCCAGCCTCTCTCTTTCCTTCTATCGATTTATCTTGTGAACACGGTCTACTTTATTGCTTCAGGCAAATAGGTGCCATTTGGTCAATTTAAACAAAAAAGGGGATTTGAACATTTTTATGATTCTTTCTAAAAGCTGCTATTGGAACAATTTGAACCCAGGTACTGTATGTTAATAAAACAGACAGAACAGCAGAATTCTTAAGAGGAATTTTACTTTTAAAACTGCACTTAATCCCATCTGTGTCTTAAAAACAAAACAAAAAACCCCCACCCTGACATTGGATACCATTCAGCTAGGGCTGTCTGCATGGTGACTCTTGTCTTTATCTTGTTAGCAAGAACTAATTTTAGAAACAAATATTTTTTTCAAAAATCTACAGTAGCGGTGGTGTTACTGATGTCGTAGTGTATTTACCTTTAGCCATTTTTCTGTTAATGGCTTAAAATAAGAAATCAATGGGAAAATATTTTGTTCTTGTATGTCTTAAGAATTCCTATATTGATCTTTTGGATGTGATTTTTATCTACCTAAATGTCACATTGTCTATTTATCTCTCTTGCCTTTTCTGTGTGTTGCTGACTGCTTGTCTCTGCTGTTTGCATCCTCTCCCCCTCCCCACCCCCGACAAAATCAGTGTAGTGAATGAGCAATTATGCTTTCCACAAACATTGTAGGGAAAATTAGAATAAATCTAGGGTTTCCCGAGAACTTTTAATACATATGCATATATTCTCTCTGAAGAGGAAAAAAGGTGAGACACTTACCTGCTACCTTCTGACTTCAAGGCAGTTTGTAAGTAGAACACATGCAAGCACTCTCAAAACTGTTGCTTTAAACAATGCTTTTCAGAAAGGTATTCTTGTCCTTAAAAAAAAAAAAAAGGGCAATTTTAAATGCTAATTATGGTCTAAGCAATTCTACATTACAGATACAGTCTATCATATATTTTTCTTAGCTAACCTCGTTCATGCCAAAGGGCCTGTTTGTTTGTAACCGTTTCCATCGTAAAAGGAAGTTTACTTTTCCAAATCCTGATGATTCTGAAGTGTGCTTATAACAGAGTCTTTTGGGTTAATTCTGTTTCACTTCGATACAAAGCACCTGAGAAGGGCTTTTTCCCTTTCTAGCCTATGACACGAGCTGAGATGGAGTCCTATCCTGCCCCCTTTCCAGGTACATAAATTCAAGATGGCTCCCTTCAGTGAAATATTAAGTGCTGTTGAAAAAAAAACACTTTTATGGAGGCACCATTATCCCTCTTGAATGGCAAGTCCCCAGCCTAATAAATGTCATGAGATCTTTTCATTTGCTGTTTAGCCTAGATATTCCTCTGCTTAGTTCCATCTTATTAGGCTTAATTATAATTTCCCTTATTGCTGGTCCTTCTGCTGATTTTGAGACCCTTTTCCAATGCACAGATTAGTCATTTAAATGATTTTTTTTTAACAATGTTCTTTAAAGTCTTGTTGACTTTGGGAAGGGAAGTTAGATAACAGGGTGAATGTGCCGTGTTTGTTGCTTTCATTGAAGAATGTGATGTGGGCATGACCGAGTAAGGGAGTAGTAGTGTCAGGCATGCTCGTCAGCAGCAGCATCACCAGCCAACAGCAAGATAGCCTGTGTCTGTCTACAGCTGGTAGGCAGGTTCTCAACTCCCATCTGAGGACATAAAAATGAAAAAGGGGTGATCTGTCCTTGCATCGCAATCCATGCTAACCTTAGTTCTCAGGAAGCATTGGACAACTCGAGCAGCACTGTCTTTCAAGATGCACTGCCTTAGGAATGCAGGCTTTGGTTTTGGGGTGTTTTCCAGAGAGCAGAACAGGGGGTCAGGGAAGAGCTGAGTTTGACACTGGCTTCAGACTGTGATGAATGTCTTTTTGTCCACTCTGCAATGCTTGCTGCCTGCGAACGTTTGGACAGTTGGGTACTTCGTGAAGTCTTTCCAGGACAGCCTCAGGACTGGCACTACTGAAATACCCACTTTCAGATGTGTGTTCACTCCTGTGGGGTATCTAGATGTTACTCAAGTAGCCTTTTCTTGGGAAAGGTGGAATGCATCAACCTGCCAGAGCTGGGTCTGGTCTCTATGGACATGGGAAGATACTATCACACACAAGTTGCATCACGGATGTACTTGCCCCCCCTCAACTGTCTTGTTAAGATGGTCCGCATTTTGATTTGCCGTATACTGGATAAGCAGAAGGAATGCATTGAGTTGTTGTGGGAGAGGGAGAACACAGAGAAGTCCCTATGAATGCTTATTAACTGCTGATGGCTAGTGGTGTCTCATCCTCTTTCCTTCTCCTGATCCTATTTCCTTCCATCCCTTGTTTTGAAAGGGGAAGGTGAGCTATCTGCCACAGTTTTCATTAGTGGCCCGTGCCCTAAATCACCTTGCCCTTAAAACATTTTCCTTCAGTGCTACCGGTGTAAGCCATACTAGAGAGAGACATGGGGTCTCAGATAGTCTTAGAAGAGCCCTCATCCTTGAGAGTATTCTGGAATTCTCTCTTCTCTCTGGAGTCAGCTGTATTCAGAAGTTCTAGGAATGACTGAAGTGGCCATTTGCTATATGCAGCAAAATTTAAAGGCTACACAAGCAAGATCCAGCTGGATGTCTGTTTTTGTTTCCCCTCTTCTTCTCAGAGTCTGTAGCTTTGTGGATTTTGAATTGGGATTGTCGGCTGCCTCCAGGGAGAGGATGTCCAGGAACTAGGTTAAGCAGGGGTTTGACAGGGCATTCTTCTCAGTGTCCTGAGCTTCGAGCCTTAGGAAAACAAGGAGGAGATGTCATTCCCTGTGCAAGGACTTGGCTCCTGATCTAGGTACTTGGAAAGTTTAGACCCATATGTACCTAGGGGATGGGTCTAGAAGGTTGGCAGCTCGGCAACTTGACCTCTGGCTGGAGTCACGCAATGCCTTCTGTGTGGTTGCACCCCATAGGTTACAGGGAACGTGTGGTACAAATGAGTTAAGGTCAGGATGAATTACTGGAAGACCTTGAAAGGTGGAAAGAAGGGGTCAGGGCAAGTTGCTCTGACTTTGTGAAAAATATGTTTTTATCTGAAATGAAAATATTTTGCGCACCAAACTACCTTCCGCTATGGGTTCTGCAATTTCCCACACAGAGGGCAGTTCATACCACCTTAGCTTTTCCTTTTTTAGTTGATATCTTGTGATACATTTAATGATGAGCAAAGCAAGAATACTTCTGGATGTAGCTTCAAGGCTGGCTAGAAGTGGGTAAGAGACTAAAAGTGCCAATTAAATAAATAGCTAAAACATGTCAGGTAAACTCCGGTTGCTTTTCATAAGAAGGCTGAGATAATTTGCTTAAAATTTTAGTCTTGTGAAACCATGATTTTTTTTGTGTTCATTTAGGTTTTTTGGGGAGTGGGGCCTTGCATTTCAGTCACTTATAAAAAGGCTTTCTAGTGGGGAGAATGTAGTGTATTATGTTAGTGTGAGGGATCACATCTTTCCATTTTTAGCTGTCGTTGGCTGAGAAGTTCTTGTTGTTATTGCCAGCTAATAGAGTTGCTTCTCTAGCTCAGCAGGTAGAGGCATGTGCTGTCTAACTGCTCAGCCTATCTAATTGCATCACTACAGTCCAGGCTGACTGTCTAATCTAGCTGTATAAAGTAATTAAGTTGCCCCACCACTGAGCTGCTGGTGCTGAACATCAATGCCTAGTACTGCCTTGCAGTGGGCTTGTTCCTCAGGTGTTGCTCAGGCATTTACTGTCTCTTGAGCGTACTCTGAGGGTATACTCACTGCTTCTGCCAGCACTTAGGTGTTTTATCTTGGCAAATTATGTGTTTTAGTATCTGTGAAAAAAGAATATTCTCTAGATAATTCTGTTTGCGGATGTATTTAGGAATTGAAACTCGACTATTCTCAGTGGTGCTGCCCCTTAAAAAATCAGGAAGGAAAAAAAGAGATGCTTTGTTTTATATTCTCAGCTCTGAAGGGTCAATACTGTAGCTGAGAATCATCAAAGAACAGGGATGTGCCTCACACAAACACTTTGTTTTTTCACTGGATATGCTTCCCTGCCAGCCGTGCTGGGTGGCGATGGTTCCTGTGCTCGTCAGTCATATGTTGCAGTGAACCCCCACCCAGAAGTGGTTTCTCTTTGCCAGGCTGTAAGAGTTTTAGCAGGATGTTTTGCTGAGATGCCACAAAGAATTAACCTTAGCACACGGGAAGATCTGGATGTACGTCTTTCCTTTTACTTTCTACTCTTAGATGTCTTTTGGGACACTAGGTGTTAAACAGTAGTGCCAGGGATTCCTTTCTTCTATTTTACTGTGATATAACCTTGACAGGTTAACAGAAACAACGTACCAGCATGTGGATGTGACACTAGAAACTTAAATACAAAAAGCAGTATTGCAGTTTAGGCAAATATGTATTGCTAAAATTCTTCTTTCCAAGGTGAAGTAGCATCATTCTTTGTTGTCATACCTCATCATACAAATTTAAAAGTTGGTTTGCTGTAGTTAGTTACTCAGCATGTTTCTGTTCCAAAATAAGAACAATTCCACAGGCAGAAATACCATTCTGTCTTTGGGATTGATGTCTAATGCAAACTGAAAGCAGTAAGAGCTGTTTGGCCCCACTGTGAAGCGTGGAGGGTGGGAAAAGTGAATTGCTCTTAAACATCGAGTTTTTTTGCAGGGCTAGAACCTCGTTCACCTCCAAAAGCACTGGTGGGGAGGACATCAATAGGACCAGCTCCACTGAGCTCCCGTGCCCAGCTGAAAGGGAATGAAGACGAACTTGATCCAACCTGTGCAGCTGCCACGCTGAAACTTATTAGAGACAAACTACCAAAGTTACCACCTCCACCTGCCAGGTTATCTTTGTTTTAATTCTTGTAATCCTCTTGCTCTTACTTGTGTTTATTAGTCACGAAAGCACACAGAAAAGCGCTCATGAACCAGGCAAACTGCTAAGGCTGTCTTGGTTTCATTTTGAAGTTACAGTTCTTTTACTGAGATATACATTCACTGCTTAATATTGGGGATTTTGTTAGTGATTGCACCAGGCTCTTAAGGAATCTTTTACTACTCGGTTTGGGTTTTGTTTGATGTAAATGGGCACTATGAAAAAATAAAACATTTCCTTCTCTCCTAATAAAAAATCCCATCCCCATTTATTGGAGTAATTTTTGGTTTGCAACTAAACAGAACATACCCGAATACTGAATTAGAAAGTAGTTTCAACCATCTCTTGGTTCCTGGTGACTTATGCTGGCAGTGCTGCCTGGAGACATGTTTTACTCATTCCAAAGACGTATTTGTTGTCAGTCCTATTCAAAACTTGGTGAAACTCCAGCCTTGGCTAGCATTTTTCTGTGATTTGGGGATAAGACTGGAGTAATCTACTTAGTGGCATGTTCCTGAAAAGGCACTTCTGCATTGGCCAGGAAAGCCCCCAAAACCTAGCAAACTGAATGTAATCTCAGAAAGGGGAAGGAGTTTCCTTCGTTAGAACTCTGGAGTTTGAGTATTCAGGTGTACATTCTTATTTTTAATCTTTAAAAAGTTAATGTTTCCATAAGGAAACGAAGACCATTTGCAGCTCTATCGGTGAATAGCCAAGGCCTCCGTAGTAGTACTCTGGTTTTTGAGGACTAATGAATTCTGTAGTGTTGCACAATGAGTATTATAAGTCTGCAAGATGGAACTTTGTCAACAAAACCAAAGAATTTGCAATCTGTGTGACTGCCATGCAAACATGGGCATGAATTTACAGAAGCAAGATCTTTCTATAAATGGTTTGCCCCAGCAGTAGCTCTTGTTACAGTACAGCATGTATGATCTACTACTGCCCCCATTAGATCTCTAGGCTTCTAGACCCATGGTATAATACATTTTTATCTAGATTTAGCCGAATGTGCAGTTAAGCTTCATGGTGCAGTGTGCTATACTTAGATTGTGTCGTGTTACGGTCTGTATCCTTTTTTAAAAAAAAAAAAAAGACAACACTGTAAAGGTAGTTGTAGTCCTAGATCTAAGATAATATTAGCATTGGTGTGAAAACCTAATGAAAAAAGAGAAAAAGTTGTGGTCATTGCTGTTCTGTATTGACTTTTCATCAATTTTCTCCAGTGACTCTGCAACTACTGAGCCAGCAGCTTTGGAGGAGCCTGACAGTAAGAGAAGAAAACTAGAAGAAGAAAGAGCGAAAGCTCCCCTCATGCCTTTTGGATTAGATCTTCACTACTGGGGACAGGATCAGCCAAGTGCTGGGAAGATTCTCAAGTAATGCTCTTTTTCTTTCAAGACAAATTAAACAAATATATAGATTTACTTGTACTCAGAGGTCATGCACTGGGGTGACTGCTATTTCTTTTGATAATTGCTTTCCTGCTTTCCCTTGTGCTGTAGGACCCATAAACAAAGTCAGAAATTCTACCTTAAAATGGGATTTGTTTTGAGAAGATGTGATACTAATTAAATATCCTTTGATGCTTCAAAGCACATTTTTTCTGCACTTTCATGTTTGTGTATTATTTGCAGCATGGCATCACTTACTCCAGTTTAAATTGGTACCTCATTATGCAAAGTGCTATGCAAGTGCATGATAGACGGTCCCTCTGCTGGGGACTTTACAGTCTAAATAAATAACCGACAAGGTAGGAGAAAGGCTGGGAAGGTGTCGAGGGTATTTTTCCTGACTTTACAGAGTGGTAACTGAGGAAATTGATATGCTTGTTCAGTCACACAAGAAATAGGTGGCAGTTACAGGATTTGAATTTGGATATCTCACTTTCCATTCTTGTCTGGGAAGGTTCTGAGTTTCTTGGACATGAAGCATTGCTGGCTTGGGAAAAGCTTTAGCAATGCTGGGGAGAACGGGTTGTAGGTATACATCACAACTTGTTTCTAGCAGTCAGTTTTTAAAACCCCTTTTTAGCACTAGTAATTTTATATGAAAGTTGGGATGCAAAGTCCTCCCTCTATGTATAAATTTCATTTAAGTCACCAGAACTTTAGTATCAGTGTGTACCATACCTGGCTTGGAAAAGGCAAAAACCATTGACTGGCTGGGTTGCAAATCAAACTTATATATTCTCAGCAGTATTACTTCAACTTAGTTTGTTTTCTTATCAAAACAAACAAAAAAACCCAACCCATGATCCTGGTGTGAAGACAGTGTTTGCAGAAAAAACAAGAGGAAAGTGTTGCCCCTGTACCTGATTGCATAAAATGCTGAATATATTTTAAATTGTTGAAAGCCAGTGAAATTTCATACATAATAATGCTTTAACACAGTCACTCCAAGCTTTGGATTCTGTCTGCTGTGGTGTAAGCTCTCCAAAGCCTACAAAATGGTTAAGATTTTCAGCAGGGCTTTAAGAAGCATTTGTCTGTGATAATGCCAAAAAGGTAGTAAGGCTTTATTTTACATTGCAAATGAGTTATTCAAGTCATAAGTGAAATCAGAAGCATGTTTCACTGCCTGTCTGCCTTGTGCTCTACTGTTTTATTTTTATGCTTTCCAATAAAATAGAGGGCACACTTCTGAACCTTATAGTCTATTACTACAGATACGCCAATCTAACTAAAGATAATTTAAGTAACTCTGCACACACAATACCATTCACCCCTGGATATAAAATATATTTATTGAAAAATTAAGGTAGTCATTAGCCAACTCCTTCAACTTTTCTATATGCCCACATACTGTCTCTATAAGATGCCTAGGGAAAAAAAAAAGCAAACCGAAAAACCAGACAACACATATGGAATGTGTATGGAACTTGAGTTTTTAAAATCTGAGGTGGAAAAGTCTTTCCCCTTCACCTATTTAACACTACACTTACTTAATTACAGCATTTCAGTAAATTAAGATTTTAATAGTGAGAGTGTAGCTACCAGGAAGATGATTTGCTAAACATGTTTTGTTTAGCTGGTAGATGGTGAACTGTCACGTTCCTTAGAAGGTGACAGTAACTGCGGACTTTACAAAAAGCTTGGGCTGAACCATTTTCCCCACTTCTGCCTTCACTCACACAACTCGTTAAGCTAGTTTAAGACCTCTTAAAATGAGTTTATAAAGCTGTAGTAGTACTTTGGGGGGGGGCATGTATACTGCACAGTGTTGTACTGTGTAGAGACTGCTATGCCAGCTTAACCAGCTACTTTGGATAGCATGGGCCTTCGAAACTCATCTATCCTCCTCCTTGAATTAAAGTAGCTTACTCTTAGGATCAGAGTAAATTAGGTGGTGCAGCACTTTTTATGACTGTGACTAGGATATTTGAATTAGCTCATTTAGCGCTTGCTCCAGGATCTCCGTATTCTTCATACTGGTTTTAAAATTTATATTTACTCAAGCTTTTGATAAGCTTTCCATCATCTTAGGAATGAAGTTGATACAAATTTGTTGAAAGAGTGCAACGTTTCTCCAGGAGCTGGAGATACCAGTTAACCATTACCGGTCTCTTATTCCTCTTAATGTGTATCTATGTAATTTCCATTAAAGCCTCTGTTATTTGTCTAGATCAGTAACGCTCTTTCTATGAGTGTGAGTGAGGTGTTGGTCTTCTAGTTGATTATCTGTTCCCCTTTTGATGCCGCTTACAAAAAGGTTTTACTTGTCACATGCGTCATTTTTTTCAAACAAAGATCTCATGTTCTGCCTTTTTAAAGCATTGCTTAAATTACAGCAGCAGGAAATAGGAAAACTTTGGGATTTAGCACTGTTTTGTTCTTTTCTCACCTGCTTGTAAGTCATGCTGGGAGAAAATAATTTACATGCTTGTAGTAAAAAATAATATTTATTAATAGCTGTGCAGGAATCAGGCTATTTTAAGTCTTGTTCCCAAATACTGATCAATGATATATAGAGTGAAACATAATTTTAATTGCCTTGAGATTTGTTCAGTGCAGATTTTTTGGGGGGGGAGTCAAAATATTAAATAGAACTTTTTCCTAATTGGGAAGGTTGGCATGCCCAACTGTTAAATGCTTCTTTGTTCTCATGTAACTGTAATTTGATAATTTAGAGGGGGAGGGAAGTTCAGACCACCAAAGGACATGAGAATTTTACTAAAAGATTCTCTAAGACTACATTGCACATAGAAATCCTGCGTGGTGTCTCTTTAGGAATGCTTTCTCCTTGTGTCTGTAAGGTTATAAACACAGAGCTAGCAGTCAGTCTTGTTTTCAGGTTTGTATTAAAACTGAGCAAATAAGAAACTTATTTCATTCTTTTATTTACTGTTGTACAATCTCGCCACATAATTTGCGAAGCTGAAATGCTGTACCATTCAAATGTTTGACTAAAGTCACACTGGTATTATAAAGGTTCTTAGAGCTTTTTTGTTCAGACTGTAGTTTGCAGAATTGTGTGATTGAAAACTATTTTTTTAACCAAAATTGTGGGAGCATATTACTATGTTTAATGTTGAACTAGCCTTCACTATAACTCTTTTGCCTTTATCCCCTAATTTACCAGAAGAAAGTTATTTGTACTTTATGGCAGGTTAGAATTTTTCTGGCACTAGTGAGATATGTTTGATGAAGAAATTACTGGATAGCATGGATCTCTTTAACAAGGATTTTACTTGTTGAACGTTATTCTGATGATTTGGCAAATCATAGAATGACTTTGAAATTGCTTAATCCCTTTTTTAACGTAGTTCTAATCTCTTTACATAGTTTTAAATGGTCAACTGTTGCAGTAAAACCAGCAGCTAGGTATGTTGTAGGTTGCTATGGTCAGATAATTTCCTCCACTTTCCGCCCCCCCCCCCCCCCCGCCTTGTTGTCTGCTGAAAACTTGCTTAGATAAAATTCATCAAGACTCTTCAGGCCCATTAAAGTAATTCTTTAAGTATTGGCTTATGTGCTTTCCTGAATTGAGGTTGTTGTGATTAGTGAAGCCAGTGTTCACGTATATATGGCTTGGCAGTCTACAGAGGGCAAAGCCTCAGAAGTAAGAATGACACCCAAGGATATTAATGAGTGAGGGGAACTGGATATGCATAGAGAAAATCCTCTCAAGTCAGTGTGGGACTGATTGGGTGGAAGAGCTATGTGGAAGAAAGGGATTGTAAAGTGTCGTTTATGAATTTTAAGTCCTTATCTCAAGACATCTGTCATCTGGATATCTCCATCTTGCTTGTAATAAGGAACAGACATGCAGGCTGGAATTTTTTTTTTTTTTTTTGCTTAGTTTAGCTGTATTTTTTTCTCTAACTTCATATTTCCTTAAATTTGGCGTGGGATTGTTGTTGTTTAACTTCAGGTATCTTAAAGTTAGATATCTAAGCTTAAGCTGGTCACCTTAATTTCTTTTCACATTTAGGAGAAAGAAACATTTACCATCAAAGGAACAGTCATTGTTTCCTAAAATTAACATTTAAAATGAGTCAGGTAATTTCTCTCTGGGGTTGCCTGTTTGTCATTATAGCCTATGGCAGCCTAGGGTGGCTAAAATGAAACTATATGAATACTGTTGAGAAAATACTACACCACTCAAGGGTCCCTGCTCCCCTTCTCTCCCACTTCCTACGTCTGCTGGCATGGTACTAATCTTCTTTACACCAGATTAATGGAGAGTGTATTTGCCTATATGTGTCTGTAAATATAGGTAAGGTCTCCAATTTTAAAATAGAGCTTCAATGGACTAGCTTAATTTCCTGGAGGAACATAAGTTTCTCAGACTTACGGACACTGTGTAGGAGAACCTGGAAGAAAGAACCTCTATAAGGCTCAGCTGATCATTTGCTCTCTTCCTCGGTCCAAGTATATTGCAACATACTCTGATTTCAGCTTCTGCTTCTCTGCTGCTACAGGCATGCAGCTACCAGGAATAAGAACAGTTTGATCTTAACTTGTCTGGTTCCTCCCTGGCCTATCTTCTGTGTTTAATCATAGAAGTATTTTGTTATGAAGAACGTTAACTACAGAATTACAAAGTTATTCACTGAAACTGGATATCGGAGAACTGACTCTGAATGTCAGATCACGAACTAGAGCTAAGACTTGTAATAGGTTAGCAGGACAAACAAGAAATCAATACTAGACAGGCTTTGGTGGTATTTTAAAAACATTTTCATAATACAGGAGTCGTAAGAAAGAATGGTAGATTCCCAGGTTTTTCTAATTCACTAGTAAAGCTTCCCTTCCTTTTACATTTAAGTTTACCATGGGCATCTTTATGTGCTTTCTTACAACTTTGGCTGTGAATAATTTTCATTTGTTGTTTTTCCAGATTTGCTTCTGAGCATCGATTTTGGGCACCCAGTGAAGTAGAGGAAGAGGTGGAAAATAAAGAAATAGCTGAAATGTTAAAAACTAGATATATAACATTTGCTGGCAAGTTTGAACCAGTGAAACATAAATGTCGAGCACCAATGCCTGATGGCAGTCTGTGTGAAAGACAAGATCGGATTAAGGTGGGCACCAAGTAACATAACTTCCAGGATATGTGCTATGTGGAGAAGATCCCATTAATACATGTCCGTAAAAGTTTACTTCACATTGTAAAGATAACTCAAGGCAGTGAAAGAAAATTGTATGTGGGGAAGTTTGCTGTTGATGTGTGCTTCATATGAGAAGCATCCTTTCTGTAAGGAAGCTGTAAACGTGTAAAGAACTCTCAGATATTGTTGGCACTCATCATAGTTATTTATTTTTATATATTACTTATTATATATTACTGTGATGTTTTAGTACCTGACAGTGAAGCAGAGGCAGTTAGTTGTTTGCCAGAAAGTTTTCCTCATTTAGAGGCATATCTGATATTAACTGGTCTTAGAAATGTGGGTGTTTGAGGGGTAAAGAGATTTTATTTACAGGTTAGGTTTTATGAAAGCTAAATCCTACACAGCCTCAAATTATGAGCACTATTGAGCAGAAATACTTTGCTTAAATACTTCGTTCTAATATCCCTGTTCTTCCTGTATTACCTGAGACTGAAGGATCTGAATGCACTAAAATTCTTTAAATGGGGTTGTTACAGGAGAGGGATATAGCATAAAGAGCAACATACAACAACACAGCGTTGGTGTCCTGGTTCCAGACTTGACAGGATGTGCCACCTGGCCTCTTCAAGTTGGATATTCATATCACAGAGAGCTTATTTCTCTGAGATTGTGAATATATTAAACACATGATGTTTATGGGATCCTCATGCTCTCTGAGGGGGACTGGGGATCAAGTGTAAAGTTCTGTCACTTGATTCCAGTGTCTGGCTTTAAGCTATGTTGAATAAGAATTTCTTTTCATTCAGAAGTTTTGAGATTTTTTTTTCCTTTTCTTTCTGAAGTGCCCTTTCCATGGAAAGATAATTCCTCGGGATGAATCTGGGATTCCCGTTAATGCAGAGGACCGAGCCAGAGAAGAAAAGATGCGGTTTGAGAAGCAAGCGGCTCAGCCAGGTTTGTGCCTGCATAGCCTCTTAAAAAGAAAAAAAAAAAAAAAGGCAAAAATATCAGGCTGAGGTAGGAGATAATCTTTAAATGTAAATGTAGTATCTTTATTGTATATATGTTTGTATAGATATTGTATGCAATATTTACAAAATGTACAATATATATTTACCAACTATACAAAAATTTTCTATATTGTAGCCACATTGTATCTATATATTGTATATGTTGTCTCTATATATAGATACAGTGTAGGTACAAGTTGGACAACAAATAAGACAGGCTATATGGGGGAAGAGAGCTGATTCTTTTGTTGCTAAAGGCACAGGTTGAGATCCACAGAGCTGGATCATATTTCTGTTTTGCTCCTAACCCCATTCTCTCATTTAAATTCCTGTTGATTTTAATTTGCAGACCATTTGCAGTGATTCTTGCTTACGTGGTAAACATGGATGCACATGTACACAGAATAAGGTTAACATTGCGTTATTTCCAGTAGTTACATAGTGTTCCTAACACCTCTCAGACAAATGAATTATAGCTTTTATCTTAAGGAACATGTTAATTAAGGACAATTAAACCTATTTCCTGGGAAATGCTTGACAGTAACTGTTCCCATGCTTCTGAAAAGAAGTCGTCTAATGTTGCTAGTCCTTAACAGTTGTGATTTACGTAATATAATGATACTATTATTAGGATCGCTGTGTTACCACAAATACTGGCAGAGTGTTTTTTTGTCACAATACGGGAACTTGTTTTTCCTATATCTATTCATATCTATCATTTCTATATTTCCTGTATCTACTCATTTACTACTTGTGTTTTAGAAGGAGAATTCTTGACCTTATTGTGCATCTGTGCAGCATTGCTAGAAAATACTCTGAACTAAGGAAGCCCTCACCTTGGGCTTTACTTTATTGGCATTACAACTAGTCTGGATGTTCTAGTAGGCATGATGCTTGTGATGGGCTTGAGGAAGGGAGCAAGCAGGCCCATACTGTTTAATTGTTTACAGTTTACTGTGCAATACTCTAGATTTTGTTTTTAAACAATGAGGATGGGCAACAAAACTTATGGCCTTCTCCTTGCATCCCAGCTGCTACTTTCAGATGTGGAATGCTCTGGAGGGGAGGCTCATCCTTCCCCAAGATTATTTGGGCATTTTTAGCCAGGATAAAGCTCTGGACTGCTGGGTAAGGAATGCAGGCAATGAGAAAGACAGCAAGCAGTGAATACATGGGCAGGAAGACTTCCAAGGGGAATAAGAGACTTTTTTGCAATAGTACAACTGAGCCTTATTACTGATGGACAGGAGGTAGGTTTTCATAGAGTGCCAGGGGGACTGCAACCAGGAAGCTACTGGAAGTTGGTGGACTGCAGAGCAAGATGGGAGAGAGGGATCTATCCAGCAAAGACATAGCATATAATTGGAGGGGACAGATTTGTTTTCAGAGCTTTTATTTAATCTGCCTTCCTCCAGCAGCTCCTAGTTTTCTCTGTTTTAAGCTATTTATTCTAGGTGAGTAGTCTGTATTCTAATTAAACTTACCCATAGGCTTTATCATTTTGATATCTTGTAGTATACCCCCTTTAAGGAGTTAGTTCTCTCTTAAGCTCTGACTCAGTATTTCACCATTTTCACAGTCATATGTTTTATTAACGAGGCTACTAAACCTCCCACGAAACCTCTTCAGAGCATAAAAAACAACTGACCCACCCAGTTTCCTTTAATACATATTTGGCCATCTTTGGATGACTGTGCTTGGCAATTACTAGCACCACGCGAATGCAGCAGTTACTGAACCCCTTCTGGTGTCTGCGCGTGTCGAAGTGCTACGTTTGCAGGCAGTTTCCATCCTTGTCCAGGCGGAGCGAAGTGCTCTAAACTGGCACCCAGCTGACAGCATGGGCACAGCTGGACTGTCACAGCAAAACCAAAACCAAGCCAGGGCTGTGGATGTTGTGCTAAAAAGAAAAGTTCCCAACTTAGTTATGGGAAATTAAAACTAGCAAATTAAACTAGTAGGTGTTCTTGAGGGACTAGTTTCAAACTAGAAACTAATATTGTGGTATAAAAATCACTTGCACTGAAAAATATTGATTTTTTTTTTTTCCTGTGAAATTGCCGTTGCTGGAGGGTAGACACTATTTATTTTTATTACAGTGTCAGCACGGTGTTGTTAGAGGCTTCTCACCTCTGGCCCACAAGGATGTGTATGTTAGTCCCAAACCAGTGTTGACATTGCTGCATTGCATTATTGAGTGCCATTGTTAAGCTGAGGTGTCATACAAAGGTCCATCCCGTCTGGCTGGGGAGATGCTGAACAAGCTATGGCTTCATTTATTGGACAAAACCTTGCAGGTTTCTAAAGGCATATGTATACCAGAAGTTACTAAATACTTTTATCCACCGCTTTTTATTGCTTTCTTTTCTTCTGTGCCTTGATATTTTTGCTTTTGTTTTATAATAATATCTTCATAAACCTTTTAAAATGATCTTCAGCGTGTTTATTTTGGGCTTGTGGTTTGCCGGGGCTTTGGTTGGTTTGCACTTTGGTTTGGTTTTGTACTTTTTTTACAAAGGACTTGAAGCTCAAGTCTGAGCAGTGCTGCTATGGAAAATGTACAAATGGGGACCCCCCGCTGTACAGTAAGTGCTTTAGTCTTACGATTGCCAACATCATTTGCTAATGATGACAGTTTGAAAAACGCCAAACATTAAAATTTGGGGATCAGTTGTGCGGTTAAATTGCACCAAAATTCTTCCTACATCTTTTTCCTGGTGGATGGTAGGTTTATTTTCATCCTTGTATGGTTGAAGGGGAAAACAATTATGTAAAAGTAATACAGTTTGTGTTGATAATGACTATGTTTTGACAATACTGTCATTGTTATTATGGAGCATTTTTTAACTTAGTATAAAATTTTAAACTCTAGCTAATGTCCACAAAATGGTGCTTTGGGCTCTTTAGTCCTGAAACAATGAATCAAGTGGGATTACGCTGACCTGCTAATCTGCAGTGTTCATCCTTTTCCAATAGTTCGCACACAGGAGCAAATTAAGTGCCTATTTTTTGTGTCAGCCCTGAAGAGTATCTGGTTTTTCAGCCCTTAGTGACTTGTTAACAAACAGGTATCAGGACAGGCTGGTGAAGGCAGGCCGCTGGCCAGTCAGATGTGAAATAGCATCTCTTTACTAACTACAGTATTGATTCCCGCCTACCCTTGCAAACTGTGTAATTTTCTTTTCCCTGCTGCTAAACTCAGTAACAATGTATGAAGAGCTTTAGGGGCCCATCAATGCTCAAAAAGGCTGCTCTTCCCTGGCATTCTATTGATTTTTCTCAAAGGCTTTTAAATTGCTCCTTCATTTTACTCAAATGCTCATTTCATCTCTACTGGATGCCGGCATTTTTTCGTTGTGTTTAAACAATTGCTCCATTCACTGGGTTCCTAAACTGTGACGCCTTCTTATTACTGGGAGATAAACTGTTTAGACAGTTTTCCTTAATCTTGGATTAATCGTTCCTGTATCTGAATTGTGCTGTTCTGTATTCCTTCACTTAAAAAAAAAAAAAAGTCTGTGAGGTCTTATGATCTATCAAGTATATGTGTTCTATTTTCTCCCTCTATACTTCTCCTGCTCAGTTCTTGCACAACTTCATTTTCCTCATGCTTTTTGGTGTGTTGGATTTTAATCAGTCCTTGCTTTCACGTATCATAGTAGGTTAGATCTAACCTTTCCTTGGAAAATTGCTCTGGCATTCCTAAACACCATGTTCTTAAGTGGGGACATTGCCTCTGACCTTTCTGAAATGTTATTGCCAATATTTGTCATACTTAGTGACCATCATGGTATATAAGTGAAATTGTACAGTCGTTCAGGACTGTTTATTTTTCTATATCTACATCGACATTAAATAAGGGTAGTAGTAGACATTTGGTTTTACAATTCCTGCAGGCAAGAAAGGCTAACTGACATATGGGAAACTATACGACAAATGAGTGCCAATTACTGGTTGTTAAAATACAGAATTGTGACATTTATGCCGAGTTTGGACCATGTTACTCTTTGAAGTGGTACTTGCTACATTTTTTCCAACCCATATACTCAAAATCTTTATAATATGATGCCATTTTTCTAAACTTCCGCTGGAAGATATCCATCCTCTAGCCACATTTTTACTTTTACTTTGTACTATGTTACCTTGTTCTGATATGCAAGATGCTATGCTAAAGGTGAAAGACCACTGCCGCCTCAAAGAGTTAACAGTCAAAATTGTTCATGCTTTTTTCCCATGGTGGCATCTATGATCAGAATCCGTTTACAGTGGATGGTTGGATTCTGAAGCATTAAGGTTTTGATAAAACTTGTTTTACAAGTTTTTGATGAGATTAACTTGTGTGATTGTCAGGAGAAGAAACTCTATTTAGATAATTAAACTGAGGAATCGTGGGATACTTAAAAAGTGGTATCTTTTTCAAATGCACAATTGGGCTCATGGCAACAGGGTCATGTTTTCTTATTCAAGGGTGTTATTTAGGTATCAGCAGTCCATGTTTTGAAGCAAATATGATTCTTTGACAATGTTGTCACCCCCACTCTGCTCAAAAGTTGACATATTCCATTTTTTTAGGTTTATTTTTAAGCTTATTCAGCATTTATTTCTGGAGATAAGTTCCTCAGCTACATTGTTGGCATATTGTTCAATTTCTAAATAATAATCATTGGGCTTATGTCATCTCTCCTACATGGAATAGTTGCCTTGGAATTTTGCTACTGTGCGACTGCGAAAACTTGACTTAAGTCTTCCCACAGCACAGTTTTATCTACAGCAGCTAATAATAGATACTAATCCCAGACTGGCAAGGCTTTTTCATCAAGATCTGTCATTTTGACTAACTGCTTTATCCTCCCCTTCTTTTGTGCATGCAACTTACAGCACAGTGACTCTGCCCTCGCCTAGCGGTGACAAGAACCTGTACCTTAGGAAACCGCAAATTCTGCCTGGGTTTTGGAGTTCCAAAGTGCATGCTTTTTCTTTTAAACAGAGTGGCGAGATCCAGAATTCATGAGAGAAGTTGAAGCAGCTACGGGAATGGATCTTGGTTCCTCTAAAAATAATGGAAAAGGAGGGAAAAAGAAAGGAAAGAAGAAAAAATACCCAAATCTGACAGATCTGAAGCAGCAGGCTAATACTTCTCGTTCCCGGCTTGAGAAGAAAGTCTTCAATAAGTAAGATGCTTACATTCTCTGAAGCCTGTTAAATTGCTGTTTCCCTTTGTTTCAACAGTACTTTCTGTTTCGACATTAACGTTCACTTACTAAACAACTTTCTTCGCTAACTGCAGAGCAGGAATGCCTTCCATATCTCTGGAGGGTAAAGAATAGCAGGTACTGATGACCAAGGTTATTTCTTTGAGAATGATTTTCAGCTAATTTACAAAATTTGCCTATGAAAGAATTCTTTTCATCCTTCTCAATTTTTTTTTAATCCTTTAATTGCTGTAGTAGCTTCTCTGGCTGACCATTTATTAATCAGATGGATGCTACTTTGTGTGTGCAAATAATACTGGCTCTGGAAAGAAGATGATGTGCTCAGCGTCACGCAACTTACAGCATCAGGCACACTATAATAGTGTAAATGGAATGAAAAACGAAGTTTTTCCTTTTGAAAGCCTAAGACGGGCTGCCCTGAGTGGAACTTCAGTTAATAAAGGGATCTGTCAAAAACCCTTGGCTTTTGGCAGGCAGCAGCGTCTCGGCGGTTGCCCTCAAGCCTCTGGTGTATGCTCAGAGACCTTCCCAATCTCTTGACGGCTGCCTGGGCTTCCCGTGTATTTTCTCTCACTCTTGGGTATACTAAATTGCTAGCTGGGCCTGACGCAGTGCCTTCCAGTCCAGTATGTACACACAGTGATCCCTTCCTGTGTATATTACTCAGTGACACGCTGCCAGCGCACTTTTCTCCTCCTTTACTGAGAATGCATTCAATTGGTTAAGAAAAACATTTGGATCCTTGTTCACTTAACCCCTGCTCTCTTTTTTTAAATATCAAGGAGTGGAACCTGCTGCTGGTCTCTTTTCAGTGTAAGAGTTTGGAGATGATTATTCCCTGTACCAGAGACACATGGACATAGTATTCCCCCTGCAACGGTGCTGTTTCTGTACATCTCCCTTTCCTCCCAGCACATGTGCAAACAGTAGCTTTTGGCCTACGTTTAGCTGGAGAGGAAACTGTTTGGAAGGCATTTGTATTTAGACATTTCAAACAAAGGTGTGTCCATGACTTATGTAGACGTACGTGAGTTAACTTTAAAGCAGGCACGCTAGCTCAGATGGAAGTGGGAGCCTACCAACCACCGAGCTGAATGGGTTTTAGAATGTACGGTAGTTTCATGTGTCCACTCTGTTATGCCATTTCTGGTATCTAGTCTTGGTTAGATGTGGCCGCAACATAAATTTGCCTCAGCGTGCTCTGGCCTTTATCAAATGGGAAGCAGCAGTAGCTATTTAAAGAGTTTCACATGTCAAAAATGAAGTAGTCAAAGGAAAGTGAAGAGTCTAAAGTTGTCAAATGAAAAAAGCAAAATTATTATTATAAAATCATCAGTGCTGGGTTATTACCTAAACATACTGGATGAGTTGAACAGCATCCAAGGCACAATATTTGTTTAAACTCTATTTTCCCTTTTCTGATGTAATGGTTCTAATAACAGAGCCACATCCACATTGCTTTTAGTTAGAGAAATAGCACATTTTCTGTGAAATTTTCATGTTATCTGATCTTAGTTAGAAGTCAGAGACATACAGTTCCAATGATCAGAATTTCATATCAGCTTTAATAAAGTAAATTTTAGAAGCTGGTTTTGGTTTACTATGGTTTGTGCTAATGATTTTGTGCATGTGTGTTAGAGCCAGGCACAGGGAATCAAACCTGTCATGTTTTAATAGGTTTCATGCTTTGCAGCACTAAACAAGATGATAACCTTGGCTCCTTATAACAACCCCAAATTACTTGAAATGTATAGGTGATAAACCCAGGCTCTAGTCTGCCAATAAAGTTAAGTGAAATTGCACACAGATCGTCAAAGTGGGATCTCCTTTCATTTACAGTATCGCACAATCCAGTGGTGCTAATGTAAAACCTACATGACATGAAAGTGTCAAGGCCACTCTGCGCTGCTAAAGGCTCACTTTTCTCCTACCAATTAGGCAATATTTGAAGTGCAAAACCATGACCACATTTTCCTTACTCTGGTAACTTTATTGGCAGGATTTTGTTAAAAGTATACCTCTTCCAAGGTGTGTTTTCAGAATGTTGGTTTTCATTACAGTTGCTGCTGAGAAAATCTTTAATCCCACCATTTAGAAGTGTTATTAAGAAGTATCCTCTGTTTTCAGATGTTTCAAAATGGCTTTTAAAATGAAGCCGTTACAGAGAGCAGTTAGCTATAACAGAAGTCAGCTTGCCTCTCGGAGATAACCACAGGAGCAGAGCCGGAGTAGTGCGTAGAGCCTGACCCCGCAAAAGGCTGGTGCATGTTTTACTGCACAGCCTGCAGCGTCCTCAGAAGTGATAAAGCCAGACTGTGACAACGTAGAGTCTAATGGCACTAGACTTGAAACCATCCACTTTGTGTGATGGAACTTGCCGACTGCATTTCAGATGTAGAAATCAAAGGAGGCATCAGTCAGTGCCGTGTTCTTAAATGGGACATAGTTCCTCAAACCCTCAAGCCCTTAGCTGGTATACCTCACATGTTGGCAGAGCATCCAGGTCTTTACAGAGAGGTGTTAGGAGACATCTGAAAGACACCTGCAAATACCAGCCTCAGATTTCGGAGCTTTTGTGCTAGAGGCACCTAAATTAACCAATAAAAATGGGAACTCTAGAATCCAGTGAAGAACCAGATTCCTTAGGCAAGATGCACTCAGCCGTGCATGACAGCTACTGTAAGTTTCTGTGGGGGCAGATGTATGCAACAGAGTGTTCTCTTGACGTCTGCTACTGCCTTTCTTCTGCTTTCTTACCCCTCTGGAATCGTGAACCCATTCTACTGCCTTACCAGTTAAAGGATATATAGGCCTGCTCTCGCTATGCCTTTTATGAGAATCTCCTGCTCCTGTTCAGGCTGTCTAGGCATCATTTTCCTCACACTCAAAATCTCAGCTGCGTGATCTTCACTCAGAAGTTTGTGGAGGAAAGAACAATGCAGGTGTATTCACTCACTCTGTTCAAAAGCAAAGCGGTCACTCCCAAAAGAAGAGAAATCTCTGGGCGCCATCTTTACTGGGAAGAAATAATGGCAGCAAATAAAGAGCAGCAATATGGGGGCAAACTGTCATCAGATTTAGGAGCACCAGAAAGCTTAAGAGCTCCAAAGTTCATGCCTTTATTTCCTTTTTGAATCTGAAGAACACTCCAGAGCCTTCTTCAAGCAGAGCAGGCACTGCAGAGGGCACAAATGCTTGCCCATCATGAGGTAGCAGAGATCCCATTCCACTTTATGTAAGAATAAGATCTTGGACATACTGTCCTGACTATGCTGAACTCTAAGCACTTAGCTGTCCTACAGCAGTAATTTATCTCTCTGCAGATACATGACAGTCTCTGGTGTCTTCCTAAGTTAGTGCTGTGCTTGTGGATTAAATAGTTGCTGCTCAGGAATGGGGATACTGCTGATGTGAGTAAAAGGGAGTTTTACTGTAGCCCACAGCTGATGAAATGGGTTTCTAGGAACCTGTGAAAGGAAAGTTGCTGAATGAGTTATAGTTACATGAAGTGAACAGCAAGCCCCTCCCTTACAAAAACATTCTAGATTCTGCAGGTTGGATTTTGTAAGGGTTTCTGAATGTGAGTTTTTCTAGATCCTGTTAGATACTCTTAGTTATTTTTTTTCCCCCCAAAGAGCAGTTAGGTGCTTCTGAAAATCAAACTCGGTATGTGGGACTATCAGAAATAATGCTGGGAGGGTGGAATGCACAGACATTAAACTGAAAGACTTTAATATGTTTACTCCTGTTAATAAAATAATTGCTGAATTAAACTATTTGTATTGCTGCAGCTAATTTAGTTAACAAGACAAATTTGTTCAGCCTCATCAGTGCAATGTTCAGGAGCCTGGTAGTGATTAATCATAGTTCATTTTTCCCCCCCAACATTCATAAACATTCTCTGAGATTGTGTAGAATTAACAAAACTGGTTTTATTTATTTGTTTGTTTCTTTTTCAGAGGTGCTGTGAAGCGAGTGGTGAAAGCAATGAACCAAGTGGACCAAAGAAAGCACGAGAAGTTTGCCAACCAGTTTAACTATGCACTGAATTAAATTGAATGAAATGAAGGGCAAAGATGATTAACAAGAGTGCAGCTACACAAAGCCTTTATCACAGACCTTCATATTTACACTAAAATACTGTGCTGGGTGCGTTTTTACTGGGGTAATTTTAGAATTTTTTTTCAACTTCTAATTTATTTGATAATGTTAATTTTGACAAAAATAGGATATAGAATGAAATGCATTTAACAAGTTGATAATGATTTGAAATGTGCATGAAATAGAGCATGTTTTATGACTTGTACATACAGAGTAAAGTGTTCAGGGTTGGTTTTCTTCTTTTTCCTTTTTAACGGACTCGTGTAACTTTTACCTTGTTTGCCAATATGTGTGTCATAATTTGCCTCCACTTTCGTGCCTTCAGGAAAAAAAGACGCCATAGAAGCAATTAGATATCTACCAGAGATAGCAGTGCACAGAGTAGTTGCTCAGCCTACCATTCTAGAAAGTGTACCACAGCAAGCAGCACGCTGGCTCCTGCAGTACCTCTAAAGACCTCTTGTGTACATACTAAAGAAAAAAAAAAAACCCAAATCAATTGATGTCTTCTGATAGTGAATGCCATGGAGTTTGATTTCAGCAGGTCCAGGAGCTATTTCAAACCCAGTAGCTCTGGCACCAGTGGAGAAGCTGAAATGATGGCCAGCCTGGTCAGGTTCTTGGCTACTCAAGACATCTCCCAGTAGCTTTCAGATCTGCATCTGGAAAGCACGTTGTGAAAGGTTGTAGAGACACTCAGTATGTGCTGCAGTTTAACTGATACCAAAAAAAGGTCTTTTTTTAACACAGTACAAAGTGAAAGTGTGAGGTTTTTAAAAATCATTCAAGTGGCATACTGTACTCATGAACCTTGACTTGGTTTGAATCAGTTAAAATTTTATGGGGCTCAAGCCTGAGAGTGCATCTAAGGATCCAGATATGGATACAGATCTATCCAGATATAGCCGCAAGCATCTGGACTCTTCTGACTCCAGAGGTAGTTAACAGACATACTGAGATCAAGCAGCTGGATCCAGTCTGGTTTGCTGTTAGTGGCTGGGTACTTAGCCAGATTTCCCAAACCTGCTTTGCCAGCTGTAGTCATGCTCTTAAGCAGAGTGAGCCAAACATTGAACAGTTGTACTCTTGCAGGGTTAAACACAGCTTTATGAGTGAAGGAAATCCAGAGTATCGAGGAGGAGAGAGTGAAAAATCAAAGTGAGCTGCAGAAGTCTTCAATTAAATGCAGAATGCAAGTTAGAATGGATTCTCTACAGCACTGGCTTAGTCACTCACCTGTTGGAGGTGTTTCCTCATGCATCAAGAGACTCTTTAAGAATTAAAAAAAAGAAAGAAAACGTGAACTCCTTGCCATAGCTTCTGACCACCTCAGACAAAAGCTAATTTACAGCTCTGCCAAGTACCTTTTGACTTCCATGAGTACTGCTTAGAAAGCAATTAATGCTGAATCTTGATAGTTTATCTTGCAGAGCTCTGCAGTTTGGAAGACATTTTCCTCCTCAGCAGAGGTATTTGGAAGATGTACTTCTAAACTACCAGAAATAAAATAATAAGTAGCCAACTGAAAGCAAGAATTTCAAAAGATATCTGCTGCACTGGAAAGCAAAGCCACTTCTACTATCCGCCCAGCTAACTTGGCAGTGAAGGCTTCAGGTCAAAATGTAGACAAGGACAAACCATTCACCAGGTCGGCTGAATCAACTGCTACACTGACTTCATTTCTTAGCAAAGATAAAGACACAAAAAAAAGAAAACAAACAAAAACAGCAGCAGCAAACTCCCGCACATATAGATCATTGGATGCTGAGATCCCCGAACAGTCTAAATGAAACTGTTTGATCTTGGAGATTAATATTCAGAAGAGCCACAATGGTCATGGTACCACTATTCCAGAGAGTCTTGAGCTTGCACAGACTGAAGGTGTTAATTTATAAGACATGTTTTCTCTCCTCCCTGTAAAAGGAGGGAGGAATTTATATTGTGCAGTGGCGCTTAACCCTTCTTTGCTGCGGATATGAGGTGTCAGCACTAGCAAGTTTCCAGCAAATAGTAGGTGTACTTCACCCTACAGAGTTCCCATTTTGGGCCTTTAGTGAAATAATAATACAAAAAAAGCCAGCCCAAAGACTGAGAGTGGGAAGAGAAATGGTAGAAAGCTGTGAGAAAAAAGCATGCTTAGCGAGTTATGCTCCGTTATGATGCTACTCAGCCGCATCAGTTCTAGAATTATCAGCTGAAACTTCCTATCTGGACCTGAGTGCGTGATCAACCCGTTAAACCTGGTCCTGTCATGTGATCTGTATGCTCTCCCCATTTCTTTATTGAAAACATACATGCACGCAGAAAGGTGTTTTTCTAGGGTGCCTCTTTCATGCAGAAAGAGAATTTGCAGAATTATGGTTTCCCAGCAAGTGACTTGGAGCTGGCTAACTCAGACATGGAAGCATGGACATTGGGCCAGGTTAGTGGTGACCTTTTTTAAGCTCTTCTACTTCCCTCCCCCGCCCCAGTTTTGTTGCAAGAACTTTTCTTGTCAGGTGGTGAATATACCTAGTTGGATATGATATTTTTTTTTCTTCCGCTTTGTGCCTTGAAGCAAGAAAGACCATTGGCTCTTCGTAGGAGAATGTGTTAAACACACATCCACTGTAGCACTGCCTTTGTACTAGCCTGGCTTCTTACCAGCCTGCATCTTCCCCTCCTCCAGTGTTTGAGAAAATTGCCTCATTTAATCGAATTATTTCTCTACAAGGGCAACTCAGCATATATAGACACACAACAGGTCTTGAATTTGGCCGCTTAAGCGTTCTCATTAGACCTGGTCAGATGTAATTCAGAGGATTTGGGGAGCTTTCTCTTTTTCCTGGGTTTATATTTGTAGCTCAGCTGGAGAAGAGTTTTTAAAAAGGCATCTATCTCCAAAGATCCAGCATGTGTTCATTAAACAGAAATCCTTTTAAGTTCAAAATAAATTAATTTACTTTTTAGATACATCACACCTCTTTGTGCATGCCTTTACTTACAGCAGCTTAAAAATATGAGGTCTGTGAGCTCACCAGCTCTTCAAACATCTTAGTTGCTAAACTGTCTGTGTGAACATTTCTACTGGAACTTTTCTATTCCTGTCCTCAGGGCTTCTGGGAAAAAAAAAATAAAAAAATACAAGTATCATTCACATAATCTCTGCTGTGTGTTTTTGTCTTTATAACTCCCTCAAATGCCTTCGCAATTGTACTATAACATACTTCTACTTACTGGGGATACTGCATGTGATTACTTAAACACATTGGATGTGATAGCCCTTAGAATGTTGTTAGGGTGAGTAGCTGTAATACAGGTTGAATATTCCATATCTCTAAAATGACACAGTAACTCTGAGCTGAACTGATCTCTGCTGATGCGTCTAAGTCATCCTTTTAGAACTAGTGCTGTTTCAGCGGTAAAACAAGAACTGAAAGCAAAGACTTCCCCATGGTTATTCTTACCTGAGCACAGTTACAGCTGGGAAGTAAAAGCCTGGAAGGAAAAGACTGCAGCGTGTATGAATTTAGTGCTGTTTAGGGCTGGAATGAAGGGTCTGGCCCGCTAATACAAAGCACTTAGTGGTATAAATGAGCTTGGTATGGAGTTTGTGAGCAGGGCTTCCGGATAAAAACAATCCTTCAGCATATCCCCTCTGAAGTTACTGAGGCAGGATGATGAGTCCCTGCTCATCTTTTGCATGATACCTTGTGATCCCGTTTTCTCTAAACTTACTTGAGGCTTGGCTTTAGCAATCCACATCTGGCTGAAGATTTCTATTAGAAAACTGTAACCCCTAAAAGCTCTTAGAAATGATGTTTAAAAGATTTAATTGGGGTCTGGGTTTGGGTTTGTTGGTTGGTTGGTTTGCTCTTGTTTCTTGGGTTTTTTTCTTTTTTTTTTTTTTGGTTGGTTTTTTGTTTTGTTGTTTGTTTTTTTTTTTTTTGGAAGCAACACAAAGACACAGGATTTGTAAGCGGTTCTGCATAGACAATGCATCATACCGTGTAAAACAGTGTTCAGGTTGGGGAGGGCATCAGTGAGCTCAAAGTGGACATTATTGAAAAAAAATCTTTCTTTTTTGGAAAACAAACCCCAAAAACAACCTGGTCCACTTAAAGTGGCTGTGGAAATGGACGATAAGAACGTTCTTAATGATAAGGAGCTGCTAGCCAGAAGCAAGAAGAATTGAATCTCAGGAACCCAGCCGGCAAAAACTCAGGTCGGCATGTATCAAAATAGTTTAGCAGAGATAGCCATCTGGTGGTCTCTAACACTCATGCAAATAAATAGCTGGCTGTTTGTGCAGCTCCGTTTGTAGCTCATCTGGTGCTATTAAGCACGTTAATGGTTTTAACTGGGGAGGTGATGTAAACGCACCTGTAGGTTTTACGTCAGAAAAGGTAAGGACATCTGGATGTTGAAGCAGTACTTAAGTGATGAAAATTGGTCATTTAAAACCATGCCTTTTGAAATGATAATACCACATAGGAAAACTTCATGCCTTTATAGTATAGCCTGACCACAGATGGTAGCAAATAGGCATAGAAAGGGACCTTCTGCAAACCGGCCCAAGAAAGGTCTAGCTGCTGAAGTCCAAAACTGCAGCCCAAGAAGTGCACGAGTTTCCGGGGCCCCTAAGGGCCGTGAGCTGCGCTGGCCTTCCCACCTGGAACAGAGTTATTGCTTAAGCCTAATGAGACCCAGGGAAAGAATTGTATGAGTACTTGAGAAGGCTTGATCCAGCATGTATTTTCACACTTTGTCTAACACCTACCAAACATGTAACTTTAACAAAAATCACTGTTTTTAAATAGGCAGCAGCAATCATAGTGCCTCTAATAGCTATAATGCTGGAGCACACGTTCAGGCAAGGTGGAGTTCCAGGTCCCTTCTCAGCCTCAGAGGTGACAGTCCCATGTCTTGCCTCAGGAGATAGCTCAAGCCACAGGCGGCTTAAATGCAAGGGAGCTGGAAGGAGTCAGTTCTCATCACCCCTTCTGTGGGATCTGAAACTGAACCACAGTGGAGCTGAAAATGCTTTGTGTAGGAGACCAGACAGAAGGTAAAAGCCTTCCAGATTACAGTCCCCAGACGAGGGCAAGGGAGGGCTGGGTCTGGATCCTCTTTCCCTAGACACCTACCATTAAAAACACCACTGAATTTCATGGATTCAGGAAAGAGCTCCCTCATAGCAATTGTCACCAGCTAGAAGATCAGCCCTTAGGACCCCTTGGACACCAAAGCCTAAGGAAAGTGTGTTAACTCTGATAACTACTGGAGAGCAATTTCTCCATATGGCTGTTTTGGGATGCACTGGGACAGCTACATTTAAATAAAACCAAAACAATTAACAACATCCTGCTCCTGAGTGAAAATAGCACTTGAATTTGTATCTGGAAACACAAAAGAGAGTTCTGCCCAAAGAAAACCCCACAGTGCTAGGGGTGCAGAGTAAAGTCAAGTCCATAGCAAGGTGAAAAAGAAAAAACAAGGTAGAGGCTCTAGGTGTCGGGGAGAGGTGAGCCAGGAGCAGAAGGTGAAGGCAAGAAGGGACAGTGGCCTCCCTGACAAGGGGCACCATCCCGCAGCAGCCAAACAAGAAAACCAAGTTTGGTGATAACAACAGAGCCAGCCACCAGTCAGCAATTACCTGAAAGTCCACCAAGATAAAAGGCAGGTCTGAAGCCAAGTCAGCAGGGAAAAATCAGCAGGAGGGTCAGTGAGGCACAAAGCCAAGCACAGCACCTGCACCACAGCTCAAGCAAGGGACCCCACCTACACGGAGTTCCTCTGCAAGCAGCCAGAGGGTTCAGGGTGGAGACCCCAGTCAGGGCTCTCATAGCTTACCTGCTTTCATGGCAGTCTGACCCAAGGTGGTGCAGCTGCACCATATCAGTGCAGACCTTGAACACCTGGCAGGGTGTGGGTTGAGGATACAGAGACGGTGAAAGGCTAGCGAAAGAAATTAGAGCCTGTTGGTACATTCAGAGCCCTAGGAGCATCCCTCTTAAATGGATGTGGTGATGGTCCTTTCTATTACAAAATCCTCTACAGAAATTGAAGGAGTTAAGACAGAGGGTGGGGAGCCCCGGCAGAGGCTAAGGCCGCAGAGCAGCAGCCTAGATCAAGACCAGTCTGGACCCTCCCCATCCAGCAGCACTGGTGACCCCTTCAGCTGGGGGAGGCGCTAGAGATCCCAAAACTTAGCACGTCCCCTGGAAAATACATGCGGATGAGAGCTGGCTTTTACGGGGAACAAAGTTATTGCCCTTGCAGCTGCGGGAGTCTGGTGCTACCCCCGAAGGAAAAGAAGGGGAGAGAGCTATTAATTACTCATGTTTCCGAGTTGATGCTTTCCCTCTTCTCCCGCTCCTGCAAAGCTGATCGAGTGGTGAAAGAAATTAATTCATGTCCTTGTTGAGCCTTTCCTATTAACTAGGTCTGGGTAGTACAGAGCCTAAATGTAGTACCAGCTCAGGAGAGCAGTCTGGGAGCAGGCTCTGCCGTGTTGGGAGGAGGGCACGGTGGTGTCTGTGCTAGTGGTAGGCTGCACCAGAGCCTGGGCAAACTGAACTAGACTTTACTCCAGTGCAACCTGTTTCTCCGTCCCTAGGTGTCTGTAACTTAAATATTGTCATTTGGCTTTTTGGGTAGACTTCCCTTCACTTGTCTGCCTGTCAGTGCCCCGAGCAAAACCCCAGCGCACCTGCGCCAAGTGCTTGTACGTTTTTGCGTTAGCCTCAGGAATCTCCTCTGTCAAGGGGTTAAGGAAAAAACTTATTAAAATTGTTTAAATGTGGTGCTAATTAGTTTAGATGTAATGAGCAGCATTAGTCGTCTGGTTACTTTGAAAGGGACTGTTGAATAACCATTTCTGCCGGCATTCCAATTTGCATAATGACAAGGTGTTGGCATTGCATCCACCATTAATTTGCTATATTTATAATGCCATTATGGAGCCACTCTTATCCTCGCGCACTATAAAAGGTATATGGAAATATAATATATGATTCTGCTTGTTTGGAAATTGCTTTTGGATATCTTTGAATTTTTGTAATAGTATTTTTCGCAGTTGAAGGATAACAGCACCAGGAGGAGAGTCTGCTACACGTCTTTACTAGGGCTGAAATTAGATGTTACTTCCACATGTGCATGAGCCTTTATTTTCCCCAATGCTGAAGCCGAAGCAGCAGACGAGAGCGTGCTCAGGCATGCTGCAGAGCGTGCTCAAAGCAAACGCACTACTTCACTCAAAATCATCACTGCAAGGCATGGTGCTGGTGCTCTAAGTCCCAAAGAACATTCTTAATTGCAAATCTCAACATATTTAACAGGTCATAGAGAGTGCAGCTTGGTACTACAGACTCTCGGTCAACACAAGGTGAACACAAAGTCAACAAGGTCAACACAAAGTTGAAAAAGCCCTGCCAGCAGCTCATCCAAATGCTCTCTTTTTGTGCTTCTCTTCCTCTCGCACAGTCTCTGGGGACCAAGGCAGCGGAAATAAAGCTTGTCACTCTGCCTACATTAAGGATGGAAAGACGGGAACGAGTCCCTTTATGTGCAGGACAAGTTCTTGTAACGTATGCGTGTGGTTGTGGGGAACAAAACAAAAGAAAGAAAATGAGCAATAATCGAGATATTTGGACTGAGGTTAGGAGACTTATTTTCCTTCTCTCGAGAAAGCAGCCGTTTATCAAAGAGGGGTGACTCTTTACTGTGTCAATCGTCATCTCACGTAAACATTTCTGTGACTTGCAGTTCTTTGCTGTAGTGTCATCCCTCCTTTACTGTCATTGTGAAATGTTTCTGGTTTGTGACATTACAGAGAAGAAAATATAGAAGATGTATTATTTTAAAATAAAGTCTAGCACTTTGGGTGGCGTGGCCATTTTAGCTATATGTCATATCATGAGGTTAAATTGGTAAACTATACATCAGATTTAGGTGCTGTTTGCCCAGATGTCTGGGTCTTGACCGTGAGTTGCCCTCCATGTCCTTGGTGTTTCTCTATTGATAGGGGGTGCATCCACAGGATTTCCAGCATCCACAGGATTTCTCCTGAATGGGCACTGCAGATTTAGCAGCTCTAGCTTTCCGATGCTGTGATAACCTCCCGAGCTCCTTTGAAGCTTATTCTGTATGATGAATTCACATCTCTGCCAGACAGCATCAGGCAAGTAGAAAGAGCCCTTACTGTCAGGGTTATTTTCACTGTGACAACGGTCATTCTGTCCACCTGAGCTGTCTGTGTAGTGCAAGCGTGTGGTACAAAATGGTACGGGCAGAAGGGAAAAAATGAGTTTACAGAAATGCACCAGATAGAGAAGAATGAGATTTATGTAAACACACTTTGTGAGACAAACTGATTAGGATCCCATTGCCCTACTTGCCTGTCCCCTTCGCCTTCAGCATCCACTCTGATCTGTGCCTTGGTTTGCATCCCACAGTCTGGCAGATCTTCCAATATCATAAAAAAAAAATCTTAGTTTTATTTGCTCTTAAGGCAAGGCTTTACGACAGTCATATTTGTTTGCTTGGTCTTTGAGACAGAACCTGAAGACCAGAACTGCCCGGACATTGTAAAATAATGTTCCTCTGAGTATTTAAATACATCTAGGTTTGAGCCGAACAATTTTATATATATAATATAGGAGTTAATGGGTATTTGCCAATATAGCAGACTACAATCCAACATCACAGCGTTATTTCTGGAGATGGATTTAAGTTCATACAGGCAAAACTTTATTTTTAACATTTTGCTTATGCAGTATAAGAATAGAAACACGTAACATAACTGTGAGTTCAGTCTGAGACAGCAGGTCTACAATACATGTGGAAAAAACCCTAAGAATTCATCAAAAAGAGTAACTCACTAAATGCACACTCCCTGCTCAACTGGAAATGACACCAAGAAATTTGGGGGGGTGATAATGCAGAACATTGGTTTCCCATGATTTGGTATAACATCATTGACTGTTGTGTGTAAGCAATGACACAAAATATTTCAAAATATTTTCAGTCATCTCCCAATCATTTGGAATGTATCTGTCTGTATTTGTGTGGTTTTTTCCTGTTATTTTGATTTAAGACATTTTACTGCTGTTTATTCAGCGAATGTGAACAACTGAAACTTGTCCAGTATAAGCTGAAACATTTGAAGTAAAACAGACGCAGTTTCCTTCTCTTTTTGCCTCATTCAGCCATAGAGTGAACAATGGTAAGATGCAATTAATAGCTGAATCATTTCTCACGGGCTTGCACCCTTGGATGTAACATTGACTTCATGGGAATTGGTTCAAAAACATGCTGATGCCCCAAATCTTCTTCGGTTCGTGCCAAAGATGTCACTTGAAAATACTGAATCAGACTCCAAATGTGCTGCTCAGTGTATCTGAGATGAGAATTTGCCCTTTGGCAAACGCTTTGCTAAATGTCCTCTTGAATGTGTTCCGCATTCTGAATCCCCTAACACTAAATTTTATGAATGAATAATAAAGTAATTAAAAAAAAATTAACTCACAGAATGAACCAGAGCAAACACCTCCTGCTTGTGTCATAATCATCTTCCCCTCAGCCAGTGGATTCCGCTTACACCGTACCAGGGTCTCTGTTTCTCATTGACGACTCACTGAAAACAAGCTGCAGCCCTCCAAAAAGCCCCGTGCAGGAGCACGGACCACTGTGTGCAGCGCAGGAGGTACATCAGGTAGGATGTGTGGGAATCAGCTTTTGGGCCTTGCCGGGCGGCCGGTGTGGGAGCTTTGGGGGTGTTTTCTGACTATCTGGTGGGATCCCCGTGGCACGATAACCTCAAACTGCTGCATCAAGCCCGAAACCTCTTTCGTTCTCTTAGAGAGCCAGAGTATCAACGGGCAGGAACACAGAGGAGGGAGGTAGGGTGTTCAGGCAAGTGAGAGCATGTAGCTTTAGCACCCTGGGTGCTGAGCATTCAGACCGGGGATGTTTCTGAACAGCTGCCCTGTGCTGGTATCATCAAGCTTCTCCCTGGCAGGTCTGTAACCGTGCGGTCTGATCCAACGCCACGAGCCAGCTGCAGAGCCGTGGTCCAGGGAGCATCGTTTGGGAGTTGGCGCTTTGGGGCTGATACTCTAAATGGCCTCTGTGCACAGACAATATCCTGTGACTTGAGACACTCACTGCTGCACGGCCTGCGCACCGGGGAAGACATGCGCTAGGGCTGAGGCTCTGCAGTTTTGCTCTCGACTTTAATGAGATCCGACCTCTGGATGAGGCATTCGAGCAAGGATTAGCAGTAACTTCCTAAACTATGCTGAGAAAGATACCTGCGGCTCTGTTTTCAGCACCGCTATAGAATGTGAGAAGCCTTTTAAACTGAGTTTAATGACTAGGAATCTCAGGATAAACCGACTCCTTCGTCCCACAGCTGTGAGTAGTAATACTCCCATGAACAGGTTTCACTGGCAGGGTGCTAACAGACCTGGAGCAGGAAAATCATCTACTCCAGAGCTCTGAGCAGCTCCCTGTTGGAGCTGAATTATTTTCCACCTGGGGGAATTATTTGGAGTTCCCGGTGTGTAGACGGGGTTTCACGTACCTCTTAATTAAGCCGGGCCACGTCGCATCTGAGCTAACAGTTCAGCTGCTAGGAGCCTGGTCGGAAATGGGTTAGTTTCACAGTATGGAAGAGTCTCCTGAGTATCCGTTTCCCAGTTTAGCTGGTTTTCTCCTACCAGTAAAAGCTGTGCAGAGCTGGACTCCAAGCACTGCTTGTAACGTTTTCCCTGAAAATCTACTTCAGAACACCTTTTGTCATAAAAGGTCTTATTTTCACAAATGCAACGGAGTCTGTTCCAAGACCTGCATGCTCCTGGATGAAGGGAGATGAATTCCCGGGGCGGAGCTGGGGTGCCCCCATCCTCCCTGCATCCCCCCGCTGCCTGCAGGCTGCTGTGCCCCAGTGCCCACCCGGGCAGTGGGAACCTGCGGGGGGGCTGCACGGCGGAGCCGGCTCCTCTCGCCCTTTGCCTGTAGCATCAGCGATCGCCGCAGATTCTATTTCCACGGGGGGGGGGGGGGGGGAGGGGGGCAAACATTCTATTTCTCTGGTGGGTGTGTGGGAGGGGGAAGCGGCTGCGGGGCGCCCGGTCCCTCTGCCCCACGGAGCCCCAGAGCCTGCGCTCGTGGGGTCCCACCCGCGCCGGGGAGCCCACGGGGGGGACCGGGAGGAAGGAGCCGGGGAGGGGGGGATGCTCAGCCCCTCTCCTTGCTCCCCAAAAATCTCTCCGCAAAACGCTGGGTTCTTTAAATTGCCCCTGGGAAGGCAGTCGGCAAATGCCTGGGCCGAAAAAAAGGGAAAAAAAAAAATAAATAAAAATTAAAAAATCAGTGGAAAGGGAGAGCTCTTCCCCGGCGTGCCCGTTGGAATCACGCGGGGAGCGTGGAGTGGGGCTGGAGCCCGTGTGCCGGCGGCAGCCGGATCGGGAGGGTCAGAGCGGTTGTAGAGCTTTTCTTTGAAATTAAGGGGGGGGGGGGGGGGGGGAAAGCACTATAAAAGACCGACTTTGAAACTAATTTAAAACTAATCGGCGGAAAGGCGGTGGAAGGATTGTATTATTTTTTAAAGTGGTGGAATGTGAATGGAAGAGCCGATTTATTATATTTACGTAAATCCAAAATAACAGACTCGCCGTCTGCGGAAACACAGGAGGGATCTCGGATTCTCTACGAGAAATTTTTTTTTTTTTTTTTTTTTTTTTGTTGTTGTTGTTTTTTTGTTCTTAACATTGCACGACAGCAATCGGCAAAGCCAATTAAGGAAATGCAAACAAGGGAACTAAGAAGGGAAATACCCTCTCTCGTACAAGAAGAATAAAGTTTATTTGCGTATTAGAAATGCGCTCTCAGAGCACACGAAACGAAAAAAGGCCGATGCGAAACATCCCTCCAAGCGCCTCATGAGCCGGGCGTTTTCCAGAGGAAATTTGTCTTACAAAAATCCAGCCGAAACCCAGGGACTCCGCACCACGGAAAGCCGCCTTTTCCTTAACGTTTATTGATTGATTTAAAGTGTTTAGCAAACAAAGTGCTTTCTATATCGTCTCTTGCTCGTTACTCCCATCCCTTAGACATTAATTATAAAGTTAAAACTTTTTTTTTTTTTTTTCTCGTAACAACCAGAAATATACAGAAATGATTAACGTAAAAACCCGCCCCCGCGCCCCACCAGCCCGCCCCCGGCGCCCCTTCCCCGCGTGTCCGCGGCGGCTCCTCCACGTTCGGCTTTCGTTGAAGAGCGACGTATGTAAAAAAGAACCGTCATCACCGTGAGGTCACGGGAGGGAGCGGCGCGTCGTCGCCTCGGCGAACGTCGAGGGACGGGACTGATAGTTCTCTGTTTTACCCTGAGAGGCAAATGGGTACATAACCTTTGCTTTTTTTAAAGTCTTTTACGAGTGGCCAGACCAGAATAAAACCGAAGCCAAAAAAAAATAAAATAAAAAAAAAAATAAAAAAAATTAAAATAAAAAAATCGAACCCACACAGCAACGAGGGACGGTGAACATAAAAATACAGGTAACGATGATTTACATCTACTTGTATGTACACGGGGGAGGGAGTTTTTCCTCCTCCCCCCCCCCCCCCAAGCGCAGTCCGGACACGCATCGCGTATAAAAAGGGTCGTGGAAACGATTGCGGGGGCCGGGGGGGGGCCGTGAGCGCCTGGCCGCCCTTTCCCCCCCCCTTGCCCCCCCCCAGCGCCGCTGCCGGGGGGGTGTTGGCTTCACCTTTCGGGTGTCGGGGGAGGCAAAACCCCGCGGCGACCGGTCCCGCAGGCGCCCAGCCGGGCGGCCCCCGAGGGGCGGTGGGAAGGGGAGGAGGAGGAGGAGGAGGAGGAGGAAGAAGGGGCGTCGGGCTTATAGGTGCGGGGTGTAGAAAGCCGGAGCGCCGTAAGTCTGCGAGCCCAGGACGAAGGGGGAGAGGACGGCGGGGCTGGGCAGGAAGGGGAGCTGGGCGGCGCACACCAGCCCGCCCGCGGGGTGCCCGGGGTAGCTGCCGGGGCCGTGCATGGACAGGGGGTTGCCCATGGGCGGCGAGTGGCTGAGGGGGCTGAGCCCCCCCGCCAGCGCCCCCCCGCCCAGCCCGCCCCCCGCCGCGCCGCCCCCGCCGCCCCCGCCGCCCGTGGGCGCGCTGGTGTCGGCGCCCGGGTTCTGCTTCTTCCACTTGGTGCGGCGGTTCTGGAACCAGATCTTCACCTGCGTCTCGGTGAGGCTGAGCGAGAGCGCCAGGTTGAGGCGCTCGCACACCGACAGGTACCGCGTGGACTTGAACTTGTTCTCCAGCGCCACCAGCTGCTCGTAGGTGAAAGCTGTCCGCGCCCGCCGGGGCTTGCCCGACTTGGAGTCCGAGCCCGTCCTCTTCCTCTTAGGCTTGGCTTGCTGGCTCTGCTGGCCCGGCTGCCCCGAGCCCGGCGCCGCCGCCGTCTGGGGCGGGGGGGGCGGCGGCGGCGGCGGCACCTCGGCCGCCTCGGCGTGCGGGTGGCCCGGGTCGGCCTCGCCGGGCGCCGCCGTACTGGTGCTGCTGGTGGTGCTGGTGCTGCTCTCCTCGCCGCACAGCTCCTCGTCGTCCGGCAGCTCGCTGTCGGGGCTGCGGCTCGGCCGGCTGCTGTAGTCGAGGTCGCACTCCTCGGCCTTGTAAAGCTCGCCTTCCTCTGCGGGACAACCGACAGCCGCCGTTAGGCCTCGCCGCCGGACCCAGCCCCCCGCCCCCCGCCGGTGCTGCCCCCCCCGGGCGAGGGCAGCGGGGAGACACCGGCCCCGCCGTGGGGCGGACCCACCCGCCGGGGGGGATCCGAGAGACCCGCGGGGATCCCGGCGCTGTCGGGACGGGGGTGCCCGGGGAGGGGGGGCCGCCCTGCCCGGCTCCCCCGGGACCCTCCGCCGCCCCGGGGATGCGGCTCCTCCGCGCCCAGCGCCGTCCCGGCCGCGCCGGGAGCCAGGCGAGGAGCTGCTGGGAAGCGGCCGGGATGGGGCTCGGACGGGGCCGTCCCGGGGGGCTGCGGCCCTGGGGCCGGGAAGGGGCTGCCCGGCCCGGGGGGGGGGGGGGACACGCTTTGCCGGCCTCGGCGAGAGCTGGGCACCGAGAGGCGGCCGGGGCAGGGATGTACCCCCCGTCCCCTCACCCCAAAACCCTCAGCGGCCGGAAAGGCCTCTGGGAAGGGAACAGGGGGGTCCCCGGGGTCCCCCGCGGGGGGGCGAGGTGCCGGCTGGGGGAGAAGCCCCCGCGCCCCCGCCCGGGTTTGGCAGCGGGCAGCCGAGGGGGCACAGCGCTTGGAACTGTTCTGGTGACGGAAACCTCCGCGTCGGTGGGAGATTCGCCGGGTTTTTGCTGTGGCACTTTTAACCCTTCCTTCGCCCGGTTTGACCTCTTGTCACTTCCTGAGAGGGAAGTATTAAAGCGGAGTAAATACTTGTATTGATTAGCAGAGCAGATACAAACTTAATTAAACTCATTTTGTGTAATGTACAAACTAGTTAACGGTCATTTAATTTATTTGGGTTTATATTACGCTCCAATTAACGGGTCTCCATCGGAGAACGGGGTAATTATCCGATATTTAAGGCTATTGGACTTGTGCTGACGGTTCTGTCGTTATGAAGCCCGAAAGCAAATCGCATTTTCCAGCGAGCCGCCTCCTCCTGCCCCCCCCCGCCCCCCCCCCGCCGCAGCCGGGGGCAAAGCCTGCCCCGGCCTCCCGCCGCAGGGCCGGGGGCTGCGGGAGGCCCGGCGGGGGGCAGCGGCCCAGAAACACCCCCCTTCTCACCCCGCCGCTTTCGCACCCTCCTAAACTTCCACCCACTCGCACCTGCAGCGGGGGAACAGCTCCGGGAACCCCCGAACCAAGGGCTGCTTTACCTTGCTTAACCGAGGTGGGCAAACGGAGGGCGACTCGCTCAGCTGTCCCCCTTACCCCGGGCGTACTTTAGCTGGTTTTAATCCTGCAAAAACCTGAACGCGCTATTGCACCTCAGACTTGGCCCGCATCCTAACGCCGGACACCCTAAAGCCCGTGTATAAGCTTAGAGGTGCTTGCAAAAAAAAATTTGTGTTTTGTTCAACGAGGTGATTTCGGCTGACGTCGGGTACGGCTGGCTCACCAGGAGAAACAGGGGCAGAGAAGTTTATTGCAATCCTCTTCACCGGGAAAACATCCCTTAATATCTCGGGCTTCAGAAAGAGCCCTTCCCAGCTCTCTGCCCAAACCGGCGAACAGAAAACGCCAGCGGCCGCCGCCGCCGCCGGACACGCGTGTGAACCCGCTCCGGTTTTGCCCAACCCGAGAGAGCGGGTGAGGACGAGCATCCCGCAACCTGTGGAACCTGCTACAAACGGCAGCGTGTGGGTTTGGCGACGAAAATGTCTGAGAAGTGCGTGTAGCCCCGTGTGCGGGGCAGACGTGGGGGCTGAGAGCAAGGCCGGCGCCCCCCGCTTTCCCACGCACCGGCCGGGGAACGGGGACTTGGTGTTTTAGCGTGTCTTTTTTTTTTTGTTTTCTCCCAGTAAACTCCAGGAAATCCCAGCCGTGGCTCAACTAAAATTTCCTTTAAACAGAAAAATGCAGCGCGAATACAATTGGCGACGGAGACCGACGCTCGACTCGCGGTTTTGTTGCTGGAAGATGTTAAACGTTAATTTAACACGGAGTTTTAACCGGTATTTTTAACGCTAAGTGAGTTTTAGGAGCGGGGTGTGACAAGCGCCGGTTTCGCTCTCCTTTTGCCTTCGCATTTTCCGGGTGTCGGTACTTTTCCGGCCAGAGCTACTTTTCGGAACACTTCTCCTAAATTAAACCACCGCTTGAGCTAAATATTAATTACGGTGGGGAAAGAGAGGAATTAAACCTCGCGATTTCCGAGCGGTCCCGGCTCGGGCGGTGGCTGTTGCCGCTTTATGGACAATATTCCGGCGGTCGGACCGAAGCGCCCGGGAAAGTTGTCGGCGGGGGAAGCGCAGCGCTCCGGGGTATATTTGTTTTTAGAGGAGCGATAGAGTCGCATTTCTCTCCTTGCCTGGAGATAAAAGTGTGAGATTAGCGATAGGCTGACCTCGTCAGTCTTTCTGATCGCCCAGATCTATTTAGTATGACAAAAGTCAGATGAGTTTAGACGAATAATTACCCCAGCTACGCGCTGCTTTTAAAAAAATCTTTTTCGAATTCCATCAACGCACCGTCCTTGCTTTTCCTTCAGAGATTAAAAACGCGTCTGTTGTAAAAGGCTCGGTCTGGAGCAGATTCCAGACCTCTTTCACTGCCTAATTTTAATTGAAAGAGGGATTAGAGAGCTCCGAGTCCACCTCTCCCGCCCCGGACACAGAGAAATTATTTTTCCCTATCCGAGAAGTTGGTCCCCCGGCACTCGCCAGCCTCGCCGCCCCTTCTCTCCCCTCTCAGGGCACACAAGAGCTATAGATATTTTTCCCCGAAACGCTGCGGTCTCCCCAGAGTCGAGGTGTTTAGAGGTGAGAAAGTTGGGATATTTGGACCCAGAAAGAAAAAGCAATCTAGAGCTTGGGTCGAATGCAATTCCCGATCAATAGCGAGCCCTAATAAGTGTAATAGGTTTTAATCGAGTAATTATCCGAATTTTGACCCTATAATTTAGATGTTAGGGAAGAGTTTGCAAGGTGCTTGAAAGAGATATGCACGATTCGATAATAGGATATCGATCCAGGCAGTCCTACATGCCACTCTGGGGCGATTTCCCCCATTATCCAGCCTCTTTACGCTGCTAAGCACATTTTACCTTAAATGTAATCGAAGGAATTTAATTGTTTTTCCAGAGATAACCAGCATTTTGTCACAATTAGTCTGATTTGTCCTAAAAAAAGCCAAGGGGAGAGAGAAAATTGAATCTGTCGCCCAGAGCAACGGGCGGCAGGCTGGGGAGGGCGGGGGGGGGGGGGGGAAGGGACGAGGAGAGCGGGGCTGGGGAGAAAAATACATAAAAAGTCGTAAATACCGGGGGGCGGGGGGGGGGGCAGGCGAGGTGGGGGCGCGGAGAGAGGTTTTCGCATCCCCGGGACCGGAGCTCCGGCCCTCTGAAGCCTCACCTCCAGGAGCCGCTTGCAAGTTTGCCGGAGCCGGAGCTCGCACCCAGGGCTGCTTCTTCCCGGGGGGAGGAAGAGGATGGCGGCATCCCTCCCCGCCCCAGCCGGCCCGGGACCGATCCTGCCGCTCCCGGGGATGCGCAGCTCAGGGAGCCCGGGTGTCCCCCGCCGAGCTGCCGGGGGCAGGCGCGGGGAGCGGACCCGGCCGGTGCCGCCAGCCCCGGGGGGACCCCCCCGCCCTGCCGCCCCCCAGCCGAACGCCGTTTTCCACCTCCCCGGGAACCGGCCGCCCCGGCTCCCACGGCTGCCCGCGGGGGAAGGACGGGCTTCAAAAGGATGCAAGCCCCCTTCCCCGGGGAGCCGGGCGCAGCCCCCCCCCGCCCCCCATCCCCGGGGGGCTCCGAGCCCCCAGACCCACTTACTGATCAGGTCTGCGGACTTCTTGCACGTGTCGAAATCTTCGGCGAGAGCCTTTTGCCCGGCCAGCTCCGTCCCTGAGTCCTCGGGCTTATCCTCCGCCCCCAGCGTGAACTCGGTCCCCACCGATTTGTACAAGACCGCGCACTGCCTCCTTTTGCTGTTGAATTTGTTAGGGTCCAGGATGTCGAGCACGGAGAAGGAGGTGGTTCTGTGCACCATGGGCAGCGCGGCCACTGCCCCCTCTTGTCCGGGGGTGTTGCTCTGGTTGTCCCCTTGCCTGTCCCTGTTCCCAGGGCAGGAGTAGAGCGGCAGCTCGCCGCCGGCCGAGAGCCGCTGCTCCCCATGGCTGTCCATGCCTTCCCCCTGCGCGCCGCAGGGCTCCCCGCCGCCCGCCGCCCCGGGGGCTGTCACCGCCGCGGCTGCCGCTGCCGGGATGGAGATGTCACCGACCTTGTCTCTGCTCACATTCATGACTCTTTGCAGAGCCCCTCTCGGTTAGCAACTTCTCCCCCCCCCCCCCCCCGCCTTGCTCTCTCTCCCCCCCCCCCCCGCCGTCCTCCTCCTCCTCCTCCTCTTCCTCCGGCGAAGTTGAGCTGGAAACTCCTCCCCGGCCGCCGTTCGGGCTCGGGGCGAGCCGCTGCCTTCGGCCCCCCGGGGCTGCGCGGGGTCCGGCCGGCCGGGAGCCCCCGGGGCAGGCAGGGGCTTCACACGGTGATGCTCGGCTCAGAGCCTCCGCTCAGCTGCTCCTTCTTCCTTCTCATCATCCTCACCAGGCTGCCCAGGCCCCCCCTCCCCGCCCCCCGCACACATACACACTGAGGCAAGGCTGTATCTTATTTATGCATTCATATTTAGCACTGGATTGTAATTGGCTACAAATTAATCCCTTGCCCATAATAGTCTGTAATCTTCATCACTGGAGGAGAGACACGGTGAAAGTGTGTGCCGGGGGGAGGGGGGCAGAGGGGGAGAGAGCGAATGAAGGATGGTGTTGGCTGTGATATACTTGGCTGTCAGCTCTGTTTCAGCACACCTCCACTCATCTGGAAAGCATCTAAATAGCCTTATTTGGAGAAGTGGGAGGAGATGACGCTTTCTTTTAAATAATTGCGGGATCAATATAAAGAAGATATTATACACAGAAAATGGGAACTTAAGGTCTTCCATCCCTAATAGCGGAGTTGGATGGGCAAAAGGGGATTATGTGCGTGCGTGTGTGTGTGGGCTCGGAGGTGTCAGCCCCCAGCACCTGTTTCCCTTTCCCTGCTGGTTTTATTAAATTAGAACAAAAGGAGAAAATTATGGACGGAGGTTTAGTGGTTGGAGCGGGGCTGGTGTCCGCGGACACACACACACACACGCTTCTCTCGCTCTCCCTTAGCTAATTAATTAAAATTAAATATCAAATGTAAGTGCCAGGAAAGTGCTGGGAGAAAATTAATACCTTTAAATGGCACAAGACAAAACACGACGATCAATAAATTCTGAGTAACGGGGAGAAAAGGTCTGTTCCCTCCCATGCCAGAGAAAAGCAACAACCACATCTAACTTCCACTTTCGAAAGCAAAAAAACCCCAAATCCAAACCCCCTCTCTTATTAAAAGTTGTTTTGATTATGGAAAATGAAGAGGTAGGAATAAAAGTTATCTGCGAATTATAAACCCCGAATTTCTTCCCCTACCTAATTTCCTTCCCTTTCGTGTATAGTCGTGTGTGTTTTGATCATATCAATTTAATTCTTGTTTTGGACGCTCCAGTCGCTACTCAGTTTGAATTAGCTGCCAGGAAAAAAAAAAGGGGGGGGGGGGGAATAGGAAAATAGAGAAAGCATAAAAGGAAAATTAGATTTTTTTGTCTTTGAGGCTGGTGACACATACAAGGACAGGTCCTTTGCAATTACCGCGGGCAATGATCCTTTAGAAAGCAGAAATTAAAAGTTGGGAGAAATAATGGGTAAAACAATCAGCTTGTAATTTTGGTAGGGCTTGGACATGATTAGTCCATCAGCGGGCTGGGCCCAGGGGAGTCCCGCTGAGCGGGAGCCCACAACGGCCCCCGCTCATATATTATACACCAGCCCTTAGATTTCAATCAGACACCACAACAGTGTCCTTTCCCTTTTATGACTTTATTATGCTTTATCTTTAAATTATAAATCACCTCCTGGGTTGAAATGGTATGTATAATCTCCGATCGCGGGTAGGTAACTACCTCTCCCCCTTTTCCTGACCTTACCGGCGGGGCTGCCAGGCACACACCGGGCTTTCGTCTGCGTCTGCACCCCCTCGCACAAACCCGCCCGGCTCTTCGCTTGCTTGTTTGTTTGTTAGCGGCTCCTCTTCCCCTCCTCCGCCGGCCGTGCCTCTGATCTCACCTTTTCTTTCGGGTAAATTTGCCTCCCGTTACTTCTGCCCGCAGTTCTACAATATTATTTATGAAAAGTAGGTGGTGGTATAGCAGGTGCCGCGACTTGGCTTTATCGGCTCTGCCGTGGCAGCCGCCTGCGTTTGTACTTTTTCGGAGAGAATGCCGGTTTTGGGGCGGCGGTAGGGGTATTTTTTATTCCCTGGGTCAGTACATCTTACACAAAAAAAAAAAAAAAAAAAAAAAAATCCCAATTGTAATGAAATCTCCGTGCCCGGGCAGGGACAGTCCCCGAGCGTGCCGAGTCCCGAGCGGCTGAAATAGCACAAATCCCGGGATTTGCGCTGGGTGCTCGGAGGAGAAGGAGCCCCATCCCCAGGGAGCACCCCCAAAGAGAGGCACCCCCAGTTCACCCCGGCGTGCTCGCAGGCACCACCGGCCCGATGGGCACCGAAAGACCCCCCCCTTCCCCCCCCGGGGGCGGTGGGGGGGGGGCAAAGCCGGGGAGGGGGGCGCAGGGATGCTGGGGAGGGTCCCCATCCCGGCGGGACCCCCAGCCAGGCCGGCGCTTTTGTTTGTTGGCGGTTTAAAGCGAGTGTTATAAAGATGTTCTATTGCTCCTAATCACAATTGATTGTCAATTAGAGCCTCATTTGTGCAATCTCCATCCATCTGCCATCTCTGGTTATCTGTTCACCAGAAAGTTAGCGCTGATTATGGGGCCCTAGATGAGTTGTGACATGTAATATCTCTCTCGCGATCGGGCCGGGGGACCGGTCCCCTCTCTCTCTCCGGGAAGACGGTCCTTTCCACTTTCCTTGCAAGGAGGGACGAGCAACAGCTTCTCCCGGGCGAGCGAGTCGGGGAGGCGCTGCCCTTCGGGACTAGCTGGGAGGGGTGCTGGGGGGCGAGGGGCTGGCAGGGCACCCCCAGGAGGGCGGCATCGACGCCGTGCAGAGCCAGGTCCCCGTATTTCGGGCCCGGAGCCCTTGCCCCGCTGGGGAAAGCTCCCACGGAAACGTTTCCCTCTCCCAAATAAATAAGAGAAGCGGAGGGAACACCCTCGCGTTGTGACGAGCCCCCCCCCCCCCCGCCGCAGCGATAGCTATCTCTGCCGTTAGGCTGAATTACACCTGCGGGGAGGTGATATTTCCAAAGCCTGAAGGAGCCGGTGGTCAGAGCATCCCCCGGAGCCGCCGGCCCCTCGGCCACCCCGGGCGGCCCCCGCCGAGCCCCCTGTGCCCCCCCCGGGGGGTGTCCCCTCGGGATGTCGCCTTGAAGGACGGGAGCCGGTGCCCGGGTTTTGCACGGGCCGGGCAGCCCCCCCTCCCCAAGTCCCGCCGGGGCTCGGTCACTCCCCGGGGGGAGGCGGCAGGCCGGGCACCCTGCAGGGTGGGGGGGGCCCCGCTGCTCCCCGGCCGCCTCCGAAGCCGAGGCCTCCGGCCGTCCGGGGGTGCTGGGGGCGGAGGGGAGGTCCCGCTCGCTCCCACGGCTACGAGCCGTTTTCCACCTCCGACTTAATTAGTTAATACCGAATTTCAAATTAGACTTCAGCAAACTTCGGATCAACGAACGATTTTTTTTTTTTTTTTTTTTTTTTTTTGACTCTTCCCCGTTCATCCCCCTCCCCGTCCCTGGGGGGTATGGAGCTCCGGGTAATTAAGGACATTTATCGCCGCGGTAGAACAATTTAGCAGCCCTAGCTGCGGTGAGAAGGTCACTCCGGCGGCTGCAGCAGGCGCGGAGCCTCCGCGCCCCTCCGCGCCCCCCCGGCATAGCGAGGTCCTCCCGCGGCCGCATCGGGGGTCCGGGAGGTCCCTTGGGCTTCTCGCCTTCCCCATTTTCTTTCCAAACTCAATCAGGCTCCAAAACTCATCTCGTCCTGTTCTGAGTGGATTCCTCTCGGAGGAGGATGATGATGATGATGATGATTATCACTTTGTGGCCCCGGCCTCGCACATGGGTCTTGGTCTCATCCTGATTTTGTGCCCCGCGAGTGTCCCTCCGCGCAGGGCAGAGCTGAGCCCCGGGGACGGGAGGCCACCTCGGGATGCCCGGCTCTCCCCGGGGAGGTGGGGACCCACGCCCGCGAGCCAAAATCAGGGAATTAATTAACTCTACCCACGAAGGCAAATGATTTAGGAAAAAAAAAAAAATTCTGAAGCAGATCTCGCCCTCTATCAATGCAATGTCAGGTCCTCATAGTAGAAGATTTAAAAGCCCTGGGGATTCCAGGTTAGGGTAGTAATGAGCTTAATTGAGGTTAATGCTTCCTGCACAGCTCCTTGATTATTAAATTAATATTATCACACACATGAATCATAATTAGAAGTTTAAATAATGCTCTAGGGGAATCCTCGGAGGATCTATAGAACAGTTCCTTTCCCTCTCGCCGGCTCCCTCCCGGCTCCCCGGCAGCCCGGGGGCGGCTGGGGATGGGTGCTGCTGGGTGGGGGGACGGGGACACGGACACGGGGGGGGGAAGATGCCCCCGAGTGTCAGCCGGGGGGGGTGCAGAGAGAGGGCAGCGACACCCACGGTCCCTCGTCGCCCTTCAAGCCTCAGCTTGGCGGATCCCCGTTTAAACAGCCGCTCCCCCCGCCTCCTAATTTGGGCGCTTATCTCCCAGCACCCGGGAGTTTATATAAAATACTAATAAAGTGCCTTGTTGTCACTTATCGCGGCTGGGATCGCCTCGGCAGGGGCTTTTTCACACACCTCGCGAAAGCCGATCCCTTTCGCTGGCTGGAGGCGCTCCGCCGAGCGCATCCCCGGGCCGCTCGCCGGGATGCTGGGCAAGGCGGGGGGGAACGGGGAGACCCCCCCCCCCTTCCCCGGGTACCAGCCCCCAGCTCCCCTGCCCGCGGCCCCAGCCCCCGGCACGGCCAAGACACGCGTGGGAAGCAGCCTCGGGGTCGGGGACCAGAGCACCCCCGCCTTTTGCCCCCCATTTCCCGAGCCGGGGTGCTGCACCGACAGCAGCATCGTCCCGTTTGCAGGGCACCGGGAGGGACACACGTGCTGCAGGGACAAGTGGTTTTTACTATTATTATTATTATTATTATTATTATTTTTATTATTATTTCTAACGCAAGATTAAAGGAGGGGTGGAAGCGGTGATGGAGGGGGCACACACAGCCCCTCTGCATCGTGGCGGACATAGGTATAAAGGGAAAAAATAAAATAAAAGAGAAATCAGATGGCCGGCACGCAGGCAGCCCTTGCTTTCTCTCTCTTTCTCTTTCTATTTATTTTCCTCTCTGTTGCTGAAACATATTGAAGGGGGAGAAAAAGGAAACATTAAGATCAACTGTGAGCCTTGCCGACGGTTTAACGATTTCAAATGAGCTCTGACTCTGGTGAAAATCTGACAATTACCCATCAGGATGGCAGATGATGGTTAAAATTACCAGAAATCAATATTCTCACCGGGTGTCCCAGCCTGATAAGAGAGACCAAGACAATGTTGACTATTAAAGTCGACAGCTTGAGATATTACACTATTAGTTATGCTATTTTTAATAATCTATAATATTTGGGCTATAATTAATTAATTATACGGGTCAGATAATATCTGGGGCTGGAATGAGGTCTGAAGGGTCTATTAAGGTTGGTAATGAGAAAGGAGAAATCTAATCTAAGGACGAGGAGCCGTGAAGGAACAAATATACAACAGACTTCAGATAGAGCGAGAGGGAAGGAGAAGGGCTATTGCAGACTCAGTGCACACACCTCTGCTCTTCTCATCTCCCAGGCAGAGGGGCTGCCCGCAATAGCATCTCCCCCCAGCTCCTTTATGCGGGTACCCATCGCTTGTGGCAGAGGCCTGGCTCTCAATGAGGTGCTACGGTCCCTGGGAAGCCAGTGAAGGAAAAAGAGATTTGACTTGTATTAACGAATTCATGCTAAAAAACCAGGAAAAACCCCAGATAAACCCAATAGGTTGCCTGTCTCCTGCTGTCCCCCGCCCCACGTCAGCAGCAATTTTCTCTTATTGTTGGGATGTGGGGACTCTTCAGGCAGTCATAAAGTTCAACCCTCCCTCCAAAGGCTGCTAAGCCCCTCCTCGCAGGAACAGTTTCTGACATTGGCCGTGGCATCTGAAGAGCCTTTGCGGTGCCCTGGGTTGTGCAGTTAAGATGTATGCCGGCATCCGTGCATTAACGGCACATGCATGTGAGCGTAAACATCACTGTCTATGAATATATTATATATGGATACTTCTTTCCATAGATACACACGTTTATATAAGGCATGTACACAAAATACACAAATACACAGGTGAAAATAAAAACTAACTGCATTGTAATGCACATATGTAAATACATCTATTTATCTATCTTAAAGTGTTTATGTGCGTTGAATATATCCGCCTCATAAAATGGCTTTATTCCCTTCTCTGCAAATGAACTTCAAGTCAGACCCTGTGAATTATAAACTCTCTTCTTGCTCAGCGTTACTAACCAATATTCTAGGTGTGACACTCAGGGCTTTACCTATTTTACATCGATTATAAACATCGCTCCTTCTACTGCTACCATAATCCTTTTTTTAGGGGTGTATTATTTATCATATTAGTTCTACCCTTATTAGTTACAGGAGGGTGTGTTGAACAACATCCTTTTGTACAGAATGATAAAAACCATATTTTCTAGTTATGCTTAGATTAGCCAGGGTACTAATCCTTTCTTTTCCCAAGTAACATCTTAATTTCATAATTTTCAATAGGCCTCTCCTGGTCATGGTTTTCTCAGAGCTCTACTTATAAGACAGTCCTCATCCAGACCTGGAAACCACAGAAGTATTAAAAAAACGCTTGCAATGGCAGAGACCTTCTGGGAAACTGTTTGTTATCATTCAGTAGGACTCAGTCCTTCCCCAACTATTCTCTGTTGTTAATTGAAGCCCAAAAGCAGAGTCTGCAGAAGAGGCCAGCAATAGGCTGACGTTACCCTGCCCTATGTCTCCTTTGCACCCAACATGGATATTTCCCTCCTCTTCCCCAGCCAGTGCCTAACCAAGGCCATTAGGAAGGTGATGAGGTGCTAATTGAAGGCAAACCTGAGAAGTTGCTACACGGACAGGGGAGACCCAACTTCTGCAGGCACTGCTCACAGCACCTTCTCAGGTAAGAGCAACCCTATAAGCAAACAAAGGTCCTTCTCCCACCAGCCAAAGAGGAAGGGAGAAAAAGAGATTCTTCTGTTTCTTTCATTGTTTTTATATGTACAAGAGTAAATGAACAAGAAGGTCTAAATGGTTTACTCTTCATATTTAGACAAGAGGTTAACAATACTGCCAGGACTTAGCAGTTGTGATGGGTTAGTGAAAATGTCTCCAACTCTTGTTGATGGTTGTGTGATTTTCAAGTGCTGGCAGAGTTTGGGAAGCATGAGTGTGTGTGGGGCAGTTGGAGGGAGGAGGATCTGAGCCTCAAAGTTTCTCAGTTCAGGAGCAAAGCAAGACACCAAAACACCAACCCTATTAGCTTAATTGTTCCGTAGAATAAACCTGGTGAACTCAATGAAGACTGCCACATCCCTAATTTGCCCATATTGACAGGCTGCTCTGGGCTGCTTGTGTTGCCGATACTCTGAGCTACAGAAAATGATGCCAAGGTGTTTCCATAGTCACGTCCCAGTTTTTTGAACCTGACCGACTTCCGCTACATCCCAGACATCTCCCCTCCGCTGCAGAACTTCACTGAAGTCTCTGCAGCACTGTTTGTGATGAATTTGATTTGGAGGGGACAGAGGAGGCACACAGATTGCGCATATAGTTATGGATCAGTCTTGTCAAAGACAATCTCAGATGGGTGAGCAATACTCCTCTATCGTGATTTTGTTATTTAAGCATTTAGAAAAAAGGTGATAGAGATATGAGACGCACTGAGAATAAAAAGATTATCCTTTTAGATCTAATCTAGAGAGTTGAGTCAAAGGGGTAGCTCTACAAACTGGTGTGAATTAGGCTAGCTCCATCAGCTGATTTACACCAGGAGGGGATCTAATGTAAAATTGCCTGATGCTTTATTGCAAGACCTTGTTGATACTTGAAATCCCAGCCTTGTCAGTACTGAGAAGCTTCTTGCGTATTCATGTAAGAGTACTGAAGGCAATGCCCAATGTGCTTTTGTAACCAGGTTGGAGTGTTTTAAGGTGTGCCTGGCATGCAGTTACTCCTCTCCTTAATACTATGGTCCCAGCTGAGATGTGGTAATTCACTATTCGGTTCCAGACTGGGGAGGAGGGAAGGTAATTTTTTAGGCTGCCTAAATGCAGATTGAAAGCATGTCCTCCTATTTATAGCCAAACAAAGTGGGTATACTGGAGCATTTTGCAATCATTTTCTGTGCACTTAGAATAGAGGCAAAAAACTGCATCAGGCAAGAAGCAACAGAAATGCTGTATGCCTCGGTGCTAGAGAGAAATGTTTCTTAATTTAGGCATTTGAAAGCCAAATCCAAATTAGGACTCCCATTTTAGCTATATATTCAACATGAAAGTTTGGACCTGAACTCTCAGCCAGGCACCTTGGATTCTGAATCAGATTGATTTATAATTTCAGAATTATTTAAATTAACAACTGGAATATTCATCAAGCAGCTTAATTGATTGCTGCAACAAATCCGAGCAAAGTAGGCTGAAGTGTATTTCCAGGGAAATCTGTGGGGCACCTGACACATGGTATCTGCATGGCTAATTCTACAGGACAAAAGGCTTACGAACTCCATCGGCCAGGAATCTTAAATGCGAAGGAAAACATCAGGTATGTTAGTGGCTGCTAATACTGTGACATGTGGAAGTGAACCCTTTTTGATATCAGTGGGACATCAGTTTGTGAAGATTAGGGAAAACTAAGGAAAAGATTTGCAGATAAGACATAAAAGTAACGGAGCTCAAAGTCCAAAGCAGCAAAGAATCCTGTCCTGTCCCTACATATAAAAAAAGAGTTGTTAAAAAGATAATATTTATTGTCCTCTGTAGAGAATTATCAATACCCAGAGCGTTAAAAACAAGAGTCAGCCAGTATAGTAATTGCAGTTATAGAAATAACAAACAAAACTACACCCTCAGCTATTTATGATTGCAGTGTACTGGACTTTGCTTTGAAAATAGTATCATTCTGTAAATGATATCATTCTCTATCAAGCAGAGCTGTGTGTCAAATCTGGAGCCCTTGCTCAAGCTTAACATCTGTTCAAGGAAAGCAGTGTTTACTCATGTGTTTTTATCACTGGATGATGGGAATTTAAGAATAGTTGTATATATAGTGTTGCTTTGATAAGCATATCATAAATTGAAGGAGAAAAAGTCATAAATAGATATCTAAGTTTGTAACAATGCTTCTTTCTCATAAATGTTCTGACTCCCATTTTCTGGCTATTGAAACAACTGCAGAGAGAGGTAGCGAGAATAATCCGTACCTGTGGTTGAACCAGGAACGGGAACAAAACTCCCAACCTCCAGACTCTGGCTGTTATTTCTGATGATAAACTTTGCCTGAAAAATAGATCAGGTTGGTTATGAAATGTAGATAAGGGTGGGAAAGATTCCCCAAATTACAAGCTTCATCTAACTCTGCTGTCCAAAAGTTAATTGTCTACTCTACGTTAGTTGCCTAGGCTGGCACCTTAGTTATTGCGTAGAAGAAAACGTTTCCATGGACATTTCATCCCACCTGTCTCGGACGCCTTAGTATCTAAGGCATATGGCAGAATCGTGCAGGTGATAACAAGCACTATTCCTTCTGCCTTTTCAGGCAGAGGAACCAGTCTAGGTTCCTGGTTACAACTTTGCTGTTTAAACATAGAAATGCACGTAATTCTTTCCCAAGTGGTTTTGGAAGACTGAGTAAAAGGCAGAAGCTTTGCTGAAATTGGTGGTTCTGACATTTTCTTTTTGCCTTAAATCTGTTTTTATTTCCAAACTGCAATACCGAGATGATGGGTTTGTATCAGGTACATGTGCCTCCTAGCTCATCCATCAGGTCCTACGCTGTGATTCTAAGCCTCATTGAAACTGAGGGGAATCTTGGTGTTAGTGGGCACTGGCTCAGTCCCGAAGACTGTTTCAGTCACATCTTCATTTCATTTTTAAGAGAATCAATTGCTTTAAAGCTGATGACACATGTATCTTTATCAGACTGACCCAGTTATCAGTGTAGGTTCAGTCTGTACCCCCTTGGGTTGCCAAACACAATCTGTCTGACTGATGTTGGGTCCATTCCTTTGCATGATCATTCTTCCAGCAGTCAATACTGAGGTTTTTTAAGGTATCGACCAGACAGCTATTGGATGAGGCAGGGCCACATGACCTACTGACCTAAAATACTGTAGCAAAAGTGGTAAAGATATGAAATCAATAACTTTATTGAAACAAATATCTGAGGCGACACTTTCTGCAGAAAGATTAAATGAAGAGGGCTATTGTGGAAATGGGTCAAATTCTACATGACTGTTTCATGTAAGAGCACAGTCAGGTTAATGGGAATTCACACATGAGTGAGAGAAGCAGAGGAGCAACGTTTGGTCCAACGTCAGGGTGTGCTGGGCTTAGCCAGGCTATGCCGTCCAACCGAGGAACATGCACAGAGGTCTAAGGAATGAGGAGGTGCTGGAATGACTCTGCAAATGCCAGAGATCTCATTCCTCTGACTCCTCTAACGCCCTGCTTCTCCGCTTGTCCTTGGCTGATTCCATCAGCTGTACCAAGGGGCTGCCACTGTATGTTCACAGCGGCTGGGAGCTCTGAGGAGCGCTAGCTGCTCTGGGATGACTTTCAAGGCAAAGTGTGGATCATCTGTTTCCACCGCTGACTTCAGGGGGAGTTGTGGGTGCTCAGTGACACACAAGTTGCGGCAGGCCCCAGGGAATTATACGTGCACAAATATACTTTGTGTGTACACGTACTGGTCTTTCATTTGAAACTGTTTGCATGGCCTCACAAGGATGGAGAAACAATGGTAAACCCATACTATAGTGATTCTGTTAATGTTTCAGATTTCATGGATATTTAAAACTAACTAGCACAGCCTCGTCATCATTACCACGTGCTCAGTGATTATGGCATTTCCACAGTTTTACTCTTCATCCTTAGCTGGTTTTTCCTTAATGCTTGAGTAAAAACCTCAGCCCTTTAAGTGAATCCAAGCATTTCTCAAAGCAGAAAATGTTGTCATCCACATCCGCTAATACAAAAAATCTTGCCATCATTTACTGTGGAACCACAGGAAAAATAATTTAATAAAATATTTTACTTTCTCAAAAAAATAACATTTTTGTTTGATTGTGAAACAAAGAGGAAAGAAAGAGTGAAGAAAAGCTCAATAAACAGCCATTTTATTACTGTTGCTAGAAATAAAATAAGGGTAAGGGAGACTTGGCCACTGTTTTATTGTAGCCGTGAATTCACTTCTTTCTTTTAAGTATCTGTCACATTAGTAGAAAAATACAGACCACTCCAAAGCGTGTACACTGGCAATGACTATGCCCATTTTTCATTTTAAATAACTTTCAGCTATTCTTTCCTTTCCAGAGTTGGAGGTGGCAGGCTGGTATAGGTAGGTGTGCAAAATGAGAGCAGCATCTTTCCATGGGATCTAGGTCAGAACCTGGCACAAGTGTCTCACTGTGGCTTTGCTCAGTTCACACTGTAGTACATTCTCAGTTTAATTGAAAGAATTAAAATGAAAAGAATGGGCTTGAATATATGCCCTTTATTTAATACTGCCACATTATGTTAAACTTAATAACAACTGCAATTATTCCCAAATCACTTCTCACTATTGAATGTGTGTTTTGTGAACTGAAATGAATTAGCTATGAAGTCACTTTGCATCAGTGTTTTTGGATGTCAAACATTTCTTTCTGTACTACAATGCTGAAATGATGGCTCATAAGTCATTTCTAGTAGATATATGCAAGTTTAATTGGATTATTTCAGGACTGAAACAACTTTAAAATAGGCTTGTAAAATATTTTGTTTATACTAAATATGAAGTTTACACTATCAACAATAATAATCTTTTATATAATACATGTATTTGGGAGATGAACTTGAAAAAGGCCTTCCAGTGGTAGAAGACATGGAGGAATTAGGATAGAAACTAACTCGTTAATGAAATTCAGACAGGAGTTAGATTTCTCCAAAGCATGGTGCATGTTTCCCACTCACATACAACATCTCTGTCGCACTCACCATTAAATTAGTCTGCAACGTCCCTCTGCATTTTAAATAATACCGGATGAGACCACCTTTCTTCCTCTCTGTGAAATCAGTCGGGTTGCTTACAGAGAAAAACACTACCGACTGTGAGGAAAAGCAGCAGAATATGGCAAAAATGGACTTTAAATTCATATTACAATGGCAAGCAAGAGCAGCAGTACTATTATGGTAGCAACTACACCTATAATGAGGCATCAGGGAGGGAGCATGCACCTGCAGCATTTATCATTTTATTTATACACTTGCCTTAATGAGATAAGTTTTACTGTAGCTTCTTCAGAGTTTGAATGTGAGCCAATATATTTTTTAACGTGCTCTGTATCTTTCCATATTCTGTATCTTTGTGTGGAAATATTTCTATACTTTCCTCCACCACGAGTTCAATCATAACAATGATAATAATGGCCAGCTCTGGGTTTCTCAGTTGGTTCCACCTATTATATTTCTTTGGATTTATGGATTATATTGCTTTGGATTTACAGAAAAAAGGCTATGTTCTGGTGTTACAAATACAAGTCTTCTAAATGACACTCACCAGCTCTAGCCACAGCTCACTACTTGAAGAAATTAATCCTCCTTATTAATTCAAAGCCATGAAAGCAAGCTAGAGCTATTAGACTGCCTTCTTTTCGGTCTGCTGCATGCTACTTTCTGTGAAAAGTGGCCCCTGAACAAACACCAGGTTTTTAGGGCTTAATTAAAGCCTGTCTCAAGGATGGTATCTGAGTTCTTCCTTGAAGTGGCAGTTCCTTACAAGGGTTACCAGCCCTTCATTGGAAGAGGAGGAGGGAAACTCAGCCTTATTTCTAACCTGAATTTTTTTGGCCTCACTTCCAGGCAGTGGCTCAGGTTTTCTTTTTCTTCATTAGACTAAACAGGTCTTTGGCATCTGACAGTTTTCCTTCAACTTTACTTACTAACCGTGCCTTATACATGTAAAACTACCTGACTGTTCTTCAGAGAAGTAATCTATGACACTTTTCTCTTTCTTCCAAAGCCAGTGAAAGTAGATGGGTCTCATGCCATTTCTTGAGGATGAACAAACCAAGGTATCTTGGTAGTCCAAGGCGGGAGAGAGGATGCCATAGATGAGGACCTGTCCCAGAAAATGGCCTGTTGGTATCCTCTCCTCATTTACTTATGGCTCTACTGACTGTATCTGAAGCAATACAGCATGGGGAAAATGTATATGCTGTCAAAGTCATTGGGCATTTTGCATTCTGGGACTCCTGAATGCACAAGCAATTTGCATTCCAAGTGATCTGTCCTTATACCCATGTGCGGGAAATACTTTGCAGCTCTACTTTCATGACATATTTTATATAACGTTACTGTTTCTGTATACTATCTGGCTATCTTCTATAGTAAGCTGACCACAGACACCCTAAGGCTTTAGCATGGTTATAATAATGGGGATCTGGCACAGCACCGATGTCTCTGATTTACATACAGACATACACATTTATACAGACACACACACTCTCTTTTTCATCTTCAGAGTCTTTCTGTGACTATATGATGTTCTTCATGTATGTTGGTAAGCTTTTAGTGTCTTGGAACCCTGATTTGTAGCCCTGCTCTTTGCCTTGCCCCCACTGTAGTTGCTGACAGAGTTTGGTTCAGAAGTTTGGGCTCAGGCTGCTGGTGGGAAATCCTCATGGGGACTGAACTTTGTAGAAAGGCTATCTGAATTAAATTATTTATAATGAGCATGCATGGCAATTGAAGCCTTGTAATGCTAACCACTGGCTGAGTGTGTGAAATGAATACATTATATTCAAATAAGGGGAAGAAATCATAATGTTTGTGCAGCATGCACTGTTTGCGAATCCATGGTATTTACATTCTATACCTCTTTCGCTTAAATGTTTATACCTTAACAGATATTTTCTCAAGATTGAGAGACTGCCTGATATAATAGCAGGTAATCTGTACTGAACCCGAGCGTCAACTGATTACCGGGCTTGCTTGAATTACTATATGCTATTACAGTATTTTAGGAACCTGTAATATCCACCATTACTTTCTCTTGTGAGAGTCCTTAGACTGACTTGCCATTGCCATTTTTCCCTCTTCGGCAAATAAATATCATAGTGTATCCAATACAATCAGCAGAGTGTAACCAGAGTGTATGAGTTTTTAGCACAGATAATTAAAGCCCAGTGTTCTCCACTGTAACAATTACAAGTACTTGAGAAAACAATGACAAGGTCATCCTGCGAATGTGGCCATCAATCAGGGAATTCGCTGCCTTAATAAAACAATAACCCACTTGTTTAGAAACTAACGTACAAAGGAAGCGACAACAAAATTGTTTCCTTGGACATATGTTCCCTTAACCACATAAATGTGGAGCAATAGCACATATAGTATGTTTAGCTAATTAAGACCAATTTCTCCTATCTGCCCCAGGTACCTTAGGTTGTGACTAAATCTTTATGTCGGAATAGAAAAGGCCTTTTTCTTCAGGAGCGATGTGATGGTGCACGTGCTCTATGGGCAGCCCTGACCTGCAACAGTGCATGCTGAACTTCCCCATCAGCACCCACAGCAGATAAAGTTGTGCTCTTGGGTAAATACCGATGTGTCTTTGTTGTCCAGCATCACCTACTACCACAGAGTTGCACAGAAATTGATGCCCAGGTATGGTCTTGGGTTGGAAAGGGAGAATTTTGAGTTTATTTAGTGCCTTAGCCTGGACTCAGGATCTGCCTTTCCATAATCTGAATAGACTGTGGCCAGTGGGTTGTGCCTGGGTGACACACGACAGGGACTTGGGTCCCATCACAGGGACTTGTGTCCTGGACTTGTCCTTTTCTTGGCTCAATGTGGACACTTCAGCTGCATTTCTCCTGTCCTTGAGGCCAACTTCCTGGGCTGTTCATAGTGCCTGTGCTTGAAGGATTCTTCACAGATGGGGAAGAAGGATGTTTAGTCCCTGCCTTGCTTTCCAAGGTGTGCCATCATGAAATCTGAATTTCCTCAACCCTTGGAGTGATCCCATGAGCACAAAGAGTGCAAGGCTCCATGTATTACACTACTGTCCAACATGCAGCTCCCTTGCACTTGGTGCATGGTGGGCTTCTTCAAAACATCTGCCTGTGTCCAGGGCAAGGCAGGGTGCTCATCAACCGGGAGCCATCTGGCCCAATGCATTCTCAGCTCCGAACATCAAGTCCACTGCGCTCACTGGCCTTCCTGAGCAAGGAGTTACCCTGCCAGGAGCAATAAAGCTTCCTAGCAATAAAAAGTTGTGTCAGACCCCATGAGGAGAGCAGCGAGTCATAGCACTCCTGGCCAAAACTAAGAATGGTTGGATACCAGTAGTGTATTTTCATACTATTTTATTACCCGATTTGGGCTTTTTGCTTCATTTGTCCATGTGTTGCCCTAATCCTTTGGCTCAAATGGGAGCTCCTTGGTCTGTGAATACGTGGGCTGTGTGGTATAGGCAAGTTTTGCCCTTGGTAGGGAGCAGTGTGGATGGCTGCTAGACCTGAGATCCACCCTCAAAGCCAGATTTGGTATCGCCTCTGCTGTGAGAGTCAGACACTCAACGTCCACCTGCTTACAAGCCTACTTTCCACTTTGCAGTCTTGACATGATGCCTGTAGACATAATTTTGTTGCTTCTCCCTTGCTCCGCAGCAGCATGGGGGTGAGGTTCTGGAGTCTGTAATAGCAGCCTGGCAGGATTGGAGTAGGCACACTGCATTTGCTCAATAGCTCTTGATGAAATTCATGGAACAGAGCACATCCATCCTGGTTATCCGTTCCCCAGCATAGCCACTGCAGAAAGAGGACAAACTGGGCATGTAGCATGTCCTTTTGCATGCCTGCATCCAGGTGTCATGACACAGGGCAGACACGGAGAGACTGAGAAGTGTCCTTATTTCCGTGTTGTTTACAATTAGGTTTAGTTTATAATCTACAGACTGTGTAGTCATGATATATTTTAAACAACAAGAATTTAAATTGAAATAGCATCTCTTACCTAAGCATCTCAAGTTCTCTACAAAGTTAAGGGCCAGATCCCAAAGGGCCAGAAATCAGAATAGCTATGTGCACTATAATGGAACTTTACTGGAATAAATTGGTTGACTATCTGAACAGGCAGCATGGGTTTCAGTCTTAACACAGGCAAAATTTCTACAATGAAGCAATCAAAGTCCCACTTCTTAACTACATTGAAGCACCTGAGTCTCACAGGGAGTTGGTCATTCACAAATTAATTGGATGCCTTTAGATTTAGTCTTAAAGAGTTCCTTCTGTTCAAGAACTGCAGAAGGTCCTGTAAGTGAAGCTTAAAGAAACAGCTGAGTGGCATGATTTTCATCTGGGAGTAGACTTATCCATAGGTTAATGGATGTGTTGAAGGGCAAATATAGGGCAGGTAAGGGAAGCATCCATTTTTCTGTTGAGGGAGGCTGCTGACTGCCACTGAACTGCTTTTCAGTACAGTATCAGCATTAGTTATCTCCTGATACCCATGTCATGGCAATGGTGAAATGTACCATCCCTGTACAGAACTTTTTAATTTGTAAGTTTATTTTAAAAATGATTTTTCATTTTGAAAAGCTGATACTGTCTTATATAAAATAAAAACAGAGGGAACTACAATGAAACATTTAATTTGAACCGAAGTACTTCTTTCCCTCACAGTTGTTTGTTTGTTTGTTTTTTTTTTTTTTCCAGTGAGAATTGCAACTCTTCAAGCTTTATTACCAGTCCGAATGAAAACAGATGTTGATCTCCCACACTTCATTCCATAACAGCTCTAGTTGCAGAGCAGGTCAGCAGGTGAGGCAGAAGTTGAACTTAGTACCCCAGTTACCCAGCAGCACATCCGTTTCAGTAGCATGTGCACCTCCTTTTTTGTACTGTGTAGCTGGAAATGCCATGAAGAAATGCCATGCAGAAGATGGGACTCCCAATGTCTGTTAATCAGTTAATAATTCCCACCTTTCAGCCTCGAACTCACACAGAAATAGAGAATTTTCTCATTGACTTACTTGCAAAGGGTTAGGCTAAGAGTTTGCTGTTAGAAAAGCCTGTGTACAAAGTTATAACTTCCACTGTTTGTGTAAAAGCTAAAAAGTAGAAAAACTGATTGTGAAAGGGAAGTCTGGTTTCTTTTATGTAATCATTGTAGAATTAATTTATGTTTATAATTTACTTTTATGAATGTAATTACAGACTGATGTCTCGGAGACTGAAAGCTGCTTTTATGTTATATACAGCTAACTACAAAGGTAATTTTGCAGGCTTCTATGTTTAATCATTTGCATTTATACTCATTACTGCAAAAATATGGCAGAACTGAAGTGCAGAACTGTATTTCTAAAGCAACCGTAATTTTTTCAGATACTAATTAAGCCTATTAAAAATATGGGATAGGATCATGTTCTCATTCACAGAATAAAGGCATCAAAGTAGACAATTTGGCATGTTGGATAGAATTTTTTTTGTGCAGTTTTATGTCATGCTTATTTGTAAATATATCTTCTTGAACTCTTCAAGGCCAAATTCTATGAGACTTCATTGGGGCTGGATATAGGGAAGTTGAAGAGGGGCACAGAAAGCCATGGCTGTAGTGATAGACCACCTACATAGATGACCTTGGCTTTACAAGCTCTCCTCAGCTCCACGGACACTTTGTGTCCTGTATTTGTTCCAGGGACTCTTACCTCCCCATATGCTTCGTGGGTGTGTGAGAATACTTTCCCCCACAGAAGCCACAAAAGAGTTCAGAAAGGGTTTTAACTTTCCTTTTGAGGAGCAATACAGCAGCCAAGAGCTGCTGACTTCACGAGGTCAGTAAAAAACACAGGCTTGCAGTACTCAGTGAGAGTAGTTGTAGGTACCAGTGCTATTCCCAGGGGCTCTCCCATCCCTGCAGACCTGGAATGTCATTAATAGCCCACAGTTAGCTTTTGGCGAGTCTCTGCATCTATATTTAGCGGTGGTGTAACTTAAATCAAAGCCCTGACATTATTAACAGGAGCACGGACATTTAATTGGATTTAGGAAACACGCTCTAGGCCAGCCTCTCTTCTCAGTTACGCCTGGGAAGCTCTGCTAGGATAGATGGATTTGTGTTCTGGTTCTCAGAGCTGAGTTTGGCCCAATATATGTCCAAATGGTGTCTTTCCATTCAGCTCCAAGCAAGCTCAGATTTTAAAAAAGCACTGTCAGCTCTAAGTTAGGGGACAGTAGTGGGCACTGTGGCTGTGGACTAGAACTGTGAATCCAAAATGTAGGCTTACAGGATCATAGGATAATTCGGGTTAGAAGGGACCTGAGGAGGTCTCTAGTCCAACTTCCTGCTCAAAGCAAGGTCACGCCTGAGGTCAGACCAGGTTGCTCATGGCTTTATCCAGTCATGCTTTGAAAACCTCCAAGGATGGACTCTGTACAGCCTCCTTGGGTAACTGCTTTCACAGTCGTCCCTGTGAAAAAGCTCCTGCTTGTTTCCAGTCTGTCTTGTCTCAGCTCGTACCTATTTTCTCTTGTCCTCCCACCATGAAATTATGAAGCATCCGCCTCCTTCATTTTGATGACCTCCTCATTATTCTGATTACTACCCTCTGATTACTACCCGCTACTGGTTATGCAGGTGGGCAGTGATGAGGTTGTGGAGAGAAGCCCAAGTGCAATCAAAAGGGACTTCAGGGCACTGGGGCGATTGGTTGAAGGATCGGGAGCACAGGTAGCGTTTTCCTCAATCCCATCAGTGGCAGGGAAGAAGAATACTGAAAGGAACAAGAAAACTCATCTGATTAACACGTGGCTCAGAGGCTGGTGCCATTGGAGGAATTTTGTTTTTTTTGGTCATGGGGAGGTTTACATGGCACCGGGCCTGCTGTCGGCAGAGGGAGTTCACCTGTCTCAAAGAGGGAAAAAGATTCTTGCTCATGAGTTGGCAGGGCTCATCGAGAGGGGGAAGGGGATATAGCCAAGCCCACTAGAGAGGAGCCGAGGGGTGGTGTGCCAAGGTTGGGGGTGAAATTGATAGCCCAGCTCAAGTGCATCTACACCAATGTATGCAGCATGGGCAAAAAACGGGAGGAGCTGGAAGCCACTGTGCAGCAGGATAGCTATGACTTAGTCGCCATCACAGAGACATGGTGGGATGACTCTTATGACTGGAGTGCTGCAATGGATGGCTATAAGCTCTTCAGAAGGAATAGGCAAGGAAGGAGAGGTGGGGTGGCTCTGTATGTGAGGGAGTGTTTTGACTGCATTGAGCTTAGCGACTGTGATGATAAGGTTGAGTGCTTATGGGTAAGGATGAGGGGGACGCCAACAAGGCAGATATCCTGCTGGGAGTCTGTTATAGACCACCCAACCAGAATGAAGAGGTAGATGAAGTGTTTTACAAGCAGCTGGCGGAAGTATCACAATCGGTTGCCCTTGTTCTGGTGGGGGACATCAATCTACCAGATATCTGCTGGAAATACAACACAGCAGAGAAGAAACAGTCTAGGAGGTTCCTGGGGTGTGTGGAAGATAACTTTCTGATGCAGCTGGTAAGTGAGCCTACGAGGGGAGGTGCCTCGCTTGACCTGTTGTTCACAAACAGAGAAGGACTGGTGGGAGATGTGGTGGTCGGAGGCCGTCTTGGGCTTAGTGACCATGATATGATTGAGTTCTCAATTCTTGGTGAAGTAAGAAGGGGAGTCAGCAGAACCACTATCATGGACTTCTGGAAGGCAGACTTTGGCTTGTTCAGGGCACTGGTTGGGAGAGTCCCTTGGGAGGAAGTCTTGAAGGGCAAAGGAGTCCAGGAAGGCTGGGCTTTCTTCAAGAGGCAAGTCTTAACGGCGCAGGAGCAGGCTGTCCCCACGTGCTGCAAGACGAACCAGTGGGGAAGACGACCGGCCTGGCTGAACTGGGAGCTTTTGCTTACACTCAGGAAAAAAAGGAGAGTTTACCACTTTTGGAGGAAGGGGCAGGCATCTCAAGAAGAGTACAGAGACCTTGTTAGGTCTTGCAGAGAGAAAATCAGACAAGCAAAAGCCCAGCTAGAACTCAACCTGGCAACTGTTGTAAGGGATAACAAAAAATGTTTTTACAAATACATTAACAACAAAAAGAGAGCCAAAGAGAATCTCCATCCTCTATTGGATGTGGAAGGGAACATTGCCACTGAGGATGAGGAGAAGGCTGAGGTACTTAATGCCTTCTTTGTCTCAGTCTTTAACCGTCAGACCAGTTATCCTTGGGGTATTCAGCCTCCTGAGCTGAAAGGCAAGGACGGGGAGATGATCAAACCCCCCATAATCCAGGAGGAAGCAGTTTATGACCTGCTGAGCCGCCTGGACACTCACAAGTCTATGGGACCGGATGGGATCCACCTGAGAGTACTGAGAGAGCTGGCAGAGAAGCTTGCCAAGGCACTCTCCCTCATTTATCAGCAGTCCTGGTTAACAGGGGAGGTCCCAGATGACTGGAGACTTGCTGACATGATTCCCATCTACAAGAAGGGCCAGAAGGAGGATCTGGGGAACTACAGGCCAGTCAGCCTAACCTCGGTACCGGGGAAGATTATGGAGCGATATGTCTTGAGTGAGCTCACTGGGCAAGTGCAGGACAACCAGGGGGTCAGGCCCAGCCAGTTCATGAAAGGCAGGTCCTGCCTGACCAACCCGATCTTCTCCTATGGCCAGGTGACTGGCCTGGCGGATGAGTGAAAGGCTGTGGATGTTGTCTGCCTGGACTTTAGCAAGGCCTTTGACACTGTCTCCCACAGCATCCTCCTAGAGGAGCTGGTGGCTCATGGCTTAGACAGGCGTACTCTTCGCTGGGTAAAAAACTGGCTGGATGGCTGAGCCCAGAGAGTTGTGGTGAACGGAGCTAAATCCAGTTGGCGGCCGGTCATGAGCGGTGTTCCCCAGGGGTCAGTGTTGGGGCCAGTCTTGTTTAATATCTTTATCAATGACCTGGATGAGGGGATCGAGGGCACCCTCAGTAAGTTTGCAGATGACACCAAATTGGGTGAGAGTGTTGATCCACTTGAGGGTAGGAAGGGTCTACAGAGGGATCTGGACAGGCTGGATCGATGGGCTGAGGGCAACTGTATGAGGTTTAACAAGGCCAAGTGCCGGGTCCTGCACTTCGGCCACAACAACCCCATGCAACGCTACAGGCTTGGGGAAGAGTGGCTGGAAAGCTGCCTGGCAGAAAAGGACCTGGGGGTGTTGGTTGACAGCTGGCTGAACATGAGCCAGCAGTGTGGCCAGGTGGCCAAGAAGGCCAACAGCATCCTGGCTTGTATCAGGAATAGTGTGGCCAGCAGGAGTAGGGCAGTGATCATGTCCCTGTACTTGGCACTGGTGAGGCTGCACCTCAAATACTGTGTTCGGTTTTGGGGCCCTCACTACAAGAAGGACATTTGAGGTGCTGGAGCGTGTCCAGGGAAGGGCAACAAAGCTGGTGAAGAGTCTGGAGAACAAGTCTTATGAGGAGAGGTTGAGGGAGCTGGGGTTGTTTAGTCTGGAGAAGAGGGGACTGAGGGGAGACCTTATCGCTCTCTACACCTACCTGAAAGGAGGTTGTAGTGAGGTGGGTGTTGGTCTCTTCTCCCAAGTAACAAGTGATAGGACCAGAGGAAATAGCCTCAAGCTGCACCAGGAGAGGTTTAGACTGCATATTAGGAAAAATGTCTTTACTGAAAGAGTGGTCAGGCATTGGAACAGGCTGCCCAGAGAGGTGGTGGAGTCACCATCCCTGGAGGAGTTCAAAAACCATGTAGATGTGGCACTTCAGGGCATGGTTTAAGAGACATAGTAGTGTTGGGTTGACAGTTGGACTTGGTGATCCTAGAGTTCTCTTCCAACCTTAATGATTCTATGATTCATAGGTACTAGAAAGCCTATAACTCGCAAATTAAACCCTATAATCCCAAAGGACAGCTGGGGATCTTATCCAGGCTCCCTTTCCCTTGAAAGGTTGGACTTTCAAGGTCCCTTCCAAACTGGTCTGTTCTATGATTCTATGACTGATGCCCACAGCTGGCTGTACCTGCTCTGGGGCACTCTGGTATACAATGCATCTCACTGCATAGGTGCGTGTTTGCAGAAATCTAACAGTCTTTAACATGTTAATTTTCTCTTCTAAGCTCTTTCAAGCTAGCAGGTGTCCCTCTCCTCTAATTTACTCATCCCTTACCTGGTTCAGAGTGATTCCTTTCTGAAAGTCTGATCGAAAGTCAGGCAGAAGTGCTGTGGAGGTGGAGAGCTGCTTCCAAGTGGGACTATGAAACTCCAGGAGGGATATTTCCAGTTTCCCTATGTACACTTATCCTTTTAGACCTCTTTTAGATATTTTGGGGCTAGTCTAAGTGCCCTAAACACACAAAAATCTTGAAGACTTTAACATGATTTTCCCCAACTGAAACCAGAGTGAGAACCTGAGGATGAAAGTCTCAGCTCAGTAAAGCCTTTAAGATGCTCCAAATTGCTTTGCAGGCTAGGGATAGGCTGAAGTATCCGCTTTAAGCCAAAACCTGCATTTAAGTACTTTACCAGTGTGTGCTTTAAGGCTGTGACTGTGGCAGCCTGAGACTGTGAGTATGCAGGCTGCATCATAGTGTGTTTTTTCCCATGTTATATGATAAGTAAAAAAAAAAAAAGAAAAAGGTTACTGCTTTTTAAAGTTAGACTGTTGTTAGAATTAGACCACATTGTAGGAGGTTTGTTGTTATAAAAGTGTCAACTCTATACACAGATAAGAGCATCAATCTGTTAATGACTTTTCCTCTGACAAATACAACAAACATTTCCTGCTATCTTGGAAATTAGTGATCTTCTTTAGCCTGAGATTCAGTTATGCTGACCTCTCTGTCATAACCCTGCCTATATTTCCAAAGTGTATGCTTTTCCCTGTCACAGAAGAAATCTATAGCGACAGAGACAGAACCAGCTTTCCACAATTCACAGTTAAAAAAAAAAAAGTTGCTGCTATTATTGTGACAGAACAGATGTTATATAGAAAGGATTGCTTACAGATACATTGTAAGTTAATCACATCTTTTCTAAAGTATATTGCAAAATTCTCGTTAATGTCTGAAATGAAATACTTATGATTACAGGAAATTAAATTACTTACAACATTTTTTTTTGCAGCCTCTCACTCTCAGCATGCACTCTTTTTCACACACACATATACACACACATAACTATTGTTAATTAAGACTGTCTCCATTATGGGGCTAATTAACAATTAGCATAAACATAATTAGCTACCGTTGACATTTAACTCATTACATTGTTTAAATAATTTTCAGAAATTGCCCTTAGTGGCATTCTGTCATACTGAAATAATGGCAGCACTTTGTCATGTAAATTAAATGACATTTGTGTTGTTTCCTCTCTAACTCATGCATGGAAGATTTTTTTTTAATTTGAACTACATTCAGTTCAGGATCCAAGGTGATTCCTAAAACTTGAGCTACAACATGTGCTCCTTGGATACGCTCCATAAGCAGCCTGAACTTTTGGGGATCTGCATCCTTTTACCTCCAGAAGCCCACTGAATATCTCTGTCTGGGTTCCTTGTTCCCTGAGTGCTCCACGCAGGCTTGATAATGGGTAATGATTGGTAGGTGATCGGTTCTATCGCTGAGTACGGAGGACAGCCTTGCAGCTTCCTGCGACTGGAGTCAGGACTTGGTTTCCACTCTTACGTATTTGTGCTCGCAGCCCAGAAAGCCAACCATATCCTGAGCTGCCTAAAAAGAAGCATTACCAGCAGGTTGAGGGAGGTGATTCTACCCCCCTACTCTGCTCTGGTGAGATGTCACCTGCAGTGCTGCATCCAGTTCTGGGGTCCTCAGTACAAGAAGGACATGGACCTGTTGGAGAAGGTCCAGAGGAGGGCCATGAAGATGGTCAGAGGGATGGAACACCTCTCCTATGAAGAAAGGCTGAGAGAGTTGGGGTGTTCAGCCTGGAGAAGAGAAGGCTGCGGGGAGACCTTGTTGCGGCCTTTAATACTTAAAAAGGGCTTATAAGAAAGATGAGGACAAAGTTTTTAGCAGGGCCTGTTGCTATAGGACAAGGGGCAATGGTTTTAAACTAAAAGAAGGTAGATCCAGACCAGATATAAAGAAGAAAGTTTTTACAATGAGGGTGGTGAAACATTGGCACAGGTTGCCCAGAGAGGTGGTAGATGCCCCATCCCTGGAGACATTCAAGGTCAGGCTGGATGGGGCTCTGAGCAACCTGATCTAGTTGGGGATGTCCCTGCTCCTTGCAAGGGGCTTGGACTAGATGACCTTTAAAGGTGCCTTCCATCCCAAACCATTCTGTGATTCTATGATCTGTGGGCAAGTTGCTCCACATGGCCTGCGACTCAGCTCCTTGCCTGTGGGAGAGCATCTGGTGCCCCTGGCAGAGAAGTGGCATGAGGGTATAAGCCCTTAACGGCACTCAGATATTGTGGCAAAGCGGATTATACCCATATATTTGTCCATTCTCCAGAGGAGTGAAAAAACCTGTCCTACGTGCAATCCAGTGTACATAGTTTTTAAGTGTAGTATTTCCAATAAAATATCCTCTTCTGAGGGTCACAGGATTTTCAGTGCCCCATGAGCTGACTGGGACAGTATTTGCATGGAGTATGACTAAAACAATGAGGAGAGAGGCAGATTAACATGAAATGTGTTAAAACTTCAATGATTATTCAGATTGTGCCATGAGAGTTGAAGGGAGAATGATATTTGTTGTGATATAAGGGTTTTGAGGGTGCAATTTGGACCACCAGGAGGCTGAGCACTGAAGGCTTGCTGCAGAATTCTTGAGTTTTAGGTATTTGCACCAAGATATTTTATTCCACAACCCAGCTTACCTGCATCACTTGGTACTCATGGTGGTGGGGAAGGGGAATAATGTAAAGTTCTGAATCTTTACAGCTCTTTTCTATGATGGATTCATATGTACTTGTACAGAGATTTCTGTACACCATTCTGTAATCCTTAAGCTACTGCAAGTCCTTTAATGCAAATGACTGAAGGGACTGTTCTATATCGTGCTATTCTAGGTTAATGGAAAGGGGGAGAAGAAAAAGGAAAACCAAGAAATGGGCTCAAAGAAACATGAGTATACAGCTGAAAGATCAGGAAGTTGCTGAGGAGCAGCAGTATGAGCATTTAGAGTGAAGATGAGCAGCCTTTAATCAGGAACTCATCAGGCCAACAGCCTCCTTAATCAAATATAATTCCTCTGGAGGCATCCCCTGCGGAGGGCTGTCCATTACATTTCCATAGGACACGTCACTTTAACTGCTGACAGCATATCCTTCAACAAAAGGCATCGGGAGGATGAATTCCCTAATCAATGAATTCACCACCAGAAACTGGGTGATAAACCTGGGCTTTCTGGGGGCTCTGAGACCCAGCTCCCAGGGACTTGCCCTTTGCTATTTTACCGTATTCCATGGAAAACTAGGAGGAATTCACTTTTACTGTATTTTTCCCCTCTTTTTATCTGTTCCATTGGAGTTGACCTCAGTAAGAACTGAATA